>CM031378.1:50068203-50763583 GCA_018208015.1 Medicago ruthenica
ATCAATCGAACCATCGCCCGACTCGTTGGAGTCCACTCGGTCATGATTGACTCATTTGAGTCCATTGCCCTCTCTTGGTCCCATAGTGACCAATTCGAACCCTTTTACCCTAACGGACGTACCTTTTAACAATTCTAGTGCGATTCGTGAACAAACGCTTAATAAGTCTCCCAAGCGCGAGCATCCTACGTTTTAATCGCAAGAATTCGGTTAAAACATCGTCCATTTAAAATTAACCAACACATGTACGTTTTTCTACCAAAGAACTACTACGCTTTGAATTCTCCGACTACCGGAGATACGTAGGAGCAAGATCGACATCTTGTCAAGCGCAATGATAAAACTTTTTTCTTTTCTTTCGTTTGTTATTATCTCTTTTTCCCCCTTTAGTAGTATTTTCTTTGACAGGGATTCAGCATGCGCGCAAAATATTAAAATAAATTTAGCCTTTAGCCAAATAGAAGGTTCCCGTTTGAAGTACAACGGACGTGAGGGGTGCTAATACCTTCCCCTTTGCTTAATCGACTCCTGAAACCCGACAATGGTTGCGATGACCAGTCCTTTTCCTCATCGTCAAAGGGTTTTATTATCGTTTCCCTTTAAACAAAAAAAAACATAAGGGTTTATCAACGTTCCCTTTACACAAAAACTTTGGTGGCGACTTCACAAGGCCCTCCGAGCGTTACGAACGACCTCGGAGGATTGCGCGTCTTTTCTCAGGAAAAAAACGAGGTGCGCACAGCTGGCGACTTCACTGGGGAACCTTTTCCCACTATCGAGTCAAGCCTAACCTATTTGGCTTTTAAGCCAATTGTTTTTATTTTCTTTGCGCACCATGCTTATTATTTTATTCATACATGTCATATTTATGCTTTATGTTTATATTTGCTTTATTTTGCTTATATTCATATCATATATATATCAAATGCGGGGGTTACTTGAGTGATGTTACTCCACATTGTTCGGGTTAATGCCGGACGTGTGAGGCTCTCTACCCGAGCTTGAGAAAAAAACTAGTTAGAAGGAGGTTGTGTGCGGAAGCCCGCGTTGACGTATGTCGGTGAGGTAGGATGCCCAACCCCGCTTAGATGATATTTTCACGTGGATTAATTGAAGTCATGTCGACGTATGTCCATAGACAACCCTAATTCCATGTGAGGTCTATGATTCTAAGGACCTCTTCTTAGGAGATTTCACCATTTAGAGCCTACATGTTGAGGATGGGGGGAAGTTCCGAACCTTCATAAACCATACCCTTGCATATCATTTGCATTCATGAAAGTAATTTTCGCATCATTTTGCTTTATAGGAGTTTAAAAAGAACAAACAAATATTAGCAAAAAGAAATATGGATTCCGGGAACAAAAATACGCTCGCCTTCAAGATTAAAGCTCCTAGGGTGGAAAGCTTATTAGCTCTAAGCAAGAGGCTCTCTTCGTCAACAAGAATACTTCGAGGCAAGCTATGGGCTAATCCTTGATCTCCTACCCGTGAGAATAAATTCAACAGGCCTTAACCACTTTGGCGCAATTCTTCGACCCACCTCTACGGTGCTTCACATTTCAAGACTTCCAACTAGCGCCAACTTTGGAAGAGTTTGAGAAGATTTTGGGTTGTAGCATGAAGGGTCATGAACTCTATCTTGGTCCGGGAAAAGTTCCCACATTAGAAGCCATCGCCGAATCCTTATACCTTGACACCCAAGAAGTCGCATCTAACTTGGAAGTTAGAGGAAACCTTAAGGGATTTTCAAGAAGGTTTTTGGAAGCCAAAGCTCGGGAAATGTTTAGCCAACAAAGAGGGAAGGGCATTCAACCCCATCTTAGCCCTCTTAGTCTACGGAATTGTCTTATTCCCAACATGGACGATTTCATAGACTTTCCGGCTCTAGAGGTATTTATGACTTAAAAATCCGGTTCCCACAATCTTGGCGGATTTTTATCATACCCTCTACTCTAGGCATGAGCAAGCAAGGGGACGCAAAATTACTTGTTGCACTCCCGTGGTGCAAATTTGGATGATGTCCCACATGCCAAGAAACCGAGACTTTGTGGAAAAACCGGGCCAAGCTCAAATGGTCGCAACGGATGACAACCCCTCGCCGAGAAGGACATCCATTGGTTTTCACCAAACTTAGAGGACCCGGAAATTATCCTCAGTTGCGGGGACTTCCCTAACGTACCCCTCATTGGTACTAAGGGATGTATTAATTACAATCCGGTCCCTCTCTCTCCGACAACTAGGTTTTTCAATGGAAGATAAACCCAATGACCTTTTGTTGGAAGCTTTCTACTTAAGGGAAGGCGATCAAGACCCGGCATTGCTAGAGAGAATCCGGGGGGCATGGAGCCAAGTGCGCAAAGGAAGGGTCGGCAAGAGAAACTGTGTCGCCAAACCCCTTTATACTCAGTGGGTGAAGGAGAGGGTCAAAGCAATCAAGTTACCCTTTGTGGTCATAAACCCTCCAAAATCTCCTACACCTAAACCTATTGCAACCATTCCCAACAAAGAAGTGGAGGAACTCAAAGCTAAAATTCAAGAACTCCAAACAAAAACGGAGACTTAGAATTGAAGCACCTCCAAGCTTTAGGAGAAATCACTAGGACGAAGAGAGATCGTGATGAAGTATCAAATTCTCTCCTAGTGTGCCAAAAACGGCTAAGAATCTCCGAAGGGAAGAGAGATTGGATAGGAGGCGGCTTGGTTAGTGCGGATGCCAACCTTATGGCCAAGGACGAAGAGTTGGAAAGAATCTTGCATTCCAACCAAGAGCTCAAGAAATTCGGCGAACTAGCTATCGAAGCTCAACGGAAATGGAGGTTGAAATTTCAAGAGAAAAATCAACAGCTCCAAGAAGTAGTTAAAGACTACAAAGAGCAGCTTCAAGCCGAACGCGTCCAACGGCAAAGACATGAGAGCCTTTCTCATCAAGGGAGGCTAAAGTGCAATCGTCTCGAAGAAGACATCAAGAAGTTCGAAGAGTACTTCGACAAGATTGCAAGAGCTCACGGGGAGCACATTGCACAACTACATGATGAAATTAGAAGTGCAAGAGTCAAGCTAGACCAGCGCAAGGAAGTGATCGAGTATGTATGGCAAGACGCCACCCGATTAAGTGAGGATTTCACTAAATTGGTTGCATTCTCGAACTTGTTATGCCCTACTTTGTCATCCCTATGGTTGCATGTGTTTCAAGATAGTTTAAGTGGAGCGTCCTTGGATTGGTACATGCAGCTTGAGCGTACCCATGTCCAAACTTGGAAGGATCTAGCCGATGCCTTTCTAAAGCAATACAAATATAATTTGGACATGGCTCCAAATAGGATGCAACTACAAAACCTCCTACAAAGAAGCAATGAGTCCTTCAAGGAGTACGCGCAGCGGTGGAGAGAACTAGCTTCTCGTGTACAACCACCACTATTGGAAAGGGAGCTTGTCGACACCTTTATGGGCACACTTCAAGGCCCATATTATGACAAGATGATTGGAAGCACATCTGCCGGTTTCTCCGATCTAGTCATGGTTGGTGAAAGAATAGAGGACGGAGTAAAGAGGGGAAAGATCCAAGGCCCTCTAGAAGCTCAAAGTGGAGCTAGAAAACCCCCCAGCAACTTTCACAAAAAGAAAGAGGGGGAGACGAATGCCGTTCTAGTGGGATCGTCTTGCCCACCACCAAATCAAATGCCTCACTACCACTATCCTTATGTGGCAACAGCAACGGCTCAAGGGCGTTACTCACCTCAAGTGATTCCCGCAACTCCACCTCGACAACCAGTAGTGTTGCCTCAAAATCAACAGCAACAACAACAAGGCGGGTACCCATCAAGGAATCAAGCGGGCCCGAGGAACAGTTATTATAATAGGCAGTTTGATCCTGTACCTATGCCTTATGGTCAAATCTTGCCATATCTAATCCAAAAGGGTATGGTCGAACCAAGACTACTACCACCAATGTCGCCACCATATCCACATTGGTAAGACATAAATGCAAAATGTGATTACCACGCAGGAACCGTGGGGCACAATGTCGAGAACTGTAGAGTTTTCAAACATAAGGTACAAGATCTTATTGACAAGAGGCTGTTATCCTTCAAAGAGGAGAACCCCAATGTAAAAAATAACCCATTGCCGGGGCATGCGGGTCCCTCTGTAAATGCGGTGGAGGAACAAGAGGACTTTGGTCCAGTCAAAAGGGTAGCCAATGTTAAGACTCCCCTGTCAACCATAAGGGAGCGTTTAACCGGCTTTGGTTTGTTCGAGGAAATGCACGCCAACTGTGAAGCCTGCAAAGTCAACCCGAACGAGTGCGAAGAGTTGAAGAGCTGTCTTCAAGAACTAATGGACCAAGGTTGGATCCAAATTGGCTATATAAGGGATGGCACGGACATTGCTACCTTAGAGTCTAACAACCCAAAACCTCTCGAAATCCCATACCAAAGGAGAGAGGTACCAATGCCTATACAGCCCATAACATTCCACGTACCTGCACCCTTCTCTTTTGAAAGCACGAAGAGGGTACCATGGAATTACCAACCTGTGGCCTATGTGGAAGGAAAACCACTAGCCAAAATTGAGCCCAGCATCACTAACATTACCGGTGTTGGAGGAATAACCAGAAGTGGTAGAGTCTTCGCTCCGAAAGAACTCGGGAAGACGCCAGCCGTACTACCAAGAGAGCCGCTCAAAGAAAAGAGCGTGGAGGAAGAAGAGAACCAAGCGGGGCCTTCTCAAAAGACAACCCCGCAAAAAGAGGCCGAAGAGTTCCTAAGGATAATCCAAAAGAGCGAGTATAAAATCATTGACCAGCTAGGTCAAACTCCCTCCAAGATCTCCATGCTATCCTTACTACTAAGCTCGGAAGCACACCGAGAAGCACTGCTGCAGATCCTCTGTGAGGCACATGTCACCAAAGACATTCCTATGGACCAATTCGACGGGATAGTCGGAAATATTACCTCAAGTAAGTACTTGGGTTTCAATGGCAATGAGCTACCCGACGAGGGGCACATTCATAACCGCGCCTTACATATCTCCGTGAAATGCATGGACCATATCCTCTCACGAGTGCTAGTGGACACGGGGTCATCATTGAATGTCATGCCCAAGACTACCCTCCTCAAGCTATCATGTGAAGGGACAGTAATGAAGCCCAACGCCTTGGTCGTAAAAGCTATCGATGGGTCAAGAAGAGCCGTCGTAGGGGAGATCGATTTACCAGTCCAAATCGGGCCTAAGGTTTTCACCATAACCTTCCAAGTCATGGATATTAATCCAACATACAGTTGTCTTCTCGGACGACCATGGATTCATGCGGCCGGCGACATCACTTCTACTCTGCACCAGAAACTGAAGTTCATCATTGATAACCAAATGATTGTAGTTTCCGGGCAAGAGGACATGATGGTAAGCCATCTCTCATCATTCCGTTATATAGAAACGGACGAAGAAGCTGTGGATGTCCCATTCCAGTCTTTGGAAGTGGCGAATGTCGTGACTTTGAGCTCGAAGCCCAAGGAAGAGGCTAGGACAGCTATGTCATCATGGAGGGCAATAAGAGAGGCCCTAGAAGAAAGCCGACCCACCGGATGGGGCAAGCTAGTGGACATACCGGAGAAGAAGAATCGCTTCGGGTTGGGGTATCATCCATCAGCCGAAACTTTCTCAAAGCCTCCAAAACAAGGGATCCTCCCCATTTCAGAAACATTCATCAGTGCGGGGTTTATCAATGAAGATCAAGTGGCTCTACTTGAAGACGTAGATGAAGACGTGCCTGATTTGGTGTACCGTTGCGCTTCGGATGAAGCTTTGAACAATTGGAGGGCTATCGCAATTCTCGAGATCATTACCAGGATCAAGTAATAAACCATGTTTGTTTTTTACTTTTTTAAAAAAAAAATCATTTAGCTCTGCCCAAGGCAAATGATTAGTCGTGTGAGGCCCCCATGTTTTAAAAGTTATTTTCGATCATGAATAAAATCACTCTTTTATGTTCATTTGAGTTTTTTTTCTTTTTGCATTTGTTTTAAAAAAAAAATTTCTACAAAAAGCCTAAAAAAAAATCATACTCATGCAGATCTACAAATCCACCCTCCAAAAACAACACTGCCTTAATCCCTTATGACTTCGATTTCCCAATTAATCAAACGGAAGATGATGAAGAGGACGATTATGAACCGCCTGAAGAACTGTCCAGACTTGCAAATCAAGGGGATAGGGTAATACAACCTCACCAAGAATCAGTTGAAAAGGTCAACTTGGGGACCGAAGAGGATAAGAAAGAGGTCAAGATAGGAGCCTCCCTACATGAGGATGTGAAAGGAAAGGTGATTAAGCTTCTGCAAGAGTACGTGGACGTATTTGCTTGGTCGTACCAAGACATGCCGGGTTTAGACCCTAACATCGTCGTACACAAGCTGCCACTCAAGCCGGAATGCCCGCCAGTGAAACAGAAATTGAGAAGAACTCGACCTGATATGGCTCTCAAGATCAGAGAAGAGGTCAAAAAGCAATTCGATGCCGGCTTCTTAGCCGTAACCAAGTATCCAACATGGGTTGCCAACATTGTGCCAGTTCCGAAGAAGGATGGCAAAGTTAGAATGTGTGTGGATTATCGGGACTTGAATAGAGCAAGCCCAAAGGACGATTTCCCGCTACCACACATCGACATATTGGTGGACAACACAGCCCAATTCTCAGTCTTTTCCTTTATGGATGGCTTCTCGGGATATAACCAAATCAAGATGGCTCCAGAGGACATGGAGAAAACCACATTCATCACCCCGTGGGGGACATTCTGCTATAAGGTAATGCCTTTTGGATTAACAAATGCCGGGGCAACATACCAAAGAGCAATGGTGACTCTTTTCCATGACATGATCCATAAGGAAATTGAGGTCTACGTCGACGACATGATTGCCAAATCCCAAACGGAGGAGGATCATCTAGTCCATCTACAAAAACTTTTCGAACGTCTGAGAAAATTCAAGCTGCGCTTAAATCCTAACAAGTGCACATTTGGCGTTAGATCCGGAAAGTTATTGGGCTTCATCGTCAGCCAAAGAGGTATCGAAGTGGATCCCGATAAGGTAAAGGCCATCCAAGAAATGCCAGCGCCAAATACCGAGAAAGAAGTCCGGGGTTTCTTAGGAAGATTGAACTACATCGCTAGGTTCATCTCACACATGACAGCTACCTGCGAACCAATCTTCAAATTGCTAAGGAAAAACCAAGCCGTTCATTGGAATGAGGATTGCCAAGAGGCATTTGACAAGATCAAACAATACCTGCAAGAACCACCAATTTTAATACCTCCGGTTCCGGGTAAACCCCTCATCTTATACCTAACCGTACTTGAAGGATCGATGGGTTGTGTGTTAGGACAACAAGATGAAACGGGAAGAAAAGAGCACGCAATCTACTACCTAAGCAAGAAGTTTACCGACTGTGAAACAAGGTATACTTCACTTGAAAAGACTTGCTGCGCTTTAGCATGGGCTGCTCGACGCCTAAGGCAATACATGTTGACTCATACAACTTGGTTGATATCGAAGATGGATCCCATCAAGTACATCTTCGAAAAACCTGCCCTCACAGGGAAGATAGCCCGTTGGCAAATGCTGCTGTCTGAGTACGACATCCAATATGTTGCTCAAAAGGCCATCAAAGGGAGTGTTTTATCCGAGCACCTTGCTCACCAACCATTGGAGGATTATCAGCCCATACAATTCGACTTCCCGGACGAAGATGTCGTAGCTTTGAATGACGAAAAGGTCACAAGCGATGATGAAGGGCCAGAACCAAGAGCTCGATGGAAGCTCGCTTTCGACGGCGCCTCAAATGCCATGGGGCACGAGATCGGAGCAGTTTTAATCTCCCCAAGAAATGGATACCAACCCTTCACAGCAAGGTTATGCTTTGACTGCACCAATAACATGGCGGAATATGAAGCATGTATCCTAGGCCTTGAAGCAGCAATTGATCTAAGGATCAACAACCCTGAAGTATACGGTGACTCAGCCTTAGTCATCTATCAGGTCAAAGGAGAATGGGAAACAAAACATCCCAATTTAATTCCCTACTGAGCCCGGGTTGTAGAGTTGATTGAGCATTTTGATGAAATCAACTTCCATCACTTACCTCGAGAAGAAAATCAGGTGGCGGATGCTTTGGCTACATTATCATCAATGTACCAAGTAAATTTCTACAATGAAGCACCAATCATAAGAATGGATCGTAGAGACAAACCAGTTGTATGTGCATCAGTCGAAGAGGGACTTGACGACAAACCTTGGTTCTACGACATCAAGCGATATCTCGAAGAGCAAGAGTATCCAGAAAATGTCTCACACACCGACAAGAGAACCCTCAGAAGATTGGCATCCCAGTTCTTCCTCAGTGGAAATACCCTCTACAAAAGAAACTATGACATGGTCCTGCTCAGATGTGTGGATAAACATGAAGCGGACATGCTCATCAAAGAAATCCACGAGGGATCTTTTGGAACCCATGCCAATGGGCATGCAATGGAAAAGAAAATCCTAAGGGCGGGCTATTACTGGCTAACCATGGAACTGACTGTTTCCACTATGCCAAGACTTGTCATAAATGCCAAATTTATGCCGACAAGGTGCATGTACTGCCAACTCCACTGAACGTCATGACTTCACCTTGGCCATTCTCTATGTGGGGCATAGACATGATTGGAATGATCGAGCCCAAAGCGTCAAATGGACATCGCTTCATCCTCGTTGCCATCGACTACTTCACCAAATGGGTAGAAGCAGCTTCGTATGCGAACATAACCAAACAAGTGGTAGCCCGATTCATCAAGAAGGAAATCATTTGCTGTTACGGTACTCCCCACAAAATCATCACCGATAATGGGGCAAACCTGAACAACAAGACAATGAAGGAGTTGTGCAAAGATTTCAAGATTGAGCACCATAATTCCTCCCCTTACCGACCAAAGATGAACGGTGCGGTAGAAGCAGCCAATAAGAACATAAAGAAGATCATCCAAAAGATGGTAACAACATATAAGGATTGGCATGAGATGCTTCCCTTTGCGCTACATGGCTACAGAACAGCCATTCGCACTTCAACTGGGGCAACCCCTTTCTCCTTAGTATACGGTATGGAAGCCGTGCTTCCCGTAGAGGTGGAAATTCCTTCGTTAAGAGTCTTGATGGAAACCAAGCTAGAGGAAGCGGAATGGGTCCAAACAAGGTTCGACCAACTGAATCTCATAGAGGAAAAGCGTCTGACGGCGATATGTCACGGACAACTCTATCAAAGGAGACTCAAGAGAGCATTCGACAAGAAGGTCCGTCCTCGAGAATTCAAAGAAGGAGACCTAGTGCTCAAGAAGATATTACCTATCCACAAAGATCCCCGAGGGAAGTGGACTCCCAGCTATGATGGGCCGTATGTGGTAAAGAAAGCCTTCTCAGGCGGAGCCCTGATCATCACCACTATGGACGGAGAAGAGTTCCCACTCTCAATAAACTCTGATGCAGTCAAGAGGTATTATGCCTAAAAGAAAAAAAGAAAAAGAGAAAAAAAAAAGCTCGCTAAATCGAAAACCTGAAAGGGCGGTTTAGGCAATAGAGAGCGTCCTGCTAGATCGAAAACCTGAAAAGGCGGTCTAGGCAAAAATTAAGGACATCAAAAAAGGAAATATACCCCGGTGGATTAAAAACTCGAAAGAGCGGTCCAGGCAAAAGTTAGGGGTTAACAAAAGAAGAAAGGCAATGACTGCAGCATCCAAGCTCCGGACAAGATTCAAGAGGAGAAGAATCGGTCTCGTCAGCATCTTCCAAAAAACAAAAATCTCGAAGTCATAAGGAAATAGCATGTGTTGTGCCAAAACCAACAATTTTCTTTCTTCTTTTTTCTTGTCTTTCTCTATCTCACTTCTCATTTCATGTTTTTTTACCCATTCAAGAAGTCAAATCTGCATTGAATAAATTTTCTTTTGTTATTTTGTGTTCTCAGTAGCGCATAAAATTTTGTTTTATTCATGAAAAATGCTTTAAAACATGGGAAATAAGCAAAAGGAATTTCTTCCAAAAAAAAAGAAGAGAAAAAAAACAAACAAACATTGTTTTTATTTGAATTTTCGTAAATTTCAAAAGAATTGCGGTAATTCCCACCAAATATTGCACCAAAGGACTTATGCTCTTTAGCAAAGGCAAGTGCGTAGCTCACGACACGCGGAGCGCAAAAGCCCCAAGGGTTAAGAGGAACAAAATTCCCCAGTAAGCACCCTAAACATCCAAACATCAACCAAGGCTGGATATCGATCATGCTTCCAAAATGATCCTTATATCCCCATGAGCCAAACCTCATTGACATCCCCAGGGAGTCTCAAACAAACAAAGGTCCAATCATCATTGGCAGACCAACACAAATCCCCAGGGCAAGCCCGAACTACACCGGTTTTGATCCCATTCGGGTATGTAGGCAAAGGACCTTGTCCTTCCAAACGAAACAAACAAAAAGCCCAATCATCATTGGCACAACCACAACCAAGACCGACCTTGCTCGGCACCCAACCAGCATCCCACATATCATGCATAACATAATTCATGCATCATGTCAATTTCATTCATGCATGCATATACAAATCATTCATACACATGCATTTCATAAATCATGTCATGCATCCTCAACAAGGATTCTCCAGTGAGTATCACATATTCACCAACATCCATCAACAGTTAAGTAAGCGTTCCCCAGTGAACCTCCTTCACCAACTGTCCCCTATTCCCCAGCAGGAATCTTTGTTTGAGTCTATCTCATATCATATTGCATTGCATATCACACTGCATATCATACTGCATAACATGCATCATACAAACATGTTTTCCGGTTCAACCAGGGGCACCTATTTAGGGTAAGACCATTTCTGTTTAGGAATCGACCTTCAGTGTTAGCGGCTGAATAAGATTGCCTATTGTCGCGGTGATTTTTGGACATCAAGCTATTGATTAGCGTTGACTCACAATTTTAAGCTCACCACCGATCTTTTATTTTTCCGAGGAAAAGGGAGAAAGTTCGAAAACCCTATTTTAAGAGAGAGATCAAAGGTCCGGGGGTTGGTTACGCAAAGGGAAGGTATTAGCACCCTAAACGTCTATAGTACTCTATAGGAACCTCTTGCTTATTTTATCTTTATGCTAAGTTGATTATTTGTTTGTAAAATAACTGCTTAAGTGTGAAAAGATTAAAGTGATAAAAATGAAAGAAAGGAAAATGTTTTGTTATTTTTATTGATTTGGAAAGACAAAGTCTTTTGCCTACGTACCCGAGCGGGATCAAAATCACGTAGTTCGGGGTAAAAAGATAAGTGATTGGTTTTGATTGATTTTAAAGTTTGAAAAAGGTTTTAAGAAAGATGAGAGGCCGTAAAGGCATAGAAGAAGAAAAAGAAGTGAGTTTGATTGATTTTAAATTGAAGAAAAAAGTTTTGATTGATTAAAGTTGATTAAAAATTTGATTAAGAAAAGAAAGATAAGATTGACTTTTTTGAAAATTTTGGATTATAAAATGTTTTTGGATTTTGACTTTTTTGACTTTTTTATGAAAATTTGATTAGGTCCTAAGGTCCTGAGACTAAGTTATGCTGAGAAAAACTAAACGCGCTGGATCCCTCAAAATGACGTTGGATCAAGTGAGGGTCCTTTTCCTCGGATACGGTCCAAATTACATAATCGCCCTCAACATAAAGCATAAAAAATAAATGTGGTGTCGGTGCATATTCTCATTTATATTTTATTTACATTGGACCTAGATACATTCTAATGGCAAGAAAATAAATAACAAAAATAATAAAATAAAATTGCAATTGCATTAAAGTAAATATGCTAAAAAGAAATAAAAAATGCATGAAATGCAAAACAATAAATAAACATGGTGCTTAAAGTAAATAAAGAAAATAAAAATGCGAGGGCATAAAATAGATATGATGCTGAAAATAAAATAAAAATGCAAGACATAAAAATAAATATGATGCTAAAAGAAAATAAAAATGCAAGACAATAAAATAAATATGATGCGTAAAATAAAAGAAAATAAAAATGCAAGGCAAAAAATAAATATGGAGCTGGAAAATAAAATGCAAGACTGAATATTAAATACGGTGCTGGAAAATAAATAAAGAAAATAAAAAAAAATGCAAGGCACAAAATTAAATATGATGCATAAAATAAAAGAAAATAGAAAATGCAAGACAAAAAATAAATATGATGCAATAAAATAAAAATAAAAAAAATGCATGGTACTGGAAATTAAAAGCAATAAATAAAGTGCATAAAAATAAAAGAAATAAAAAAAATGCAAGGAATAAAAAATAAATAAAAAAAAAATAGAGAGGAAGAAAGGGGGTGCAGGAGTAATAGGGGGAGTGCAGAAAGTAAAAGAGTAGAAATCAGAAAAGAAAAGGAAAAAGGAGAATGGGCCAAGAGAAAAGTCCAGAAGGCTGAGTCCAGAGAGAACCGGTCTGGTTCGGTCCGAAAGAACCAGACCGGTTCAGCAGTCTATAAAAATCTGAAACTGGTTTTTTTACTTCATTTTAATCTCTCTTTCTCTTTCTTCTTTACTTATCTTCTCTCTTGCTCTCACTGATTTCTCTCGTCCTCTCACCATAACCTCACGTGTCCTCTCCATCTTTTCTCAAACTCTTTCTACTTCTCTCAAGCTCTTCTCACATCCTCTCTTCCTTTCCTCAAATTTTCTCACGTCCTCTCACATCCTCTCTTCCTTTCCATTTCCTTACATGAATCCGAAAAAAACTCAAAGAAAAAACTAGATCTAGGTTCAAGACATGAGAAAAATCGTACCCTTTTGTGTTTGGATGCGAGGCTGATTCTGTTTCTGTGATAGTTTTTTGATATTCTTGGTTCTGCAGATTTGCGGATTTATTTCTGCTTGAGATGTTGCGATTTGGCTTGGTGTTTGTAAAATGGGTTCGGTTCTGGTGATTGTTGTTTGTGATGATTCGGTTAAGTTGTGGTTATGGCTAGTGTTTGTGATTTGTTTGCGGTTATGGATTCGTTTTTTGGATTTGGTTTCTGTGTACAGTTTTGATGATTTGTGGTTTTTGTTGATTTTGGGTGGTGGTTTGTTGGTGGCTTGTGGTGGTTCAAGGGTTGAGGGAGTGGTGGCTCTGATTGGTACTGTTGATTGTACTGTGACTGGGTCTGTATGTAACATCCCGCTTAGATGCAATTACTATCAGTATTAGACGCGATTAAGAAGTATGGTAATTTAGTAATGTATGGAGTGGCAATATTGTAAATAAGTTGAAGAAGGGAGAAAGTTTTAAAAGAAGAAGTAGAAGAGTATTCTACACACTCTTCCATTTTCCATTCCATTTTCTTTCCCATTTTCAGCTCACTCTCTCCCTCTCCCTCCCCATTCTCACGCCCTCACTCCCTCTCCTTTAAACTCATCTTTTCATCATCTAAATCTTAAGAGAAACCATCACAAGCAAGCCTGAATATTGAATCTAGAACAAGAGCAAGAAATAAGGAGAAACAAGGAAGATTTTGAGAGAAGAAGTAGATTTAAGCCAAGGCTTTGGGGAATCAGAAATAGCAAGCACCAATAGGAGGATTAAGGTGAGCTCCACAGGGTTTTATAACCCGATTAAGTAAGTTTATGAGTTTTAGCTTTTTAAGCAAGTTATGAGCTTTAAACCCTAAGTTATTTTAGATAGCAATTCTTGATCATTGTGTGTTGTATCCTGTTGATATGTCTTTGAATCTATCATTTAAGTTGTTATGATGTCTGGGTATGTTTGAATAAGCTGAATTGGTGAAAATCACGTTTTAAATTTGCCAAAAACTGTCCAACTGCAGGTAAAATCGTGTCACGATTTATCAACCGTGTCACGATTTCACAGGCAGTGCCAAACACGATTTCTGGGTAAGAAATCGTGACACGATTGCCCAATCGTGTCACGATTTTGGGCTGGACAGGATCATCAAATTTTTCATCTTTTCTTGCTCCATTTCGGCTATTCAAAACTGCTTCGGACTTAAGGATCGATATGTAATGATCAAGCATTGTTAAAGAACATATAAAGACCTATCCTTGAGATGTGTAACCAACATTATAGGGTGAGGATAGGCATAAGCTTAAGAAGATATATAACTTAATCCTCAAGACATTATAGAGATTACAAGAACTAGTTTTGGGAATTTTCCCTTACAAAGCAGTTTATCATACACAATTAAGTAGAAGCAAACTCAAGAATGATATAGGCTTGATGACTAGAACCTTATATAGGTTAAGAGTACAAGAGCTAGCAAGATTAAGCCGTGGCCTTCGGTGTTCACGCCAGTGGGGCACGAATGGTTCACGTAGAGAACAGATTAAGATTATTACCTTTAAGTCGTGACTTTCATTGTTCACGCCAGTGGAACATGGAAGGTTCATGCATAAGATTAAGAATATTATTTGCGTCTTCCGTCGTTCACGCCAGTGGGACACGGGAGGTATACGCATCAGTTAAGATTATTAAGTCGTGTCTTCTGTCGTTCACGCCAGTGGGACACAGGAGGTTCACGCCAGTGGGACGTGTTATTCCGCAAGGATAACCGCACGACGACAAGAGGAGTCCGGTGTTAGCCTGATATGATAGGAATTTTCACCGGTTATCAGGGGAATGTGCTTCGGGGTTACTCCACCCGGGGGCATTCCGTAAAATGAACTCAGATAACATTGTTTGTTCAACGCTAACAGCTAACATAAAGATCAGTTAATACTATATTACTTTATCAGTCAGAACCATTTATTCAGACAGTTATCAGTTATCAGATGCCAGTTAGCAGCTATCAGACGGTGATCCTAGGATTCCCCTTGATCACCAGATTATCAGAAACAGACAGATAGCCCTCTATGGGTAAGATTAAGACTTGGCGATCATAGGTATCCCTGAGTTCGCCGAGGTAGGCACGGCAACCCTAGGTTCCCCGAGGTTGCCAAACAGTAGGTAGGGTAGGAGCTCACTGAGACGTTATGTCTCATCCCTTTCCTTCTGGTGCAGGTTCTTCGCAGGTAGCACGTCGTAAAGGTAAAGAGAAAGCTACGGACTGAACGTGCTGCTCATGTTCTATTGGTGTTGTATATTATTGTATGATGATGTATATGGATATTATGGAAAATGTTTAATACCAGATTATGGATTGTATCAAAGACTTATGTTTTGTATAATTATCAAACAATTTTCTGTATTGTATTTAAATGTATCCAGTATCAGTTTAACACTCTTGCTAACATACTAGTTAAAATTAGTATGGGTGTTACAATTGGTATCAGAGCAGGTCGATTCAGACCGTGCCTTGGGTCATTAAAGTACAATCCAAGTTTCCGGACCTCTTGGATCCAGGACATTATTCTAGATGTTATGTTCAGTTAAAACTGATCACTTTGACTTGTATATGACAGCTAGGATAAGATGTCTGGGAGAAGAAGAGGTAGACCTCGTACCAATCAAGCTAGTGATGAAAGTGGAGGACCCAGTCTTAATTCATGGGAACAGATGATGCAACAACAGCAGGCCTGGCAGCAGCAATACCAAGAGCAACAAGCTCAGAATGCATTACAGTATCAGCAAATGATGCTGATGATGCAACAGCAGTCTCAGCAACAGGCCCAAGCTCAACAGCAGTGGATGGAGATGATGCAGCAGGGACAAGGTTTCCATCCACAGCCACCACCTCCCCCAGTAATTGGTAACCCTGTGTTCCGGGAGTATAATAGACATCACCCTCCGGAATTCAATGGAGAAGGTGAACCGCAAGAAGCCAGGAAATGGATTAAACAGATGGAGAAGATTTTCAGAATGGCAGAATGTTCTGAAGAGGACAAAGTGGTTTATGCCACGAACCAACTCAGAGGCGCAGCAGAAGACTGGTGGGAATCTGCTCAGCGCAGGATGGAAGCCAATGGTGTAGAAGTGAATTGGGAGAACTTCAAAGGAGTAATGTTAGAGAAGTATTTACCTTTGTCTTACAAGGTAAAGAAGGAGCAAGAGTTCTTGGAATTGAAGCAAGGTAGTATGTCGGTTGCTGAGTTTACAAAGAAGTTTGAAGAGTTGTCCTATTATTCCACACATAATGAGTATGCTGAGAATGAAGTGTGGAAGATGAATCAGTATAAGCGAGGTTTAAGAGGCGAGATTGACACAGCAGTGAGTCTCCAAAGAACTGCAAGTTATGATGAGCTAGTACATGACAGTCTGGTGGTTGAAGCAGGACTTGCTAAGACCTCTAAAGAAAGATCAGCAGCTTATGAGAAGAAGAAAAGCAGGATGTCAGACAAGTATCACGATAAGCTCAAGCCAAAAGGATCCCCGCAGAGAGGGAAGCAGACCTACTCTCCACAACATAATCCTTTGCGGACTAATCCTACTTGCAAGACATGTGGTAGGATGCATAAAGGGGAGTGTTTAATAGGAGCTGGTATTTGTTATGGATGTAAACAGCCAGGACATTTCATATCAGAGTGTCCCAACAGACGTGGTAAAGGATCAGCTGAAGGAACAACTACTAGTAGGGGCAGAGTGTACTCTCTTGACGGTGCAAAGGCTGTAGCCAATGAAGATTTAATTGCCGGTATGTGTTATTTGGGTACTAATCCAGTAAAAGTTCTTTTCGATTGCGGCGCTACATGTTCTTTTATTTCATATAAATGTGTGGAGACGCTGCAATTACCTTTGTCTCCGTTGAACCCTCCAATGTTAGTATCTACCGCTACTGAAGGCGGAATTGAGGCAAAGTATGTTTGTGAAAGCTGTCCTATCACTGTGTCTAGTAAGACCTATTATGTTGATTTAGTTTGTCTCCCGATGGAGCAATTGGACGTGATTCTAGGCATGGATTGGCTTTCCGCTAACCATGTGTATATTGGTTGTTCAGAGAAGAGTATTTATATGCCGACCAGTGATACGGCGGAAGGTGTGGCTCTGTCTGAGTTGATAAACCGCACCCATCAGTTAATTCAATTCATTTGTGCTCAAGATAAGGGATTCTATGTGATGCTCACTGTGGCTTCAGAATCAGAGTTAAGTCCCAGTGATATTCCTGTGGTGAATGAATATTTAGATGTTTTCCCTTCAGAAGTGTCTAGTCTGCCTCCAGAGCGTGAGGTAGAGTTTTCAATTGACTTGATTCCAGGAGCGGAGCCAGTATCTGTGGCACCGTACAGAATGTCACCAACAGAGCTGAAAGAGCTGAAGTCTCAACTTGAGGAATTGATTCAGAAGCATTTTATTAGACCCAGTGTATCACCTTGGGGTGCTCCGGTCTTGTTGGTCAAGAAGAAAGATGGTAGTATGAGGTTGTGTATTGATTATCGTCAACTGAATAAGGTGACTATCAAGAACAAGTATCCTCTTCCCAGGATTGACGACCTACTAGACCAGCTTAAAGGAGCAACAGTATTTTCCAAAATTGATCTTCGGTCAGGTTATCATCAGATTCGTATCAAATCTTCAGATGTGTCTAAGACGGCGTTTCGAACGCGTTATGGGCACTACGAATTTCTGGTTATGCCATTCGGTGTAACTAATGCCCCAGCAGTATTCATGGATTACATGAACAGAATATTTCAACCTTACCTTGATCAATTTGTAGTAATTTTCATTGATGACATACTAATTTATTCTAAAGATCCTCAGGAGCATGCTCAGCATTTAAGAATTGTATTGGATGTCCTTAGAGACAAGCAGCTGTATGCCAAGTTTAGCAAGTGTGAATTCTGGTTATCCGAGATTAAGTTTTTGGGTCACGTTATTTCTCAAGGAGGAGTAGCTGTTGATCCATCCAAAGTTGAAGCTGTACTCAATTGGGAAAGACCCGAGAATGTAGCAGAAGTCAGGAGTTTTCTAGGCTTGGCAGGTTATTATCGAAGGTTTATCATGAAGTTTTCTCAGATTGCCTTGCCTTTGTCACGCCTCACCCGGAAAGATGTGCCCTTTATTTGGGACGAAGAATGTGAAAGGAGTTTCAGAGTTTTGAAAAAGAAGTTGACTAAGGCGCCAGTATTGGCAATACCAGATCCTGAAAAGAGATACACCGTTTTCTGCGATGCATCCTCTAAAGGACTGGGAAGTGTTCTTATGCAAGGGGAAAATGTCATAGCATATGCGTCCAGACAGCTCAAGACACATGAAGAGAATTACCCCACGCATGATCTTGAGCTAGCAGCAATAGTTTTTGCATTGAAGATATGGAGACATCATTTGTATGGTGCACAATTCGATTTGTTTAGTGACCATAAGAGTTTGAAATACCTGTTTGACCAAAGAGATCTTAACATGAGACAAAGACGATGGATGGAATATTTGAAGGACTTTGATTTTGATCTGAAGTACCATCCAGGAAAGGCTAATGTGGTAGCAGACGCCTTGAGTCGGAAGGCTTTAGTCAAAGCTGAGGTGTTGATACACACGTGTGGACTGTATGAGAAGTTTAGGGACCTTAACCTCCATGTTACTGTTTTGGATGGTGGTATTTTGTTAAACAAGTTAGATATTTCATGTGACCTACGATCTAGGATTGTACAAGCGCAAAGCATGGATATGGACCTTCAAAGGAAAATTAGCCAGCCGGAGTTTTCTTTTGCACCTGATGGAACATTATTGTTTGAGGGAAAGGTTTATGTCCCGAACGATGAAGAATTGAAAAGGTTAATTCTAGAAGAGGCGCATAAGAGCAGTTTCAGCATTCATCCAGGAACCACCAAGATGTATCAAGATTTGAAAAGAGATTATTGGTGGCCTAGCATGAAAAGAGATGTGGCGGAGTTTGTGTCGAGATGCATTGTTTGTCAGCAAGTGAAGATTGAGCACCAAAGGCCTGCAGGAATGCTAGTACCTTTAGAAATTCCACAATGGAAATGGGAAGATATAACCATGGATTTTGTGAGTGGATTGCCTCGAACACAGCGAGGACATGACTCCATATGGGTAATAGTGGACCGGTTAACCAAGTCAGCTCATTTCTTGCCGGTTAAGACTACGTATCGAGCCTCACAGTATGCTGAATTGTTTATTTCTGAGATAGTGAAACTCCATGGTGTGCCAGCCAGTATTGTATCCGATCGAGATCCCATTTTCACATCACATTTTTGGAAGGCCTTTCAGAAGGCGTTGGGGACAAGATTAAAGATGAGCACGTCCCATCATCCTCAAACAGACGGACAATCAGAAAGGACTATTCAGACGTTAGAAGATATGTTACGTGCATGTATTCTAGAAGATGGAGGAAGTTGGAACAATCATCTACCATTGATTGAATTTTCTTACAACAACAGTTACCATTCTAGCATTGGAATGGCACCTTACGAAGCTCTATATGGTAGAAAGTGTAGAACCCCGCTTTGTTGGGCTGAGGTTGGAGATAAAAGCATTTTGGGTCCAGAGATCATTCAGGAGACGACTCTAAAGATTAAGTCTATTCAAGATAAGATGAGAACGGCACAGAGTCGCCAGAAAAGTTATGCTGATAGGAGGCGAAGACCTTTAGAGTTTGAAGAAGGAGACCATGTATTTCTTAAAGTTACTCCTAAGTTGGGCTTAAGAGGAGCTTTCAAGACCAAGAAGCTTTGTCCGAGATATGTTGGACCGTTTCAGATACTTCGACGCGTTGGTCCGGCAGCTTATCAGTTGGCGCTGCCACCAGCCATGTCAGGATTACATGATGTCTTTCACGTCTCGCAACTAAGGAAATTCATTCCTGATCCTTTCCAACCAGTGGAGCTAGATAGTATTGATTTGAGATCGGACTTGACCTTTCAACCTGAGCCGGAACAGATAATCGATCGTGATGTTAAGACTTTGCGGAACAAAGAGATTCCTATAGTTAAGGTGGTATGGAAAGGTTCTCCCGACGGTGAAGCAACGTGGGAGTTAGAGTCAGACATGCAAGCAACCTATCCTCATTTATTTCCAGGTAACTTCTAAATTTCGAGGACGAAATTTCTTTAAGGGGGGTAGATTGTAACATCCCGCTTAGATGCAATTACTATCAGTATTAGACGCGATTAAGAAGTATGGTAATTTAGTAATGTATGGAGTGGCAATATTGTAAATAAGTTGAAGAAGGGAGAAAGTTTTAAAAGAAGAAGTAGAAGAGTATTCTACACACTCTTCCATTTTCCATTCCATTTTCTTTCCCATTTTCAGCTCACTCTCTCCCTCTCCCTCCCCATTCTCACGCCCTCACTCCCTCTCCTTTAAACTCATCTTTTCATCATCTAAATCTTAAGAGAAACCATCACAAGCAAGCCTGAATATTGAATCTAGAACAAGAGCAAGAAATAAGGAGAAACAAGGAAGATTTTGAGAGAAGAAGTAGATTTAAGCCAAGGCTTTGGGGAATCAGAAATAGCAAGCACCAATAGGAGGATTAAGGTGAGCTCCACAGGGTTTTATAACCCGATTAAGTAAGTTTATGAGTTTTAGCTTTTTAAGCAAGTTATGAGCTTTAAACCCTAAGTTATTTTAGATAGCAATTCTTGATCATTGTGTGTTGTATCCTGTTGATATGTCTTTGAATCTATCATTTAAGTTGTTATGATGTCTGGGTATGTTTGAATAAGCTGAATTGGTGAAAATCACGTTTTAAATTTGCCAAAAACTGTCCAACTGCAGGTAAAATCGTGTCACGATTTATCAACCGTGTCACGATTTCACAGGCAGTGCCAAACACGATTTCTGGGTAAGAAATCGTGACACGATTGCCCAATCGTGTCACGATTTTGGGCTGGACAGGATCATCAAATTTTTCATCTTTTCTTGCTCCATTTCGGCTATTCAAAACTGCTTCGGACTTAAGGATCGATATGTAATGATCAAGCATTGTTAAAGAACATATAAAGACCTATCCTTGAGATGTGTAACCAACATTATAGGGTGAGGATAGGCATAAGCTTAAGAAGATATATAACTTAATCCTCAAGACATTATAGAGATTACAAGAACTAGTTTTGGGAATTTTCCCTTACAAAGCAGTTTATCATACACAATTAAGTAGAAGCAAACTCAAGAATGATATAGGCTTGATGACTAGAACCTTATATAGGTTAAGAGTACAAGAGCTAGCAAGATTAAGCCGTGGCCTTCGGTGTTCACGCCAGTGGGGCACGAATGGTTCACGTAGAGAACAGATTAAGATTATTACCTTTAAGTCGTGACTTTCATTGTTCACGCCAGTGGAACATGGAAGGTTCATGCATAAGATTAAGAATATTATTTGCGTCTTCCGTCGTTCACGCCAGTGGGACACGGGAGGTATACGCATCAGTTAAGATTATTAAGTCGTGTCTTCTGTCGTTCACGCCAGTGGGACACAGGAGGTTCACGCCAGTGGGACGTGTTATTCCGCAAGGATAACCGCACGACGACAAGAGGAGTCCGGTGTTAGCCTGATATGATAGGAATTTTCACCGGTTATCAGGGGAATGTGCTTCGGGGTTACTCCACCCGGGGGCATTCCGTAAAATGAACTCAGATAACATTGTTTGTTCAACGCTAACAGCTAACATAAAGATCAGTTAATACTATATTACTTTATCAGTCAGAACCATTTATTCAGACAGTTATCAGTTATCAGATGCCAGTTAGCAGCTATCAGACGGTGATCCTAGGATTCCCCTTGATCACCAGATTATCAGAAACAGACAGATAGCCCTCTATGGGTAAGATTAAGACTTGGCGATCATAGGTATCCCTGAGTTCGCCGAGGTAGGCACGGCAACCCTAGGTTCCCCGAGGTTGCCAAACAGTAGGTAGGGTAGGAGCTCACTGAGACGTTATGTCTCATCCCTTTCCTTCTGGTGCAGGTTCTTCGCAGGTAGCACGTCGTAAAGGTAAAGAGAAAGCTACGGACTGAACGTGCTGCTCATGTTCTATTGGTGTTGTATATTATTGTATGATGATGTATATGGATATTATGGAAAATGTTTAATACCAGATTATGGATTGTATCAAAGACTTATGTTTTGTATAATTATCAAACAATTTTCTGTATTGTATTTAAATGTATCCAGTATCAGTTTAACACTCTTGCTAACATACTAGTTAAAATTAGTATGGGTGTTACACTGTACTTTTTCGTGAACAGTGCTATTTATAGTAAAATAATAGGCAAAAACGAAAATGACAAATCTGCCCCTCTGGGCCTTGGACTAAAATCAGACTGAAAATGGACTTAAAAAGAATAAAATCAAAATAATAAAACACAATAATTAAAAAAACGAAAATACATAATAAAAATAAAAACTAATAAAAAGAAAGAAAATAAAAAGAAAAGAAATAAATAATAATAATGAAAAATAAAAATAATAATAAAACAACAGAAAATAAAAATAATAAAATGGTTGCCTTCGGAACAAAAAATGAGGTATTTTAAAATACCTCCCTGCCGAAATTTCGTCTGAAACGACGGAAATTTCCGGCCTAAAAGACGAGAGAAATGAAATAAAAACGGGTCAAAAATGGGGTATGACAGATGCCCCTATTTAAGTTTCTTCGTTACGGAGATTTAAAAGTGAAATTTTAAAATCGACGGGTCGAAGAGACTTAAATACAGAGTACACCATTTTTGACCGACTTTCAACTGCAAAATGATATGAATGCGATGCTATGCATGTGATGTTATGCATGTAATGTTGTGAATGCTCGCGATGCAAGTATGAATGCAAGACGGCGCGGATGGCTCGACTGGGGATAACAAAACAACAGGATACCCGAGTCCGTTAAAAGAAACGGGGTCCGACTCCACTGGGGTCACATGGTTTTACTGGGGATAAATGTCAGCTGTTCGGGTTGACGACGAACTGCCACTGACGACAAAGGAACAAATATAAATGTCAACTGTTCGGGTTATTGCCGAACTGCCATTGACGACAAGAAGTGAGATAATTGCCAACTGTCCGGGTTATTGCCGAACTGCCATTGACGACGAGGAGTAAAGGTAAATGCCAACTGTCCGGGTTATTGCCGAACTGCCATTGACGACAAGAAGGAAAGGTAAGTGTCAACTGTCCGGGTTATTACCGAACTGCCATTGACGACAAAGAATAACGGTAAATGTCAACTGTCCGGGTTATTGCCGAACTGCCATTGACGACCAAGAATAACGGTAAATGTCAACTGTCCGGGTTATTGCCGAACTGCCATTGACGACAAGAAAGAAAAGTAAGTGTCAACTGTCCGGGTTATTGCCGAACTGCCATTGACGACCAGAAAGGAGATAAATGCCAACTGTCCGGGTTATTGCCGAACTGCCATTGACGACAAGAAAGGAGATAAATGCCAACTGTCCGGGTTATTGCCGAACTGCCATTGACGACAAGAAATAAAGGTAAATGCCAACTGTCCGGGTTATTGCCGAACTGCCATTGACGACAAGAAATAAAGGTAAATGCCAACTGTTCGGGTTATTGCCGAACTGCCATTGACGACAAGAAATAAAGGTAAATGCCAACTGTCCGGGTTATTGCCGAACTGCCATTGACGACGAGAAACAAAGATAAATGTCAGCTGTTCGGGGTATTGCCGAACGAGTCAACTGACGACAGGAAACAAGAAGGATAAATGCCAGCTGTTCGGGGTATTGCCGAACTAATCAACTGACGACAAGAAACAAAGATAAATGTCAGCTGTTCGGGGTATTGCCGAACGAGTCAACTGACGACAGGAAACAAAAAGGATAAATGTCAGCTGTTCGGGGTATTGCCGAACTAATCAACTGACGACAAGAAGCAGGATGAAATTTAAATGCAGGATGAAATTTAAAGGCAGGATGAAATTTAAAGGCAGGATGAAATTTAAAGGCAGTGATGAAATTTAAATGCAGGATGAAATTTAAAAGCAGGATGAAATTTAAAAGCAGGATGAAATTTAAAAGCAGGATGAAATTTAAATGCTGGATGAAATTTAAATGCTGGATGAAATTTAAAAGCAGGATGAAATTTAAAAGCAGGATGAAATTTAAAAGCAGGATGAAATTTAAATGCAGGATGAAAGATAAATGTCAGCTGTTCGGATTGTTGCCGAACTTGCCACTGACGACAAAAGACTGGATAAGACAATGCACAAGCCGTTCGATAAGGAACTGCCACTTGGCGAAAAAGAGGATGATATCTCAGGATGAAATACTGGGGATGGCATTTGGGGAAAGAGAGGGTTACAACTTATTCATGATCAATTGATATGGAAAGATATTCAAAACAAAATTCAGGGTGGTTATCGCAACCATGATGTTGTTTGTATGCATGAATGTGTATATGCATGAATGTATGAACGCATGTGTGTATGAATGCATGTATGATATATGTGACTGTATGACTATACGAAGGATTGATTTGTGTGATAGTGTAATTGATGAATTTGATGAGACAAGATTGGATAAGATGGGGAGTAATCACTTCCTAGGGAAGATGGTTACAAATTATTCATGATTGATTGAAGTGAAAAGATAATTGAAGCAAGACTCATGATGGTTAATGCAGCCATGTATGCATGATATTGTTTTTATTGTATATGCATGAATATGTATATGCATGAATGTATGAATGCATGAATGACGACACGACTTGTATGACTGTATGGAGGATTGGATTATGTGATTGGATGACTGATTAACTTGTGATTGTATGAAGGATTGACTTGTATGATGGTATGACTGATTAACTTGTGATTGTATGAAGGATTGACTTGTATGATTGTATGACTGATTAACTTGTGATTGTATGAAGGATTGACTTGTATGATTGTATAACTGATGGACTTGATGAGACAAGGTTATGCAGATGAGAGGGAAAGTGACCCGACGTCGCATCACAAACACTTGGCAATCTTCAATGGGGATGGTGCCACTGGGGCACATCAAAACAAAGACGGGGTAAAGCCCGACATAGGCAGCAACTGATGGGGAATAAACACTTCTTGGGGAGAGCGTGCTAATCCAAAAACCTGGTAGAAGAACTGGTGCTTCTATGGTCATGCTT
This sequence comes from Medicago ruthenica, assembly GCA_018208015.1. Lineage (NCBI taxonomy): Eukaryota > Viridiplantae > Streptophyta > Magnoliopsida > Fabales > Fabaceae > Medicago > Medicago ruthenica. The sequence continues at coordinate 50,093,224 of CM031378.1, forward strand.
ATCTTTTGTTTTTTTTTTAATCCCTAATTTTTGCCTGGACCGCCCTTTCGGGTTTTCAATCCACCGGGAAAATATTCTTTTGTATGCCCCTAATTTTTGCCTGGATCGCCCTTTCGGGTTTTCGATCCACCGGGACGCTCATTTTTGCCTAAGCCGCCCTTTCGGGTTTTCGACTTACCGAGCTCATTTCTTTTCTTTTTCTTTTTTTCATATATATATATATTTCTTTTTTTGTTCTTTTTTTTTGTATATTTTTTTTAAGCAATTGACCATGTTCAGCTTGCAAAGTTTATCCGTTCTCAGGATAGCTGTTGACGCACCCTTCACTTATTCATGAATTCAAAGAAAATGTGTTTTGTTGTTTGTGCTTTTCAAAAAGACATGAAAAATATTTATGATTTTGAAAAAAATGTTTTGTTTCAAATGCTACCATCAAAAAATAAAAAGGGTTTTATAAGCTGAATAAATGAGAATTCCAAATGAAAGGCAATAGGCTCAAATTTATTTAAAAGAGTGGTGACCCGCCAATGGCATGGCTCCACGGATCTTACAAAGTTTGGAAAATGGTAAATATAAATTGAAGGTACATTGAACACAATAACCGCTATTCTCCCTGACAACTTTGAATTCCACTGTTTGGATGCTTCAGATTCAGAGCTTCTTTGACATTTGATTGTGCCCCAAGTGAGTAGAGATCAGGCCAATGCAGTTACCCTGTCTTTTGATCCTTAACTTTTGCATAGGTCACCCTTTCGGGTTTTCGACCTATCAGGATAATTATTTTTCTGTTTTATGTCTCTAATTTTTGCCTGGACCGCCCTTTCGGGTTTTCGATCCACCGAGACGCTCCTTTTTGCCTAAGCCGCCCTTTCGGGTTTTCGACTTACCGAGCTGTTCTTTTATTTTTTAGACAAAGTATTTCTTGACTGCATCAGCATTCACAGGACGAGGAAGCTCATCACCATCCACAGTCGTAAGAGTCATTGCACCACTGGAGAAAGATCTCTTGATGACATATGGACCTTCATAGTTAGGCGTCCACTTGCCCCTGGAATTGGGTTGAAAAGATTAGACCCTCTTGAGCACAAGAACTCCTTCCTGAAACACACGGGGACGAAGCTTCTTGTCAAAAGCTTGTTTCATCCTCTTTTGATATACCTGCTCATGGCACAAGGCCTTCATGCGTTTTTTCAAGTAAGTTCAACTGATCATATCCGTTTTAACACCATTCAGCCTCTGGCAACTTGGCTTCCATTAGAATTCTCATTGAGGAGATCTCGACTTCCACAGGGAACACTGCTTCCATGCCATACACTAAAGATAAGGGGGTTGCCCCTGTTGAGGTACGCACTGAAGTGAGATATCCATGTAAAGCATATGGTAGCATCTCATGCAAGTCCTTGTAGGTGGTTACCATCTTCTGCACCATCTTTTGATATATTTTTTCTTTTTCTTTTTGTTTTCTTTTTCCTTTGATTTTTGTTTGATTTTTTTTTCTTTTGATTTTTTTTGCTTTTGATTTTTTGCTTTTGTTTCTTTTTTTGTTTTCGTTTCTTTTTTGTTTGATTTTTCTTTTGATTTTTTTTTTGGCTTTTGCTATTGTTTTTTTGCTTTTTTTTTGCAGCCTCGATGGCACCATTCATCTGAAATTTTTGTCAGGAATACCGTAGCAGCAATCCCTTGGAACCCAAGTTTATCACTTCCAATGCTTTTTCATGAGGCTGAATGATGTACTTTTCATATTCTAGTAACGGAGAGATCTTTTCGAGAATCCCTTCATCCTCCTCCTTTTCAGCTTCGTAAACAGGGAACTCAAAGTCGGGAGAGAGCATAGGGTTACAGTGTTCAACGGGTTTATTGATGTTCAGTCTACATATGATCGATGATTAGTTTGAGAAAATGAGTGGACAATGCAGATTTTTTTTTGAAATTGATTGGAAATAAAAGTAAAAATGAAATATTTTTGGGTTTTTTGTGTTACCATTTTCCAGAAAAAGCTAAGAATAATAAAAAACATAGTCGGGAACAAAACGACTTCTTATTTGATGATGGGAATGCATGAAACAAAAGCCCTAAACAAGTTCACTTTCGTCTCGGGCGGAACGAAAGGATTTTTTTTGAAAAGACAAAACAACAAAACACATTACTTGGACCTATGAGTAGCTGAGGGAACGTCAATCAACGATCCAATTGCAGTAACCTCTGCCATGTGTTACAAAATTCACTGCCACCTTCTTCACCAGGGTGAGCTTCTGAGCAATCTTGCACCCAATTAACAGATGGGGTCCCATGGCCAGGTAGTAGATTAGCTTGCACATCGGGACTCGACCCTTTGAAGGATAGGATGTTGGCCTGGATCAACTTCTGGACTTCGGCTTTCAAGGCATAACAATGCTCAACGTCATGACCGGGTGCCCCTTGATGGAAGGCACAGGAGAGATCAGGTTTATACCACTGTGGCAACCTTTCAGGTACCTTGGGAGGTGCCCTAGTTTGAACAAGATTTTTATCAAGCAAAACGGGGAGCAACTCTGCATATGCCATGGGGATTGGATCAAAAGGGGAAGTCCGCTGAACCCGATTCTGTTGTCGAGGCTGTTGTCGATACTGTTGTTGAGGCCTTTGTTGGGGCTGGAGCTGATTTCTGGATAGCCGGAGTTGGGGTTCCAAAAGAGGTGGGACGAAAACCTTTGTCTGATAGAAATGGCATCCCCATGGGTAAGCTCTAGACGTACCAGACGGTGGAGCAAGTATGGTAGAAGTTGGTGAAGCAAATAAGATTGGCTGCTCACAAGTAGTGACAGCAGGCTGAGGAATTGACGCCTGGGCTTGGGAAGCCAACAGAGCATTCATCATGGAGGTCAACTTCTCCATCCCTTCCCGGAGATTGGCCACCTCTTCCCGGAGGTTCTGGTTTTCTTGCTCTAACAGATCCATTCTTTTCCGATTAGCCATAATGTTGTAAATGCGAGTTGGTTTGCAATGAACACGCCGGACCACTTCCTTTGACGACGGCAGATTAACCTTTTATTGGTGAACAAAATGTGAGACTCGATTTAGAAACTATGAATGCAAAATGATGCATGGTTATGCTTATGCAAAAAGAAAAAAGAACAAATTATTATCGAAGGACTTGTTGGAGTAATTGTAAACATCATAAACTAAACACCTCACTAAAGCATTGAAATATTACAAAGAGTTTTTTTTTGTTTACAAGTCAAGAGATTTTGGAAGCTAAAATCTAAACATAAGGTCCTAAGACTTCAAACTCAAACTCCCGGAGTAGATGGATCCTCGGAATCTGAAAGTGCACTAGAGATCGAATCTATAAACTTCCTCTTCCTTCTAGCATCCTGGCGGAGTAACGCGTCTTTCCGACGGAGCAAGTCATCCTTCTCGATTATCCTCTGGTTCTGGATGAGAAGCTCATGGCTCTGCTGGGCTAGCTTTCCCTTCAAGGTCTCGTGCTCGAGCTCCAGTTCCTGGTATCTTCTCTTCCAAGTTTCCTTTTCTTGCTTTTCCTTGGTTAACTGCTCCTGAAACTCCTCCTTGGTGTCAAAGGGGATAGGCAAGGATGATGGTGGGATGGTAGAGGATAGATATCTAGGTAGATGGTAGGGTAGGCCAAAACTCATGGTCCTATCAATAACCCACTGAGTGTAAGATTCATGCACCTAATCTGATTTCTTCTTCAACTGACTTCTGCTGAGTCTGCGGATAGCGCTCCAAGCTCGTGCAAATCTCTCTCTCCTGTTTGTGTGGTCTTCATGATAGAGATAGAACTCACTGGTCAAGGCAAGATTGTTTGGCTTTTCTCTCACTGGGTAACCAAACTGTCGACGGGCTAGAAAAGGGTTGTAGCTAATCCCGCCACGCATACCAAGAAGAGGTACGTTGGGGTATTCACCACAACTGACAATGAATTTCCCCACGTCACAGGCTGCCTGATACCAAACTATATCTGAGGGATGGAGGGCCATGATTCTTTGGGACCAAGGAAGATTTTCAAGGTTAGCTTTGAAAGCATGAGTTTGAGGTAGGTGGGAGATAAACCATTTGTAAAGCAGTGGTGCACAGCAAAGAATAGTTCCACGGCCGGCTAGGGTACGGTCATGGATGGAGTGGTATGTATCAGCTAGTAATGTGGGTACAGGGTTCTTGGAGAGGAAGATTTTGATGGCATGGATGTCGATGAAGTTGTCAATATTTGGGAAGAGTACAAGGCCATATATGAGGAGGGCTAGGGTGGAATGGAAGGCATAAGTGCTAGCTGCTTCAGCGAATATGGAGGCTTGTTGGTAGAGGAAGTGGGTGGGAAGACCTTGGAGGCCTCCTTTAGAGGTAAGGTTTGTTTTGATGATGGAGGTTTCAAGATGGAGAGCGGCTGCGATTTCGGAGGGTTTAGGGGTAGGTTCAAGACCGTGGAATGGTATCTTGTCTGGCACAGGTAAACCCACTAGGTAGGAGTACTCTTCAAGTGTGGGGACAAGCTGATAATCAGGAAAGGTGAAGCAATGGTAGAGTGGGTCGTAGAACTGAACCAAAGTCTCTAAGCATCCTTCCTCAACATCTACTCTCAGAATATTAAGCAACTTCCCATGATGAGCTTGAAAATTCGTCGGATCACTCACTAAAGACCTTAGCTCCCTTAACTTTGACAAGTCTGGTTTCTTGAAAAGATATTTCTTAGTGCTTCTCCGTGGAATGTCCATATCTACAATGTTTACAAAAAATTTATTTAAGTCCTTCGATTTTTTTGGATGAAAAAGAAAAGAGTTTATGCATGGATGTATGTATGCATGATTATGCTAAGGAGCGGAGAAAACATGGTGAGTTTAGGTCCATAATGTTGGAGTCAAGGGTAAACACGCCATTTGGTAAGGACTATGGTTTCACATGTACCTGTATCACGGGTTCTACCAAGTTCCCAAAGTCCTCAACCCCTTCCAAATACCGTCGGGTTACGAGATTGACTCCCGATCCGATAATATTTGTAAGAAAGTCTCGTTTGAGTGTAGTATCGCGTATCAACTAATTCAAGATTACTCTTAGTTAGCCACCGCACTACGTCCTAAAAGGCCAAGATGGGTTAAAGGTAACTAAAGGTCCTCAACTTCATAGGTCACTTGAAAATATCAATGCCGGACACGACTTACTCATGCCAACATAGTAATACTTCCAAGATTCCTCCGTTGAGTGGGGTTATCACATGTGCCACATCCGAAATTTACTCTCGGAAAGACACTATGATTATACCACCGTCCTATCGGGTGTAGGACTTATCTCACCACTCATGTAAAAAGATAAACACTTAAGCACATATTTACAAATACAAGTAATAATAAAGCACAAAGATAAAGAAAAGCAAGGTAGGTTTAACCCACTTAGGATCATTCTCCCCAGTGAAGTCGCCATTTTTCTGTCGCGGTGATTTTTGGACATCAAGCTATTGATTAGCGTTGACTCACAATTTTAAGCTCACCACCGATCTTTTATTTTTCCGAGGAAAAGGGAGAAAGTTCGAAAACCCTATTTTAAGAGAGAGATCAAAGGTCCGGGGGTTGGTTACGCAAAGGGAAGGTATTAGCACCCTAAACGTCTATAGTACTCTATAGGAACCTCTTGCTTATTTTATCTTTATGCTAAGTTGATTATTTGTTTGTAAAATAACTGCTTAAGTGTGAAAAGATTAAAGTGATAAAAATGAAAGAAAGGAAAATGTTTTGTTATTTTTATTGATTTGGAAAGACAAAGTCTTTTGCCTACGTACCCGAGCGGGATCAAAATCACGTAGTTCGGGGTAAAAAGATAAGTGATTGGTTTTGATTGATTTTAAAGTTTGAAAAAGGTTTTAAGAAAGATGAGAGGCCGTAAAGGCATAGAAGAAGAAAAAAGAAGTGAGTTTGATTGATTTTAAATTGAAGAAAAAAGTTTTGATTGATTAAAGTTGATTAAAAATTTGATTAAGAAAAGAAAGATAAGATTGACTTTTTTGAAAATTTTGGATTATAAAATGTTTTTGGATTTTGACTTTTTTGACTTTTTTATGAAAATTTGATTAGGTCCTAAGGTCCTGAGACTAAGTTATGCTGAGAAAAACTAAACGCGCCGGATCCCTCAAAATGACGTTGGATCAAGTGAGGGTCCTTTTCCTCGGATACGGTCCAAATTACATAATCGCCCTCAACATAAAGCATAAAAAATAAATGTGGTGTCGGTGCATATTCTCATTTATATTTTATTTACATTGGACCTAGATACATTCTAATGGCAAGAAAATAAATAACAAAAATAATAAAATAAAATAAAATTGCAATTGCATTAAAGTAAATATGCTAAAAAGAAATAAAAAATGCATGAAATGCAAAACAATAAATAAACATGGTGCTTAAAGTAAATAAAGAAAATAAAAATGCGAGGGCATAAAATAGATATGATGCTGAAAATAAAATAAAAATGCAAGACATAAAAATAAATATGATGCTAAAAGAAAATAAAAATGCAAGACAATAAAATAAATATGATGCGTAAAATAAAAGAAAATAAAATGCAAGGCAAAAAATAAATATGGAGCTGGAAAATAAAATGCAAGACTGAATATTAAATACGGTGCTGGAAAATAAATAAAGAAAATAAAAAAAAATGCAAGGCACAAAATTAAATATGATGCATAAAATAAAAGAAAATAGAAAATGCAAGACAAAAAATAAATATGATGCAATAAAATAAAAATAAAAAAAATGCATGGTACTGGAAATTAAAAGCAATAAATAAAGTGCATAAAAATAAAAGAAATAAAAAAATGCAAGGAATAAAAAATAAATAAAAAAAAATAGAGAGGAAGAAAGGGGGTGCAGGAGTAATAGGGGGAGTGCAGAAAGTAAAAGAGTAGAAATCAGAAAAGAAAAGGAAAAAGGAGAATGGGCCAAGAGAAAAGTCCAGAAGGCTGAGTCCAGAGAGAACCGGTCTGGTTCGGTCCGAAAGAACCAGACCGGTTCAGCAGTCTATAAAAATCTGAAACTGGTTTTTTTACTTCATTTTAATCTCTCTTTCTCTTTCTTCTTTACTTATCTTCTCTCTTGCTCTCACTGATTTCTCTCGTCCTCTCACCATAACCTCACGTGTCCTCTCCATCTTTTCTCAAACTCTTTCTACTTCTCTCAAGCTCTTCTCACATCCTCTCTTCCTTTCCTCAAATTTTCTCACGTCCTCTCACATCCTCTCTTCCTTTCCATTTCCTTACATGAATCCGAAAAAAACTCAAAGAAAAAACTAGATCTAGGTTCAAGACATGAGAAAAATCGTACCCTTTTGTGTTTGGATGCGAGGCTGATTCTGTTTGTGATAGTTTTTTGATATTCTTGGTTCTGCAGATTTGCGGATTTGTTTCTGCTTGAGATGTTGCGATTTGGCTTGGTGTTTGTAAAATGGGTTCGGTTCTGGTGATTGTTGTTTGTGATGATTCGGTTAAGTTGTGGTTATGGCTAGTGTTTGTGATTTGTTTGCGGTTATGGATTCGTTTTTTGGATTTGGTTTCTGTGTACAGTTTTGATGATTTGTGGTTTTTGTTGATTTTGGGTGGTGGTTTGTTGGTGGCTTGTGGTGGTTCAAGGGTTGAGGGAGTGGTGGCTCTGATTGGTACTGTTGATTGTACTGTGACTGGGTCTGTACTTTTTCGTGAACAGTGCTATTTATAGTAAAATAATAGGCAAAAACGAAAATGACAAATCTGCCCCTCTGGGCCTTGGACAAAAATCAGACTGAAAATGGACTTAAAAAGAATAAAATCAAAATAATAAAACACAATAATTAAAAAAAACGAAAATACATAATAAAAATAAAAACTAATAAAAAGAAAGAAAATAAAAAGAAAAGAAATAAATAATAATAATGAAAAATAAAAATAATAATAAAACAACAGAAAATAAAAATAATAAAACGGTCCCCAGCAGAGTCGCCATTTTCTGTCGCGGTGATTTTTGGACATCAAGCTATTGATTAGCGTTGACTCACAATTTTAAGCTCACCACCGATCTTTTATTTTTCCGAGGAAAAGGGAGAAAGTTCGAAAACCCTATTTTAAGAGAGAGATCAAAGGTCCGGGGGTTGGTTACGCAAAGGGAAGGTATTAGCACCCTAAACGTCTATAGTACTCTATAGGAACCTCTTGCTTATTTTATCTTTATGCTAAGTTGATTATTTGTTTGTAAAATAACTGCTTAAGTGTGAAAAGATTAAAGTGATAAAAATGAAAGAAAGGAAAATGTTTTGTTATTTTTATTGATTTGGAAAGACAAAGTCTTTTGCCTACGTACCCGAGCGGGATCAAAATCACGTAGTTCGGGGTAAAAAGATAAGTGATTGGTTTTGATTGATTTTAAAGTTTGAAAAAGGTTTTAAGAAAGATGAGAGGCCGTAAAGGCATAGAAGAAGAAAAAAGAAGTGAGTTTGATTGATTTTAAATTGAAGAAAAAAGTTTTGATTGATTAAAGTTGATTAAAAATTTGATTAAGAAAAGAAAGATAAGATTGACTTTTTTGAAAATTTTGGATTATAAAATGTTTTTGGATTTTGACTTTTTTGACTTTTTTATGAAAATTTGATTAGGTCCTAAGGTCCTGAGACTAAGTTATGCTGAGAAAAACTAAACGCGCCGGATCCCTCAAAATGACGTTGGATCAAGTGAGGGTCCTTTTCCTCGGATACGGTCCAAATTACATAATCGCCCTCAACATAAAGCATAAAAAATAAATGTGGTGTCGGTGCATATTCTCATTTATATTTTATTTACATTGGACCTAGATACATTCTAATGGCAAGAAAATAAATAACAAAAATAATAAAATAAAATAAAATTGCAATTGCATTAAAGTAAATATGCTAAAAAGAAATAAAAAATGCATGAAATGCAAAACAATAAATAAACATGGTGCTTAAAGTAAATAAAGAAAATAAAAATGCGAGGGCATAAAATAGATATGATGCTGAAAATAAAATAAAAATGCAAGACATAAAAATAAATATGATGCTAAAAGAAAATAAAAATGCAAGACAATAAAATAAATATGATGCGTAAAATAAAAGAAAATAAAAATGCAAGGCAAAAAATAAATATGGAGCTGGAAAATAAAATGCAAGACTGAATATTAAATACGGTGCTGGAAAATAAATAAAGAAAATAAAAAAAAATGCAAGGCACAAAATTAAATATGATGCATAAAATAAAAGAAAATAGAAAATGCAAGACAAAAAATAAATATGATGCAATAAAATAAAAATAAAAAAAATGCATGGTACTGGAAATTAAAAGCAATAAATAAAGTGCATAAAAATAAAAGAAATAAAAAAATGCAAGGAATAAAAAATAAATAAAAAAAATAGAGAGGAAGAAAGGGGGTGCAGGAGTAATAGGGGGAGTGCAGAAAGTAAAAGAGTAGAAATCAGAAAAGAAAAGGAAAAAGGAGAATGGGCCAAGAGAAAAGTCCAGAAGGCTGAGTCCAGAGAGAACCGGTCTGGTTCGGTCCGAAAGAACCAGACCGGTTCAGCAGTCTATAAAAATCTGAAACTGGTTTTTTTTACTTCATTTTAATCTCTCTTTCTCTTTCTTCTTTACTTATCTTCTCTCTTGCTCTCACTGATTTCTCTCGTCCTCTCACCATAACCTCACGTGTCCTCTCCATCTTTTCTCAAACTCTTTCTACTTCTCTCAAGCTCTTCTCACATCCTCTCTTCCTTTCCTCAAATTTTCTCACGTCCTCTCACATCCTCTCTTCCTTTCCATTTCCTTACATGAATCCGAAAAAAACTCAAAGAAAAAACTAGATCTAGGTTCAAGACATGAGAAAAATCGTACCCTTTTGTGTTTGGATGCGAGGCTGATTCTGTTTGTGATAGTTTTTTGATATTCTTGGTTCTGCAGATTTGCGGATTTGTTTCTGCTTGAGATGTTGCGATTTGGCTTGGTGTTTGTAAAATGGGTTCGGTTCTGGTGATTGTTGTTTGTGATGATTCGGTTAAGTTGTGGTTATGGCTAGTGTTTGTGATTTGTTTGCGGTTATGGATTCGTTTTTTGGATTTGGTTTCTGTGTACAGTTTTGATGATTTGTGGTTTTTGTTGATTTTGGGTGGTGGTTTGTTGGTGGCTTGTGGTGGTTCAAGGGTTGAGGGAGTGGTGGCTCTGATTGGTACTGTTGATTGTACTGTGACTGGGTCTGTACTTTTTCGTGAACAGTGCTATTTATAGTAAAATAATAGGCAAAAACGAAAATGACAAATCTGCCCCTCTGGGCCTTGGACTAAAATCAGACTGAAAATGGACTTAAAAAGAATAAAATCAAAATAATAAAACACAATAATTAAAAAAACGAAAATACATAATAAAAATAAAAACTAATAAAAAGAAAGAAAATAAAAAGAAAAGAAATAAATAATAATAATGAAAAATAAAAATAATAATAAAACAACAGAAAATAAAAATAATAAAACGGTCCCCAGCAGAGTCGCCATTTTCTGTCGCGGTGATTTTTGGACATCAAGCTATTGATTAGCGTTGACTCACAATTTTAAGCTCACCACCGATCTTTTATTTTTCCGAGGAAAAGGGAGAAAGTTCGAAAACCCTATTTTAAGAGAGAGATCAAAGGTCCGGGGGTTGGTTACGCAAAGGGAAGGTATTAGCACCCTAAACGTCTATAGTACTCTATAGGAACCTCTTGCTTATTTTATCTTTATGCTAAGTTGATTATTTGTTTGTAAAATAACTGCTTAAGTGTGAAAAGATTAAAGTGATAAAAATGAAAGAAAGGAAAATGTTTTGTTATTTTTATTGATTTGGAAAGACAAAGTCTTTTGCCTACGTACCCGAGCGGGATCAAAATCACGTAGTTCGGGGTAAAAGATAAGTGATTGGTTTTGATTGATTTTAAAGTTTGAAAAAGGTTTTAAGAAAGATGAGAGGCCGTAAAGGCATAGAAGAAGAAAAAAGAAGTGAGTTTGATTGATTTTAAATTGAAGAAAAAAGTTTTGATTGATTAAAGTTGATTAAAAATTTGATTAAGAAAAGAAAGATAAGATTGACTTTTTTGAAAATTTTGGATTATAAAATGTTTTTGGATTTTGACTTTTTTGACTTTTTTATGAAAATTTGATTAGGTCCTAAGGTCCTGAGACTAAGTTATGCTGAGAAAAACTAAACGCGCCGGATCCCTCAAAATGACGTTGGATCAAGTGAGGGTCCTTTTCCTCGGATACGGTCCAAATTACATAATCGCCCTCAACATAAAGCATAAAAAATAAATGTGGTGTCGGTGCATATTCTCATTTATATTTTATTTACATTGGACCTAGATACATTCTAATGGCAAGAAAATAAATAACAAAAATAATAAAATAAAATAAAATTGCAATTGCATTAAAGTAAATATGCTAAAAAGAAATAAAAAATGCATGAAATGCAAAACAATAAATAAACATGGTGCTTAAAGTAAATAAAGAAAATAAAAATGCGAGGGCATAAAATAGATATGATGCTGAAAATAAAATAAAAATGCAAGACATAAAAATAAATATGATGCTAAAAGAAAATAAAAATGCAAGACAATAAAATAAATATGATGCGTAAAATAAAAGAAAATAAAAATGCAAGGCAAAAAATAAATATGGAGCTGGAAAATAAAATGCAAGACTGAATATTAAATACGGTGCTGGAAAATAAATAAAGAAAATAAAAAAAAATGCAAGGCACAAAATTAAATATGATGCATAAAATAAAAGAAAATAGAAAATGCAAGACAAAAAATAAATATGATGCAATAAAATAAAAATAAAAAAAATGCATGGTACTGGAAATTAAAAGCAATAAATAAAGTGCATAAAAATAAAAGAAATAAAAAAAATGCAAGGAATAAAAAATAAATAAAAAAAATAGAGAGGAAGAAAGGGGGTGCAGGAGTAATAGGGGGAGTGCAGAAAGTAAAAGAGTAGAAATCAGAAAAGAAAAGGAAAAAGGAGAATGGGCCAAGAGAAAAGTCCAGAAGGCTGAGTCCAGAGAGAACCGGTCTGGTTCGGTCCGAAAGAACCAGACCGGTTCAGCAGTCTATAAAAATCTGAAACTGGTTTTTTTACTTCATTTTAATCTCTCTTTCTCTTTCTTCTTTACTTATCTTCTCTCTTGCTCTCACTGATTTCTCTCGTCCTCTCACCATAACCTCACGTGTCCTCTCCATCTTTTCTCAAACTCTTTCTACTTCTCTCAAGCTCTTCTCACATCCTCTCTTCCTTTCCTCAAATTTTCTCACGTCCTCTCACATCCTCTCTTCCTTTCCATTTCCTTACATGAATCCGAAAAAAACTCAAAGAAAAAACTAGATCTAGGTTCAAGACATGAGAAAAATCGTACCCTTTTGTGTTTGGATGCGAGGCTGATTCTGTTTGTGATAGTTTTTTGATATTCTTGGTTCTGCAGATTTGCGGATTTGTTTCTGCTTGAGATGTTGCGATTTGGCTTGGTGTTTGTAAAATGGGTTCGGTTCTGGTGATTGTTGTTTGTGATGATTCGGTTAAGTTGTGGTTATGGCTAGTGTTTGTGATTTGTTTGCGGTTATGGATTCGTTTTTTGGATTTGGTTTCTGTGTACAGTTTTGATGATTTGTGGTTTTTGTTGATTTTGGGTGGTGGTTTGTTGGTGGCTTGTGGTGGTTCAAGGGTTGAGGGAGTGGTGGCTCTGATTGGTACTGTTGATTGTACTGTGACTGGGTCTGTACTTTTTCGTGAACAGTGCTATTTATAGTAAAATAATAGGCAAAAACGAAAATGACAAATCTGCCCCTCTGGGCCTTGGACTAAAATCAGACTGAAAATGGACTTAAAAAGAATAAAATCAAAATAATAAAACACAATAATTAAAAAAACGAAAATACATAATAAAAATAAAAACTAATAAAAAGAAAGAAAATAAAAAGAAAAGAAATAAATAATAATAATGAAAAATAAAAATAATAATAAAACAACAGAAAATAAAAATAATAAAACGGTCCCCAGCAGAGTCGCCATTTTCTGTCGCGGTGATTTTTGGACATCAAGCTATTGATTAGCGTTGACTCACAATTTTAAGCTCACCACCGATCTTTTATTTTTCCGAGGAAAAGGGAGAAAGTTCGAAAACCCTATTTTAAGAGAGAGATCAAAGGTCCGGGGGTTGGTTACGCAAAGGGAAGGTATTAGCACCCTAAACGTCTATAGTACTCTATAGAAACCTCTTGCTTATTTTATCTTTATGCTAAGTTGATTATTTGTTTGTAAAATAACTGCTTAAGTGTGAAAAGATTAAAGTGATAAAAATGAAAGAAAGGAAAATGTTTTGTTATTTTTATTGATTTGGAAAGACAAAGTCTTTTGCCTACGTACCCGAGCGGGATCAAAATCACGTAGTTCGGGGTAAAAAGATAAGTGATTGGTTTTGATTGATTTTAAAGTTTGAAAAAGGTTTTAAGAAAGATGAGAGGCCGTAAAGGCATAGAAGAAGAAAAAAGAAGTGAGTTTGATTGATTTTAAATTGAAGAAAAAAGTTTTGATTGATTAAAGTTGATTAAAAATTTGATTAAGAAAAGAAAGATAAGATTGACTTTTTTGAAAATTTTGGATTATAAAATGTTTTTGGATTTTGACTTTTTTGACTTTTTTATGAAAATTTGATTAGGTCCTAAGGTCCTGAGACTAAGTTATGCTGAGAAAAACTAAACGCGCCGGATCCCTCAAAATGACGTTGGATCAAGTGAGGGTCCTTTTCCTCGGATACGGTCCAAATTACATAATCGCCCTCAACATAAAGCATAAAAAATAAATGTGGTGTCGGTGCATATTCTCATTTATATTTTATTTACATTGGACCTAGATACATTCTAATGGCAAGAAAATAAATAACAAAAATAATAAAATAAAATAAAATTGCAATTGCATTAAAGTAAATATGCTAAAAAGAAATAAAAAATGCATGAAATGCAAAACAATAAATAAACATGGTGCTTAAAGTAAATAAAGAAAATAAAAATGCGAGGGCATAAAATAGATATGATGCTGAAAATAAAATAAAAATGCAAGACATAAAAATAAATATGATGCTAAAAGAAAATAAAAATGCAAGACAATAAAATAAATATGATGCGTAAAATAAAAGAAAATAAAAATGCAAGGCAAAAAATAAATATGGAGCTGGAAAATAAAATGCAAGACTGAATATTAAATACGGTGCTGGAAAATAAATAAAGAAAATAAAAAAAAATGCAAGGCACAAAATTAAATATGATGCATAAAATAAAAGAAAATAGAAAATGCAAGACAAAAAATAAATATGATGCAATAAAATAAAAATAAAAAAAATGCATGGTACTGGAAATTAAAAGCAATAAATAAAGTGCATAAAAATAAAAGAAATAAAAAAAATGCAAGGAATAAAAAATAAATAAAAAAAAATAGAGAGGAAGAAAGGGGGTGCAGGAGTAATAGGGGGAGTGCAGAAAGTAAAAGAGTAGAAATCAGAAAAGAAAAGGAAAAAGGAGAATGGGCCAAGAGAAAAGTCCAGAAGGCTGAGTCCAGAGAGAACCGGTCTGGTTCGGTCCGAAAGAACCAGACCGGTTCAGCAGTCTATAAAAATCTGAAACTGGTTTTTTTTACTTCATTTTAATCTCTCTTTCTCTTTCTTCTTTACTTATCTTCTCTCTTGCTCTCACTGATTTCTCTCGTCCTCTCACCATAACCTCACGTGTCCTCTCCATCTTTTCTCAAACTCTTTCTACTTCTCTCAAGCTCTTCTCACATCCTCTCTTCCTTTCCTCAAATTTTCTCACGTCCTCTCACATCCTCTCTTCCTTTCCATTTCCTTACATGAATCCGAAAAAAACTCAAAGAAAAAACTAGATCTAGGTTCAAGACATGAGAAAAATCGTACCCTTTTGTGTTTGGATGCGAGGCTGATTCTGTTTCTGTGATAGTTTTTTGATATTCTTGGTTCTGCAGATTTGCGGATTTGTTTCTGCTTGAGATGTTGCGATTTGGCTTGGTGTTTGTAAAATGGGTTCGGTTCTGGTGATTGTTGTTTGTGATGATTCGGTTAAGTTGTGGTTATGGCTAGTGTTTGTGATTTGTTTGCGGTTATGGATTCGTTTTTTGGATTTGGTTTCTGTGTACAGTTTTGATGATTTGTGGTTTTTGTTGATTTTGGGTGGTGGTTTGTTGGTGGCTTGTGGTGGCTCAAGGGTTGAGGGAGTGGTGGCTCTGATTGGTACTGTTGATTGTACTGTGACTGGGTCTGTACTTTTTCGTGAACAGTGCTATTTATAGTAAAATAATAGGCAAAAACGAAAATGACAAATCTGCCCCTCTGGGCCTTGGACTAAAATCAGACTGAAAATGGACTTAAAAAGAATAAAATCAAAATAATAAAACACAATAATTAAAAAAACGAAAATACATAATAAAAATAAAAACTAATAAAAAGAAAGAAAATAAAAAGAAAAGAAATAAATAATAATAATGAAAAATAAAAATAATAATAAAACAACAGAAAATAAAAATAATAAAACGGTCCCCAGCAGAGTCGCCATTTTCTGTCGCGGTGATTTTTGGACATCAAGCTATTGATTAGCGTTGACTCACAATTTTAAGCTCACCACCGATCTTTTATTTTTCCGAGGAAAAGGGAGAAAGTTCGAAAACCCTATTTTAAGAGAGAGATCAAAGGTCCGGGGGTTGGTTACGCAAAGGGAAGGTATTAGCACCCTAAACGTCTATAGTACTCTATAGGAACCTCTTGCTTATTTTATCTTTATGCTAAGTTGATTATTTGTTTGTAAAATAACTGCTTAAGTGTGAAAAGATTAAAGTGATAAAAATGAAAGAAAGGAAAATGTTTTGTTATTTTTATTGATTTGGAAAGACAAAGTCTTTTGCCTACGTACCCGAGCGGGATCAAAATCACGTAGTTCGGGGTAAAAAGATAAGTGATTGGTTTTGATTGATTTTAAAGTTTGAAAAAGGTTTTAAGAAAGATGAGAGGCCGTAAAGGCATAGAAGAAGAAAAAAGAAGTGAGTTTGATTGATTTTAAATTGAAGAAAAAAGTTTTGATTGATTAAAGTTGATTAAAAATTTGATTAAGAAAAGAAAGATAAGATTGACTTTTTTGAAAATTTTGGATTATAAAATGTTTTTGGATTTTGACTTTTTTGACTTTTTTATGAAAATTTGATTAGGTCCTAAGGTCCTGAGACTAAGTTATGCTGAGAAAAACTAAACGCGCCGGATCCCTCAAAATGACGTTGGATCAAGTGAGGGTCCTTTTCCTCGGATACGGTCCAAATTACATAATCGCCCTCAACATAAAGCATAAAAAATAAATGTGGTGTCGGTGCATATTCTCATTTATATTTTATTTACATTGGACCTAGATACATTCTAATGGCAAGAAAATAAATAACAAAAATAATAAAATAAAATAAAATTGCAATTGCATTAAAGTAAATATGCTAAAAAGAAATAAAAAATGCATGAAATGCAAAACAATAAATAAACATGGTGCTTAAAGTAAATAAAGAAAATAAAAATGCGAGGGCATAAAATAGATATGATGCTGAAAATAAAATAAAAATGCAAGACATAAAAATAAATATGATGCTAAAAGAAAATAAAAATGCAAGACAATAAAATAAATATGATGCGTAAAATAAAAGAAAATAAAAATGCAAGGCAAAAAATAAATATGGAGCTGGAAAATAAAATGCAAGACTGAATATTAAATACGGTGCTGGAAAATAAATAAAGAAAATAAAAAAAAATGCAAGGCACAAAATTAAATATGATGCATAAAATAAAAGAAAATAGAAAATGCAAGACAAAAAATAAATATGATGCAATAAAATAAAAATAAAAAAAATGCATGGTACTGGAAATTAAAAGCAATAAATAAAGTGCATAAAAATAAAAGAAATAAAAAAAATGCAAGGAATAAAAAATAAATAAAAAAAAAATAGAGAGGAAGAAAGGGGGTGCAGGAGTAATAGGGGGAGTGCAGAAAGTAAAAGAGTAGAAATCAGAAAAGAAAAGGAAAAAGGAGAATGGGCCAAGAGAAAAGTCCAGAAGGCTGAGTCCAGAGAGAACCGGTCTGGTTCGGTCCGAAAGAACCAGACCGGTTCAGCAGTCTATAAAAATCTGAAACTGGTTTTTTTACTTCATTTTAATCTCTCTTTCTCTTTCTTCTTTACTTATCTTCTCTCTTGCTCTCACTGATTTCTCTCGTCCTCTCACCATAACCTCACGTGTCCTCTCCATCTTTTCTCAAACTCTTTCTACTTCTCTCAAGCTCTTCTCACATCCTCTCTTCCTTTCCTCAAATTTTCTCACGTCCTCTCACATCCTCTCTTCCTTTCCATTTCCTTACATGAATCCGAAAAAAACTCAAAGAAAAAACTAGATCTAGGTTCAAGACATGAGAAAAATCGTACCCTTTTGTGTTTGGATGCGAGGCTGATTCTGTTTCTGTGATAGTTTTTTGATATTCTTGGTTCTGCAGATTTGCGGATTTGTTTCTGCTTGAGATGTTGCGATTTGGCTTGGTGTTTGTAAAATGGGTTCGGTTCTGGTGATTGTTGTTTGTGATGATTTGGTTAAGTTGTGGTTATGGCTAGTGTTTGTGATTTGTTTGCGGTTATGGATTCGTTTTTTGGATTTGGTTTCTGTGTACAGTTTTGATGATTTGTGGTTTTTGTTGATTTTGGGTGGTGGTTTGTTGGTGGCTTGTGGTGGTTCAAGGGTTGAGGGAGTGGTGGCTCTGATTGGTACTGTTGATTGTACTGTGACTGGGTCTGTACTTTTTCGTGAACAGTGCTATTTATAGTAAAATAATAGGCAAAAACGAAAATGACAAATCTGCCCCTCTGGGCCTTGGACTAAAATCAGACTGAAAATGGACTTAAAAAGAATAAAATCAAAATAATAAAACACAATAATTAAAAAAACGAAAATACATAATAAAAATAAAAACTAATAAAAAGAAAGAAAATAAAAAGAAAAGAAATAAATAATAATAATGAAAAATAAAAATAATAATAAAACAACAGAAAATAAAAATAATAAAACGGTTGCCTTCGGAACAAAAAATGAGGTATTTTAAAATACCTCCCTGCCGAAATTTCGTCTGAAACGACGGAAATTTCCGGCCTAAAAGACGAGAGAAATGAAATAAAAACGGGTCAAAAATGGGGTATGACACCTATCCTTAGGTATCGACCTCTAGTGTAAGCGGCTAGATAAGATCACCTCCCTCAGTGTATCGACCTTCAGTGTAAGCGGCTGAATAAGATCACTTTCTCGTTAGGAATCGACCTTCAGTGTAAGCGGCTGAATAAGATTACCTAGCTTAGGTATCGACCTCTAGTGTAAGCGGCTAGATAAGATCACCTCCCTCAGTGTTCGACCTTCAGTGTTAGCGGCTGAATAAGATCACTTTCTCGTTAGGAATCGACCTTCAGTGTAAGCGGCTGAATAAGATTACCTAGCTTAGGTATCGACCTCTAGTGTAAGCGGCTAGATAAGATCACCTCCCTCAGTGTTTCGACCTTTAGTGTTAGCGGCTGAATAAGATCACTTTCTCGTTAGGAATCGACCTTCAGTGTAAGCGGCTGAATAAGATTACCTAGCTTAGGTATCGACCTCTAGTGTAAGCGGCTAGATAAGATCACCTCCCTCAGTGTATCGACCTCTAGTGTAAGCGGCTAGATAAGATCACACCCATCCTCAGGAATCTACCTTCAGTGTAAGCGGCTGGATACGATTACCTTCATCCCCAGTGGATCTACCTCCAGTGTTAGCGGCTGGATACGATCAACTCTTTCAAAATCATTGCATGTGCATATTTTACTTTTACTACAATCTTTTCATTTCGCGAAGGACAAAATTCGGGTCCTTCTTTTACTTAATTGGTCTTCGCAAAGAGTTCATGAGATGCCCTCGGCACTCACGCACTCTATGCAAAGACACAATTAAGTAGGGGCAGCTGTAGTACCCCAATTTTGTCCTAAGCCTTTTAAAACAAAAAAAAATCAAAAAAATCAAAGAGGGAGAAAAAGTCAAAGTCAACAAAAGTCAACAGAAAAGTCAACATTTCAAAAATGATGACTTCGCACTGCAAAGCTCCCTTCGCACTGCGAAGTCTGCGATTTTTCTGCAGATTTTTGATGTTTTTGATTTAATTCCAGATTTTGTTGCATATCATTTCCATATTTATTTTAATCAGCATTCATGGCTATTTGGGCCAAACAAAACCAGAAATGAGAGACTTGCCATTAATGCCAAGGTTGAAAGCTTTTTCTTCCAACCTAGCATGTGACAAGCAAGTGGGCTTGCCCTTGGGCAGCTCTTGTCCCTCCCAAGTGACCTGTTAACTACCCCAAGGTTGCCAGCCACCTGCTTGATGACTTTCCTCCTGCTTGCTCCCCCCAAAACCAGTCAAACCAGCTGGATTTTTCACTTGAAAAAGCCATGAGTGCCTACCCTGTTTTGCAACAGCTTTTCACCCTCTCACACCAGCCAATTATAGCCTTTTGCATCCCCCAATCTCTGCACATCACAGTGCACGTTTTTATTGATCAACCATTGAGATTGCAAGGATTGATCCCCAAGCTTGGCCAATTGCATTTCAGCCCTATTTCATCATCATTGCTATCCAAAATCTTTGAATTTGTGGCTGAAATCAGGCTGAGTCTTGACCCTTGGCACAAGGCAAGGTTGCCTCTATCCATTAGCATTTAATGCAAAGGGATTCAGCCTGATCCTAGCCCACAAATCAGCTGATTTTGGGGGATTTCTAATGATGAAATTGATTTGGTTTTGGCCTATAAATAGAAGGCAATGCCCAAGGTTACAAGCACTTCTCATAACAGCAATTCAAGAGCATTATACACTACTCATTCCAGCTTACAAACACTTACAAACAACCAGAAAAAATCAATCAAACACAAAGCCTCACAAAGTTCAAAACCATCACCAACATTCAAAAACCTTTTGCAAGAACCTTCAATCAATTCAAATCCATTGCAGCTGGAGCTTTGCTAAGGATCTCTGTAAGTATTCCAAGCTTTTGTTTTGCATTTTCAATTGTGTTTGCATAGCAATTTTGGTTCAAAACCTTTTGGTTCTAAAAAACCCCTTTTGAATTTCAAAGAAATCCCAAGGTTTGCAAAACATCAAAACTGGTTTGTCCAGCCTTTTTCATCCCAAAAACTCAAAGCTTTTCACCCACCTAAAAGGTCCTGAGTGTGTTCAGAAGTTGTTTCTGAACAAAAGTTCAGAAACAGCTTCTGAACTCAAAAATTCGCATGCTTCGCAGTGCGAAGTCATGGTCGCAGAGCGACCATGACAGAACTCAGAATCTGAGTTTAGGTGTCCAAATGGGCAATTTTTTAGGTTCTAGCCCAAGAGCTCAGAACCTAAGAGTTTTTAAACCCATGTTTTTCAAACCATAACAAGGATTTTGCACAATCTTGACAAATTCACAAGTTCGTATGACTTTTTGTGGATAACTTGCAAAACAAGTTATGTTCCTAAACTTTCAAAACAGCATGAACAAACCAGCTATGTTCATCATTTCAAATTAAACTTGAACAATAAATATTGTTCATGTTTTTCAAAACTCAAGCATGAACATACGCCAAATGCGTTCGCTTTTCAAAACAATTCGCAAAACGAGCCGAACTTGTGCGTTTTCTAGCAAAATTGCTAAATCTTTCCATTTTGGGTTTTCAAACCAAATGTTTTGATATACCTTGGGATTTCTAAAAGAATTCTACCCAAAAACTTGAATGAAAAAGGGATGGTGTGACGTATGTCTCTCCATTGCCCCGATTGTACGAATGCGTGACGTATGTCTCGTCGTTCGGACAATCGTCATTCCTTTTTTCAATGTATCTGTAACATCCCGCTTTTAAGTATCAGTTATCAGTGTTAGAATTTGAGAAGCAAGCGAGACAAATGAGCAATTAAGAGGAAATGGCAAACTTGTAAATAAGGCTAAGGAGGAGATTAATTAGAAAATGGCAAAGATATTTATTTTCCCTTCATTTCCATTTCTTCACTATGCCACCAAAAATCAGATTTCCCTTTCCTCTTTCCCTTATCTCTCACGCCCTTATCCTTCTCCCCATCATTCATCCAAACTTCATCCAACACTAGTAGGAAATTTTGCTAGCAAGCTTAGTTGGGGAAAAGCAAGAAGTAGTAAAGAAGAATCAAGGGAGAGTCATAGGAGATTCAAGAGAAAGTGGAAGAGTGAAGCCAAGGTTTGAGAATCAGAATTATAAGCACCAAAATTGTGGTCAAGGTGAGTTCCATAGGGTTGTATAACCCATTTGTGTAGTTCTTGTACTCTTTACAAGTTAATTCAAGATTTGGAATTGTGCCCTAATTCTTGGTGTAATAATTCCTTGCTTATTCATGCTATTATCTATCCTTAAGTCTTGTATAATTCATTCCCATAAGCTGTTTCGATGTTTGGGAATGTTTGGATTAGTCTAGAAAGCAAAATTATG
Organism: Medicago ruthenica; assembly: GCA_018208015.1. Taxonomy (NCBI): domain Eukaryota; kingdom Viridiplantae; phylum Streptophyta; class Magnoliopsida; order Fabales; family Fabaceae; genus Medicago; species Medicago ruthenica. Next base: position 50,114,797 of record CM031378.1, read on the forward strand.
AGTGCTGCTGAAGCCAAAATCGTGCTCCGATTTCTGGGCATCGGGCTACGATTTTATGCCCTGATTTCATGAAAACTTTCGGCAAAAATCGTGCTCCGATCCTAGAAAATCGTGCTCCGATTTTCCCTCTACCCAGCTTCTTGTCCCAAATTTCTGCAGATTTGCAGTTTCGGACCCCTGACTTCAAACTCGTCCCCAGACTTCAATACTCGGCCAAACTTCACGAAATTGGTACCAAAACGTAGATAATTTTGTTAGCTTTCCATAGCAACAAAAACCACTGAAATCGGAGTTACGTGGAGAGAGTTCTGACCATTTCAATAGAGCCTTGTCCCAAAAACGGATTTCTCCAACTTCCTCCAATTCAACACCAAATCTCTACCCATAACTTCATCTTCTTCAGGAATCATCTTGTAAGATTAAATAGAGGTTTAGGCTCAACAATAGGCACGAGAATTAAGGTAAGATGGGTAATGGGTACATATTGGGAGATGAGTACTTAAATCCCTAAGATTTATAGAGAAGTAAAGGAGCTAGTAATGGGATTATTCCTTACCAAGCAACTTCATACACTCACTAAGTTTGTGCAAGACAAGAATATTGTAGTATTTAAGTCTAGAACCTTTATAAGTTAAGTAATTAAGAGTGATTAATTAAGAGTGCATTAGTCATGCACAAGAATAAGAATTAACGAGATAAGGATGCATTAGGCATGCATGAGTTATAAGATATATATACATATATATATGAGAAGAAAAAGAACAAGAATTATTAAGATAATAAGCCGTGGCCTTCGTCGTTCACGCTAGTGGGACACGAATGGTTCACGCAAAGTTAAGACTAAGATTAATATTATTAAGTCGTGACTTTCATCGTTCACGCTAGTGGGACATGAAAGGTTCATGCATAAGTTAAAAGATTATTAATTTGCGTCTCTCATCGTTCACGCTAGTGGGACATGGGAGGTATACGCATAAGTTAAGATTATTAAGTCGTGTCTTCTGTTGTTCACGCTAGTGGGACACAGGAGGTTCACGCTAGTGGGACGTGTTATTCCGCAAGGATGACCGCACGACGACAAGAGGAGTCCGGTGTTAGCCTGATATGATAGGAATTTTCACCGGTTAGAAGGGAGATGTACTTCGGGGTTACTCCACCCGGATGCACTCCGTAAAATGAACCCAGATAATTATTGTTTGTTCAACGCTAACCTCTAACTTAAAGATTAAAAGATGAATACGTTTATTTGTATAAGTATTTATAAATAGGACAATTAGTTCCTAGTAATAAGAAGTGATCATAGTTTTTCCCCCTGATCACTAAGTATGAGATGAGTCAAGTTAGCCTATGATGAGATAAGATTAAGATATGCAGCGATCCTAGTTCTTCCCCTTGATCGCGAAATAAGTAAGATAAGACTTGGCGATCGTAGATATCCCCAAGATCGCCGAGGTAGGCACGGCGACCCTAGGTTCCCTGTGGTTGCCAACAGTAGGTAGGATAGGAGCTCACTGAGACATTATGTCTCATCCCTATCCTTCTGGTGCAGGTTTTCAGGTAGCCAGTGGTTTGCAGATGAAGATCTTCAGGAAGATGCTGGATGGAGTGCAGTTGCTCGTCAAGGACACGCTCAGGAGGCTGACAGATTGTATATGTATATAGGAGTGTATGTTATGTTATTTGGATAATTTGTATAACGAGCCAACTTGTACTCATTCGGTTATATGTATTGTTGTTATTATTATTGAAAATTTTAATGTACCCAGTATCAGATTAATACACATGCTAAATATTCTAGATAATTTAGTATGGGTGTTACAATTGGTATCAGAGCAGGTCGATTCAGACTGTGCCTTGGGTCATTAAAGATTCAATAAAAGTAGTGGGACCATTGGGTTCCGGATATTATTCTAAAGGTCACATCTAGCTGAGCCTGATCAACTCAGTCTAGTATATGACAGTTAGGATAAATGTCCGAGAGCTGAATGTGACCAAGGAGGAATGAAGTTTATGAAGGGCGAAGATTAAGACGATATAATTGTTTGACGGAGTTGGCGAAGAAGTATTCAACGCCAAATGGTGGCCATCGAACCGTAAAGTGACTAAGCCTGTTTACGGCAGAGTTTCAGGAATGCCAGAGATATTTAAGGATAAGGTGAAGAACCTCAATACAGTTGGACGCATCATTGAGAGATGTCTCATGGGAAGAGACATGGACAGTAAGAAAATTATGGAACCATAACTGGAACCGTAGTTGAGAAGTGGCAATAAGGACAGAGTGTGAGGAATCGAAGGACTCGCGCACTCGGATTAGACGAGATTTTAAATCCAAACAGTAAAGAGATTTAGTTATTGATTAAGAGGATTAGTTGGATTATTTTCATTATGACGAACCATCGAGATGTTTTATACGAGAATCACAAGCTCAACAACAAGTAATGAGTTCTCTGATCAGGATATTGAATAATAGTTGAAGTCCCTTTATTGGATGAAGAAGACGAGTGTACGAGGACTCAGGGTTATGGTAGACCAGTACTGAAAGATAATGATGAGGTTTTGAAGCTCAAGATCAATTAACCGGAGGGATTCGAAGGTAATTTAAGAGGTATGGTAAAACCATAGAGACCGTAGCTGTCTAAGAAAGATTGTGAGTATGAAATCCTTATGGATAGATATGGAATGATTAGTAATGGGACTCAGATCCTCAGTGGATCCAGTGAATGAAAGACGTGAATCTTCCGAAACCATAAGTCATTTTAGAAGTTGCCACAAGTGATTTAAGTGTGAAATTTAAACTACTCCAGGTGTACCCTGAGGTTGGTTTCTATAATGTTAAAACAATAATACAAGTTGGATGGACCGTGAGATGGTCACAGGAATTAGGACATGGAGCATAAGTAAGAATCAGAGTATGAACCGTTGATAGGAGCTTTGTTAGGCTCGTAACAGTTGCCGATAAACCGTTTACAAATTTTGGCGTATTATCGTGAAGGTAAGTATATAGTTTATGTCCACAAGGAAACACAGTGTCAAATGACGACCAATCAGTAAGTTCAACAGGTGGTTTAAGCCATAAAAGAATCAGCGAATGTAAGATGATTTTGCTGTGATAGCTATAAGTCATTAAGGAACAAGTTAGCCAGAGGATTTGATCAGGGAGTATTATTCCTACTCTGAAGTGAATTGTTTAAATTAGAGTTGCGCAGCGGAAAGGTGATTTAAGGATGAGTTAATGAACGATTCTAAGCTAAAGCTTAGAGAACAAGGATGCTTGTGAAGTCCTTGTCAGATGAACCACGGAATATCAGTACGCAGTGATGACTCAAATTTGTTATAAGTTCTAGAAGGAAATTTTAAGGGTTAAACCGAGGGATATTTCAAACCTCGAAATACAAGAGAAACAGAAATCGAAGCAGTTTAGGATTCTGTAATAGGAATGAGAAGAATAGGCTTTTAGCACAATGAGTCTAAAGCAAGGGAAGTCATCGCTAATACGGTAAATTAGTTAATTTTAGCCCAGTAACTTTAGGTGGACTTGAAGAGTAATGTTTAATCAACAGGATCAAGCATAAAGTAATATCAGTAAAGGTTGTACTTGCAAGGTGATACCTTGAAATAGAAGCGTTGATCAGAAACGACCATGCAGTGACGTGTTTTGGCAATGGTGGTACGCAATCAGGAATGTTTAAGTATGAAGGTTTTACCGGAACAGATTTATTGATATCAATCATATCTTAGCAGAAGAGTTCGGAAATATTGTACTTGATGTTCACTAGTAAGGAAAGAAAGACTTTTATGCAGACTAAAAGTCACTCGTAGTCTACAGTAAAGAGGCTACGTAAGTTCAGGTTTTGATTAAAGGATTTAAAGTGTGCTATTTTGGTAGCAATCAAGTGGAGTTTCTTTTGAAAACAAGAATCTTGAATTCAGCGTCCCGAATGAGAAAATAAGTTTGCGATGCCGATAGAATGTAACAATAATTTACGGGTTGATGTATACTCAAGTGATAAATACTAGTAACATTGGCGGGGCAAACCTGGCAAGCCAGTTGAAAGGCAAATCCCGGATGTTACAAGATGAGTTAAAAGTAAGAAAGTTTCCCAATTGATGTGGTAATGTCTCAGATATGTTAAGATTAAGAATGACGTCCCGTCAGTCGGACAAGAATGATGTGATGTATTGTGTACCCGTCAGTAGTGTACACGTGCTCGCTTATATATACAAACTATATGTTATGAATTATACTATGTGATAAAATGTAAGATGACTTATACCACTCATCACTTGGGCTAGACTCTTATGAGTCCTGGACTATCGACGCAGAAATATTTACGTTATGGTTAGAACTCGAGAAGATAATGATTATGATTGCGATAAGAAGCACATCGGGATGTTAGAAAGAAAGGAGTAGGTGTTAGAGGTGAAACTTCCTGTTTATACTTGGAATATTAAACGAAGTTAGAATACTTCTTACATTTGTAAGTGCGGGTATAATGTCAGATGTTTTCGGTGTGAGGATAATTCTATATGGAATGATGATATGAGTCTGTAAGTAAGTTGTCGTCGTATGAGACAAAAGTTAAAGATAATAATTCATGGGAATTAGATGCAGTGCAGTGAACCCCTTAAAAGTGAAAATATTTAAGGAGGATAAGATTATCCGGTAAAGTATTTGAGATTTAGTGACCTTAATTTGGTTTCCAAGAAGTATTTGAACCAGGATCAAAGTCAAGTGAGTTGGATATGATGGTTCAGATAACCTCACATCCTACTACGTAAGGATTATGCAATTCGCCATGAGCATTTTAGTTAAGGGAAAAGTTGTCGAGTATATTCGACTTATAGAGTTGAAATCCAAGGGATTTCGATAAGCAAGACAAACTGGAGTTTCGGGCAAGTAGAGGAAGTAGTGTAAGAGATTCATTCATGTATGATAGTGGATTCTAAATTTCGAGGACGAAATTTCTTTAAGGGGGGTAGATTGTAACATCCCGCTTTTAAGTATCAGTTATCAGTGTTAGAATTTGAGAAGCAAGCGAGACAAATGAGCAATTAAGAGGAAATGGCAAACTTGTAAATAAGGCTAAGGAGGAGATTAATTAGAAAATGGCAAAGATATTTATTTTCCCTTCATTTCCATTTCTTCACTATGCCACCAAAAATCAGATTTCCCTTTCCTCTTTCCCTTATCTCTCACGCCCTTATCCTTCTCCCCATCATTCATCCAAACTTCATCCAACACTAGTAGGAAATTTTGCTAGCAAGCTTAGTTGGGGAAAAGCAAGAAGTAGTAAAGAAGAATCAAGGGAGAGTCATAGGAGATTCAAGAGAAAGTGGAAGAGTGAAGCCAAGGTTTGAGAATCAGAATTATAAGCACCAAAATTGTGGTCAAGGTGAGTTCCATAGGGTTGTATAACCCATTTGTGTAGTTCTTGTACTCTTTACAAGTTAATTCAAGATTTGGAATTGTGCCCTAATTCTTGGTGTAATAATTCCTTGCTTATTCATGCTATTATCTATCCTTAAGTCTTGTATAATTCATTCCCATAAGCTGTTTCGATGTTTGGGAATGTTTGGATTAGTCTAGAAAGCAAAATTATGAGTGCTGCTGAAGCCAAAATCGTGCTCCGATTTCTGGGCATCGGGCTACGATTTTATGCCCTGATTTCATGAAAACTTTCGGCAAAAATCGTGCTCCGATCCTAGAAAATCGTGCTCCGATTTTCCCTCTACCCAGCTTCTTGTCCCAAATTTCTGCAGATTTGCAGTTTCGGACCCCTGACTTCAAACTCGTCCCCAGACTTCAATACTCGGCCAAACTTCACGAAATTGGTACCAAAACGTAGATAATTTTGTTAGCTTTCCATAGCAACAAAAACCACTGAAATCGGAGTTACGTGGAGAGAGTTCTGACCATTTCAATAGAGCCTTGTCCCAAAAACGGATTTCTCCAACTTCCTCCAATTCAACACCAAATCTCTACCCATAACTTCATCTTCTTCAGGAATCATCTTGTAAGATTAAATAGAGGTTTAGGCTCAACAATAGGCACGAGAATTAAGGTAAGATGGGTAATGGGTACATATTGGGAGATGAGTACTTAAATCCCTAAGATTTATAGAGAAGTAAAGGAGCTAGTAATGGGATTATTCCTTACCAAGCAACTTCATACACTCACTAAGTTTGTGCAAGACAAGAATATTGTAGTATTTAAGTCTAGAACCTTTATAAGTTAAGTAATTAAGAGTGATTAATTAAGAGTGCATTAGTCATGCACAAGAATAAGAATTAACGAGATAAGGATGCATTAGGCATGCATGAGTTATAAGATATATATACATATATATATGAGAAGAAAAAGAACAAGAATTATTAAGATAATAAGCCGTGGCCTTCGTCGTTCACGCTAGTGGGACACGAATGGTTCACGCAAAGTTAAGACTAAGATTAATATTATTAAGTCGTGACTTTCATCGTTCACGCTAGTGGGACATGAAAGGTTCATGCATAAGTTAAAAGATTATTAATTTGCGTCTCTCATCGTTCACGCTAGTGGGACATGGGAGGTATACGCATAAGTTAAGATTATTAAGTCGTGTCTTCTGTTGTTCACGCTAGTGGGACACAGGAGGTTCACGCTAGTGGGACGTGTTATTCCGCAAGGATGACCGCACGACGACAAGAGGAGTCCGGTGTTAGCCTGATATGATAGGAATTTTCACCGGTTAGAAGGGAGATGTACTTCGGGGTTACTCCACCCGGATGCACTCCGTAAAATGAACCCAGATAATTATTGTTTGTTCAACGCTAACCTCTAACTTAAAGATTAAAAGATGAATACGTTTATTTGTATAAGTATTTATAAATAGGACAATTAGTTCCTAGTAATAAGAAGTGATCATAGTTTTTCCCCCTGATCACTAAGTATGAGATGAGTCAAGTTAGCCTATGATGAGATAAGATTAAGATATGCAGCGATCCTAGTTCTTCCCCTTGATCGCGAAATAAGTAAGATAAGACTTGGCGATCGTAGATATCCCCAAGATCGCCGAGGTAGGCACGGCGACCCTAGGTTCCCTGTGGTTGCCAACAGTAGGTAGGATAGGAGCTCACTGAGACATTATGTCTCATCCCTATCCTTCTGGTGCAGGTTTTCAGGTAGCCAGTGGTTTGCAGATGAAGATCTTCAGGAAGATGCTGGATGGAGTGCAGTTGCTCGTCAAGGACACGCTCAGGAGGCTGACAGATTGTATATGTATATAGGAGTGTATGTTATGTTATTTGGATAATTTGTATAACGAGCCAACTTGTACTCATTCGGTTATATGTATTGTTGTTATTATTATTGAAAATTTTAATGTACCCAGTATCAGATTAATACACATGCTAAATATTCTAGATAATTTAGTATGGGTGTTACAGTATCCAACCATAACCAAACCAAATTTTGGCCCTTTGTGGTCAATCCGAACCTTTTGGTCCCCCGTGGCCATTAGATTCGATCCCTCGACTTGTTTAAGTCACTCGGTCAATGTTCGACTCGTCCGAGTCCATTGTACCTGTTCTTGATCTCAGTGGATCAATCGAACCATCGCCCGACTCGTTGGAGTCCACTCGGTCAATGATTGACTCATTTGAGTCCATTGCACCTCTCTTGGTCCCATAGTGACCAATTCGAACCCTTTTACCCTAACGGACGTACCTTTTAACAATTCTAGTGCGATTCGTGAACAAACGCTTAATAAGTCTCCCAAGCGCGAGCATACAAGCTATACCCTTAATAAGTCTCCCGAGCGCGAGCATACAAGCTACGTTTTAATCGCAAGAATTCGGTTAAAACATCGTCCATTTAAAATTAACCAACACATATACGTTTTTCTACCAAAGAACTACGTACGCTTTGAATTCTCCGACTACCGGGAGATACGTAGGAGCAAGATCGACATCTTGTCAAGCGCAATGATAAAAACTTTTTTTCTTTTCTTTCGTTTGTTTTTATCTCTTTTTCCCCCTTTTAGTATATTTTCTTTTGACATGGATAAGCATGCGCGCAAAACATTTAAAATCAATTTAAGCTTTAGCCAAATAGAAGGTTCCCGTTGAGTACAACGGACGTGAGGGGTGCTAATACCATCCCCTTGCGTAATCGACTCCCGAACCCGACAATGGTTGCGATGACCAGTCCTTTTCCTCATCGTCAAAGGGTTTTATTATCGTTTCCCTTTAAACAAAAAAAAAACATAAGGGTTTATCAACGTTCCCTTTACACAAAAACTTTGGTGGCGACTTCACAAGGCCCTCCGAGCGTTTACGAACGACCTCGGAGGATTTGCGCGTCTTTTTCTCAGGAAAAAAACGAGGTGCGCACACCAAGCATTTGACAGATTTTGTCTTCTTTTTCAGCTTGCCACAAATAACAATTATCTTTTGATCTACAGCCCCTCATCTGAACATTACCGTCTTGATCGGTCACCAAACATTCCTTTTTATTGAAGTTTACTTTCAGGTCTTGATCACACAATTGACTGACACTGATCAGGTTTGAAGTTAGCCCTTTAACTAAGTACACATCCTTCAATTTTGGTAGACAATCACAGGCCAAGTCACCAATTCCCAGAATTTCTCCTTTTGCTCCACCTCCAAAAGTCACATACATTTTCTTGGAGTAAGATCTTATATTTTCTAGAAACTCACTAACTCCAGTCATATGTCTAGAACAGCCACTGTCAAAGTACCATTTGTTCTTAGATGAGGCTTTCTGAGAAGTATTAGCCATTAGACCAACATTCTGAGCTTTAGGTCTCCAAACCTTCTGAACATTGACCTTTTTAGGAGCAGGTTCAACTCTTCTGTAATTAAAATGTTCAGGATAACCATAAAGCTTGAAACAAAATGGTTTGATATGCCCCTTCTTACCATAGTGATGACAAACCCAAGTATTTCTTCTTTTGTTTCTGACAAATTGAAATTTCTGGGGTTGCTTCTGAGGCAGCATCTAAGGTTGCACTTGAGCTTGCTTCTGAGCTTTCTTCTGAGATTGCATCTGAGGTCTCATCTTTGATGTCCCAATCATAGAATCATCAGGTTTAGAAGCAGGAACAAATTGTTTAACAGGATTTTTCTCCTTGAGATTCAGACTCTGATCAACATAACCTAACCCAGTTTTTCCTTGCTTCTGAACATCCAGAATTTCCTCCAACTTATCAGTAGCACAGTTCATCATCCTAATTAAGATCAACAATCTGTCCTATATGAGCACATCTTTCAGACTGCAGCTGACACACAGTTTCCTTCTCAGTCTCTAATAACTTGATCAATTCTTGATTTCTGAGATACAATTCTTCATAAGAAACAGCTGGTTCCTCAAAAATCAATTCTTCATCACATGCTTCAGATTCTGATGAAGTTTCAATTACTGATGAAGTTTCAGACTCTGAATAGACTACAGGAACAGATTTTGAGCATGCTCCTGAAACCATAAGAGCAGCAACATGTTGAGCTGACTTACTCTCAACCTCTCCTTCTGAACTATCCTCATCAGACCAAGATACAGCAAGGCTTTTCTTCTGCTTCTTGAGAAAATTAGGACATTCAGTTTTGATATGTCCATAGCCTTCACACTCAAAGCACTGCACAGCCTTTGATTGTTTGCCATTTTCTTCAGATTGTTGCTTATTATTGTTGAGTCTGAGATTCTGACCTTTGTATTTGGATTTTTTGTCCACCTGTTTCAGAATCTTTTTGAACTGTTTTCCTACAAACACCAGTGCTTCTGATAGATCATCTTCATCTTCATCAAGTTCTTGTTGATCATCAGCTTCAGAATTAACAGCAAAAGTTATTCCTTTCCCTTTCTTATCAGGCTGTTTGCAGAAAGCAGTTTCAAAATTGAGCAAAGACCCAATTAGCTCCTCAATCTTCATAGTGGTGATATCATGAGCCTCCTCTATGGCTGTAACCTTCATATCAAATCTTCTGGGCAGGGACCTGAGGATTTTTCTCACTAACTTCTCATCTGACATCTTCTCCCCAAGAGAATCAAATGAATTTGCCATATCCAGCACATTCATGTAAAAATCCTGAATGGATTCATCTTCCATCATCTTCAGGTTCTCAAACTTTGTTGTGAGAAGTTGAAGTCTGGATAGCTTAACCTTAGGGGTTCCTTCATGAGTGGTTTTCATAATTTCCCAAGCATCTTTTGCCACAGTACACTGCTTGATGAGTCTGAACATGTTCATGTCAACACCATTGAAAATTGCATTCAATGCCTTTGAGTTTCCATGTGACAGATCATCTTCAGCTTTGGTCCACTCCTCTTCAGGCTTCAGAATCTCAGTTTTGTTACCATCTTTGTCCAAAACCACAGGATGATCCCAGCCTTTAATCACAGCCTTCCAGGTTCTGCTGTCTAAGGATTTCAGGAACGCACACATCCTGGATTTCCAATACTCATAATTGGTGCCATCAAGTAGGGGTGGTCTGTTGACAGGGCCTCCTTCTCTCTCCATAAAGCCAGACATAAGAACCTCTGGATCTCACCCAAATTACAGGCAGGGTGCCTGCTCTGATACCAATTGAAATTCTGGCCAGGCAAAAAGAGACTAACAGGTTCTGAACCAGCAGGTTCTGAACAATACGCAGGGCACAATAATTTGCTTAAAACAGAGCACACGCACAAACACAACACAAGCAGCAAAATAAAGTGCAGGAAAGTAAAAAGATACACAAGGTTTGTTAACCCAGTTCGGAGTAAACACCTCCTACTCTGGGGGACACCAATCCAGGAAGGAATTCCACTATTGGAATTAATCCTTAAGACTCAGACACTGACTCCCAGTTTCTATCCCAAGCAATTAATCTCCACCTAGTCTTGAATTCTACCCAACACGTTGAGTATTAGAAAAACCTCTAACTTCCTATTCAAGTAACTACAACCCAGCCACTTGAACTACCCTTTGAACTTAATCAGTTCTGAAACACAACTACCCTGTTTTTGAATACACCTTCAAAGACAACACTTCATTCGTACCTAGAGGCTTAGAATGAATTACAACTCAATCAAAACACTAAACCAACTCAAAGCATATGAGTGCTGCACAAAACAAAGCTAACAGCTTAAAAAAACAAACACAGACTCAATTTCTGATTTCTAAACTCTAAAACTCGTGAGTCTTGAATAGCAGCAGCCCTCCTCTATTTATAGCCTTCAGTCTTGCAGCATAAATAACAAACTAATCTTCTGATTTGATTTGTTACTGAAATAAGATTGGTCCAATAATGTAACAAATAAAACTGTACTGAATCTTTTAAAGATTATAACAGGAAAATATGAATTTCATATCTTTGAACCAAATCTTCAATAAAATCTTCTCCAAATAAAACAACATTCTAGAAGCCATATGCGTGGATAAATCTTCAATAAATCTTGCAAAGATTCGCGTAGAAATAACTTGAAAATAACCAACTTCTGATGAAGTCAACAGAAGTCAACGCGGGCATCAGAACCTGAACCAGCTTCTGAAGAGCTACAGAACTTCTAAAGAAGCATTCAGCTTCTGAAGTCATTTTGAGCTTCTGAACAGCTTCAAAATGAAAAACTTCCAACTGAAGAAATGTTCTAGATACGGAGATGCTTCTATTCAATACTTTGGTTTTGCCAAACAATGCAGCCAACACTAAAATACTCAACATGGGGTTCTAGACTAGTCAAAATGTCCCTAGGGTCATGGATCCAACAAAAAAACATTGACTCTTTTGAGACATACGTCATGAAGGCCAAGACTTTCAAGAGGGTCGACCCTTGGCGGGATTCTCATGCCAACTCTCGTGAGACATACGTCAGGGAGACCAACACTAACAACCACCAACTTATCTTAAGTTCTTCTCAAGCTCGGGTATAGAGGTTCACTCAGAAACCAAATAACCAAGCCGCATGGGCAAAAAGAAAAAAAAGAAGGAGTAGAAGTAGAAGAACATATACAACCAGTAGATAATATCATAAGCAGTAATGTAAAGATAAATGAAATTCTGGCAGGTACTGAAACTGATAGTAAAACAGAGTGCAAAAAACGCAGAACAGAGTACATATCAGAATCAGCAAAATAAGGACAGAAAATAAAAGACACAGTTGATTTGTTAACCCAGTTCGGTGACAAACACACCTACGTCTGGAGGCTACCAAGCCAAGAAGGAAATCCACTAAATAGTACCAATTCAAAGACTCATGACAGCAGCCCCTGTTTCACAGCCTTATCACTTAATCACTACCCGTATAGATTTATACCTAGGAACTCCTAGATATAAGATCCCACTTACTTCCTAATCAAGTAATCACTGCCCCAGTGATTATCGGACTCTTAAACAAATCAAGGACGAAGACACTCTTCAAAACATCAAATGTTCGAAAGATACTGTGAGAGAATTAACAGCTTGAAGACACAAATTATGAACGCAGAAACCAGCTTCTGAATCATGCTTCTGAAATGCAGCTTCTGAAGGTCAACGAAAGTCAGCGTCTGAACAGTGCGTCTGAAGGTCAGCTTCTGAACAGTGCGTCTGAAGTACTGTTCCAGCTTCTAAAGACCCAGCTTCTGACCCAGCTTCTGAAGACATACAAATGAGATATCAGCTTCTGAAGACGAACTGCTTGTACATTTGATTTTAGCAAAACATGTAGCCAATAGCCAAATATCCCACAATAAAGCAGATAAAGCAAACCTGGGAGAAGCAGACAAAACCCCTAAACTAAGATTAACTCTCTAGTATTTCTCCAACAGAGTCGCCAACTGTCGCGGCGTGAAAAATGGCCACGAGTGTAAACACTCGAGACGATAATAGAGTCGCCACCTAACTTTATTTACCCCAAAAGAGGGAAAGGAAAATATCGATAAAACCTTGGGTAAAATAGTCTAGGAACCATGAGACGGGTTCGGGAGTTGATTATGCGAGAGGAAGGTGTTAGCACCCCTCGCATCCATTGTACTCAACGGGAACCGTCTAGGGGAAAGGTTTGTTTACGCTCACAGGTTTAGGTTATCTGCTTATATGCTGGTTTCTTACTTCTACATTATTAAAATAAAAAAAAATTATTGGGCTGCTTGACGAGATGTTGCGATCCCGCTCCTACGTATTCCCATGTGCAATGGGAAACTCAAAGCTACGTAGTTCTTTGTAATAAATGTTTGTGGGATGGTTGTTTTTAAGTGTATAACATTTATGTCGCATTCCCATGGTTAAACATTGCTTGTATGGTCGCACAATGGAGGCTTAAGCTTTGCTTGTATCAGAGGAATGGATAAAACCTTATCCAATATTTAAGAAAAGTTTGAATGTGTTGATTTATTTTTAGGTTTTTTGAAAGTGTCTGAGAATGAGAACAATCCGGTATCACGAGACATACGTCAGGGATCCGAATCATCCGGGGTGACAAAGTCATACGTCAGACTCTCCTTTTTCATTATGATTTAATTAAGTTGATTTTGAAGAATGAGGATCATCCAATACCATGTGGCATACGTCAGGGGTCTGAATCATCCAGGGTGAGAAAGACATACGTCAGACTTCCCTTTTTCTTTCTGATTTAATTAAGTTGATTTTGAAGAATGAGGATCATCCAATACCACGAGTCATACGTCAGGGGTCTGAATCATCCAGGGTGAGAAAGACATATGTCAGACTCCCCTTTTTCATTCTGATTATTCTTAAAAAAAAGGTTTTCCAATTAGTTCCAAGACGGTCAAAATAAAAAAAGGTGAAGGAGAGGAGATGAGAATGGATTCAAGAATGAATGCATGAGAAAACAATAAATAAACATTTATTCAAACAAAATGCACGCAAAAGTACTTAAGCAATTAATTGAATAATCAAATAAACACTTAAGCAAACAATGAGTAATTATTTAAGAAGAAAAGCACTTAAAAGCATTTGAAAATAAAAAGGAACTTATAAAAAAAACAATTGTTTAAAAGAAAGTGTTCTAATACTAAGCAATTATTTAAATAAAATGTTCTGAAAATAACACTTTCTGAGTGCATGAAATTTGACTCAAGAGCTTAAACAAGCACTTGTTCAAATAAGACAAATAAGCACTTATTTGAGTAAATAAAAAAAAAAGAACTTATAAAAAAAACAAGTATTTAAACAAAATGTTATAAAAATTAAAAGAAACACTTTTCAGAGTGCATGGAATTTGACTCAAGAGCTTAAATAAGCACTTGTTCAAATAAGCACTTATTTGAATAAGTTTAAAAAAACAATTAAAATAAAGTCATTGAGGGGATTTCAAATCTGAATAGGGGAACAAATAGCTCAACAGATCTAGTACCAAGGCCCAAGGCCTATCCCCTTCAACTAAAAAAATAGCAAAAGCAAACAAAAATAAAGGTGGGGCCCGCGGTCAAACGAAGAAGGAAGTCAACTCCTTCTTTCTCATAAAGTCATCGGCCAGCAACTACAACCTTGGAGAAAAACTCAAAAAACTACAAATCTCAAACGAACCAAAAATATTACAAATGAATATACCATCTTGCTCGATTTTTCGCACTGATCATGAATGTATGCTTAGATTTCCCAGTGGAAGCATGTACAGAGAAAGAAGTGAAATTCTGGCCAGGCAATAAGACAGAGTTACCAGGTTCTGAACCAAACTGGTTCTGAACAATACGCAGGGCACAATAGATTGTAAAAACAGAGCACAAGCAAAAAACAATCAGAAGCAGCAAAATAACAAGTGCAGGAAAGTAAAAGGCACAGAGGTTTGTTAACCCAGTTTGGAGTAAACACCTCCTACTCTGGGGGATACCAATCCAGGAAGGAAATCCACTATAGGATTTAACCCTTAAGTCTCAAGACACTGACTCCCAGTTTCCAGCCTAAGCAATTAAACTCCTCCTAGTCTGATTTCTACCCAACTCTTGAGTATTAGAAAACCTCTAACTTCCTATTCAAGTAACTGCAACCCAGCCACTTGAACAACCCTGAAAACTACCCTGTTTAGAATAAAACTTCAACAACAAACCTTCATTCGTACCTACAGGCTTAGAATGAAGTTACAACTCAATAACAATCCTAAACCAACTCAAACTGAGTGGTGCACAAATAAAGCCCAACCTAAGACTCTTTTCTCTGAATAATACTCTGTTTTTCGTCTGTCTTCAAAACATAGCAGCAATCTCCTTTTATAGAATTCAGTAGCTCTTCTTAATTCTGTAGCCAATCTTCTAAATTGATTTGTTTCTGAATTATGATTGGTCCAATAAGGAAACAAATAAAACCACATTGTATCTTTGAAAGATTATATCAGGAAAATACGTGTTTTCATAACAACAAACCAAATCTTCATTAAATCTCCTCCAAAACAACCAACATTCTAGAAGCCATATGCGTGGATAATTCATTGATAAATCTTGCCAAGATTCACACAGAAACAACTTGAAAAAGATCAGCTTCTGATGAAGTCAACCAAAGTCAACGCTCGCATCAGACTCTAAATTCAGCTTCTGAGCTGATACAGTGCTTCTGATGAAGTATTCAGCTTCTGATGGATTTTCCAGCTTCTGAACAACTTCAAATCAAAAAACTTGCAACTGAAGATTTGTTCTAAATAAGGAGATGCTTCTATTCAACACATTGGATTTGCCAAAACATGCAGCCAACACCAAAAGACTCAACAATCTCCCCCTTTGGCAAATTTTTGGCTAAAACCAATGTTCACACATCCAAGTTCTTCAAACCTCCTATAAAACTATCTCAACAATGAAGAACTCCACAATCATCAATCATAACATAGTGATAAGCAGCGGATTCAGTTATGACTATCATGAAAAACACAAACCAGCTTCAGTTTGATAGTCTCAGCTACTGAAGCACACATATAAGCTACTGATCAACTCCTGATCATCACAAACACTCCCCCTGAAGCTTCAAATACATAAACAAACACTCCAGCTTCACAACACTCCCCCTGCAACTCAGCTTCTCATACAAACTCCCCCTTACTACTGAACTGCAGTGATAAATGGTATTAGAGTACAATTGTTCTTCAGGACCACACTTCAGGACCAAGGACAGCTCTTCACTCAGGATGTTAACACACATGCACTCCCCCTAAGACACATATTCCCCCTCAAACACATCTTCAGATTCTGAACAGCTCTTGTTACATTGATTCTGAACTCTGAGCAAAATAATCAGCTGCTTCTGACACATAGTACATTCTGAACTTAAACAAAAACATAGATTTTTCTCCCCCTTTTTAGCCACAAAATTATGACAAACTTCAGACTTCAAATAGGGAATCAAAACTAAATTTCCAAAAATAGTCTCAGACTCTGACTTAGGAACAAACTCAGCATAGGCACAACTGGCAGGTACTCTTTCTTCCTCACATCCAGTTTGCATTAATTGCTATAAGTCTTCATGTAAACACACACCTAACTTGCTTCTCAGATTCTCAAACTGTTTAGCATCTAAGGCCTTTGTGAAAATGTCAGCAACTTGTTCTTCAGTAACCACATGTTCCAGCTGAATGATCTTATCTTCCACAAGATTCCTAATAAAATGGTTTCTGATGTCTATGTGTTTAGTTCTGCTGTGCTGTATTGGGTTCTTAGAGATGTTGGTAGCACTCAAATTGTCACAAAACAATGTCATAACACCTTGTTGAATATTATATTCTTCAAGCATTTGTTTCATCCACACCAGTTGTGAGCAACTACTCCCAGCAGCAATATACTCAGCTTCAGCAGTTGACAATGAAACACAATTTTGTTTCTTGCTGAACCAAGAAATTAGATTATTTCCCAAAAAGAAACAACCTCCTGAAGTGCTCTTCCTGTCATCAGCACTTCCAGCCCAGTCAGCATCACAAAACCCCATAAGTTCATAACTTGAACTGTGTGAATATATGATTCCATAGTCACTTGTGCTATTCACATATTTCAAAATTCTCTTCACTTATGTCAGATGACTCATTTTAGGATCAGCTTGATATCTTGCACAAACTCCAATAGCAAATGTGATATCAGGTCTGCTTGCAGTTAAGTACAATAGGCTCCCAATCATGCTTATGTATTGGCTTTGATCAACTGATACACCATGTTCATCTTTGGTCAACTTCAGATGAGTAGCAGCTGGTGTCCTCTTATGAGCAGCAGATTCCATACCAAACTTTCTCACAATGTTCTTGGCATATTTACTCTGGGAAATAAAGATAGTGTTTTCCATTTGCTTGACTTGAAATCCAAGAAAATAAGTCAGCTCACCAACCAAACTCATTTCAAATTCTGACTGCATTTGCTGAACAAACATTTTGACCATCTTCTGAGACATTCCACCAAATACTATGTCATCAACATAGATCTGAGCAATCATCAGACTTCCATGTTCATTCTTCATAAACAAAGTCTTATCAGAACCTCCTTTTCTGTAACCTTGAGCCACAAGAAATTGAGTGAGCCTTTCATACCATGCTCTTGGTGCTTGCTTTAATCCATACAAGGCTTTCTTCAACTTGTACACATGATCTGGAAACTGATGATCCACAAAACCCTTAGGTTGTTCAACATAAACTTCTTCTTGCAAATATCCATTCAAAAATGCACTCTTCACATCCATCTGGAATAGTTTGAACTTGAGAATGCAAGATACACCCAACAGTAGTCTTATGGACTCTAGTCTGGCCACAGGTGCAAAGGTCTCATCAAAATCAAGTCCCTCAACTTGAGTATAGCCTTGAGCAACCAACCTTGCTTTGTTTCTGACCACAGTACCATTTTCATCTGTTTTATTCTTGTATATCCACTTAGTGCCAATCACATTCAGCCCTTCTGGTCTTGGAACAAGATCCCACACTTCACTCCTTTTGAATTGATTCAACTCATCTTGCATTGCTTCAATCCAAAATTCATCAGTTAGGGCTTCTTTCACATTTTTGGGTTCAAACTTAGACACAAAACATGAATCAGTAGCAGCTGGGTCTGATCTCCTGGTTCTGACCCCTTGATCCAAACTCCCAATGATAAGCTCCTTAGGATGATCCTTCTGAACTCTAATTGATGGCCCTTTATTGGTAGGATCATGATCTGGATGCACTTCTGCTTCTTCAGACTCTGGATGCTTTTCTGCTTCTGAAGTTTGTTCTTCTGAGGCTTCAGACTCTGGAATAACTTCAGATTCATTCTTTTCATTCTCAGCAGACAGATCATCAATAACCACATTTATGCTCTCCATCACAACTTTAGTTCTTGAGTTAAACACCCTATAGGCTCTGCTGTTTACTGAATATCCCAAAAATATGCCCTCATCAGACTTAGGATCCAGTTTTCTTCTATTTTCCCTGTCAGCCAAAATATAACATCTACTCCCAAATACATGAAAGTATTTGACTGTAGGCTTACTTCCTTTCCACAGTTCATACAAAGTAGATGATGTTCCCTTTTTCAAAGTGACTCTATTGTGTATGTAACATGCTGTGTTCATTGCTTCAGCCCAGAACATATATGGAAGTTTCTTAGCATGCAGCATTACTCTTGCACATTCTGCTAATGTTCTATTCTTCCTCTCAACTACACCATTTTGCTGAGGTGTGATAGGTGCAGAGAACTCATGCTTTATACCTTCAGTAGCACAGAATTCTGAGATACTCTTGTTTTCAAATTCTTTTCCATGATCACTTCTGATTCTGACAATACCATAGTCCTTCTCTCTTTGTAGTTGAGTGCATAAGTCTTTAAACACCTCAAAAGTATCAGACTTCTCTCTAACAAAGTTAATCCATGTAAATCTTGAGTAGTCATCTACCATTACAAATGCATACCTTTTTCCTCCAATACTTTCTACTTGCATAGGCCCCATTAAATCCATATGAACAAGTTCTAGTACTTTAGTAGTTACCTGGTGAACTAATCTGGGATGAGACTTTCTTGTTTGTTTCCCAATTTGACAATCACCACAAACACTGTCCTCATTGATCTTCAGATTAGGTACACCTCTGATAGCTTCAGTACTTAGGATTTTCTTCATGCCTTTCAGATGCAGATGTCCCAGTTTCTGGTGCCAGAGTTTGACTTCCTCTTCTGAGCTCATAAGACAAGAAGTCAGACTTCTTTCTTCTTCAGAAACCCATAAATAACAGTTATCTTTGGATCTGCAGCCCCTCATCTGAATCTTATCTTCCTGATCAGTAACAATACTGATCAGATTAGAGGTTAATCCTTCCACCAGTAGCACATCATTAAGTCTGGGCAAACCTTCACTGATCAAATCACCAATACCCAGAATCTGACCTTTTACACCATCTCCAAATGTCACATAACTTCTGGAGTATGATCTGATATTGCTCAGCAGCTTCTTCACACCAGTCATGTGCCTTGAACACCCACAATCAAAATACCAGTCTTCTTTTGAAGTGGCTCTCAAAGAAGTATGAGCTATAAGGCCTACATTCTAAACTCTGGGCTTCCACACCTTCTGAACATTGTGTCTGATAGCAGCTGGTTCAACTCTTCTATACTGAAAATGTTTAGGATAGCCATAAAGTTTGAAGCAGAATGGTTTGATATGCCCTTTCTTTCCACAATGATGACAGATCCCAGGATGATTTCTCCTCCTTCTGTTTCTGAAAAATTTCTGGGGTTGCTTCTGAGGTAGCATCTGAACATGCTTCTGACCTTGCATCTGAGGTCTCTTCTGAGCTTGCTTCTGAGCTTGCATATGGGCTTGTTTCTGAGGTCTCATCTGAGATGTCACAATCATAGGATTATCAGTTTTAGTGGCAGGAACAAATTCTTTAACAAGAATCTTCTGTTTGGGGTTCTGAGTCTGATCAATAAAACCTAAACCAGCTTTTCCATGTTTCTGAGCATCTAGAATTTCCTCCAACACATCAGTAGTAGTATTCATCATCCTGACTTGCTTTTTCATGTTCTCAAGTTGGGAATTAAGTTGGTTTACTTCTTCTTTCAATTCTGAATTCTGAACCAACAGTTCACCTTTTTCAGCCTCCAGTTGAAAAATAGTCTCCTTCTGATCCAGAACTTGTTTGCAAACCTCAGCACTTCTGGTATACAGCTTCCTGTAGTTGTTAGCTAGTTCATCATATGAGGTTTTAGCAGCTTCAGACACAGATGAAGCTTCAGACTCTGAGTCAGACTCTGGAAAAGTCTCAGATTCTAAAACAGCTTCCTTCTTCAAGATAGCTCCTGACCTTACTACCAGACCAGTATCACACATACCAGATTCACTTTCAGCATCTTCTTCAGAATCATCATCAGACCATGCAACAGCTAGGCTCTTCTTCTTCTGCTTCTTAAGAAAAGTAGGACATTCAGTTTTGATATGTCCATAACCCTCACACTCATAGCACTGCACACCTTTAGCTTGATTACTTTTCTCCTCAGACTTGGTCATTTTCACATCAGTTTGTTGCTTCTTGTTGTTGAATCTGAAGTTCTGACCTTTGGCTTTGGCTTTTCTGTCAACATTCTTCAGAATCTTGTTGAATTGTTTTCCCAGCAACACTAGAGCTTCTGATAAGTCATCCTCATCAGACTCTTGTTGATCATCATCTTTAGAATTCACAGTAAAAGCTACACCTTTTCCTTTCTTTTCAGGCTGTTTGCAGAATGCAGTCTCAAAATTAAGCAAAGACCCAATCAGCTCCTCAACCTTCATGGTGGTGATGTCATGAGCTTCTTCTATGGCTGTAACCTTCATATCAAATATTCTGGGCAGAGACCTGAGGATTTTTCTTACTATCTTCTCATCAGACATCTTTTCACCAAGAGAATCAAAAGAATTTGCCATGTCCAGCACATTCATGTAGAAATCTTGTATGTTTTCATCCTCCTTCATCTTCAGGTTCTCAAACTTGGTGGTCAGCAACTGCAGTCTGGACATCTTCACCTTAGAAGTTCCTTCATGAGTTGTTTTCAAAATTTCCCAGGCCTCCTTTGCAACTGTACATTGCTTGATGAGTCTGAACATATTCTGGTCCACACCATTAAAGATTGCATTCAATGCTTTTGAATTTCCCAGTGACAGATCATCTTCAGCTTTGGTCCATTCTTCTTGAGGCTTCAGAACCTCAGTCTTGTTCCCATCTTTGTCCAAAACTACTGGATGATCCCAGCCCTTAATCACAGCTTTCCAAGTCCTGCTGTCAATAGACTTTAGAAAAGCACACATCCTAGACTTCCAATACTCATAGTTTGTGCCATCTAGTAAGGGTGGTCTATTGAGATAGCCTCCTTCTCTATCCATGCTTCCCAGATATTAACTCCTCTGGATCTCACCCAAAACACAGGTAGGGTGCCTGCTCTGATACCAATTGAAATTCTGGTCAGGCAATAAGACAGAGTTACCAGGTTCTGAACCAAACAGGTTCTGAACAATACGCAGGGCACAATAGATTGTAAAAACAGAGCACAAGCAAAAAACAATCAGAAGCAGCAAAATAACAAGTCCAGGAAAGTAAAAGGCACAGAGGTTTGTTAACCCAGTTCGGAGTAAACACCTCCTACTCTGGGGGATACCAATCCAGGAAGGAAATCCACTATAGGATTTAACCCTTAAGACTCAAGACACTGACTCCCAGTTCCCAGCCTAAGCAATTAAACTCCTCCTAGTCTGATTTCTACCCAACTCTTGAGTATTAGAAAACCTCTAACTTCCTATTCAAGTAACTGCAACCCAGCCACTTGAACAACTCTGAAAACTACCCTGTTTAGAATAAAACTTCAACAACAAACCTTCATTCGTACCTACAGGCTTAGAATGAAGTTACTACTCAATAACAATCCTAAACCAACTCAAACTGAGTGGTGCACAAATAAAGCTAAAAAGCTTACACAACCTAAGACTCTTTTCTCTGAATAATACTCTGTTTTTCGTCTGTCTTCAAAACATAGCAGCAATCTCCTTTTATAGAATTCAGTAGCTCTTCTTAATTCTGTAGCCAATCTTCTAAATTGATTTGTTTCTGAATTATGATTGGTCCAATAAGGAAACAAATAAAACCACATTGTATCTTTGAAAAATTATATCAGGAAAATACGTGTTTTCATAACAACAAACCAAATCTTCATTAAATCTCCTCCAAAACAACCAACATTCTAGAAGCCATATGCGTGGATAATTCCTTGATAAATCTTGCCAAGATTCGCACAGAAACAACTTGAAAAAGATCAGCTTCTGATGAAGTCAACCAAAGTCAACGCTGGCATCAGACTCTGAATTCAGTTTCTGAACTGATACAGTGCTTCTGATGAAGTATTCAGCTTCTGATAGATTTTCCAGCTTCTGAACAACTTCAAATCAAAAAACTTGCAACTGAAGATTTGTTCTAAATAAGGAGATGCTTCTATTCAACACATTGGATTTGCCAAAACATGCAGCCAACACCAAAAGACTCAACAAGAAGTAAATAACAGCTTCAAATAAAAAAAAAACACAAAAACGATTTAAGCAAATCTAAACATTGGAGAAGCGTCACAACACTTCCATGAACATAAATAAATTGGAACACACCTTGTTTGAACTCTGAATTGGTCTAACCAAATCCAACTTTTCCTTAGCAATGGTGAGTTTAGGATTCAAGGTTCTTGGAGGTTTTTCTTGTGTTTTTGAGTGTTTTTGATCTTATGAGAGTCTTTAGAAGCTTTGGATTGAAGAAAAATGAAGGTTTCAATTGTTTTTGAAGTTTTTGGTTTTTTGATGAAAATGGTGATTTTTTTCCTCTCAATTTTGGCCTCCTCTGATGCACAGTTGATGGGGTATTTATAGAGGGAGTAACTTGGTGACCAAGAGTGGAAAATTAGGGTAAGAGTGGTTGAAGAAAGGGCAATTTGGAATTTTTGCAAACTGAATTATTTTTGTGAGATTTTGGTGAATTTGCTTCTTTTTTGTCATGCCTTTTTTTTATGGATGATGATGTGTACGAAAATGATGAGCTGTGATGTGTGAGGATGGTTCTAGAATGACAAATAGTGGTGATGGAATGAAATGGGAGTGAAATGTGCATTTGGAATGAATTTGTCAAAGTTGGTGTTTTTTTTATTTTGATTTGAATTATTTGTGTAATTGGAAGTACAATTGGTGCAAAGTCATGATTTTTTTGATTGGAAATGAATTAGAAAAGGAATGAATCAAAGTTGGAATTTTGGGTGTGATGGAATTGAGTTTTCTTGAGAATGAAGTAACAAAATAAAATGAATAAAAATAAATAAAAAAATTAAAATTTTTAAATTTTGAATTTATTAAATGAATGAAAAATAGTAAAAATAAAAATGACCAAGAAATATGTTTTAATGTATTTTTTGTGTTTCTTGTGAATGAAGAAACAATTTTGAATGTATTATTTTTTTAAAAGGGCAAAATGGGAATAAAAATAAATTTATCCAAAAAAAGTGAAAAATGTGAAAATGAGAATGAACATGAGAAAGAGCTAAGGATTTTGTGTTACTTATATGTGAAGAAAGAACAATTTTCTAGCGAACTTTATGGTTATTTGTGTTCGAAGAAATAGAAATAAAAAAGTTCGAAAAAAAATAACTGCATGCATGTAGGTGGGGCAAAATTAGGGTATGACAATATGAAAACGAGGTATTAGCTAGGGGGGGGGGGGGGGGGGGATGAATAGCTCCTTTTTAAAATGTTGTTGAAATTCCGACGAAAGCGTAGCGAACGCGATTTAAAAGAGTTGACTATTCGAAATCGCTTGAAGCGTAAGATAATGACAAAATATTTAAAGACTATGCACACAGATTTACAAATTGAATTGAGCGATTTAATTATAATAAATCACAATACAATCTAATATTGATACAAGCTACAAGATGCAAGACTAGACAAATCAAACCAAACCTAACAACAATAAAACACACTACAACTAATGAAATCACAAGGATATAAACTTGTTAATTGAGACTTAATTAAAAACCAATGTGATCAAATATGTTTTGAATAAGGTTGATTCAAGGAATCAAACCAAGACTTAAGATAAAACTCAATCACACTCAATTCAATCAATATTCAATTAACACAATTTATATATGAATTTAACGAAATTAAAAGAGTAACGGAAAGAGAGAAAGACACCGAATTTTTATAGTAGTTCCCCCTTTCGTCCTCGCTTCGGGGTACGTCTACTCTTCTTGGTGAAAAATGTCTCCACCAAGGACCTCCACTATGATAATGAATGTTGAATTAAAAATGATTACAAGAGTTCCTTCAAACTACCCTAGCTTTTCAACCCTTATGCAACCACAACCCCAATCTTCAAATAACCTTTGAAATTGGTGATTTTTGTATCTTCGAATCCTCAAACACCCGTGAAACCCTTCAAGCTCTTTACTCGAAAACTCGATGCTCCGTCCGGTGAGTGGATCCCCTTGAACACAAGAACAATTAGAAAGAACCCACAAACCATTGGAGGTGGAATGAGATCATTCAATTCGCTTCGGATCCTTGATTTCCAACCAATATCCTTGAAAGAAATCAACTTACAATCCCTATATCTGTAATATCCCGCTTCAAACACAAGTATTTATCAGCGGAGAGACGATGTATCAAAGATATTTAAGCAAGGGCAATTTGGTAATTGCTACGTCAAGATTTTTAGAAAAGGGGCAAAACCCCATAACTTTCTCATTTTCTCATTCCCTTCTCTCACTAGAAATCTATCATTCCCCTTCTCTCTTCTTCCTCTCTTGCGCCACCTTCCTCCATCTCTCCAAAATTCATCAACTTCATCTCCAATCACTCAATCTTTATGCAAGCCAAGCAAGCACCAATTTTGGGAAGTTTGGATCAAGAAAAGGAAGGAAAGCAAGGAAGGAAAGAAAGATTTCAAGCTAGGGTTTGAAGAGGAAGCTTGGAAAGGAATCAAGCAATTCTTCTAGGTGAGTTCCAATAGTTTTAGAACCCATCTTGGGTAGTTTGGGAGTGAAATCCCTCTTTGAGCAAAGTTTAATGTTTTATGCCCTAATTCTCTTTGCTTGCCAATTCCTTGTTTATTCAAGTTTTAAACTGTCAAATTGCAATAGAAAATCATTCCTAAAGCTGTTTGGGGGCTTGGGCATGAATGGATATGTCAAATTGGTGAAAAATCATGTTTTGAACATTTTCTGTGCTGTCAAGCTCGCCCCGCGAGCTCGTGGCAAGAACAGGGCTCGTGGGTTCTGGACCAACTCGCCATGGCGAGATGTAGCTCGCTTGGGGAGTTAAGATAGTCCCTCCAGGGCTATTGTGCTTCGTTCAATGAGTTAAGTGCGCGTCGGGTGAGGCATATGGTAACCATTTTCAATGAAAACCCTAATTTCTAAGAAAAACACCATTTTTGACATATCTGGAAGGTTTTTCCACATTAAAGGAGTGGATGATCAAAGACTCGGCAATGCATTAGAGATGAACAAAGGTTAGATGAGTAGGGAAATTATTACAAGTGAGGTAATAAACCCTTAAGTACGACATATGATAACGATATGTATAGAACCTATAATAGGTTAGCAAGAATAAAGACAATAATCAATTAAGCGTACGATGGTACGAGGAATGTATTTTCAACATTCAAAGTTATACAGATAAGTTTAAGGGTTTAGATTTCCAACAACCAAGTAAGTTGCTTATGAGAATGATAAGCTTAAAACCTTATATTATAGGTTATGTATCACATGATTAATTACTTGATGAATGCATTAGATATGCATATGATTAGAATAATATATCAGATATACATATGAATAATTAAGACAAGAATCAGACTATAAGACTAAACGTGTCCATCAGGCTCCGGATTATGCCGGATGGGACTTCTCCGAGAGGGTTGTCCACACGTAAGATTATAAGATTATGCTAAACGTGTCCAGTAGGCTCCGGATTATGCCAGATGGGACTCCTCCGAAAGTGTTGTCCACACCTATGTTAAAAGGTTAAACATGTCCAGCAGGCTCCGGATTATGCCGGATGGGACTTCACCAAGAAGGTTGTCCACATGTAAGTTTAAGTTGTGTCTAGTAGGCTCCGGATTATGCCGGATGGGACTTCTTCGAGAGGGCTGTCCACACAACGATAAGAGGAGTCCGATGATTAGCCTCAAATAGGAATTTTCACTGGTTATCAGGGGAATGTACTTCGGGGTTACTCCACTCGAAGGCATTCCGTAAAATCAACTCAGATAATAATATTTGTTACACGCTAACATACTAACATAATAATATTAGGAAAATACTTTATTATGTTCAGGCATGTATCAGTTATCAGACAGTGATCCTAGTTTTCCCCTCAATCACTAAGTTAGCAGTTTGTAGTCTAGTTATCATGACTACACAGTATAGTAGGCACATGCAGGTATAAACCCGATATGGGATGAGTTTAGTGCTTGGTGATCATAGGTTTCCCCGAGATTGCCAACAGATAGTGCATGGTGACCCTAGGTTTCCTCAAGGTTGCCAACAATAGGTTGGGTGGAGCTCACTGAGACATTATGTCTCATCCCAATCCTTCTGATGCAGGTAAGCAAGAGGTTCGTGATGATGTTCTTCCGGGAGACGCTGAATGGAGTGCGGTACCAGCTCAAGAGTTTTTCAAGCATTTGTATAAGTATATTTAGTGGTACCTGATTATTTTGCGTAAACGAGCAAATTTGTATTCATTCAGTTGTATATTATTATTCCAAATTTTAATGTATCCAGTATCAGATTTAATACGCATGCTAAATATTCTAGATAAATTTAGTATGGGTGTTACAATAACTCTAGCAATCAATGACTCAATGAAACACAATGATTTTTAGAAAAAGTGTTTAATCTCAAGAACATAATGAACAATGAGGTATGAGGACTCTAGAGATAATAGATGTAATTGATTCAGTGAATTAGGGGTTTGGATGATATGAGTATATATAGATAAGGGTGGCAAGTGCATTATTTCGGCCAAAAACAACATTTTGAATCGATTCACTTATTGAGTGATTTGAATCAGACAGCTAAAAGACAAGCAAGAATTATATGAAGATTGATATGATTCAAACACATTCTGAATCGAATCAAACTACCCAGAAAGGGGATTGATACGATTCACACTTCATGTGATTCGAATCACTAAGCCTAACTGTGGCACAGTTAAGTGGCAGAGCACAGACCGTGCTCTGATACCAACTGATGGTGAGAAAAACACAAGAAAAGGGGTTGAATTATGTTGGCTTTTTCTAAGTGTTAAAAGTTGTTTCGAATCTGATGAGTATAAATTCTGATACAGAGTTTAAGTGCAACGGAATACATAACACAGAGAGAGAGAGAGAGGGAGAGAGAGAGAGAGAGAAAGAGAAAGAGCAAACACAATCAATTTATACTAGTTCCTCCCACAACACATGAGTAGCCCAGTCCCCTTGCACTTTCAAAGGATTTCACTATAATCACTACTGATTACAATTGCTCAAGGACTCTTACAAGGGACTTCTCAATGTTCAAGCACCCTTGTAAGAGACTTCTTTGCTCAAGGTCACTACCAACAAACTTCCAATGGTCAAGGACAACTCCAAGAGACTTCGAATGCTCAAGCACGCAGGCAAGAGACTTCCAATGCTCAAAGGGCAACCCTAAGAGACTTTTATTGATCAATGTTTCACCAAGAGACTTATATGCTCAAGCTTTATAGGCAAGAGACTTCTGATGCTCAAGGTTTCACCAAGAGACTTATATGCTCAAGCTTCACAAGCAAGAGACTTCTAGTTGTTTATAGCAAATATAAACAAACTTTTCTTACACTGGATATATATAAATGATTGGTGTAACTGAACAAATGAATAAACTCTTTACAACTCTTGGATTTCTAAGATATGAAGTTTGGCAAGAAAGATCCTATGTGTTTTTGCGTTGTTTAATTTGATAGAGTAATGCCACACTAAAATAGCATTTTCTTCATGGTCTTCAGCTCCTTATATAGGCAGGGATTTGAGAGATGTTGGAGAAGAGTGTCATCGCGATAAGAGTTATTGAGAACGTTGAACCATTGCCTGATATGGATAATTCCGTTGGATGTTCATTTGAAAATCCTTTGCTGAAACAGGAAGTATTATTTCATTCTTATTGCCCTTGAAGTTCTTTGTTTGTTTCTACACGTGGTCAGAAGAAGACAAAGTTGAGCTCAGATCCTTTGATGTGGACAGTTATAGAAGACGACAAATCAGACGTGGAGTCTGGGTCCCTCAGGTGCTTCCGAAGTCCGAATGTCTTCCAAGTCTGATAGGTTATTCTGTGTCTGACTAGGTCTTCTGAGTCTGATGATCTTCACAGAGTCTGATGATCTCTTCAGCTTCTAAGAGGCGTCCTTTTCTTCTGATCCAATGTGTGAACTTCTGGTTGACTTTTCTTCAGATCTTCTACCATAGTCTTTTGAGCTTCTTTTGTGCTTCTGATTCTTTAATACATGTTCAATACTTGATGGATACAATCTATGATCCTGCACACTTGAACTAATATTAGTATATCCAATTGTTTTTCAATATTTTGTTATCATCAAAACCTTAATGGAATTGTACAAGACCCTTCTTGTTCAAGAGACTTTAGTGTATGTATGAAATGAATTAATGAAAATACCCAATAGTGATTAATAAGGAAAGGTACAACACTAACAATAAAAAGTACGGTTCCCTAAAAATTAGGGAGCGAATAGTCTTATAAATTGCAGTGTTGATTGAGGAAACATGAGAAAATTATAAATAGAAAAAAAAATGGCTTAAATGCAGTTTTTCCCCCTTATGTTTCAAAACGTTGCGATTTTGGCCCCTTAATAAAAAAAATAAAAATTTTGCCCTCTATCTTTAGAAAAATATACTCTTTTGACCCTATAACTTTAGGGAAATATTCTTTTTGACCCTCTATCTTTAGGGAAATAAGATCTTTTGGCCCTTTATCTTTACAAAAAGTTGCGATTTTAGCCCCCTATTATAGGACACGTGGCGTTTTCTCAGCAGCTTTGCAACGTTTTGTAAAGTTAAGGGGTAAAATTGTTATTTTTTTGTTAGGGGGCCAAAATCGCAACTTTTTAAAAGTTAAGGGGTCACAAATGCATTTAAGCCAAAAAAAATTGAAATAAATGATAAAAGCAAATTCAGGTCGCATGAAACTGCCAAATCCATAATGAATAGGAGTACAAACCGCAAATTTCATGAGTGGGCTTAATTACATTTGAAACAACCAGATATAGAATCTATAAAATCAAACATAAACAAACATAAAAAAATAATCAATGCTCAAAACCTTGTAAATCCTCTTCTCCAACGTGTTATTCCCCCTGTATCCACCAAAAACAATGGTCATCATCAATCAAAAGAGAAAATAACAAAAAGAAGATTGAAATATAAAAGAAAAAGAAGTTGGAGAGAAGAATGTGCAGCCTGAGTAAGCATTAAAAAAATAGAGAAAGAAACTTAGTTTGGGAACAATGGAACGGAAAAAAGACTAACAAAGGGTAAGAGTGATCCGTTACCGCCGTCGTTTGCTTTCTCCTTATACATCTTTATATCTCTGAACACCATAGAAACTCACCGGAATCCCAAATTAAAGTGTTATTTGCACCGTTGTGGCAAGGTAGATTCCTCCATAAAACCCTTTCTCTCTTTGATTAAATGGAGCCACTCATATTTAATGTTTATTTATCATTCTCCTTTGAACTTTGTTACGTAATTGCATTTGGTAATGAGCAATGCCCGTTAGGGAAATTCCGATTCGCGTTTTTCTGCATGCATTTAGTTGAGGTTCTTTTTTTTTGTGGTATGGTAATATGTTTTTTTTTTTTTGAGTTTTTATATTATGTGTAATGTTATGAATTGATGAAGTTGTATTTACTCTTTGTATTTTGCTTTTTCACTTCTCTCATCTGATATTTTTTATTCTATATTTGGGAATGTTGTTGATCGACCTAAATCAATGAAATTACCAGAGAAGGAGGAGGCATTAAATGAAGTTTACAAGAGGAAGGGTTTCAAGCTTGCAATTCCTCTTCCATACAGGTTTATCTGATTTTTGATCTTCTATGTTTTTTTACTTGTTAGTTTATTTTCTAGATTTTTGGGATTTGTTCTTTGTTGTTTTTTATTATCTCTTCATCTATTTCATTATGTATGCATGTTTTTTAATTTTTGAGTTTTGTGTATTAATTTTGGTGGCATTCTATTTCATTATGTATGCATGTTAGTCTCTCAATACTTCAACATTCCATTTCAGGTTTAGACTACTTTGGTTTGGAGTTGTAGCTAATTTTTGCATTTTCAAAGTGTACTCCTTCCATGACTATTAGTTGTTCCAAAACATATCAAGATAAACTTAAAATAAAAATATAGATTCTGTCAAAAACATCAAGGTAAACTTAAAATAAGAATATAGCTTCTGTCAAAAAAAATATATAGCTAAAACAATATTAATATTTAAATAAAAACCAATGGAATACCGTTACATCAAGGTAAACTTAAAATAAAAATATAGCTTCTGTCAAAAAAAATATAGCTAAAAAATATTAATGTTTAAATAAAAACCAATTAACCAAGTGATCAGATCCAAATGGTTAATAAGCTTAATCTAATGTCGAATTATTCTGGAGAACCCGACTTCAATTCATGTATGAAACAATTCTGAACCATACTATACTTACGTCCTAACAGAACTCAGATTACTAATACCTCTTTCAATAGAAACCTGGATGATTAACATAAAAAAGATTCAATTTTAAGATGAATATTGAACCATCTTTTACAAATTTTGTAATGTAATTTCCTATGCACCATGAAACTTTTCTCTTTCGAGTATTTTGTGTGTTATTTTTTCGTGTTTATAGTATATTCAAAATCTTAAACCATATTTAAAAGTGAAATAACAAGTATTTCATTTTTTTATTAAACTCAAACAAAATTTCCCCGTGCGGTGCACAGGTATGCACACTAGTAAAATTAATAAGAAAGAAACAATCGAATATAATAATTAAAATTGTAACATCTGGTGGCTCCCAATGGGCTGGCCTCCCTATCTTTCAAGGGCCGAGATGTACTCATGGTCTTCTCCAAGTCCCAAATTGGAGTTTCATGCCTTCCGTGGGAATCGAACCGTGCCCCTGGGACCTATAGGTACACGCTCAATACATTCCCACTACCAATTGAGCTTAGCTAGAATACCAAAAATTAGAGCTATTTCATCATTCCATTTAGACTTAATTTATGTTAGGATTTTTGGTATTCTAAGTTTGCTAAGAGAGAAATGAAAGATTCTCAAAGTGTTGGGAAGTTATTTATAGATCATGAAGAGGGAAATGGAGAAAACCGTTCAAAGTAAATTCAATTCCCACTATCTCTTTGTTCAAACAAATAATAAAACTTCCCATTCCCACTATCTCTGCATTGATATATATTCTGATGCATGTCCATCAACATAGATGAAAAGTCACATATACATGCACTATAATTTTGAGAGATGTGTTAGTTCAATCATGTTGATTAAATCCCAAAAGAAATAACTTTTGAAATACTCATTTTTCTTAATCAAAATAACTACCGTTATTCAAGTGCATTGAGATTGGTTGGGAACATACATTAAGGGTGCATTTTTATTTATATATATTATCCTAAATAGACTTTTCTAACCAATCAAAGCCCTGCACTACAAGAATATGGTAGATGTTCTGGACCAAGTTATTATGACTTCTTTTTCTCCTTTTGTGTTAAGCTTATTTATTTTTCTTAATAAATGAGTCGCTACAAAAGGATTATTTTTTTGTGAACGTGTCATAGTTAATTATTTGTCCTCCAATTTCTAAAAATATTTAGAAAAATAAAATGATATAATCTTTCAAGATAGTTTTTGCTGCGAATTTTTTGCAACGATTCAAGTGTTGTTGGCAAGTATAATAATTTAGCAGCAACATTTTTATGTGAGCTACCATAACTACTATAAGTTTTTATATGTTAGATTGGATTATTACTTTTATGCTTATCTTTTATCGTGGTTTCTTTTTCTATTTTTATGCATAGATTTATTTTATTTATTTTAACTAAAAAATAGTAATTTTTTTGTTCATATCTTTATGTTTTGTATCTTTTTTTTTTAATCTTTAGGGTCCATATATAATGTACTTATAATTGATAATTGTCATTCCAAAATATTAATTTTTAATATATTGTATGTTATATTTTACATCAAACTTAATATTTATTTCGTCAAAAATTGGTGATGCACTGAATCTGCCGATGCTATAGCAAAGTTTGATGATTAGGTATTGTACTGTTAGTGAGTACAATCTCTAGAAACTAGGGTTTTTGTGCTGTGTTTAGGTCATGCCTTGGGAATGATCCCAAGGTTACTATTTGTAGCCTCTCTTGGGCCTATCCGGTCATGGTTTTGGGCCCAAATCGTAAAAGGGTCAAAACCATGACTAGGGCGCCCTCGTAAGCTGCTGATGGCGCCCTCAGAGGGTGCCCCTTAGGAGGGTCACCTAGGGTTATTTATAGCTGTTAAGTGGGCCCTGCGCCCTCCTGGAGGACGCCCAGCCTTCTTCCAAGGGTTCATACCCTTGTCTTTATGGTCTCAAGCCTTAAGTGGTGGGATCTACGGTCCACAGCCCAACAAGCACGAGTCTTGGGACAAGGCGAAGTGATTAAACTGTTAACGGGAGGATTTGCCTATGACCTTTTGCCCAGCAAGTGGGGCTTACTAATGACGAAGCTTATGAGTGCTAGCCCAACATGGGTGCATACCCAATCAGGGGTGCTCGCCCACGAAGGG
The DNA here is from genome assembly GCA_018208015.1 of Medicago ruthenica. Lineage (NCBI taxonomy): Eukaryota > Viridiplantae > Streptophyta > Magnoliopsida > Fabales > Fabaceae > Medicago > Medicago ruthenica. Next base: position 50,147,565 of record CM031378.1, read on the forward strand.
TACCAGCCCAACATGTGTTGTTAAACCTGTATGGGTACTAGCCCAACATGGGTACTAGCTCCATGTTTCTGTTTTGAGTGCCTTAATGGGCGGCGCTAGTCCTTTGAGAGTATGGGCGCTAGCCCAACGGGAGTATTTATATTAGCCCAACAAGCACAAGTCTTGGTACAAGGCGAAGTGATTAATCTGCGTGTAGCTCGCCGCGCCCATTGGACTACGTGTTGAGGACGCCTCTTAATGAGATCTGACGGCTGACGTGAGGCGACCGTTCGCTCTCGCTGACGTGTTCGAATCGCAGCGGTTCTCGGAAATCGTGCCAACTTAAGTGACGTCATCTGCGCGTTTTCCCAGGCTTTGTACTTTGAAGTGTACGCGGATCTACTTACCCTGTCTCTTGTTCAGTTTTGCCTTTTCACTTTCCTTTTCCTTTCTCATTCCGAAACTTATATCCTTCACCAACCGCAAACAGCTCCTAGAATCAACGCGCTCTCCAAAATCAAATTATTCATTTCCTTCGTGCTGCTTCTCTTCATTCAAAACAGGTAATCCCTTTTTAGAATTCATCCTCTGAACGTTAGCGCTTCGTTTTTTGTAGTTCAAATTAGGACATGGTAGTTATCAGGGAGTGTGACGGGGAGGGCAACGTACTATCTCCGGCTAATTCGGAGGAAAGGGATGTGTTATTGAGAGAGGCGGTTAGACTTGCAAAACGATCGGACAGAACCACCGATTGGGTTGCTTTTGAAAATGCCTACTATGGCCATTCCATTTTAGGAGAGTTTTCGAGCGACTCGAGTGATAGTGAGGGGAAAGACGATAGCGGGAACTCATCTGATTGTATTATTCTTTCTGTTCGTCCAGGTCCCTCCCACACTAGAGAAAATCGATGTATGGCGTCCGCTAGTGATTCGGGACCAGGGGGTTCTGCTAACGAAATGATGCGCTCGGAGTCCGTGTATATGGATCCTGAACGAGTGGCGCTGTTCCGGAGCAAGACTAGTGTTTCTTCGACAGGACGCGAAGATGATGTGATCCTGGAGCCCTGCCGCCCTGGTGAGAAAGTTTATTTACGGATGCCAAGGGGTAGGGCTCACGAGTTCTTCTACATGTACATGGCGGTCTTTGAAGATTTGGGCATGAAGTATCCATTCACGCCCTTCGAAGTAAGCGTCCTGAGGTGGTTAAATGTGGCGCCCTCGCAGCTTCAGCCCAACAGTTGGGCGTTCATCCGTGCCTTCGAGATAGCGTGCGAGGGTTTAGGCTTTGATCCCTCCGCTGGGTGCTTCTTTAGTTTCTACGGTACTAAGGGGGTAGACAAATCGCCCTGGGTGTCCGTTGGCGCGCACCCCGGGAAGCGGTTGTTTCCACCCTATGCGTCTCACTACAAGAACTGGAGACGAACCTTCCTCAGGGTGAGGGGAAGAGAGGATTGCGAGGACGCCGCGGTGCGTGTACAGAATGAGTTAAAATTCCCCATCTGCTGGACGAGTTCCCCAGCTTCTATTACTGGGTTTGCTTATGAGCATTTGAGTGGGTATGAACAAGATGTCGTTTCCTTCCTGGACAAGATGTTGCCCATGGATATCCGGGAGTTGCTGAATAGAGAGGGAAATGTTGATAGCCTAGAGACCTATTTGTGTGAGTTGATTTCATAACTCTACTTGTCTAGCTTTCCCGCCTTTCCCTTTATTAATTTGTGTATTGGCTTTGGTTTTTTGACTTGCAGAATCAATGGCGCCACTAACAGCTGAGGAGAGGAAGAAGTATTTGGCCGAGATGAAGGCCAAGAGGTCAGGCGGGGTGGCTGACACTAGCGATTCTTCTGGGCTTATCCTCCGTAAGTCTAAAAAGAAAGTCGAGATTGTTCTTGACGCTCAACCTGAGTGCGATGTGGACGTGGCGCAGGAGAAGAATCGAGATGAGAAGAAAAGGAAAGCGCCAGATGGGGAAGAGGGGGTGATGAAAGAGAGGAGGTCTAAACGGGCGCATTCTCGTCCCGCCACTGAACTTACTGGTCCCAGCCGGGATGTTCGGTCTTTTTGGGACAAGGATTTCGATTATGAAGCCTACGTGAAAGAGAAGATGGTTTGCAATCCTGATGATGTGACAGCCGGGACGCAGAATCCGGTTCCTTTTACGACGAGGGATATCAGCGTAAACTGTTTGCGGTCTATTATGCTTTTGATGGCCGTTGATTGCAAATACGCGGAATCGGTTCGTAATGGAGAAACGTTGCTGGACAGGGTGAAGTCACTGGAGAAGGAATTACAAGAGGTCCGGGAGAGCAAGGAGAAGGAGGTCAAGGAGACGGTAGAGGCGATGAGGGCCGAGTGCGATGAACGCATCAGTGATTTGAAGATTGGTCATGACGCCGACTTAGCTGGGAAGGACGCGGTGATCATACGTTTGAGGGAAGAGGTCGCCTCGGGAGTTGAGAGGGAAGTGGCGTTGAAGGCTGAGGTTTCGGAAGCCAAAGGAGAACTGGCGCTGTCCATTGAGACTGGGTTTGATCGTGTAAAGGAGCAGGCCGCCTTCCTCCATCCTGACGCTGATCTTTCGTCTATGGACTCTTTCAAGATAGTTGTAGATGGCGTCCTTGTGGACGAACAATAGTCTTTGTTGTAATTTTAATTTTCTTTGATCTTGAACTTTTTTGAATTCGTAACGATGCATTATTTGTACTATGTTTCATTGGTTTCCTATTTAAGGACGGTGATGATAATGTTTCTTGGGCGGTAGCTATTACTTGTCTGTTTTCTCGACTTACTAAAGATTTGTCAAACCATTTAATTTTTCGGTGCTATTGCTTTTTCTTTTGGGGTCTTTACCGATGCTTTCATTTTCGGTTCACGACGTCTTAGAGCCCTTTCTTTTAGGGTTAAGGAGTTGGGTGACGATTTCTTTTTCGGCTCGCGACGTCTTAGAGCCCTCTTTGGGGTTAAGGAATTTAGGTGGCGATCTTATTTTCGTCTCGCGACGTCTAAGAGCCCTCTTTGGGGGTTAAGGAATTAGGCGGTGATCTTTTTTCAAGCTCACGACGTCTTAGAGCCCTGTCTTTTAGGGTTAAGGAATTAGGTGGCGATTTCTTTTTAAGCTCACGACGTCTTAGAGCCCTGTCTTTTAGGGTTAAGGAATTAGGTGGCAATCTTTTTTCAAGCTCACGATGTCTTAGAGCCCTATCTTTTAGGGTTAAAGAATTAGGTGGCGATTTCTTTTTAAGCTCACGACGTCTTAGAGCCCTGTCTTTTAGGGTTAAGGAATTAGGTGGCAACCCCTTTGGGGTTAACGGATCATATGGCGCGCCTTTTGCGAGTTGATGGTGCCTGTCTTGTTCCGGCGATGTCTGTGATATTAGAGTCAAAGCAGAGACAAGAGTAAACGGAAATTGGTGCCTCATTAAAAACCCCAGCTTTTACGGGGAAAAGAGTGCTCCCTTATTCATCTTCATTAGTCGAAATCAAAATACAAACAATTTAAAAGAAAATGCAAGCAAAAATACAAACTTTACAGCAATTCAGTCTTGTGTGGCTTGTTTGTAAAAATGATGAAGTACTCAGCTGTAGTAATGGCGTAGGTTGGCGGCATTCCAGGTTCGTGGTATCATGTCTCCATTCAGCTCCTCCAGCTTGTATGCTCTGTGTGCCAGTTTTTCCCTGACTCGGTACGGTCCTTCCCAGTTGGGTAGTAGCTTCCCAATTCGGGTGGGCGCGACAACCTGTCTTAAGACTAAATCTCCTTCTTTCATATCTCTTGGGATCACTTTTGAATTGTACCGGCGGGCTGCTCTTTGCTTTGCGGCGAATTCCCGGATGTGGGCGGCCTCCCGTACCTCATCAATCATGTCTATTCCGCATAGCAAGCTTGCCTCATTGGCCTCTTCCGAGAAGTTTTCTCGGCGCCATGTTGGCGTGTCGATTTCTACGGGCAGCATAGCGTCGGCACCGTATACCATAGTGAACGGGGTTTCCTTGGTTGTGGAGTGAGGCGTCGTGTGATATGACCAGAGCACCTCATGCAATTGCTCAGCCCAAAGTCCTTTGGCGTCGTCGAGCTTCTTTTTTATGCCATTCAAGATTACCTTGTTTGCAGATTCGGCTTGCCCGTTTGCTTGGGGGTGGATGACTGAGACAAACTTCGTCTGGATTTCGAGTTGATTGCAGAATTCTACCACCTTGGAACTGGCGAACTGGGTCCCGTTGTCTGATACTATAACTTTGGGTAGCCCAAACCTGCATATTATTTTCTTCCAGTAGAAGCGTATAACTCTGTCCGCCGTGATTTTGGCGACCGCTTCGGCTTCAACCCACTTCGTAAAGTAATCCACTCCGACTATGAGAAACTTCAGTTGTCCGGGTGCCAACGGGAATGGGCCTACAATATCCACTGCCCACTTGTGAAAAGACCGAGGTGAGTTCGCAAGCAGGGGCGTGTTTCTTATCAGAAAACCTCTGACACTTGTCACACTTCCGTACAAAGTCGGCACTCTCTTGGATCATTGTCGGCCAGTAGTAACCTGCTCTTAACAGCTTCGCGGCCAGGGATCGCCCGCCGATGTGGCTCCCGCATACTCCTTCATGTACTTCTAAGAGGACGAGGTGGGTCTCGTTTTCACCTAGGCACCTGAGCAGAGGCGCTGCCTTGCCCCTTTTGTACAGTTTGCCAGCGACCATGCAATATTTCGAGGCCTTCTTTCGTATTTGCAGCTCTTCCTCCTCGCTTTTGGGATTAAACGCTCCCGTGAGGTATTTGATAAGCGGCGTCATCCATCCCTCCTCTTCATTCTCCACGGCGCCTACTTCCATGATTTCTGTGCTGGGGGCCGCCAGCACCTCCTGGATGACCGTTCTGTTGTTTCCCGGGCGTTTGGTGCTGGCGAGTTTAGACAAGAGATCGGCTCTTGAATTCTGCTCTCTTGGGACGTAGATTGTCTCGAAGAACTTGAACGTGGAGGCTAAACTGTTCACCTTTGCTAAGTATTTGATAAGTTGACTGTCCTTTGCTTGGTACTCCCCTGTAATTTGACTCGTCACCAACTGGGAGTCGCTCTTCGCTCTTAAGTTTTTAGCTCCCATCTCTTGTGCCAGCTTCATGCCCGCTACCAGGGCTTCATACTCTGCCTGGTTGTTGCTCGCCTTGAACTCAAATCTCAGCGACTGCTCTATGATTAGGCCCCCTGGACCCTCCAACACTATGCCGGCTCCACTACCTTTGAGGTTTGATGAGCCATCGACCGATAACAACCATACAAATGGGGCGACTTCTTCCACTGGGGATGAAAACTCCACTAGGAAGTCAGCCAGGACCTGTGACTTTATGCTGCCTCTAGGGAGATATTGAATGTCATATTCGGATAATTCCACTGCCCAGGATACCATTCTTCCCGCTAGGTCTGGTTTCCCCAGCACTTGCTTGATGGGGTAATTGGATTTGACCACAACTTTATGTCCTTGAAAATATGGTCGTAGTTTCCTCGCCGTTGCTACCACTGCTAGAGCAAGGCGCTCTATTTTCTGGTATCTCAGTTCGGCTCCCTTGAATACCTTGCTCACAAAATACACTGGCTTTTCACCTTCGTCAGAATCTTGCACGAGGACGGAACTCATAGCATTTTCCGATATAGATAGGTAGAGGAAAAGGACGGCGCCTGCATCGGGACGATGCAGAACTGGCGGGCTGGAAAGAAACGTCTTAATCTTCGTGAACGCATCTTCGCACTCTTCGGTCCATTGGAAAAGTTCCTTCTTCTTTATTGAGGCGAAGAAAGAAAAAGCTTTATCGCCGGCACACGATAAAAACCTGGAGAGCGCTGCGAGCCTACCCGTCAACTGCTGCACCTCCTTAATGCTAGAGGGGCTTCTCATGTTGATTATCGCCTGACATTTGTCAGGGTTTGCCTCGATACCGCGCCGGGTCAGCATGAATCCTAGGAATTTTCCTGCGTGAACCCCAAAAGAACATTTGGCCGGGTTGAGACGCATGTTATACGCGCGAACTTGATCGAAGATCTCTTCCAGATCCTTTGAATGGCTTTCGTCATGTTTTGTTTTCACTACCAGATCGTCGATGTAGACCTCCAAATTCTTTCCGATTTGCTCAGCAAAGGCGGTGTCCATCAACCTTTGAAAGGTGGCGCCGGCGTTTTTTAAGCCGAAAGGCATGACTTCGTAGTGGTAGTTGTGGTGATTAGTTGTAGCCGGAGTATGCGTCCATGAAACTCAGGGTTTGGTACCCTGACGCGTTGTCGATAAGGTGGTCAATATTTGGGAGGGGATATGGGTCTTTTGGGCAGGCGGTGTTCAGATCGGTGTAGTCGACGCACATGCGCCATTTTCCGTTAGCTTTCTTCACAAGGACGACGTTGGCCAGCCATGTAGGATACTTGATTTCACTTATGAAGCGGGCGTCTCTTAACTTGGCAACCTCTTCATCTACTGCTTTCCTCCTTTCTTCGCCTAATTTCCTTTTGCGCTGAGCGACCGGTTTCACTCCTGGGCGTAAGGCGAGGTGGTGGCATACGATGGCAGGGTCGATGCCGGGCATATCTGATGGTTGCCAGGCGAACAAGTCTAAGTTTTTTCTCAGGAGATCCACTAGACTTTGCTCTTCGGCGGGATCCAAAGAAGTCCCCACCTTGGTTGTTTGATGTGGTTCCGGGCCTATTGTGACTTCCTTTAGATCCTCCGTGGGTTCAAGGCGCTCGTTCTGGAATTCTTCCCTTGGATCCAAGTCGATGACGTTAACTTGCAATGCTTTGCCGTGGCTGCGAAGCTGTCGGATCTGTTGTTGTACTGCTTCTGCCGCCTCTGGGTCCATGAACAACGATGGCGACGATGGTCGTTTTTGGGTCGGTTATCAAGGTTTAAAGATTGCGACTGAAGGTTCCCAATCGGGATTGCGAATTTCGGAGAGGTTAATTGATGTTTTGAACAAGGAATGGGTTGAATGTTTGATGAGAGTTAGGGGTAGGTCTAGGGGTGAATCGCGGCGGATTCGAAGGTTTTGAGGTTGCTCCTGGGAAATATGGTGGATGCACGGCGCTCTGATGACTTTCAGGGGCCGTGGATCGACCGTTCTTCTCTAGGAGACGGTGGCTAGGTTAGTTTTACCGTAGCCCCACGGTGGGCGCCAACTGTACTGTCAATGAGTACAATCTCTAGAAACTAGGGTTTCTGTGCTGTGTTTAGGTCATGCCTTGGGAATGATCCCAATGTTACTATTTGTAGCCTCTCTTGGGCCTATCCGGTCATGGTTTTGGGCCCAAATCGTAAAAGGGCCAAAACCATGACTAGGGCGCCCTCGTAAGCTGCTGATGGCGCCCTCAGAGGGTGCCCCTTAGGAGGGTCACCTAGGGTTATTTATAGCTGTTAAGTGGGCCCTGCGCCCTCCTGGAGGACGCCCAGCCTTCTTCCAAGGGTTCATACCCTTTTCTTTATGGTCTCAAGCCTTAAGTGGTGGGATCTACGGTCCAGGTATTATTCCCACAACAATGATTATCTTGAAATTTGCCGATGCTATAAGGCAATATATCATTCAACTATCTTTGGTACTTTTGATCCGTGTGCCACATCATTAGGTGATAATTGTTCTGTCTGTCAGATTACTTTTCCTTTTCCATTGAAGTTATATTTCAATCCAATCAAGTTTGGATTGGTTTGAACTCTGGTACATCATCAAAATTTCTTTACTTAGAGATGTACCCGCCTAACTTCAATCCAATGTCTAAGAGATAGAATAATACATCTTCAATTTGAATCTGATTTTGGACTTATGTATTTCTCTTTGGATAATTAGATTTCAAGTGTTGTTAATGAGTTATTATTTGATACCTTGCAGTAGTTTGTTCTGTTGCGAGCTCTAGTATTGATTTTCCTGTTAGCATAATGTGGTGTAGCATATAGAGCAAGTGAGTTATTATTTGATGCCTTGCAGTAGTTTGTTCTGTTGCGAGCTCTAGTATTGATTTTCCTAGCATAATGTGGTGTAGCATATAGAGCAAGTGAGTTCGAATTTTGATTTTGACCCTTCTTGAGCTCTTAGGCAACATCAGACTAAGGACAAAAGGAAACATTAGCATATAAAAGTGCCTTTGTTCTTAGCCTCCTTATTAGCACTTGTTGAAGAAAGGGGTGACATGCATTGAACTCATCATGACTATTCATTCTTTAGGGGTCTGTTCTCATGCCATAATGAAGTCTTTTAAGAGTTTAAGTTCTTATGTGAAAACATGAATGATTTTATAACAATTTAAAATATTTAAGCCCGGATTTTTTTAGGGTTTTTTGCCCGATCCGAAAAAACCCGTTTAAAATACGGGCTATAATGTTAATTATCAATTGAAATTATAATATAAGAGCAGAAGAAGCAAACAATTCTTTAATCATTGTTTGGGGAATGTAATGTTAATTATCAATTGAAATTATAATATAAGAGCAGAAGATGCAGATGATATTTTCTTAATTTACATTTTATCCTTTAGAACTTAAATGATACAAGGAAAATAATTGATAAATTTTAGGCATATGTGTTTAGGTGTGAGTGACTTGCACCAAATTAATCTAAATACATATATAAATAGATTCTAATAATAAATAGCCCGATTGTCTTTAAAGTGAGCTTGATTTTTATTTTTTGCGTCTTTTTTGGATAAATCTAAAAGGATTCCTGTTGAATTGTTGGAATACCAGTCAACCGTCATTGCGAATCTTGAAAAAAGATTTTTTGAAACTGGCAAAAAAGCTTTATATAACATTGTTGTATTATTAGATTTCATTGTTTTGTAGTTGTTGATACTAAGTGTTTAAGTTAATTTAAAAATCAGTGGCCATATGCAACATCAATATCATTGCTTGTTATAAAAAAAAGTAATCATTAGCTTTTGAAAAAAAAAAGTAATAAGGTATATAAAACGTAAGTAACAAAGAAAATGTAAGTGATGAATAGTTTTGAGTGATTAGCTTTTGATCACTACCTCATTAATTTTTATATAATGATTGGAAATTGAACAACGGAAGCTTTGTTGAGTACCTCATTTGAAAATTTATTTGAAACTACTTCTAACAAGCTAAACTCTACGTACGGACATACTTAAAACATACATCAAACAGATACTAAAACAGATATTAAACATACATAAAAGTGTTTGTGTAGTGCTCCCCCCAACTTAAAAGTGAGCAGTGTCCTCACTGCTCTAAGTTGAGTAGCAAAACAGCAGAATTTGTTCAAAATGGGGAGGGATGGATCAAAACATAACTTAAAAGATAGTAGCAGAAGAAAGCAAAATAACTGAGCACAACATTAAAGATTTACTTTTTCTTGGGTGGATTGTTGAGTCTTATGCTGCTCCTTGTTGGAACTGTGGCGCTCTTCGTTTTCTTCTTTTTTGACTTCTTTTCAGCTGCTTTGGGTGCAGCTTCAACACCATTAGTTGCAGCAGCTGGTTCCTCAGGTTTATTTGTGACAGTAGCCTCTACTTCTTTTTTATTTCCCTTTTGGAGCTTCTCTTCACCAATTTCATCATCACCTAAATCCTCTTCTTCATCAATCTTCCTCACCTTACTCCGTGTTTCCTCATCCTTTTCAGTCTCCTCCTCATCGCCTAACTCTGTTTGCTTTTTCCTCCCCTTCACATTTTTCTTGCTTACTCTTTTTGGCTTCTTTTTCTTTTTCTCACCTTCTTTCTCTTCTGATTCATCTTCCCCCTCATCATCAAGTATCTACTTTGGAAATTCAGGAGTTACATACTGAGATTCTTCCCCAGATAGTTCTGCAAACCTGAGTTTGATCCAATCATGCTGCTCATCCTGAAATTTCCATGCAGCCTTCATTCTCTGGATCAAATGCTCCGGCACTTGTTGCATGGGCTCTGGTTTCACCATGACTCTTTTGTCTTTGAAAATTGCAGATAAAGCACCAGGGGGAGCTTTTCTTTGAAGCTTCTCAGTTGCACTAAATTCAACACCTTGTTTTTGACACAGCTCAGTAATCAAACATGGATAGAAAAGATTTCCAGAATTCTTCCCCAAGCAAGTCATTATTTTCTTATGAATTATTTTGCCTATGTTTGCATTACGACCAGTACAGATTGCATCTAACAAAAGCAATCTCTCCTTAGTTAATGAGGATGTGTGTGAAGTGGGAATGATAGATGCATCAATAAACAGATGCCAATTCCCTAGTTCTGGAGTTAAGTATCTACTCTTTAATTTAAACTCATTGGGTGAAATCTTATCCCAAGGTGCTCCCTTTACAGCAATTCTATTTTTCACATCCTCCATATCCTTTTTCCGAAAACTATCAACTGCATTTTCATATTCATCACTCTCACATACTAGCCCGTACTCCCTATTAATCCTCTCAGGGTCAAATAAAACTTTGCTATTTCTAACTATAGAGTAAGGAACAACGTTGCCTCCTACATCTTGAATACCAGCGTAGAACTCCCTGACTACTTGCTCATTATAGAAGTCCCTGTGTTCCACGAATCGATTCCATTTCAGATTATACACAGTTGAGAAAAATTCTTTGCTTGCCTGGTTTAAGTTGTATCCACGCTCTGGTAGCATGTTCATGGTCCAAAAGCGAGAAATTTCTTCTTCAGTTTCTTTAACAGCTGAAACTAGGGTTTCTTTAACAGCAGATTGTTTATTAACCATTTGGAATTTGAAATTTTGAGAGAAACTAGGGTTTGAATTTGCGAGAGGTTAGGGATGATTGGGAATTTTGGAATTTTTGGAAATGTGTGAATTGTGGTTTGGTGAGAGTATTTACGGTTTAGACGATGGGATTAATGGGGAAGTGGGAAATCCAATTTGATGAGGAAGTGGGAAAGTCGATTCAGTGTGACTCAGGGCCGGCCCAGTGCAAGTGCATCCTGTGCTACCGCACTGGACCCCAAATCTTGAAGGGCCCAATATTTTTTTTTAATTATCAAATTAATATATTTTATGCTTGTTTTTTAAAATAGATATAAAATTATAATTTGATTTTAAAATCCATTTTACACTTGTTTTTTTAAAAACAAATGCAAAATCATAATTTGTTTTCAAAATCTATGATATTATATAAATTTTTTAAAAAAATTTGAAGGAAAGGAAGAGTATGTATAACAACAATAACTCAGAATTGAAAAAACCCTAGAATTGAAAAAACAAATCAATAATAAAATAAGGAAGGAAAGGAAGAGCAAGCAACAAACAAAAATCAATCATCCAAAGTAAATTAAATAGAGAATACAATTTTATTTTCCAAGTTCCTCTCTCAGCTTTTGAACTACGCCTGACACGCTCATTCTAAGGCCAACACTAGCTTATATGAAACATTCGAAGATGAGAATTATAAACACTGGAATTAATTAGACATTTGCACTTAAATTTGTTGAGAAATATGGCATCTAATAGAAAGATGATATTTTTAGCAGAAGGTAGAGTATTATAAAATGAGAAGAATATATATATATATATATATATATATATATATATATATATATATATATATATATATATACAGGCGATTGCTTTCTATATAGTAGGCTTATGGTATTAGACACATCTCCTAATGTTGTTGTTCTTTGTTGAATGAATTCTTTTTTTTTCTATATGGCCATGTGATAGGCGCAAACTATTGTCACATTGTAATTGTAATTACAATTAAAAAAGAGTTTCTGTAACATCCGGTGGCTCCCAATGGGCTGGCCTCCCTATCTTTCAAGGGCCGAGATGTACTCATGGACTTCTCCACCCCCCAAGTGGAGTTTCATGCCTTCCGTGGGAATCGAACCACGTACCCTGGAGCCTAAGTACAAGTTCAATACATTCCCACTACCAATTGAGCTAGTAGCTCAATTGGTAGTGGGAATGTATTGAACTTGTACTTAGGCTCCAGGGTACGTGGTTCGATTCCCACGGAAGGCATGAAACTCCACTTGGGGGGTGGAGAAGTCCATGAGTACATCTCGGCCCTTGAAAGATAGGGAGGCCAGCCCATTGGGAGCCACCGGATGTTACAAAAAAAGGCGCCTTTTTTGTAACATCCGGTGGCTCCCAATGGGCTGGCCTCCCTATCTTTCAAGGGCCGAGATGTTACTCATGGACTTCTCCACCCCCCAAGTGGAGTTTCATGCCTTCCGTGGGAATCGAACCACGTACCCTGGAGGCTATAAGTACATGGCCAATGCATTCCCACTACCAATTGAGCTGCCTTTTTTGTAACATCCGGAGGCCAGCCCATTGGGAGCCACCGGATGTTACAGTTTCAAAATAAAATTGCTGGAAATGTATACATGAAAGAGGATTACACTCAAAAACTTGTGCCTTTCCGGCACACGAGCACGAAACAGGCTCAAACTCAGCAAAAAGCTATTATTACACTACTTTTCATAAAACCAACACAACAAAAACCCTTCCTTTTCTCACACCAAAAGTACTGTTGAAATTACGGGTCTTACATTACTACCTTCCAAAAAGAAGTTTCGTCCTCGAAACTAAAGGTAAGGATAACAACTCAACCAAATCGCACTGGATTCAAACTCTAGACAAAAGCTAGATATCCCTCAACGAGTTCACCACTCAGAACTTAACCTCATTACGGAGGTTCACAACCTCAAGTTCCTCACAAGTCCTAGGGCCCACACATAAAAATTTTCAAAGTCACCTCTTTCACCTCCGCGACATAGCCTATCCCACTAGATCCACGCGAAAGCAACGACTGGCTACCCTCTAAAAAGAAACACTGAAACCCTCCGCACACCACCTAAGCTAGCAAAACCAGTCAATTCCAATACCAAATAGTCATGCTAATAATTAGGGGTGGACAGGACACGCAAGACTGAACCATACCAAACTGGTTCAACCAAATGATTTTTTTAATCACGTGGCGGATTTAAATGGTTTTCGGGTTTATACCAAATGGATTTAAACTGGTTCAACCAAATGGATTTAAATTGTTTTTACTTTACAAAAAAAAATGCTAGCATTTAGGGTTTTGATTTTCTTTCCTCGTAATTTATATGTTTTGATTATCCAATTGGTGCTGTAACACCCTAACCCTTAAACGCCAATTATTAACTTAAATAAAAACAACGGAAAGGACATAGGATATTACACATAAGAAAAACGCATTTTTCAAAAACTCAACAGGCCGATATAAATTTTAATTCATAAACAGCAGCGGAAAACAAACACAGACAGCCAGTTCATACCAAGCATGCATATATACATCTCATGCATTTAATATACAAATTATACATTGTTTCAAAAGTGGCAAAGTCTACATCCGAGACAAATGCCGAGTCATATACAACATAACGACTATCACAAATTATATACAAATTATACATTCTCTAATGTTAGTGTACATTATCACCATAACAACTATCACAAATAATTATCAGCTCCTGACAATTAACACCGCAAACAATTACCAAACTCGTGATAATCCATCAATTACATCGAATATACATCATATTAAGCATACAATAGCTCCACAAACGAACCTCGGAATCGAGATCTTCGCGAAAAACTGAGCAAAATAGGCTCGGGTGTATAAATCATCACATAGAAGGGGTATCATCTACATAGAAGGGGTAACATCACATAGAAGGGGTATCATCACATAGAAGGGGTATCAAGCATTATCCCGTGACAAACTTCGGGATAACCACACAACATCAGCTCCTAACAAGGCATAATTTCAGCATTAGTCCCACACGAACGAAGAGTGTCTGAGTATGAGATAAAACGGGGGTTAGATCCACAACTGTGTTGGCATATTTCTTCAACTATCATAAATTTCTCACCGACCAAACCACAACTATAAACATTTTTCTTCGTTGCAAAAACTAAGAGATCACCGTTCATCACTGTAAATCCTGTAACATGAGGATTTTTCTCCTTCAATCCCAATTCTTTCACTCTCACTTTCAAAACCTTTTTCCACGAACTTGACTTATAATCTTTTAAAATCCAAACTGTAAACACAAACTTTCTTAGTTTCACCAAACAAATGGAACTATGAGAACTTGTCACTTTACCCAAGTTGAATATGCTCATGTTACACTTGTTATCATCACAACTCCTTATGGCCTTTCTTGGCAACTTAAACATAGTTGATGTTCCACTTTCCAGATTATACAACATTATATATAGGTCATAAAAAGGGCTTGATTTTGCAAAGTAAACAAAACTATCTGAGATAAAATAAACGGCTTTGTTATGAAATACAGGCATGTCAAATTTCATGTTTCTTCCGCCGGGGAAAAAAGACTTTTCAATTGTTTTCCATGCACCTTCTTTACCATGATAAATATTGCATACGTAAGTATTTGACCATTCACTTACGTCTTCAAACAAAAACACCAAGTAGTCATCTGGGTTGCCATGGGAGCAATCTAACATGATTTTCATATTTGCAAAATTTTGGTTTATTTGAAGTGATTCTGGAATAGAAATATAGGACCAAAACTTTGTGATTGGATTACAAATGAACAAGTCAAATGGGTCATCATTGATGGTTCGGCAAAGAACCAAACCATTACAAGAAGCTAAGATAGAAGTTGAATTTGATAGAATGTAAGAACATTACTAGGGACACCGGAAGATTGTTTCTCTTTGGGTAAAGAATGTAACTCAACTCTTTTTTCGTACCTTTGCCGTGTTTGCTCGGGTTGAATGAATAAGCATGTATCATCCTTCTGTAAGAAATTACGAGCCTGCTTTGTTTTAAAAGTGGTTTCTTCTGAAAATTTGTAGAATGACTCACAAGTTGATTTGAACTTGCAAATACTCTTTGCCGGTAGCCATGAAAATATCTCGAAAGCAATATCTTCAGGTACTTCCATGTTGTTGAGAAGGATAAAAAAATCAAAGTGCAGAACACAAAATATAGGAAGTGTGATTAGAGAGAGCGTGTGAAGTGATGAAACACTATACTTGATGCACGTTTATATATATAGTTGAGTATGAAGCCCTATAATAAATTTCAAACAGTTTAGGATTTTTGGTATTCTAAGTTTGCTAAGAGAGAAATGAAAGATTCTCAAAGTGTTGGGAAGTTATTTATAGATCATGAAGAGGGAAATGGAGAAAACCGTTCAAAGTAAATTCAATTCCCACTATCTCTTTGTTCAAACAAATAATAAAACTTCTCATTCCCACTATCTCTGCATTGATATATATTCTGATGCATGTCCATCAACATAGATGAAAAGTCACATAGAAATTGTCCTCCAATTTCTATGTTGATGGACATGCATCAGAATATATATCAATGCAAAGATAGTGGGAATGGGAAGTTTTATTATTTGTTTGAACAAAGAGATAGTGGGAATTGAATTTACTTTGAACGGTTTTCTCCATTTCCCTCTTCATGATCTATAAATAACTTCCCAACACTTTGAGAATCTTTCATTTCTCTCTTAGCAAACTTAGAATACCAAAAATCCTAAACTGTTTGAAATTTATTATAGGGCTTCATACTCAACTATATATATAAACGTGCATCAAGTATAGTGTTTCATCACTTCACACGCTCTCTCTAATCACACTTCCTATATTTTGTGTTCTGCACTTTGATTTTTTTATCCTTCTCAACAACATGGAAGTACATGAAGATATTGCTTTCGAGATATTTTCATGGCTACCGGCAAAGAGTATTTGCAAGTTCAAATCAACTTGTGAGTCATTCTCCAAATTTTCAGAAGAAACCAGTTTTAAAACAAAGCAGGCTCGTAATTTCTTACAGAAGGATGATACATGCTTATTCATTCAACCCGAGCAAACACGGCAAAGGTACGAAAAAAGAGTTGAGTTACATTCCTATCAAATTCAACTTCTATCTTAGCTTCTTGTAATGGTTTGGTTCTTTGCCGAACCATCAATGATGACCCATTTGACTTGTTCATTTGTAATCCAATCACAAAGTTTTGGTACTATATTTCTATTCCAGAATCACTTCAAATAAACCAAAATTTTGCAAATATGAAAATCATGTTAGATTGCTCCCATGGCAACCCAGATGACTACTTGGTGTTTTTGTTTGAAGACGTAAGTGAATGGTCAAATACTTACGTATGCAATATTTATCATGGTAAAGAAGGTGCATGGAAAACAATTGAAAAGTCTTTTTTCCCCGGTGGAAGAAACATGAAATTTGACATGCCTGTATTTCATAACAAAGCCGTTTATTTTATCTCAGATAGTTTTTTTTACTTTGCAAAATCAAGCCCTTTTTATGACCCATATATAATGTCGTATAATCTGGAAAGTGGAACATCAACTATGTTTAAGTTGCCAAGAAAGACCATAAGGAGTTGTGATGATAATAAGTGTAACATGAGCATATTCAACTGGGGTAAAGTGACAAGTTCTCATAGTTCCATTTGTTTGGTGAAACTAAGAAAGTTTGTGTTTACAGTTTGGATTTTAAAAGATTATAAGTCAAGTTCGTGGAAAAAGGTTTTGAAAGTGAGAGTGACAGAATTGGGATTGAAGGAGAAAAATCCTCATGTTACAGGATTTACAGTGATGAACGGTGATCTCTTAGTTTTTGCAATGAAGAAAAATGTTTATAGTTGTGGTTTGGTCGGTGAGAAATTTAAGATAGTTGAAGAAATATGCCAACACAATTGTGGATCTAACCCCCGTTTTATCTCATACTCAGACACTCTTCGTTCGTGTGAAACTAATGCTGAAATTATGCCTTGTTAGGAGCTGATGTTGTGTGGTTATTCCGAAGTTTGTCACGGGATAATGCTTGATACCCCTTCTATGTGATGATACCCCTTCTATGTAGATGATACCCCTTATATATGATGATTTATACACCCGAGCCTATTTTGCTCAGTTTTTCGCGTAGATCTCGATTTCGAGGTTCGTTTGTGGAGCTATTGTATGCTTAATATGATGTATATTCGATGTAATTGATGGATTATCACGAGTTTGGTAATTGTTTGCGGTGTTAATTGTCAGGAGCTGATAATTATTTGTGATAGTCGTTATGGTGATAGTGTACACTAACATTAGAGAATGTATAATTTGTATATAATTTGTGATAGTCGTTATGTTGTTTATGACTCGGCATTTGTCTCAGATGTAGACTTTGCCACTTTTGAAACAATGTATAATTTGTATATTAAATGCATGAGATGTATATATGCATACTTGGTATGAACTGGCTGTCTGTGTTTGTTTTCCGCTGCTGTTTATGAATTAAAATTTATATCGGCCTGTTGAGTTTTTGAAAAATGCGTTTTTCTTATGTGTAATATCCTATGTCCTTTCCGTTGTTTTTATTTAAGTTAATAATTGGCGTTTAAGGGTTAGGGTGTTACAGCACCAATTGGATAATCAAAACATATAAATTACGAGGAAAGAAAATCAAAACCCTAAATGCTAGCATTTTTTTTTTGTAAAGTAAAAACAATTTAAATCCATTTGGTTGAACCAGTTTAAATCCATTTGGTATAAACCCGAAAACCATTTAAATCCGCCACGTGATTAAAAAAATCATTTGGTTGAACCAGTTTGGTATGGTTCAGTCTTGCGTGTCCTGTCCACCCCTAATTATTAGCATGACTATTTGGTATTGGAATTGACTGGTTTTGCTAGCTTAGGTGGTGTGCGGAGGGTTTCAGTGTTTCTTTTTGGAGGGTAACCAGTCACTGCTTTCGCGTGGATCTAGTGGGATAGGCTATGTCGCGGAGGTGAAAGAGGTGACTTTGAAAATTTTTATGTGTGGACCCTAGGACTTGTGAGGAACTTGAGGTTGTGAACCTCCGTAATGAGGTTAAGTTCTGAGTGGTGAACTCGTTGAGGGATATCTAGCTTTTGTCTAGAGTTTGAATCCAGTGCAATTTGGTTGAGTTGTTATCCTTACCTTTAGTTTCGAGGACGAAACTTCTTTTTGGAAGGTAGTAATGTAAGACCCGTAATTTCAACAGTACTTTTGGTGTGAGAAAAGGAAGGGTTTTTGTTGTGTTGGTTTTATGAAAAGTAGTGTAATAATAGTTTTTTGCTGAGTTTGAGCCTGTTTCGTGCTCGTGTGCCGGAAAGGCACAGGTTTTTGAGTGTAATCCTCTTTCATGTATACATTTCCAGCAAGTTTATTTTGAAACTCTTTTTTAATTGTAATTACAATTACAATGTGACAATAGTTCACGGTCCTGCATCAGGTAAAGCAGCAAGCAGAACTTTATTCAAGGCACCAGCACTCTCCGCGCCAGCACTAATAACAACAAATGCGCCTGCATCAGCTGACGAAAGACTCCAAATGAATATGCAGCTGCACTGAATGCGCCTGCAGCATCAGGCAGGTGTGTTCTTACAAGGCCATCACTAGAAGCACCTCAATTCCAAATGAGACAAATACACCTCAAGCTGACATCATTGCTTGTCATAGACCACATGGGCAACATCCAAACTTGTGTTAGAGAAGGCCAACAATGAGTGACCTTTTGTCTGTGCACCGTCAAGTCACACTGTGCACCTGCGAGGAAGAAAAATATGATGCACCAGCACTTAGCACAAAAGCATCAACAAAAGAACCACCAAAAACTGGAAAAAAATGCATTGACTCAACAGTTTCATATTTATTTCATTATCTTGGCTTTTTCACCAACGGCTCTTACCGGCCTCAACTATGATCTGAAATCTCCAAAGTTTGAGTTCTTGTCACATGCAAACTCTTCACTTTTTGAATACCTTAAGCCTACTACTTAATAGGTAGGTGCAACTCATGACTTGCATTGATATGTTTGATGTGTTTGTTCAGTGCATGTGTAGTTCACGCTCCTGCATCAGGTAAAGCAGCAAGTAGAACTGTATTCAATGCGCCAGCACTAATAACAACAAATGCGCCTGCCAGCCAAGTAGAACTGTATTCTTGATGCATTTGTTTATTACTTGTATCTTGTTGAGATTCCCATATGTTGTGAACATCTTTTTTGGTTCAAGGCTTGATCATTTAAATTATACCTATGCATCAGTAATTGCAAGGAAAGGATAAAGGACTTTGTCACTTGCGGCTTCAAGTCAAGCATCTTACCATTGCCGGTAATTTTCGAATGATTTTTGTAAATTGTCTTAAAAAACTAATGTCTTTAACTTCATAAACTTGTCCCTTGACTTAGGGAAGTGAATATTTTGATATTTCATCATTGATGTGTAATTTAGCTAATCATTATAGAGTTGTTAACTATTGTTATCATGTAGGGACGTGTGGATGTAGTATGTGGCGGACCTCCTTGTCAGGGAGTAAGCGGCTTCAACCGTTTTAGGAACTATGATAATCCTTTAGACGATGAAAAGAACAAGCAATTAATGGTGTTTATGGATATTGTTCAGTACCTTCGGCCTAGATTCACATTGATGGAAAATGTGGTTGATCTTCTTAGATTTTCAGAAGGCTTTCTTGGAAGGTATGCATTGGGCCGTCTTGTTCAAATGAATTATCAAAGCCGGTTGGGAATTCTGGCTGCCGGTGCGTATGGGCTTCCTCAATTTCGCCTTTGTCTCTTTATATGGGCATTAAACTAATTTAGTTCACATCTTCAATGTCTTTATTATTTAATGGTCAATACCGTGTACTTTTTTTTTTTTGTAACAACGAAGGACAAATGCTTGTTTAGATTAGCATGAGATGAATACGTTAATTGAGAATGTGCATTTTGGTTTATATTTTGTTATGTTGAATTTTGGAATTCTTCATACTTTGCAGAATCTGCCTCAATTTCCACTTCCAACTCATGATGTTATAGAAAGAGGTTCTGTACCTGTGGAGTTTGAGGTATGTGTGAAGTGCCTTTAACCATTTTTTGTTGAAGTAATCCTCCATGTACTAAGGAACAAAAGATTTGATACGAAGGATGTTAATAATGCTTGCAGTGCAAAAACTGACAAAAATGATGTATACACAAGAGATTTAAAGAGTGAGATGCTTACCTCTTAGAGAAAGTCCAAGGCCTCTTCATAGTGCTTACAAGAGGGGTAAGGATTCTAACCTAAGCTAGGTCAAAGAGAAGTGGCTCTAATGAGGCCAAGGACAAGTTCAAACTATCATGGACAAGTCAAAATATTACTTAAACATGGACGATATTGAAAACATGGTTCAAAACATCAAGGCAAAAATTGACCGAAAGTATTTTCAGGCAGATTTTAAAGGTAACTTCCACTGGTGGAAAATCAGTGCAAAAACGGACAAAAAGTTCCTCAGACAGATTTGTAAGGTAACTCCCATTGGTGGATGTTCAGTGCAAAAACTGACAAAAAGTATTTCCATACCGATGTTCACTCTATTTATAGGCAAATAATTTCATACAAGTTGCCAGCTTGAGGCTCCAAGGATATGCTCTAATTCTCATGATGTCCAATGATCATATTCTAAGCATCTTGAACTGATTTTGCACCACTTCACTCCACCACGAGTCACTACCACTCTGGTTGATCCAGACCCGTGGTGAAGTTTTCACATCTCATTGTGAAGTTGTATAATTTTTGGATTGACATGTTTCACAAAACAAGTAACTTAGAACCAGTTAGATTATTTCGCATGAAGTAAGTGAAACGAGACATAAATTGTATGGAATCAGAACAAAATTATACACAACAGTAGTACAGAAAGGGATATAGTATAACCATTGGTCAGAAGCCAGAATCAATTTTTTGAAAGACTAGAAGAAAATGTGTAATATTATGTGCCTAAGTTAGATTATGAATTTTGTCATTCCTTAAGCCTACTTGCTAAAAAAAAGTTTTAATGTGTTTAAAGGCAGAATGCATCATATAAGATTTATAATAAAAAAAGAGTTGATATACATGTGAAAATTTCTACTCCTTCTCTTGAAAATTGTTTCGCAAAGCACGACTCAAGATTTTCAGAGACAAACTCCCTGCATGTGGTTAAAGGTCTTGTGGTGATAGCCAAAAATCCATGTCTTCACCTTAGAGATGTGAGAGTTTTGGAGGTGAACACAATCATTTGAGTGCTTTTTGGACGATGATATCATAAACAAAATTTTGTTTTAACTAAATTAAGTAACAATAGTAGACTGTGTTACTATTATTTGCCATGTGTTTCACCAATTCAGATGACACATGAATTGACTTTTCCACTTTTTTCCGATTTATTCATTGAATTTAAAAAACAATTTCTTCGGTGTGTGACTTCTATTGCAAAATGAGCCTTCTACCCACGTGGTTCTATGTTACCCAGAATTCTTTCAAAGGCAATACCCACCCTCATGGTTGGACTAATTGAAAGATAAGTGAAATTGTGTGAACATGAGTTGGACTAATTGAAAAATCACATATCATATATATAATACAAAACAATTATTTTTCACTTCTAAATATAGGTGTTACCATAATATTTTGCACTTTCAAATATAGGTGTTACCATATACCTGAAGTCTTGTAGTGACACTTGCAGTGACCTCATCAATAGCATTATGTTTTAAGTGATGAAGCATGGCTCTACCCGCGTACTTCTCCGCCGTTTCCGTCTTCTTCTGTTCACGTCGCAGCAGTATGGTGTGGATCGGTTACAGATGGTTTCGCAGCAGTGTCCTTACCTTGTGCTAGCAGCGGCGATGGCGGTGGCGGTGGGTTGCTGGAGACAGGGCGCAAGTGAAGGTTTGTTGTTCTTTTCTCTCACTCTCTTTCTCTCTCAAAGATACAGTGTTGGTGTGGGTAATAAAATAAGAAAATACAAACAACATAAAATAAAATCTTATATAAAAAAAAAAACATAAAATCAAATCAGTGTGAAAATAACTAAAAATTTAACCAAATCTGAACCTAAATACAAAAGAAGATGAAATAATTCTCAAACTAAATCCAAACACAAATCACATAAAAATAACACCAAAAATAAAATAAGTAATCAAGTTTTTCACCATTCTTTTTTCTTCCATTTCAGCGCCGGTGCATGTCCGTCGTCCTCCACCGTTGCGATGGTGGTTTGAGGGAGAGTAAAAAATAGAACAGAGAGAGAGATGTTGATGAGTTGTGTGTGAGAGAGAGAGAGATGAATGATGTGGTTTATGAAGAAATGAATTAGAAAAAATAAATCTAATCAATACAAAGTTGTGTGAGAGATTGAGCCTAAGTCAATAAATAAATTGAAATGAAAAGACTTGACTTCATGCGTCTATGTGACTCACTGTGTGTATTTCTCATATAATATAGGAGTATAGTGTATTTTATTTTACCTAACCAATATGGCACAGTCCAATTTTTAATATTTATAATAAATAATTTTTACTTTTCCTTGGCCGAAGAAAACATTATTATTGATTTTAGTCATGTTTATATATTGTGCATTTATATTGTGCAGCCATACCCATTTTGGAAGATAAATGGATTGAAATGGAAAAAAGGTAATGGAAGTAAGATGGTTTATGTGTTTGTTTATGAGAGGAAGATGAGATTGAAAAATGAGCTTTGTAGAGAAATAAGACCCACCAAAATCCACATCCCACAAAGCAAGATCCGACCAGTTACTATTTTCCCTGAATGTTTTAATGACAACCCTTACACCTAACTTAAATGAAATTTTTCTTTGGCTTTCTAAAAACAATCTTAGAAATTCTAACGGTTTGTAAAAATATTTGATTTTTTTTGGGAAGTAGTAAAATTATTTGTTACCTTTGAACTTTGTTAAAAAATAATTTTAAATTTAAATCTATCTTTACATAATTAAAATATACTAAAAATTTCCATTCCTTCATTTTCCAATCCTTCTTCTCTCTTCCTCTACCAGACCCAAACGCGCCCAACTTCTCTCTTCTTCTACCAGACCCAAACGCTTCGTTCGCCGTAAAAATCCGTCGTTCGCCGTAAAACGCCGTCAGTCACTCGTGTTACGCCGTCGTTCACCCGTGTTTGATTCTCGCCGTCGTTCACTCGTGTTTGATTCTCGCCGTTGTTTGCTTCTTCTTCCTCAGGTTGGTAACTTGTGTTCCATAGACCATAGCTTTTAGTTTGTGTTTGCTCTGTTCTGTAAATTGGATATTGTGAATTGGGAATTGGTATTATAGGAATAAATTGGGAATTAGGAATTGTTTTTGGTTCTTTTGTTAATTTGTTAATTTTTATTGTGAATGAATGTTAGTACTGAATTTTAATTATACGAAATTATTCTACAAAGGTGCTGAGCGAGCATTAAATCAAATGTCATCTAATAAAACACATGAAATTTAGGTTTACTGATTTGAATGAAGACTGGGCACTATAGAATTATTCAGTGACCTCTAGGGTCAGCTTTATAGAAAATCATATTGTCATCTACAAGAAACACGAAGAACCAAGTGATCGAAATAACGATAGTAGCAATCTTTGAAACAATAATCACTTCTGTAACTGATATTGCAGTTGATAGCAGAAGTATGAATAAGACCCCAAAGATGCTGTTGTTACTAGGGTGATTAATTTGAAGTATACGTATTTGATAAACTATAACAAGTAGGATGATATAGGCTTCCACGATAATTTGGTTAGCAAGCTCTTACAGTCAGATGATATGCTTATTGTGTTACGGGCCTCTTTTTATTTTATTACGGGCCTCTTTTTATTTTTACAGCTGTGTTTATAGCTGTACTTTACTCCTCTAATCTTCACTAATTCTGTTGATTTGAATTGGAATTGATTTGAATTGAGTATAGCTAATTCTGTTGATTTTTTATGTCTGGGTCTTGTGGATCCAATGATTTCCCACAAGACTGAGGGCGGGCAATTCGAGATTTGGATTAAAATCTCCCGTCACAAAAACTCTTAACTAAAATTAAGCTTTAAACAATATACATTCTGAAGTGAGAAAAAATCGAAAACCAATTAGAATCCTTATCAAAAGGACTGTAAAATAAAAACTAGGGAACACACAAAATGCCTCAGAATTGCAGAATAGTATCAACAAGGCAAAAAGCCATTCAGTCCCGAAAGATGGTATTTGGTGTATGATATCATCATTGGCAAAATTGTGTCTATGAATACAATTAGATTAAACAAACTGAAAATCACACTTGAATCGTAATTTTTATGTTAGGAATTTGGTTTAATCTCACCTGTCAACAACAAATCAAAATCAAATCATTAAGTTGAATAATAAAATAAAACCATATATATCTTAAAGCTTGAAGTAAACACAAAAACAAGAAGTAAGAGTGCATTAGTGAATGAAGAGTGTCCGCAAGGATATGTATGTATATCCATTCGGTTCAAAGTGAAGAAATATTCATTTAAACATCATATGCGCTTGTGTTCAATCTCTTAATTAAAACAAAAAGCACTCAGCAAAAAAAAAACAAGTAAAAATTGAAAGAAAAAAAAATTGTAGACGAGAAACAATCGTATCGCCAATGAAACAAATGACGATCGAAACGATGACTCGGCGTTGTTATACCTCAATATTAAAGCGATTACAGAGACACTGTAATGGTCTCTTCATCATTCTGTTTGAAACAATTGAGGAATTTAATTAGTTCTAAGATTCAAAACAGAAGCTAGGTGAAAACAAAACTAATTTTAAAAACCTAAATCGACTAAGATTTGTTTCACATCGCCGCTATGGAGATAGAGGCTGAAGTTGCCCCCATTCAAGTTAGAGATTTGGATTATAATCTCCCGTCACAAAAACTCTTAACTAAAATTAAACTTTAAAAAATAAGGAATTGAAACAATCATAACAATACTGATAAAATTGAAAACAATCATGGATTCAAGTAATTCAACTAGAATCAATTAGAATGAAGAATAGAAACATGATAGGAGACGAGAACACTGGCAGCAGTTTTATAGCCGCCTCCAAAACAGAGACACTATTATGCCTTGTATCCAATAAAGGGCTTTCGGGTGTTCTTAGGAAGGAGAGATGAATTAACATTTGCAACACAGGAGGTAACATTAGAAAATCTTCCTTCACCATCAAGCAACACAACAACAATCTTAAACTCACTTGCAACCAAAAACCTTAACCCAACAGATGTAGTTGCACTCTCAGGTGGTCACACAATAGGCATAAGCCACTGCAGTTCTTTCACAAACAGACTCTACCCAACACAAGACCCTGTCATGGACAAAACCTATGGCAAAAACCTTAAACAAACTTGTCCTACATCCAACACAGATAACACCACAGTTCTAGATATTCGTAGTCCCAACAAGTTTGATAACAAATACTACGTTGATCTTATGAACCGTCAGGGTCTTTTCACGTCAGACCAAGATTTGTACACTGATAAGAGGACTAAGGATATTGTTACTAGCTTTGCTGTGAATCAATCTTTGTTCTTTGAGAAATTTGTTGCTGCTATGCTTAAAATGGGTCAGCTTAATGTTTTGACTGGAACCAAAGGAGAGATTCGTGCTAATTGCTCTGTTAGGAATAAAAACAGCAAATCTTTCCTTACTTCTGTGGTGGAAGATGCGGTGGAAGGATTTTTAGAAATGTGATAACTACTAGGAAATATTTACCAGAATGTAATAATGTTCCTTACTTTTACTATAGTAATAATGGAAAATCTAGATGAGTGCTTTTTCATTTTGCATACTTGTTGTAAGAATGTTAATTTGGTAAAATAAAAGCTTGTATTGATTCTTCTGTTCTTTTCCCCATCTCAGAACAATAAATTTTACATGCCTATGTGACTATGTGTATCAATTGAGTATATGGATTTAAGCTGTGTTTATAGGTGTACTTTACTCCTCTAATCTTCGCTAATTCTGTTGATTTGAATTGGAATTGATTTGAATTGAGTATAGCTAATTCTGTTGATTTTTTATGTCTGAGTCTTGTGGATCCAATGATTTCCCAAATGCAGAAGGGAAAATACAAAAACCTAACAAGGGAAAAGCTAAAGTTAAAGAAGATTTGGAAGAGGCTTTTTCTACAACCCAACATTTCACAACCTATCAACAACCATTGTTAAAGCGAAGGTAATAATTCAATTTGGTGCTATCTTTGTTCCTATTTGGGTGCTAAAGTTTTAGATATCTTTTTTGTGTGGTTTCTGTCATCAGGTTTTGTTTTAGTTGGTGAAGTAGTTTTTTTAGCTTTGTAATAATTGTCCATATTCCTTTGTGGCTGCCGTGTGAGTTCTGTTGGATTTGTAGCTTTGATTTTTGTTCCGTTGAAGGGGGTAGGAGTTGGGTTATAGTAGGTCTGATTGTGTCGGCATACCGGAAAAAAGATTGTTTGGAACACCCGAAAGCCCTTTATTGGATACAAATCATTGTTACATTTTTAGTCTTAACCTTGTAATATGTTTTGCATGTTGCTGTTATGTGCGTTTCTAGGCAAAGTTCCATTTCAAATTTCACTGATGCATCTGCGTAATTAAACTTAGCTTTTTTCACATGCATGTGCGAAACATAGCTTTGGAAGATGAGATTTGGATCACTTATATTTCTGTTGGTTAGAGATGCAGGAGGAGAACGTGGATCAAAGTAGCTATACTCTTTCCTTAAGTTCCACCCTTACTCAGTGTACAAGTTTAGGTTGGAAAATTGATTTAATTTCTCATATTGTTTTTTATTGTTGTTGCAAGTTGTCTAATTTTCATTTATATGTCTCTTAAGGAACAGCGACAGTGCAGCATAAAAAAAGAACCCGGGATAGTGACTGTGAGAGTGACTGTGACAGCCGTTTTTATTCTCCCACTGTAAGTAATTTCAAGCTTGTATGTAATTTGGCAATAGGTATTTCACTAATTTAATCTACGTTTTGTTTTCTTCTTTGCAGAATATGCAGCAGCAGGCTGTTGGGGATATGGATCTGAACGAAGAACAACTTTTTAATCAGTTGTTCAAAGCTAGACTCGGACATCCTCCATATGACAAATACGAAAATTGGTATGATATTGCCTTATGGGAGGAAATTGTGAATGAATTGGGAAGTCATAGTCTATTTCACAATCTCACGATAACCGACGTGCTGAAAGTTGTCATCAAATATTATAAGGATTATAAAAGTGACCCTGAATTGATTCAAAAGCGGTTGAGTCATTCTCTCAGGCTCAATATTCGTCAAGTGTTTGACTCCTTTACTGACAAATATGGCTCTCTAACATATGATGCCCTTGAAACAGTGCAATCTAGAGTTAGGCCGCAAAGCAGTTTGAGTGGTGAATGTAACATCCCACCTAAGACTCGAGCAATTATTAATATTGAGACGATGTATCGGAATGTTTTAAGCAAAGGACAATTTGGTAAATTGTCAGTTAATGGGTTATTTATGTGGTAAGTGTAATATCCCGCTTATAAGTAACTGTTGTCGATGTTTAAAGATTATAGAGCAAGCAAATGGCATTTTGGTAATTTAGTGGCAAAGGAAGATTATTTAACAAGGAACAAGATATTTTCCCAATTCAATCTTCATCTCTTTCTCTCTTTCTTAAAGAAAAAATCAGATTCTCTCCCCTCCTTCCTCTCATCCTCACGTCCTCCTCCTCTCCCTCATCTCCTTCTCCATCAATTCAACATCTCTTAAAGAAATTCTTGAGAGAAGTATTGCAAAGCAAGCTTGGTATGGAAGTTAGAGCAAGAGAAAGGAAGAAGGGAACAAGAAGGAAAAGGAAAACCTAAGCTAAGATTGGAGAAGAAAGCAAGGGAAAGCTTGGGAAAGAAGCTAGCATGGTTGAGGTGAGCTCCACTAAGTTCTATACCCATTTAGGGGTAAATTTTAAGGTTTATGAGGAAAAGAACATATGAATGATTTTCTGCCTAGATTTGTAATAGATAGTTCCCTATTGTTAATACTTGTTATGCTATGGTTTTATATGTTGAAAACCTTAGATTTTGATGTACAAATGCTTGCTGAACTGTGTGGAACTTATAAACTCGTTTTTGAACTTTCTGGAACAGCTACAGGGGCTGCAACCCCTGGATTCATCGTGCCACGATGGCTTTCATCGTGCCATGATCATCCTGATCAGGCAGCCATCGTGCCACGATGGGTGGCTGGCGTGCCACGATGGAACCAGCAAGAAACCTTATTTTTGAAACTTGTTTTTCTAGCCAGAAATCATCCGCACAGCGCCAGTATGCTTTTGTACCTTTAAAAATGGAAGAATAGATCATAGTATACCTCGTATTAGCATGAGTGTGGGGTTAGAAACATCACATAATGTTGAGGATTAACCTCATCTAGAATCAAGTTTCAAGCATGATAATGGGTAGAATTAACCCTAAGATATCAAGTAAGATTTAGGGATTTAGTTCCCAACCTTTAAGTAATGGCTTATGAGAACGATAAGTCAAGGACCTCTATAGGTTAAAGAGATTTAGAAAGGTACTTATCATGTACTAAGCAATGCTATGTATTTGACTAAGTAAATGTAAGTTCAAGGATGATACATTAGTCAAGATTAGGACCTTTTATAGGTTAAGTACACATGAATGATTATCTAAGGAATGCATTAGATATGCACAAGGAATATGAACATATTAGATAAGCATATGAACTTAAGAAAGAATTTAATGATAAAGAATATGATAACGTGTTCACCAGACTCCGGATTATGCCGGATGGGATTTCTCCGAAAGGGCTATCCACACGTAATTTATAAGACGATATTAAACGTGTTCATCAGACTCCGGATTATGCCGGATGGGACTCTTCCGAGAGGATTGTCCACACGTATGTTAAAAGATTTAAGCATGTCCAGCAGGCTCCGGGATTCGCCGGATGGGACTTCTCCGAGAGGGTTGTCTACATGCAAGATGTGTCCAGCAGGCTCCGGATTATGCCGGATGGGGCTTCACCGAGAGGGTTGCCTACACAAAGATAAGAGGAGTCCGGTGTTAGCCTGATATGATAGGAGTTTCACCGGTATGATGGGAGATGTACTTCGGGGTTACTCCACCCGGATGCACTCCGTAAAATGAACCAAGATAATGATTGTTTGTTCAACGCTAACTTCTAACTTGATGATATGAAAAGATGATACGAATATGAAATGAATACGTATATTTTATATGTAATATGAGACATGAAGATTAGTTCCTAGTGAACACGTTGTGATCATAGGATGTCCCCAAGATCACTACGCTTAAGACTAAGATAAGAATAGAGTATGGAACACGTAAGATTAGGAACATGAACAGTATAAGAAAGATAAAGACAAAGAAGCGATCCTAGGTTTTCCCTTGATCGCGAAATAAGTAAAGATAAGACTTGGCGATCGTAGTTTTCCCCAAGATTGCCGAGGTAGGCACGGCGTCCCTAGGTTTCCCCCGTGGTTGCCAACAGTAGGTAGGGTAGGAGCTCACTGAGACATTATGTCTCATCCCTATCCTTCTGGTGCAGGTTTCAGGCAGCCAAGTGGTTTTCAGAGGAAGATCTTCAGGAAGACGCTGGATGGAGTGCAGTTGCTCGTCAAGGCAAGCTCAGGAGGTTGATAGATTTTATGTATGTATATGAAAGAGTAATTGTATCTGACATTTGGATATTTATGTAAACGAGCAATTTGTATTCATTCAGTGATTTGTTTACATTAATTATTGTAAATTTTAATGTATCCGATATCAGATTAATGCACATACTAATATACTAGTTAACGTTAGTATGGGTGTTACAATTGGTATCAGAGCAGGTCGATTCAGACCGTGCCTTGGGTCATTAAAGTTTCAATAAAAGTAGTGGGACCATTGGGTTCCGGATATTGTTCTAAAGGTCACATCTAGATGAGCCTGATCAACTCAATCTAGTATATGACAGTTAGGATAAATGTCTGAGAGCTGAATGTGACCAAGGAGGAATGAAGTGTATGAAGGGCGAAGATTAAGGTGACAGAATTCTAAGACGGATTTAGTGAAGAAGTAATCAACGCCAAATGGTGGCCATCAGACTGTAAAGTGACAGGCCTGTTAGTGGCAAGGTCTTAGAGACATAAAGGATATTTAACATTGAGGTGAAACGCCTCAACCCAGTTGGACGCATCGTTGGACGATGCCTCGTCTGCGGAAGACATAAGGATTAAGGAATCATGGAATGCTCTAGGAAATGACGTAGAACCTTGACGGGAACCGCAGTTTAAGAAGTTAAAGTGAAGTGTGGGCTAAGTAACGATTCTAAGTATAGAATTAAGGAATTGCAGTACCAAATCTTTAGAAATGAAATGATGAATTACCGGACAATTAAGAGGAATGATTACGGATTACGTGAGTTATTGGACAGATGAAGTTAACCACTCAAGTGTGGTCTTTGAGCATGGATCACAAGTAAATTTAACTTCATCGGATCAGCCGCACCTCCCGAACCATAAATGCTAGATTTGGGAATTAAGAAGAGACGATGGAAGAAAGTTGATGATAATAAGATATGTGCATGTCAAGCGGGAATCAGATATTCGGATGGGTCCTAATAGTAAGAAGATTAGAAACAAGCTAAGCTAGATTGGAATTTAGTGTACTAATGGACGAATTAAGTTGAACACCCTTGATTGGACGAACCGTATTGAATTTCCTCGATTGGTTGGAAAATGCAAGTTTAAGATAACACAAGAGTAAAGTAGACCAGTTTTGAAGGATAATCGGAATCTTAGCCGAGAAAATTATATGATATTTATTATATGGAAGAACGTCCTTTGTATGAAATGTTAAGATTGTGATTAGAGTAACGGCGTTATATGTTTTTAACCGAAGAGTTTTCTTCCACGAATATTCAAGAAGCTGAAAGAAGACCACCCCGTGTAGATAAGTTCTGAGGACGGTAATAAAGTATAGACTTCTGGCTGTTCAACTATATGCAAAATTACTCCGGTGTTAAGAATCGAGCTTTGGATTGTGAATCCAGTAACAAGTGACTGGAGGAATCCAATAGATTATGGTAATGTGCAAAAGTTTAAGATCGTTTGAGCGGGCACTCGAAGAGACGTAACTTATGTCTAGGCGTTCTAGAGGACCAGTAAGAATTTGGAACCTTTCAGGACGAATTGTTCTGTAGAAACTCAAGAGTAACTTAAGAGACATGATAGAGCTAAGGAGACCAAAAATTGTCCCGGGAAGATTATGGATAAGAAATCATTTAGGATAAGGAAAGAGCGAATAGTAACAAGACTCATATGAAAGGTATGAACCTTCAGAAGCTATAAGTGTTTTTAGAAGTTGCCACAAATAGATGTACATGAATTTAAACTGCCTCAGATATATTTCCAGTCGAGTTACCGCAAAGTTTAATGATTCTACATGAAAAGCTGACCAAGAGAAATGGTAACGTCAGACAAATTCGTTACAGTGATTACAAAGTGATAGAGTAAAAAGATTGGTCGATGGAATTTTATGTGTCAAAGGTGAAGTCTTCCTCCGATGCTAACTCGAGTGTTAAAATCAGAGTGGCGCAGCGGAGTGGTAATTCAAGAGTGATATAACGAACAACGCTAAGCTGAGGCTCAAAGTATGAGAAGATGTTAAGTTTTAATTCCTATTATACGGGATGGTAGTAAGAATAAGCGATGTGAACGTATCATGAGTTCTAATCGAAAGTTATGGAAGTTAAGTTGATATGAATACTTTAAACCTCGGAATCCATGAGGAAGGAAATATTTGAATAGCGGCCTTGATCAAATACGACAATGCAGTGGCGAATGAGTTTAATTCCATGTTGCAACCCTGTCATGTTAATCTATATTAGCCGGAGATTTCGGAAGTCTTGAACTTAATGTTCACCAGTAAAGGAAGGAGAATTTTTACGCAGATTAAAAGTTATTCGCAGTTCATGGTAAAGGGCTACGTAATTTCAGGTTATGACTAAAGGATTAAAAACTAATTGTGCTATTTTTGGTAGCAACCAAGTAGAAACTTCTTTTGAGAATAAGAAACTTGGACTTGATGTTCAGAAATGAGAAAGGAGTTCACTATATCGATAAATGTAATCATGATCTAAGTTATGTGATAATGTATGTTCAAGAAATAAGCATGAGTAACATTGGCGGGGCAAACCTGGTAAGCCAGTTGAAAGGCAAATCCCGGATGTTACGAGTTGAGATAAGAGTAAGAAAAGATATCCAATTGATGTGGTAGTGTTTCAAATATGTTAAGGTTAAGAATGATGTCCCGTTAGTCGGACGAAGGTGAGATGATATAGTGTACACGTGCTTGCTTATGTATATAAGTTATATGCTATGGAATATATTGTGTAATGATATGTGAGACGATTTAAGCTACTCATCATTTGGACTAAACCTCTATGAGTTGGAATTATCGATGTAGAAACATTATGCTACGACAAGAAAACGAGACTAAGTTGTGACAAGAACGATGGGAGATTGGCAAACTCCTAGTATGAAGAATGATTTTTAAGTTATTAAGATGAGTAACGTCGTAGATCAATCGAAGCAGGACGCGGGTAATCAGTAAGATTTCGCGAGACCCCGAGGAATTCCGTGATGGAAGCAATGATTAAGATTATGGAAAGTAATACACCAAGGTGCCTCCCCCTTGTATTAGTATAATGGAAGTAATGCGGTAGTTTACTCTCATTAAAACATGGTGAAATCATATATGTAGGATGCCGTTGTGTAAGGCAAAGATCGAATATAAGAATTCAATGGAATCGTCGAGGATAATAAGAACGACCAATGTCGTCTAAGTAAGATTACGCGGACTATAACGAGAACATAAGTTCCAGTACAAGTGTTAAGATTGGATAACTCTAGTTTGGGTTTGCAAGAAGTGTATAAACAAGGATATAGTCAGCAAGTTGGATGCGATGGTTCGGATAACTTCATAATTCTGCTACGCAAGAATTATGTGATGCACATCAAGTATTCCAGTCAACGAAAAGATTGTCGGATATATTCGACTTCTAGAGTTGGAATCTAAGGGGTTCCGATGAGTAAGATGAACTGGAGTCTTAGCTTATGAAGGAAGTAATATGTGAGATTAATTCATGTATGGTAGTGGATTCTAAATTTCGAGGACGAAATTTCTTTAAGGGGGGTAGATTGTAACATCCCACCTAAGACTCGAGCAATTATTAATATTGAGACGATGTATCGGAATGTTTTAAGCAAAGGACAATTTGGTAAATTGTCAGTTAATGGGTTATTTATGTGGTAAGTGTAATATCCCGCTTATAAGTAACTGTTGTCGATGTTTAAAGATTATAGAGCAAGCAAATGGCATTTTGGTAATTTAGTGGCAAAGGAAGATTATTTAACAAGGAACAAGATATTTTCCCAATTCAATCTTCATCTCTTTCTCTCTTTCTTAAAGAAAAAATCAGATTCTCTCCCCTCCTTCCTCTCATCCTCACGTCCTCCTCCTCTCCCTCATCTCCTTCTCCATCAATTCAACATCTCTTAAAGAAATTCTTGAGAGAAGTATTGCAAAGCAAGCTTGGTATGGAAGTTAGAGCAAGAGAAAGGAAGAAGGGAACAAGAAGGAAAAGGAAAACCTAAGCTAAGATTGGAGAAGAAAGCAAGGGAAAGCTTGGGAAAGAAGCTAGCATGGTTGAGGTGAGCTCCACTAAGTTCTATACCCATTTAGGGGTAAATTTTAAGGTTTATGAGGAAAAGAACATATGAATGATTTTCTGCCTAGATTTGTAATAGATAGTTCCCTATTGTTAATACTTGTTATGCTATGGTTTTATATGTTGAAAACCTTAGATTTTGATGTACAAATGCTTGCTGAACTGTGTGGAACTTATAAACTCGTTTTTGAACTTTCTGGAACAGCTACAGGGGCTGCAACCCCTGGATTCATCGTGCCACGATGGCTTTCATCGTGCCATGATCATCCTGATCAGGCAGCCATCGTGCCACGATGGGTGGCTGGCGTGCCACGATGGAACCAACAAGAAACCTTATTTTTGAAACTTGTTTTTCTAGCCAGAAATCATCCGCACAGCGCCAGTATGCTTTTGTACCTTTAAAAATGGAAGAATAGATCATAGTATACCTCGTATTAGCATGAGTGTGGGGTTAGAAACATCACATAATGTTGAGGATTAACCTCATCTAGAATCAAGTTTCAAGCATGATAATGGGTAGAATTAACCCTAAGATATCAAGTAAGATTTAGGGATTTAGTTCCCAACCTTTAAGTAATGGCTTATGAGAACGATAAGTCAAGGACCTCTATAGGTTAAAGAGATTTAGAAAGGTACTTATCATGTACTAAGCAATGCTATGTATTTGACTAAGTAAATGTAAGTTCAAGGATGATACATTAGTCAAGATTAGGACCTTTTATAGGTTAAGTACACATGAATGATTATCTAAGGAATGCATTAGATATGCACAAGGAATATGAACATATTAGATAAGCATATGAACTTAAGAAAGAATTTAATGATAAAGAATATGATAACGTGTTCACCAGACTCCGAATTATGCCGGATGGGATTTCTCCGAAAGGGCTATCCACACGTAATTTATAAGACGATATTAAACGTGTTCATCAGACTCCGGATTATGCCGGATGGGACTCTTCCGAGAGGATTGTCCACACGTATGTTAAAAGATTTAAGCATGTCCAGCAGGCTCCGGGATTCGCCGGATGGGACTTCTCCGAGAGGGTTGTCTACATGCAAGATGTGTCCAGCAGGCTCCGGATTATGCCGGATGGGGCTTCACCGAGAGGGTTGCCTACACAAAGATAAGAGGAGTCCGGTGTTAGCCTGATATGATAGGAGTTTCACCGGTATGATGGGAGATGTACTTCGGGGTTACTCCACCCGGATGCACTCCGTAAAATGAACCAAGATAATGATTGTTTGTTCAACGCTAACTTCTAACTTGATGATATGAAAAGATGATACGAATATGAAATGAATACGTATATTTTATATGTAATATGAGACATGAAGATTAGTTCCTAGTGAACACGTTGTGATCATAGGATGTCCCCAAGATCACTACGCTTAAGACTAAGATAAGAATAGAGTATGGAACACGTAAGATTAGGAACATGAACAGTATAAGAAAGATAAAGACAAAGAAGCGATCCTAGGTTTTCCCTTGATCGCGAAATAAGTAAAGATAAGACTTGGCGATCGTAGTTTTCCCCAAGATTGCCGAGGTAGGCACGGCGTCCCTAGGTTTCCCCCGTGGTTGCCAACAGTAGGTAGGGTAGGAGCTCACTGAGACATTATGTCTCATCCCTATCCTTCTGGTGCAGGTTTCAGGCAGCCAAGTGGTTTTCAGAGGAAGATCTTCAGGAAGACGCTGGATGGAGTGCAGTTGCTCGTCAAGGCAAGCTCAGGAGGTTGATAGATTTTATGTATGTATATGAAAGAGTAATTGTATCTGACATTTGGATATTTATGTAAACGAGCAATTTGTATTCATTCAGTGATTTGTTTACATTAATTATTGTAAATTTTAATGTATCCGATATCAGATTAATGCACATACTAATATACTAGTTAACGTTAGTATGGGTGTTACAATTGGTATCAGAGCAGGTCGATTCAGACCGTGCCTTGGGTCATTAAAGTTTCAATAAAAGTAGTGGGACCATTGGGTTCCGGATATTGTTCTAAAGGTCACATCTAGATGAGCCTGATCAACTCAATCTAGTATATGACAGTTAGGATAAATGTCTGAGAGCTGAATGTGACCAAGGAGGAATGAAGTGTATGAAGGGCGAAGATTAAGGTGACAGAATTCTAAGACGGATTTAGTGAAGAAGTAATCAACGCCAAATGGTGGCCATCAGACTGTAAAGTGACAGGCCTGTTAGTGGCAAGGTCTTAGAGACATAAAGGATATTTAACATTGAGGTGAAACGCCTCAACCCAGTTGGACGCATCGTTGGACGATGCCTCGTCTGCGGAAGACATAAGGATTAAGGAATCATGGAATGCTCTAGGAAATGACGTAGAACCTTGACGGGAACCGCAGTTTAAGAAGTTAAAGTGAAGTGTGGGCTAAGTAACGATTCTAAGTATAGAATTAAGGAATTGCAGTACCAAATCTTTAGAAATGAAATGATGAATTACCGGACAATTAAGAGGAATGATTACGGATTACGTGAGTTATTGGACAGATGAAGTTAACCACTCAAGTGTGGTCTTTGAGCATGGATCACAAGTAAATTTAACTTCATCGGATCAGCCGCACCTCCCGAACCATAAATGCTAGATTTGGGAATTAAGAAGAGACGATGGAAGAAAGTTGATGATAATAAGATATGTGCATGTCAAGCGGGAATCAGATATTCGGATGGGTCCTAATAGTAAGAAGATTAGAAACAAGCTAAGCTAGATTGGAATTTAGTGTACTAATGGACGAATTAAGTTGAACACCCTTGATTGGACGAACCGTATTGAATTTCCTCGATTGGTTGGAAAATGCAAGTTTAAGATAACACAAGAGTAAAGTAGACCAGTTTTGAAGGATAATCGGAATCTTAGCCGAGAAAATTATATGATATTTATTATATGGAAGAACGTCCTTTGTATGAAATGTTAAGATTGTGATTAGAGTAACGGCGTTATATGTTTTTAACCGAAGAGTTTTCTTCCACGAATATTCAAGAAGCTGAAAGAAGACCACCCCGTGTAGATAAGTTCTGAGGACGGTAATAAAGTATAGACTTCTGGCTGTTCAACTATATGCAAAATTACTCCGGTGTTAAGAATCGAGCTTTGGATTGTGAATCCAGTAACAAGTGACTGGAGGAATCCAATAGATTATGGTAATGTGCAAAAGTTTAAGATCGTTTGAGCGGGCACTCGAAGAGACGTAACTTATGTCTAGGCGTTCTAGAGGACCAGTAAGAATTTGGAACCTTTCAGGACGAATTGTTCTGTAGAAACTCAAGAGTAACTTAAGAGACATGATAGAGCTAAGGAGACCAAAAATTGTCCCGGGAAGATTATGGATAAGAAATCATTTAGGATAAGGAAAGAGCGAATAGTAACAAGACTCATATGAAAGGTATGAACCTTCAGAAGCTATAAGTGTTTTTAGAAGTTGCCACAAATAGATGTACATGAATTTAAACTGCCTCAGATATATTTCCAGTCGAGTTACCGCAAAGTTTAATGATTCTACATGAAAAGCTGACCAAGAGAAATGGTAACGTCAGACAAATTCGTTACAGTGATTACAAAGTGATAGAGTAAAAAGATTGGTCGATGGAATTTTATGTGTCAAAGGTGAAGTCTTCCTCCGATGCTAACTCGAGTGTTAAAATCAGAGTGGCGCAGCGGAGTGGTAATTCAAGAGTGATATAACGAACAACGCTAAGCTGAGGCTCAAAGTATGAGAAGATGTTAAGTTTTAATTCCTATTATACGGGATGGTAGTAAGAATAAGCGATGTGAACGTATCATGAGTTCTAATCGAAAGTTATGGAAGTTAAGTTGATATGAATACTTTAAACCTCGGAATCCATGAGGAAGGAAATATTTGAATAGCGGCCTTGATCAAATACGACAATGCAGTGGCGAATGAGTTTAATTCCATGTTGCAACCCTGTCATGTTAATCTATATTAGCCGGAGATTTCGGAAGTCTTGAACTTAATGTTCACCAGTAAAGGAAGGAGAATTTTTACGCAGATTAAAAGTTATTCGCAGTTCATGGTAAAGGGCTACGTAATTTCAGGTTATGACTAAAGGATTAAAAACTAATTGTGCTATTTTTGGTAGCAACCAAGTAGAAACTTCTTTTGAGAATAAGAAACTTGGACTTGATGTTCAGAAATGAGAAAGGAGTTCACTATATCGATAAATGTAATCATGATCTAAGTTATGTGATAATGTATGTTCAAGAAATAAGCATGAGTAACATTGGCGGGGCAAACCTGGTAAGCCAGTTGAAAGGCAAATCCCGGATGTTACGAGTTGAGATAAGAGTAAGAAAAGATATCCAATTGATGTGGTAGTGTTTCAAATATGTTAAGGTTAAGAATGATGTCCCGTTAGTCGGACGAAGGTGAGATGATATATAGTGTACACGTGCTTGCTTATGTATATAAGTTATATGCTATGGAATATATTGTGTAATGATATGTGAGACGATTTAAGCTACTCATCATTTGGACTAAACCTCTATGAGTTGGAATTATCGATGTAAAAACATTATGCTACGACAAGAAAACGAGACTAAGTTGTGACAAGAACGATGGGAGATTGGCAAACTCCTAGTATGAAGAATGATTTTTAAGTTATTAAGATGAGTAACGTCGTAGATCAATCGAAGCAGGACGCGGGTAATCAGTAAGATTTCGCGAGACCCCGAGGAATTCCGTGATGGAAGCAATGATTAAGATTATGGAAAGTAATACACCAAGGTGCCTCCCCCTTGTATTAGTATAATGGAAGTAATGCGGTAGTTTACTCTCATTAAAACATGGTGAAATCATATATGTAGGATGCCGTTGTGTAAGGCAAAGATCGAATATAAGAATTCAATGGAATCGTCGAGGATAATAAGAACGACCAATGTCGTCTAAGTAAGATTACGCGGACTATAACGAGAACATAAGTTCCAGTACAAGTGTTAAGATTGGATAACTCTAGTTTGGGTTTGCAAGAAGTGTATAAACAAGGATATAGTCAGCAAGTTGGATGCGATGGTTCGGATAACTTCATAATTCTGCTACGCAAGAATTATGTGATGCACATCAAGTATTCCAGTCAACGAAAAGATTGTCGGATATATTCGACTTCTAGAGTTGGAATCTAAGGGGTTCCGATGAGTAAGATGAACTGGAGTCTTAGCTTATGAAGGAAGTAATATGTGAGATTAATTCATGTATGGTAGTGGATTCTAAATTTCGAGGACGAAATTTCTTTAAGGGGGGTAGATTGTAACATCCCACCTAAGACTCGAGCAATTATTAATATTGAGACGATGTATCGGAATGTTTTAAGCAAAGGACAATTTGGTAAATTGTCAGTTAATGGGTTATTTATGTGGTAAGTGTAATATCCCGCTTATAAGTAACTGTTGTCGATGTTTAAAGATTATAGAGCAAGCAAATGGCATTTTGGTAATTTAGTGGCAAAGGAAGATTATTTAACAAGGAACAAGATATTTTCCCAATTCAATCTTCATCTCTTTCTCTCTTTCTTAAAGAAAAAATCAGATTCTCTCCCCTCCTTCCTCTCATCCTCACGTCCTCCTCCTCTCCCTCATCTCCTTCTCCATCAATTCAACATCTCTTAAAGAAATTCTTGAGAGAAGTATTGCAAAGCAAGCTTGGTATGGAAGTTAGAGCAAGAGAAAGGAAGAAGGGAACAAGAAGGAAAAGGAAAACCTAAGCTAAGATTGGAGAAGAAAGCAAGGGAAAGCTTGGGAAAGAAGCTAGCATGGTTGAGGTGAGCTCCACTAAGTTCTATACCCATTTAGGGGTAAATTTTAAGGTTTATGAGGAAAAGAACATATGAATGATTTTCTGCCTAGATTTGTAATAGATAGTTCCCTATTGTTAATACTTGTTATGCTATGGTTTTATATGTTGAAAACCTTAGATTTTGATGTACAAATGCTTGCTGAACTGTGTGGAACTTATAAACTCGTTTTTGAACTTTCTGGAACAGCTACAGGGGCTGCAACCCCTGGATTCATCGTGCCACGATGGCTTTCATCGTGCCATGATCATCCTGATCAGGCAGCCATCGTGCCACGATGGGTGGCTGGCGTGCCACGATGGAACCAGCAAGAAACCTTATTTTTGAAACTTGTTTTTCTAGCCAGAAATCATCCGCACAGCGCCAGTATGCTTTTGTACCTTTAAAAATGGAAGAATAGATCATAGTATACCTCGTATTAGCATGAGTGTGGGGTTAGAAACATCACATAATGTTGAGGATTAACCTCATCTAGAATCAAGTTTCAAGCATGATAATGGGTAGAATTAACCCTAAGATATCAAGTAAGATTTAGGGATTTAGTTCCCAACCTTTAAGTAATGGCTTATGAGAACGATAAGTCAAGGACCTCTATAGGTTAAAGAGATTTAGAAAGGTACTTATCATGTACTAAGCAATGCTATGTATTTGACTAAGTAAATGTAAGTTCAAGGATGATACATTAGTCAAGATTAGGACCTTTTATAGGTTAAGTACACATGAATGATTATCTAAGGAATGCATTAGATATGCACAAGGAATATGAACATATTAGATAAGCATATGAACTTAAGAAAGAATTTAATGATAAAGAATATGATAACGTGTTCACCAGACTCCGGATTATGCCGGATGGGATTTCTCCGAAAGGGCTATCCACACGTAATTTATAAGACGATATTAAACGTGTTCATCAGACTCCGGATTATGCCGGATGGGACTCTTCCGAGAGGATTGTCCACACGTATGTTAAAAGATTTAAGCATGTCCAGCAGGCTCCGGGATTCGCCGGATGGGACTTCTCCGAGAGGGTTGTCTACATGCAAGATGTGTCCAGCAGGCTCCGGATTATGCCGGATGGGGCTTCACCGAGAGGGTTGCCTACACAAAGATAAGAGGAGTCCGGTGTTAGCCTGATATGATAGGAGTTTCACCGGTATGATGGGAGATGTACTTCGGGGTTACTCCACCCGGATGCACTCCGTAAAATGAACCAAGATAATGATTGTTTGTTCAACGCTAACTTCTAACTTGATGATATGAAAAGATGATACGAATATGAAATGAATACGTATATTTTATATGTAATATGAGACATGAAGATTAGTTCCTAGTGAACACGTTGTGATCATAGGATGTCCCCAAGATCACTACGCTTAAGACTAAGATAAGAATAGAGTATGGAACACGTAAGATTAGGAACATGAACAGTATAAGAAAGATAAAGACAAAGAAGCGATCCTAGGTTTTCCCTTGATCGCGAAATAAGTAAAGATAAGACTTGGCGATCGTAGTTTTCCCCAAGATTGCCGAGGTAGGCACGGCGTCCCTAGGTTTCCCCCGTGGTTGCCAACAGTAGGTAGGGTAGGAGCTCACTGAGACATTATGTCTCATCCCTATCCTTCTGGTGCAGGTTTCAGGCAGCCAAGTGGTTTTCAGAGGAAGATCTTCAGGAAGACGCTGGATGGAGTGCAGTTGCTCGTCAAGGCAAGCTCAGGAGGTTGATAGATTTTATGTATGTATATGAAAGAGTAATTGTATCTGACATTTGGATATTTATGTAAACGAGCAATTTGTATTCATTCAGTGATTTGTTTACATTAATTATTGTAAATTTTAATGTATCCGATATCAGATTAATGCACATACTAATATACTAGTTAACGTTAGTATGGGTGTTACAGTGAACTCATAGAGTACAAAAATGATACCCAGCCGTTGGAAAAACTCCTTAAGGTTTGTGAGGAGAAGGCGAGAAGGATACTTCCCTCCACATCAGATATAATGGGAATTAGAGAGTATAAGAAGGAGAGGGGTTATGCGGGGCCTGTAGCACTGCAATATGGTGAAGATTTGACTGCTCTTGGAATTACTGATGATGAGAAGGTTTGGTTACTCCAAAAATTTAAGCCAGACTCTCTTGAATATATAGCTTTGGTAAATCAGCCTCTTGAAACAAGACTCCAATTTTTTCGGGCAATTCTTCAACATGAAACCGAATGTTCCAGCCACCAGTCCTCCAGTGCTAAGTCTTCTAAAAGAAGAAAAGAACCAAGGATCAATTCCTAGGCACACATTTCCTTTGCAAAATCTATTTTTTGACTTTTTCAAAATCTATTTTGACCCCTGGATTTCTTTAACATCTCTTATTTATAAAGCTTAACTAGTCAAGCTATACTTAACCCTAATTTAACCCTAATTCTAACCTAAAAATTTCCCTCCTTTGGCATCACATTAATTGCTCCTGACCTATACTCCTCATTTGAATTTCAAATTCAAATTTCTCTCCAGCAAACCCCACTTTATGGCTTTTCAGTACCAGCCAGAGCATTAACTCCTATTTACACACCACACACATTTTCCAACATTCACCTTACTGCTTTCCATGCAAATTAAGTTCCATTATATCTCACAATTTCCATGGCTACATTTAATTTTGATTTCATCCAAGCATTTCTTCAATCAGCAAGCATCAGAAAAGGAACCGATGGGTTTGGTATTTTTAGGTTATGTTATTCTTACTTATCTTCTCTATTTTGTGTATTTGATCTACATGTGTTTATTTTGTCTCTCTATCAACTCCTCTTGGTCTCTTTACCCTATTCATTAATCCCTTTATATTTCATTAACTTAATAACCTTTTTATCCTCTCCTTTGCAAGATTGTTGCCATTTGATTAGTTACTTGGATTATGCATATTAGATGTTGGTTTATTATGCTTTTAGGGATTTTTAAATTGTGAGTTCTGCCAATATTTTTAGTTTCTTTTGTGCAGGTTTGATTTGTGGTCTATGAGGATTGATTAAAGAAAAATATGAGAGGATTGCTTTTTTGTACATTAATTTTTCCTTCTTTGACCTGTGTTACACTTATTTGTTTTTTTTATTTATCTAAATTTTTCAATTGTTCTTTTTTCTTTCCTTTGTTACATGCGGCTAATGTGAAGTAGCTCTTTCTGTTTTTCTTTTCCATGTATGATCTTTGTTATTTACCTTTCCTTTTTTTTTTGTTATTATCTGCTTTCTGGCTGTGGAATGATTTTTTTATTTGATTTTGATAATGATGTCGCTGCTAATGTGAGAGCAATGCAACTAAGGGATGCTATGTGTTTAATAAAAACCCCTCCACTTATGAACTTTTGGTAGTTTCAAATATTAAAATATCACTTACAACATTTTCTGACAATGCGATGAGTTATCTTTATTTGGCCTTTTGTGATATTGTATGTTTTTGCTGTCATATTCTCCTTAATATTGTATGTTTTAGTTCTCACTATCTTCATGTTGTGTGGTTTGGGTGCAGGGTTTCCTTTATCCTGGGTTGGTGCCGTTCGTTGTCTTTGTTTCAGCCATCACTCTCCTTTATTGCTCTGTGTGTGTCAGCTGGTGTTGCTGCAATTTTGTTGTTTCTGGTATGGTCCAGATTTTGTGTTAGCTGAGACTATGTTTATGGATTTTAATTAGGTTCGTAATTGGAATGCACAACCATAGCTTAAGCGGTTATCATTTGAAGCTGTTATGCGGTTGTGTTTGTAACTTTGAGAAAGTTATTTTTGGTTGTTATTTTCCTGTTATTTTTGGTATTGTGTTATCTTGAACACAACTATTATGATGTGGTGCTGCTGTTCTGTTTTGACAGCCAGAGTACATTTTGTGCATTGGTTCTATGTTATCTCAATAACTTTTGGTTGTTAAAAAAAAACTGTTGCCATTAACTGTTTTCCATGCAAATACTAACAACATGCTCCATTTGATTCTTTTGGTTGAGAAGAATAAGGATAAATCATTAACACCGATGCATTCTCCATGGCAAATCTTAGTTGAATTTAAGATGTTCCATGGTCTCTTACTTATAACTTCTGTTAATCATAAGTTTATCTTCTTCTTATGTTCATATTTTTTATGACATTACAATTTATGTCATGTGCAGTTCAATCAATTATGGAAGTGAACTACCATTAGCTTAGATGAAATACAGGAAAAATAAATAGTGGAATGTCATTATAATTTATTCTCCACTTGGAAAATAAAATTGTTTTTCTTCCTAGGACCTAATAGGTAGGGTCTAATAAATGAATATTGAGTTGTTATTGTTGTTGTATTTGTCCACGTGAGAAAGAAGAGAAAAGGAAATTAATGGGGGAAGTGAGAAGCACGCACGGCGCGTGTTGATTGGCTTGGGAGTTCATTCAAACATGTATCATATATTTATTTGTGTAGTTATTAGTGCTGCTCTGACTATTTATAGTAGACTGAGCCGATAGGAATTTTGATTGATTTGATTTGAGGCGTAACCCCCCAACTTTGACTGAAATCGTAGATGGAGAACATAAATTCTTTCCGGTGTTCATCTGTAACACCCATACTAA
This sequence comes from Medicago ruthenica, assembly GCA_018208015.1. Classification (NCBI taxonomy): domain Eukaryota; kingdom Viridiplantae; phylum Streptophyta; class Magnoliopsida; order Fabales; family Fabaceae; genus Medicago; species Medicago ruthenica. The sequence continues at coordinate 50,191,443 of CM031378.1, forward strand.
ATTATCTAGAATATTTAGCATGCGTATTAATCTGATATCGGATACATTAAAATTTACAATAATTAATATATACAAACCACTGAATAAGTACAATTTGCTCGTTTACATAAATGTCCAAATTGTCATAAGATACACTTTCATATACAAATATATAATCCGTCAACCTCCTGAGCTTGCCAAGACGAGCATCTGCACTCCATCTAGCGTCTTCCTGAAGATCTCCATGAACATCACTTGCTAACCTATGAACCTGCACCAGAAGGATTGGGGTGAGACATAACGTCTCAGTGAGCTCCAGCCCAACCTACTGTTGGCAACCACGGGGGAAACCTAGGGTCGCCGTGCCTACTCTCGGCAATCTTGGGGATTCCTACGATCGCCGTCTTTCTCTACATACTTCGCGATCAAGGGGGAAACTTAGGATCGCTACTTGTCTTAATCATGTCTTAACATATTCTAATTTTAAACTTAAACTTATACTTAGTGATCTGGGGACATCCTATGATCACTTTCTTTCTCTGCTGACTACTTGTCATATTCTCATAATAATTTCATAAGTATTAATATACATCATTCTTAATTAAAGTTAGTAAGTCAGCGTTGAACAAACAATAATTATCTGGGTTCATTTTACGGAGTGCATCCGGGTGGAGTAACCCCGAAGTACAACTCCCTTCTAACCGGTGAAAATTCCTATCATATCAGGCTAACACCGGACTCCTCTTGTCGTCGTGCGGTCATCCTTGCGGAATAACACGTCCCACTAGCGTGAACCTCCTGTGTCCCACTAGCGTGAACAACAGAAGACACGACTTAATAATCTTAACTTATGCGTATACCTCCCGTGTCCCACTAGCGTGAACGACGGAAGACGCGAATTAATATTCTTTAAACTTATGCATGAACCTTTCATGTCCCACTAGCGTGAACGATGAAAGTCATGACTTAAATAATATTAATCTTAAACTTAACTTTCCATGAACCATTCGTGTCCCACTAGCGTGAACGACGAAGGCCACGGCTTAATATCTTAATAATTCTTATATATATATATATATATAACTTAAAATTATAACTTATGCATATCTGATGCATTCTTTGAGTATTCATTCTTAAAACTTAACCTATAAATAGGTTCTAAACTTGGATACTATATCGTTCTTGAGCTTACACATCTCTAATAAGTGTATGAAAATTGCTTAGTAAGGGATAATCCCATTACTAGCTCCTTTAATTCTCTATGATAACTTGTGGATTAAGGCATCCGTTCTCTCAACATTGTGCCTATCCTCATTCTATAATAATCTATTCATTCTCTATAAGATAGGTCTTTTAATGTTTATTAGTAATACTTAACCATTACATGTTGTTCCTTGTGTCTGAAGCAGTATTGGATAGCCGAAACGGTGCAAGTAAAGATGAAAAATCACATGATCATGTCCTACTCAAAATTGTGACACGATTTGGCAATCGTGTCACGATTTCATGCCCAGAAATCGTGTTGGTTCCTGCCTGTAAAATCGTGACACGCTGGTAAAATCGTGACACGATTTTACCTGCAGTTGGACAGCATAGGGCTAGTTCAAAACATGTTTTCCACCATTTTTGGTCTATCCAATCATGCTCAAGCATCATACAACTTTAAAGGATCATTTCTAATGCATATTAACATATCACAACATGTAATGATCAAGGATTACTCATAACATAGAATTAGGGTACTAAAATTGTAAACTTTGCTCAAGTGCTAAATACTCATGAATATTCATCAAAGTGGGTTCTATAACCCCTAGGGAGCTCACCTCAACCATTGCTAGCTTCCTTTCCAAGCTTTCACTTGCTTTTCCTTTAACTTTCTTGTTCCAAATTTCTGCAGATTTGCAGTTTCGGACCCCTGACTTCAAACTCGTCCCCAGACTTCAATACTCAGCCAAACTTCACAAAACTGGTACCAAAACTTAGATAATTTTGTTAGCTTTCCATAGCATCAAAAACCACTGAAATCGGAGTTAAATGGAGAGAGTTCTGACCATTTCAATAGAGCCCTGTTCCAAATACGGGTTTCTCCAACTTCCTCCAATTCAACTCCAAATCTCTACCCATAACTTCTTCTTCTTCAGGAATCATCATGCAAGATAAAATAGAGGTTTAGGCTCAAACAATAGGCACGAAAATTTGAAGTGAGAAACGAAGATTGAAGTGATTCTTACCTTTTCTTAACTCCTTCTTGTTCTACTCTTCCAACACAAGCTTTCTTTGCAAGATTTCCACTAGAGTTTTTGATTAAAGTTGGATGGATGTTGGCTAGGTGAGGGAGGCGTGTGAGTAGAGTGAAGAGAGGGGAGTGAGCTGATTTTCTTTGGAATAGTGTAGAAGAGTGTAGAGAGAATGAGAGAAAGTGGTAAGAAAATCTTGCCTCTCTTTTCTTATAATCCTCCTCTTTGAGTTAATTACAATAATGTCATTTCTCATAATTACTAAATTGCCATACTTGTTCCATAAGTTTCTGACACTGTTAACCATTACATCTAAGCGGGATATTACACTTGCCATATAAACAAACCCATTAACTGACAATTTACCAAATTGCCCTTTGCTTAAAACATTTCTGATACATCGTCTAAATATTAATAAATAATCGAGTCTTAGGCGGGATGTTACATCATCTCTCTTCTTTGTTCATCTATTAGAGCAGAAGGCTATGTCTGGTGTTTCAAATCAGATTTCTCAGATTTCAACTCAGATTTCTTCTGGTAAATACTCTATTCACGCTGTGTCCTCCGATCTGTTTCCTTATTTAGACAATTAGGATTCTTTATTTTTTATATTCAACTGCTTCTGTTTCCCAAAAAGTTTTTTTTATCAAAATGTGGGATGCCGCTAGAAATGAGTTTGGATCAATAGATAGCACTGGATATCTTGAAGTTGCTGACTTGTCTTTGTCTTTGTCTTTGGATGAGCCAGGCTTAGAGGTTGGTTTTCTTGAGTGACCATGAAATGATTCGTCTCATTTTGTTTTGGTGGATTTATATTTTTTATTTATTTATTGAAAGTACTGAGTTTAAATAAACATAAAATTTGCTCCGTATAGGGCTTCATAGCATAGAGAACACGCATGCTTTATTAGATAAATTGACCTCTTTGTTCTTTAAATTTTGTTCCATATTGTTCTTTAATTTTTTGTTTAGTTTTGACTGCAGCAAATAAAAGAAAGTTTGAGTTTGACTCTCATAGTTGCCGTAACACCAAGAGGCATACTTTGGTAATTTTAGGATTGTTTGTATCTGAACAATTTTAATTCGCGGTCTGAAATTTTATTGTACTGTTCAGCTCAAATTTGGTATTTTTAATCCAGCAGTAACTTTGAATGTTTTCTTCTTTGCAGGCTCGTCCAAATAATATGGGTACGCAGATAGTAACTTTGGATGTTCATGAAGTTTTTAGACAACTTAGATTTGCCCGGTATGGAGAAGGGTCATTCCAAAAATTTAGAGATTGGAATGATACAAATCTGTGGAAGGATTTGGTAAGAGTTTTGATTGAACAGCGTCATATAGCTATAAATTTGGATGCATTATTTTCCGTTGTCTCTGGATATGCCAAATCTTATGCTGAGAAACCAGATATGACATGGCTTACCGATGAATCATTGAAAAGAGATGTTGTGGCCGTGTTTAAACCGGAGCCCTTGGCTGACCAAAAGGGCTGCCTATCAATTGAGCAAGTTGAAGCAGTAATGCAAAATATGAGGAACATTGGATTGATGGGCTGTGATGAGCAAGTTGGTGAAAGAAGTAACCCGGGCAGAAAGAGTGGTGGGAGGAATCCTGTAAAGAGATTCAGAGCAAGGTCATCATCAACAGGTAACAACTTCCAATTTTTATAAGTAATTAATTAAAAGATTAACAAACCATTTATAACAAGATTAAGATGACTCTTGGCCATGATTTGTCCTATATTGGTGTTATTGTTGTTATCTATTTATCTTACTTGTTATGGATATTTCCAGATGAGAGAAACCTCAAATGTTCTGAAGATTTTGAAGACACAGGTAACATCTTGCAACTTACATTAGTGTACAGGGATTATTTTTTATTTTTTATTTCTAAACAACTCAATGTGCTTGGCATGTTGCTAGTGAGAGAGTTAGATGTGGAGGAACAAAAGATTATTTGCAAAAAACTCACTGCTCATTTCAATAATGACAAATTATCTGCCCGGGAAGTAAATGACACTATCGAAAATTTTTTTCTACAACTGCTCAAATGAAGGTGAGAGCCCGAATATGGGCAAAAATGTCAGATGCCAAGCAGATTGCCTTTGTTAAAGATTTCTCATCATCCACCTAGTAAGTATGTTATTCTAAATTGCTATATTTTTGGCAATTCTAATTTCTATCCATTGTAGTTATCTAACATTTCTCCCTATTTTTAGGGAGACGAAAATGAGGAGTGGTCGAAGTTGAAGAGGGAGGCGAAAATGAGGAGGAATGAAGTCTAGAAAGAGGAGGATAACAATGTTTTTTTTAACTATCTTTTAACTATAGGGGCTCTTGCCCCTTTTTTTATGTAACCAGTATAACAATTATCTCTTTTGAACAATTTGTTATCAGATGGTGATGAACGTGTAACTGTATTTTCATCTTGTTGCATATGGTGTACAAAAGTTTGTTATTTAGCTTATGCTAGAAAAAGTAACGACTTTTCAAGCTTATTGGATCATAGTCTTAGTGCAAGGAAGTATCTTTCAAATGGTAACCATCTATTTCCTTTTCTCTTAGCTGGCCAACTATTAGAGTTGATGAATTTTGGAATTTTATTCATGCACAACTAACTTATAAAATTATGGGTCCCTTAACTATATCACCGTTATTATGGGTCCCTTAATATAGTTGTTTATAGTTGTTTAGGAAATAAATTTTATTGGGAAAAATTTTCCACTTCTATGTCTCTATGATAGAATCTTAATCAAGTATTTTATATACTTAATTTTTAAAATTATATTATTATTTTGTTATTATTATTCAATAAACTAAACCGGTTAATAATCATTCAATTATATCCGGAGATTTAAAACGGATTTAAATTTGGTCCTCAGAACCGGATATTTTGCACACCCCTATACACAAGCATCATGCAAAAAATAAAACATGCAAACCATAGCAAGTAAGAAAATAAAACGTCCCCAACGGACGAGCATAAAATAAAACATGCAAACAATAAGCAAAAATCATGCACCATAATAAAAGTAAAACGGCCACCAAGGCCGACAACACTACATAATAAGGATTACGGCCACAAGGACCGATCTGTTCGAAGGTTACATAAAAAAAAAAGCAATCCAAAAGCCTTAAAGTTGTTTGAATATTACAAATCATCAAATAAATTAGTCCAACCTCTTTCATCCTCGTCTTCCTCAGCACCATCCTTAGATTGGGCTAAAAAGCAGAATGTTAGTATTATAAAAATGTTCATAATAATATTAATACCAACACTGAGCTATGTCCTTTGTTTTAGTTAAATAAATAAAAGTTAGATAAGTGGAGCAGACCTACCGGTTGCAGAAAGTTTGAACGTATCTCACTTGGTCTTCCAATGACATTGATGTCCATAATTTAATTCTTGATAAATGTATTTGATCCCGGTTTTCATTAAAAATATGGTTAGCATCAACTATTTGCTGGAAAGACAAACAGCCAATTGATCGAAGATAAGTGAGTCGATCAGCAACATATGTCATATCATTATCTAAAAACCCATAGCAAGTAAGATAAGCCCTATTAGAAATAAAATAATGCATGACAAGCATCCTTGTACACTAATGTAAGCTGCAAGCTGTTACCTATATTTTCAAAACTTTCCCCACATCTCAATCTTCTATCACCTGAAAATATCATTAGCAAGTAAGATAAGCCCCTTATAGAAATAAAAAATAATGTATGACAAACATCCTTGTTGTTTGTGGTGTTGATTACCTTGGGCGGATCCAGTTAATTAACAGTGTAATTTTTAGCACTACAAACTATTGGTTGTAGTGCATTCCTCTTCCCAAAGGAGTGATCAATAGGCTGGAGGCAATGTGTAGAACGTTTTTGTGGACGGGTAAGGATACAGTGACCAAGAAGTCGCCCATAGCGTGGACTAAAGTCTGTAAGCCCATGAAATATGGTGGGATGAATGTTATAAATCTGCAGATCTGGAACAATGCGTGTACGGCAAAAGTGTTGTGGAACCTGTCCAGGAAAACCGACAGCCTATGGGTTCGGTGGGTGCATACGTAATACATAAAACAAGCGAATGTCATGACAGTGCCTATAGGGAATAACTGCTCATGGATTCTTCAAAATGTTCTCAAAATGATAGTGTAACATCCCGCCTAAAACTCGAATATTTATTAATGTTGAGGCATGTATCATAAATGTTTTAAGCAAAGGACAATTTGGTAAATTGTCAGTTAATAGGTTTATTTATATAGCAAGAGTAATATTCCGCTTAAAGTATCAGTTATTAGCGCTAGAAACGTATGAAGCAAGCATGGCGATTTTGTAATTGATTGGCAATGGCAAACCTGTAAATACATGAAAGAAGAAGAATGAATTTAAGAAGGGAAACAAGATATTTTCTTGTTATTTCCTCTTCTTTCTTCCACTCTCCAAATCAGTTCTCTTCCTCTCCCTCTCTCCCTAAATTACACGCCCCCTCACTCTATTGCCACAATCCATCAAACTTCACCCAAAATTCTTGTGAGAACCTTGCTAAGTAAGCTTGCTAAAGGAAAGCTAGAACAAGAGAAAGGAATCAAGGAAGGAAAGGGAGATCAAAGCTAAGGTTGGAGAAAGATTAAGCAAGGGAAGGAATCAAACTATGTTTGATTGGGAAAGCTTGGCAAAGAAGCTAGCAATGGTTGAGGTGAGTTCCCTTGGGGTTTTAGAACCCACCTTGTTGATTTTGATGAATATGTTGTGTTTTGGATACAATTTATTATTAGTGTCCAATTCCTCATGCTTGACAAATCTTTAGTTAATCATGTTGTCATCTATCATTATGCCTTGGAAAATTATTCCCATAAGCTGTTATGATGATTTGGGTATGTTTGGAGTAGCCTAAAGGACTGGAATCACGTTCTGGAAGGTGCAGAAATCGGCCACCGATTGTATGAAATCGGCCACCGATTTTGGTTACTCATTTTTCATGTTTGTTTCGACAAATTTCGGCCCCCGATTTCTCCAATTCGGCCCCCGGTTTTCTTGCTCTTCAGAAAAGCCTAAATTAACATAGGATGAGGATAGGACAATAATGTGGGATAGATACCTAATCCATAAGTTGATATAGAGAGGTTATTAAGCTATGGGATGTTTCCAAATAATCAAGAAAAGGCTTAAGAGAATGTTAAGCCTAAGGTTACAAGTTCATAAGTTATGTTTGGGAAATTGTTCTCCCTAAGTGATGCATTTTAATGTACCATTTATAGTAAAGAATAGTAGCACTTACAAGTGCATAAGATGAGAATCAATGAGAATGCTCATAGGATAACAAGCTTAAGATGCACTCGATTAAGTGTGCGCATGCACAAGGAAAGATTTAATGATCAAAGTTAAGAGCCTATTTATAGGGTAAGTTTTATGAATGAATGTTCAAAGAATAGATTAGATATGTCCAAGAAATATGAAACGTAATAGATACGTCTATGAACTTAAGTTAAGAACTTAATGATAAAGAATATGATAACGTGTTCATCAGACTCCGGGATACGCCAGATGGGATTTCTCCGAAAGGGCTATCCACACGTAAGTTATAAGACGATATTAAACGTGTTCATCAGACTCCGGGATTCGCCGGATGGGACTCTTCCGAGAGGATTGTCCACACGTATGTTAAAAGATTAAGCATGTCCAGCAGGCTCCGGGATACGCCGGATGGGACTTCTCCGAGAGGGTTGTCTACATGCAAAGTTGTGTCCAGCAGGCTCCGGATTATGCCGGATGGGGCTGTAACATCCCGCCCAAGACTTGAATAATTATTAATATTGAGACGATGTATCGGAGATGTTTTAAGCAAAGGACAATTTGGTAAATTGTCAGTTAATGGGTTATTTATACGACAAGTGTAATATTCCGCTTAAATGTAATGGTTAACAGTGTTAGAAACTTATGCCGCAAGCAATGGCAAATATGAAATTAGGAGGAAGTGGCAATTTTGTAAATTAGGCCAAGAGGGAGATTTATAAAAAAAAGGAACAAGATATTTGTTCCATTGCTTATCCATTCCTTCCTTTTACTCCCAAAATCAGATTTTCTTTCCCCCATTTCCATCTCACACGCCCTCATCCTCCTTCCCCTCACTCATTCAAACTCCATCCCAACCCTAGTAGGAATTATGCTAGCAAGAGGGGTATTTGGAAAGCTAGAGCAAGGGAAAGAAACAAGGAGAATTGAAGAAGAATCAAGAGAAGAGAATAGAGGAGCAAGCTTGGATTATGATTAGAAGCTTGGCAAGGATTAAAGCTAGCATCAAGGTGAGCTCCACTAAGTTTTATACCCATTTAGGGGTAAATTTAAAGGTTTATGAGGAAAGGTATAAACATGATGATTTTGTCTAGATTTGTATTAGTTAGTTTCCCTAATGTTAATACTTGTTATGCTATGATCATCTATGTTAAAAACCTTTGATTTTGATGTATGAATGCTTGCTGGACTGTGTTTAGAATTAAAACTCGTTTTTGAACTTTCTGGAACAGCTACAGGGGCTGCAACCCCTGGATTCATCGTGCCACGATGGCTTTCATCGTGCCATGATCATAGTGATCAGGCAGCCATCGTGCCACGATGGGTGGCTGGCGTGCCACGAAAAAGCTAGCAATGCACCCCTTTTTGAAATGTGTTTTTCTAGCCAGAAATCATCCGCACAGCGCCAGTATGCCTTTGTACATTTAAAAATGGAAGAATAGATCATGGTATGCCTTGTATTAACATGAGTGTGGGGTTAGAAACTTCATTTATCATTGAGGATTAACCTCATTAAGGATCAAGGAATCAATTATGACATGGGTAGATTAAACCCTAAGTTATCAAGTAAGATAGAGGGGCTTAGTTCCCAACTTTTAGATAATGGCTTATGAGAACGATAAGTCAAGAACCTTTATAGGTTAAAGAGATTTAGAATGAGATTTATCATGTATTAAGCACAAGAATGGAACTATAGTTATAGTTAAGAACCTTTAATAGGTTAAGCATTCAAGAAATGTATTAGATATGCAACAAGTATAAGTTATAGGTATAAGCAGAATAAGAACAAGAGTTATTAAGATATTAAGCCGTGGCCTTCGTAGTTTACGCCAGTGGGACACGAATGGTTCACGCATAAGTTTACAGAATATTTATTCGCGTCTTCCGTCGTTCACGCCAGTGGGACACGGGAGGTATACGCATCAGTTAAGATTAATATTAAGCCGTGACTTTCGTTGTTCACGCCAGTGGGACTCGAAAGGTTCATGTATAAGTTAAGACTAATAATGAAGTATAATAATTCGCGTCTTCCGTCGTTCACGCCAGTGGGACACGGGGGGGTATACGCGTAAGTTAAGTCGTGTCTTCTGCTGTTCACGCCAGTGGGACACAGGAGGTTCACGCCAGTGGGACGTGTTATTCCGCAAGGATGACCGCACGACGACAAGAGGAGTCCGGTGTTAGCCTGATATGATAGGAATTTTCACCGGTTATCAGGGGAATGTGCTTCGGGGTTACTCCACCCGGGGGCATTCCGTAAAATGAACCCAGATAATAATGTTTGTTCAACGCTAACAGCTAACATAAGACATTTATCAGTTAAATATTTTATTATGTTATCAGACAGAATAGTTATCAGACAAGTATCAGATAATCAGTTATCAGGCGGTGATCCTAGATTCCCCTCGATCACCCAGTTGTCAGAATATAGTCTAGATCTCAGGACTATTCAGTATCAGACTCAGATAGTGATCCTAGGTTTCCCCTTGATCACTAGTTTTAGCAGGATGTAGTCCAGTTTATGACTACACAGTTTAGCGGGACAGTCAGATAGCCCTCTATGGGTAAGATCGAGACTTGGCGATCATAGGTATCCCCAAGATTGCCGAGGTAGGCATGGCGACCCTAGGTTCCCTGTGGTTGCCAACAGTAGGTAGGGTAGGAGCTCACTGAGACGTTATGTCTCATCCCTATCCTTCTGGTGCAGGTTTTCAGGTAGCCAGGTGGCTTTCAGATGAAGATCTTCAGGAAGACGCTGGATGGAGTGCAGATGCTCGTCAAGGACAAGCTCAGGAGGCTGACAGATTATCTATGTATAAGAGGATAATTGTATATGATATTTGGATATTTGTATAAACGAGCTATTTGTACACATTCAGTAGTTTTATATTGTATTTATTATTGAAAATTTTAATGTACTCAGTATCAGATTAATACACATGCTAAATATTCTAGATAATTTAGTATGGGTGTTACAGGGGCTTCACCGAGAGGGTTGCCTACACAAAGATAAGAGGAGTCCGGTGTTAGCCTGATATGATAGGAATTTCACCGGTATGATGGGAGATGTACTTCGGGGTTACTCCACCCGGATGCACTCCGTAAAACGAACCAAGATAATGATTGTTTGTTCAACCCTAACTTCTAACTTAACGTTATACGAAAGATGAATACGAATATGAAATGAATATTGTCGCGGTGATTTTCGGAGATCAAGCTATTAATTAGCGTTGACTCACTAATTTTATTTCACGACTGAACTTTTAATTTTTTAAATGAAAAGTGGAAAAAAGTTCTAAATTACCACATTTTTAAAAATTAGGGTTCGGGGGCTAGTTACGTTTAGGGAAGGTGTTAGCACCCTAAACGTTCGTAGTACTCTACGAGAACCTCTTAATTTTATTTATTTATTTTGGGCTATAACTTGCTTATATATTTAAAAGAAAGAATTTGAGTAGTGAGAAAGAAAAAAATGTTTTTTTATATTTTTTTTATGATTTGGAAGGACAACGTCCTCTGCCTACGTACCCGTGAGGGATCAAAACCTCGTAGTTCGGGGTAAAAATGACGGTTGATTTGTTTGGTATTTTTTATTGGTTTTAAAAAAGTTTTAAGATAAAATAAAAGCCAAGTGGCAAAATGAGATGGGTTTGTGTTTTTTATTTTGAAAATGATTAAAGTGTACTTAAAGTGGATTAATGATTTTTTTAAAGAAAATAAAAGAGAAAAAACGGACACTTGATTGAAAATCAAGGTTTATTAAGAAAAGATTTTTTTTGTGATTTTGATTATTTGCATGTTTTTGTTGTTTTTGTTTTTAATTAACTAAGACTAAAAAAAGTAACCAAAAGCTAAACGCGAGGAAATTCCGTGGTGACGTTGGATCACCACGAAACCCTTTGAAATTAAACTAACCTAATATTTTTTGTATTTTTCGTTTGTAAAGCAAAATAAAAATAAAGAGAAATAAAAACATAAAGCGGAATAAATAAAGTGGGTGTCAGTGCATATTCTCATTTATATTTACATTTGCTCCTAAATACATTCTAAAAGATAGCAAAATAAATAAAAATAAAAATTGCTAATGCACTAAAATAAATATGCTAAAAAAAAGTAAAAATAAATAAAGATGCATGAGATGCAAAAACAAATAACTAAATATGCTACGTAACGATTAATAAAATGAAATGCATGAGGTAATAAAAATAAAAGTGCAGAGGAAACATAAATAATAAAAAACTATGCAAAAAATAAATAAATGCAAAGAAAAAAGAAATAGAGTAAAAGGAGGGGTTTCAGGAAGCAGGAGGGGGGGTGTGAAGAGAAGTCAGATAAGAGGGAAGAAAAGGGGGAACTGGGCCGAGTAGAATGGGCTGAAAGTGAGTGAAAAAAAAAGTCAGACCGGTTCGGTTCGAGTGAACCGAACCTGTAACACCCTAACCCTTAACCGCCGATTATTAACTTTAATAAAGAAAACGCTAAGGACATAGGAAGTTACAACATGATGAAAAACTCATTTTCATAAACATCAACAAAGATCAAAATAATATTTGATTCACAAACAGCAGCGGAAGAATAACGAACACAGCTTATAACCAAGCATGCATATATATATACAAAATATATACATAAGATTTTCAAAAGAGACAATTATACAACAAAGACTATTGCCAAATTCATACATAAGCGTTCAGATACCCCAAAATAGTGTTACAAATATCAGAGCCCTAGACTCTAACTAGGATACAACACCTAGTACAAAAATGTAAGGATAGCTAAGCTATGCCCTCACCACTATGCAGGCTCCTAACTGCAAAAGCTACTCCTCGACGATATTCTCGTCAACCTGATAATCTGGATCCCCAAAGATCCAGCACATAACACAAAACAGAGAGTGTTAGTATCACAACCAATAAACATGTATAAATAACACATTATTATACATAACCAAAACACAACACGTAATTGACAACGCACACGCTCATCAATAACAAATACCACTTATCAACCATTATGCACACATAATGTCACAAAGGATGCATGCCTCAAAATGCATTCACTAATGCATGTGGTACCAAATCATTTTGGATAAACTTATATCCTTATCAAGCACTCTTGATAATATCAAGCACTCTTGATAACCAAGCACTCTTGGATTTCTTATCCGCACACGGATATCATACAATCATGAAATGCATGATGATTCACTTAGTAAATATATGATACTTACTAATACAACTAATTATCAGCACTCTGATAATTATCACAACAACAACAACAACAAACACAACATTAAATTATCAGCACTCTGATAATTATTACCACATCAACAACAACAACAACAACAACAACAACAACAAACACAACCACTAGGCGCTCATGGCCATATCATAATATACAACATGTATATACTCAACCATATACAACAATCTCAAACACATAGGGGTTCCAAAGGATAATCCACACACTTTGATAACTTATCCATTTCAAACATATATAACACATATGCACATAAAAACCACCATGTAAGGGTTTTACTCAAACCTTTCTTGAACAAATCATCTTTAGGAAGTATTAAGAATGAATTAAAATGGTGGGCAAGGTTTTCCAAAACATATAATAAAAATGTAATAGCAAAAAGCCATCCCCGCGCGCACCAGGACCTCCAGAACAACTCAACAAAGTTGGCCTGTCCAGGGTTGGTCGCTACAAGCGAGCCCTTGGTCGCTACAAGCGAGCCTGGTCGCTACAAGCGCCAGTGTGGTCGCTTCAAGCGCAGATAGGCAGGGAATTATCCTGTCTGGTCGCTACAAGCGAGCCTGGTCGCTACAAGCGACCGTATCAGTACACAGTCATGTAAAAATGTGATTTTTCCACCATTTTAGCCCATTCAAGGTTACCCAACTTCCAGAACAGGTTAAAAACAACTTTCCATCATAAAACATCATCTAAAAACAATCACAAGCAAAGATTGCATCTATCATAGAAATTAGGGTTTAAAACACTAAACTTTTCATAACTTTTCTTATGAAATCACAACACAATAACTTCAACTAGACATACTAGCAACATCACTTAGCATTCAAGTAAGCAAAACATAATCAGAAACAACTTTAAACCATAAAAACTCTCTATCAAAACCTAGACAAAGTGAGGAGAAGTTTGGGATGGAGAAATAGACATTCTCCCCTTCTCAATCACTTGTAATCAAGTAATACTAACTCTCTTACCTTGAAATTGGTGATTCTAAACTCAAGCTTCTACCCTTGTTCACTTGCCCTAGCTTTCTTGCTCTTCTCCTTCTCTTCTTTCACGTTTTCTTCTTCTCCAAAAGCAATGAATAGTGATTCAAAAAGACTTTGTTAATCTCTTATATTCCAAGCAAATCAATCTTGGCCATCCATCCTTACTAACTCTCAAGAACTCATCCTAGCCTTTCAATCCAATCCAAGCTCACTACTATCATACCCACTTGATCATTACTAATACTCATAAACTAAAGCCCAACACTATTCACCCTCTTGGCCCAAAACCTTAAAAACTCTATTACGAACTTATCTACGCGCTAAATAATTATTCCTCGATTACTAGAAAATATTCTTAAATGCAAATCCATAAAATAAAATATATAGAAATATAATATACGAAAATAGGGTCGTTACAACTCTACCCCCCTAAAAAGAATTTTCGCCCTCGAAAATACCTGAAAACAACTCTGGATAGGAGTCCCGCATCTTGCTCTCGAGCTCCCACGTCGCATATTCACCGGCTGGGCCTCCCCAAACGACTTTCACCGATGAAATCTCTTTGTTCCTGAGCTTCTTCATCTCTTGTCCTTCAATCCTTAAGGGTACCGTTGCCACCGTCAAATTCTCTCTCACTTGTATCTCGTCCGACTCAATCACATGTGACGGATCCGATACGTATTTCCTTAATTGAGACACGTGAAAAACATCATGAAGATTCGACAATGACGGCGGTAACGCAATCCTATACGCCACCTTCCCAATCCTCTTCAAAATCTGATATGGACCAATGAACCTCGATGCTAACTTCTTCGATTTCAAAGCCCGTCCAATACCCGTAGTCGATGTAACTCTTAGAAACACATGATCTCCTTCTTGAAATTCTATATCCTTCCTTCTCTTGTCGGCATAGCTTTTCTGGCGACTCTGCAACGCTCTCATCTTTTCTTGGATCATCTTGATCTTCTCGGTCGTTTGTTGCACAATCTCAGGTCCAAGCACCACACTTTCTCCCGATTCAAACCAACACAAAGGTGTTCTACATTTTCTCCCATACAACGCTTCAAAAGGTGCCATACCAATGCTCGAATGAAAACTGTTGTTATACGTAAACTCAATCAATGGTAAGCAAGCTTCCCAACTCACTCCTTGTTCCAAAATGCACGATCTTAACAAATCCTCCAATGATTGAATTGTCCTCTCCGACTGACCATCCGTCTGCGGGTGATAAGCAGAACTCATCCGCAACTTAGTCCCCAACGCCTCTTGCAAACTCTCCCAAAACCTTGAAGTAAAACGGGGATCTCGATCTGATACAATACTCGACGGAATTCCATGCAATCTCACGATTTGCTCGACATAAACCTCAGCCAACTTCGGTACTAGCATACCGGTCTTGATAGCTATGAAATGAGCAGACTTTGTTAACCTGTCGACAACTACCCAAATCATATTGTTACCTTTCGACGTCTTCGGCAAACCGCTTACAAAATCCATCGCAATACTATCCCATTTCCATTCCGGAATAAACATAGGTTGCAATAGCCCCGACGGCTTCTGATGCTCCACCTTGGACTTCTGACAAGTCAAACACGCGAAAACAAACTCGGCGATCTCTTTCTTCATTCCCGGCCACCAAAATATTTTCCTCAGATCTTGATACATCTTAGTAACACCAGGATGAATACTTAAGTTGCTTCGGTGACCTTCCTCCAAGATCATCCGCTTCAACTCAGGCACATCAGGTACACATAACCTTCCCTGACACCTCATCACACCTTTCTCATCGATCTCAACATTTACCTTTTTCCCTTGCTCGATGAGCGTCTTAAGCTTCATCAATCTCACATCAGACTTTTGCCTTTCCACAACCTCTTCAAGAAAATCATTCGTCAATCTTAACATCCCTAGCTTCACGCTTCTGGTTGTCCCTTCACAAACCAAACTGAGGTCTCTAAACTCTTCAATCAATCTCAGTTCCTTCGCCATCAGAGAAGACATATGCAGTGACTTCCTACTCAACGCATCGGCTACCACATTAGCCTTACCCGGGTGATAACTCAACTCGAAATCATAATCCTTAAGAAATTCCAACCATCTTCTTTGCCTCATATTGAGCTCCTTCTGATCAAACAAGTACTTCAGACTCTTGTGATCGCTGAAAACCTCGAATCTTGACCCATACAAATAGTGCCTCCAAATCTTGAGAACAAACACAACAGCAGCTAGCTCCAAATCATGCGTAGGGTAGTTCCTCTCATGAATCTTCAGCTGTCTTGATGCATAAGCAACAACTTGTCCTCTCTGCATCAACACACCACCTAGACCCATCTTCGACGCATCACAATAAACCACGAACGGTTCCTTCGGATGTGGCAGAATTAGCACAGGTGCAGATGTCAACCTCCTCTTCAACTCTTGGAAACTGTGCTCACACTTATCATCCCAAATGAAAGCTTGACCCTTTCTAGTCAACTGCGTCAACGGCAACGCCAACTTTGAAAATCCTTCGATGAACCTCCGATAGTAACCGGCCAAACCAAGAAAACTTCGGATCTCAGTAACAGACTCCGGCGTTCCCCAATCTTGCACGGCCTCTACCTTAGCAGGATCCACTGCTATACCACCACTTGAAATGACGTGACCCAAAAAGCTAACTTTATGCAACCAAAATTCACACTTAGAAAATTTTGCATAAAGCTTCTTCTCGCGCAACACTTCCAACACAATCCTCAAATGCTCGGCATGTTCCTCTTCCGTCTTCGAGTATACCAAAATATCATCTATGAAGACCACCACGAATCGATCCAAAAAGGAATGAAATATACGATTCATATATTCCATAAACACTCCAGGTGCATTAGTAACTCCAAAAGGCATAACGGCGTACTCGTAGTGACCATACCTTGTCCTGAAAGCAGTCTTCGGTATATCCTCCGCCTTAACTCTTATCTGGTGATATCCCGATCTCAAATCAATCTTGCTGAACACACAGGCTCCCACTAACTGATCCATCAAATCATCTATCCTCGGAAGTGGATACTTGTTCTTGATAGTTGCTTTATTCAACTGACGATAATCGATGCACAGACGCATACTACCATCTTTCTTCTTTACCAACAGAACCGGCGCACCCCACGGCGATACACTCGGTCTTACAAACTTTTTCTCTAACAATTCTTCCAATTGTTCTTTCAACTTCTCTAGTTCAGCAGCTGACATACGATACGGCGCCATTGATATTGGACTAGTACCAGGTACGATGTCAATTGCGAATTCAACCTCTCTCTCGGGTGGTAAATCCAAAATGTCATCTGGAAAAACATCCGCGAAATCACGCACCACCGGCAACGCATCAACTTCATTCTTCACTTCCACTCTCAATGAAGCAAACATAGCAAACACGTCCTCTTGAGCCTTCACTGATCTTACCACTTCTCGACAACACATGAGCTTCGAACACAACTCTGGCTCCGGTCTTGGAAACTTAACCGTCCTCTTACCGCAGTTGATATGAACCCGATTAAATTCTAACCAGTTCATACCAAAGATAACGTCTATTCCGCTCAACGGAATGCAGACTAAATCCATACCAAAGTGTCGACCATACATAGTGACTGAACAATCAACACAAACTAGCGTAGTAGATACCGAACCACTCGCAGGCGTTTCAATAACCATGCGTCCCGTCATATTCTCTACTTTAAGACCCAACCTCTTAACACAATCCATAGAAATAAACGAATGGGTAGCACCCGTATCAATAATAGCAGACAAAGGAGTATTATTGATAAAGCATGTACCTCTGATCAAGTTGTCCGCCTTCGCATCACCACCATCTAAAGCAAACACTTTTCCTCCAGCCGCTCTAGGCTTCTTACACACGTTGCTCTTATGACCCGCTTCTTTGCAATTGAAGCACACAACACCTTTCTTGCACTGATCAGCTTTGTGATTAGGATCACCACACTTGAAACATTTCCCATCATTCTTCGGGCACTCAAACATACGATGTCCCGGTTGTCCACACTTAAAGCAATTCCTATTACCTCCAAACTTGCCACCACTACTCCCACCTTCATCTGGTTTCTTCCCACCTTTGCTATAAGGTTTACCTCTAGCCATGTCCTTTCCCCTCTTCTCATTCGCGGCTTTGTAGTAATTAGCTTTAGCTTTACCATCCTTATCACATATTCGGCTCTTATTCACCAACATCGGAAAATTCCTGATCTCGCTAAACCCAATCAACTGCTTGATATCCGGCCTCAGCCCATTTTCAAACTTTACACACTTGTCTTCCTCAGCTTCCACCGTGTTGTAATGAGGAGCAAAACGACACAAGTCTTCAAATTTGGCCGCATATTCAGAAACAGATAAACTCCCCTGCTTGAGCTCCATGAACTCAATCACCTTACGGTTCCTCTCGTCTGCCGGAAAGTATTTGGTTAAAAACTCCCTCCGGAAACGAGCCCAAGTAACTAAAGCTCCACCAGCTCCCAACCTCTGACTAGCATTTCCCCACCAATGATCAGCCTCATCATGGAGAACATACGCTCCTAGCAATACCTTATGCGCATCCAGACAACGCATAGCCCCAAAAATTCTCTCAATCCCTTCCAACCAAGTCTGAGCTCCATCTGGATCGTATCCTCCCTTGAAGATAGGCGGTTTGTTGTTCATAAACCTCTCGAGCCTCAGCTCATCTTCTCCGCCTCCTCTAGCTTGTTGTGCGACTCTATCCGCAGTCCTACTAGCAGCATCCTGAGCCATGGCATCAGCCATCCGCTCCATCGCGTCCGCAAGTGCTCGTTGCGTCATATCCACACACTACCAAACATCACATAACACAAGTGAGAACAAAGTGTTTAAGAAAACACATGTTACACAAAGGGTATACTAAACTTAATTGATCCAATGGATCGACCTGCTCTGATACCAACTATTGTAACACCCTAACCCTTAACCGCCGATTATTAACTTTAATAAAGAAAACGCTAAGGACATAGGAAGTTACAACATGATGAAAAACTCATTTTCATAAACATCAACAAAGATCAAAATAATATTTGATTCACAAACAGCAGCGGAAGAATAACGAACACAGCTTATAACCAAGCATGCATATATATATACAAAATATATACATAAGATTTTCAAAAGAGACAATTATACAACAAAGACTATTGCCAAATTCATACATAAGCGTTCAGATACCCCAAAATAGTGTTACAAATATCAGAGCCCTAGACTCTAACTAGGATACAACACCTAGTACAAAAATGTAAGGATAGCTAAGCTATGCCCTCACCACTATGCAGGCTCCTAACTGCAAAAGCTACTCCTCGACGATATTCTCGTCAACCTGATAATCTGGATCCCCAAAGATCCAGCACATAACACAAAACAGAGAGTGTTAGTATCACAACCAATAAACATGTATAAATAACACATTATTATACATAACCAAAACACAACACGTAATTGACAACGCACACGCTCATCAATAACAAATACCACTTATCAACCATTATGCACACATAATGTCACAAAGGATGCATGCCTCAAAATGCATTCACTAATGCATGTGGTACCAAATCATTTTGGATAAACTTATATCCTTATCAAGCACTCTTGATAATATCAAGCACTCTTGATAACCAAGCACTCTTGGATTTCTTATCCGCACACGGATATCATACAATCATGAAATGCATGATGATTCACTTAGTAAATATATGATACTTACTAATACAACTAATTATCAGCACTCTGATAATTATCACAACAACAACAACAACAAACACAACATTAAATTATCAGCACTCTGATAATTATTACCACATCAACAACAACAACAACAACAACAACAACAAACACAACCACTAGGCGCTCATGGCCATATCATAATATACAACATGTATATACTCAACCATATACAACAATCTCAAACACATAGGGGTTCCAAAGGATAATCCACACACTTTGATAACTTATCCATTTCAAACATATATAACACATATGCACATAAAAACCACCATGTAAGGGTTTTACTCAAACCTTTCTTGAACAAATCATCTTTAGGAAGTATTAAGAATGAATTAAAATGGTGGGCAAGGTTTTCCAAAACATATAATAAAAATGTAATAGCAAAAAGCCATCCCCGCGCGCACCAGGACCTCCAGAACAACTCAACAAAGTTGGCCTGTCCAGGGTTGGTCGCTACAAGCGAGCCCTTGGTCGCTACAAGCGAGCCTGGTCGCTACAAGCGCCAGTGTGGTCGCTTCAAGCGCAGATAGGCAGGGAATTATCCTGTCTGGTCGCTACAAGCGAGCCTGGTCGCTACAAGCGACCGTATCAGTACACAGTCATGTAAAAATGTGATTTTTCCACCATTTTAGCCCATTCAAGGTTACCCAACTTCCAGAACAGGTTAAAAACAACTTTCCATCATAAAACATCATCTAAAAACAATCACAAGCAAAGATTGCATCTATCATAGAAATTAGGGTTTAAAACACTAAACTTTTCATAACTTTTCTTATGAAATCACAACACAATAACTTCAACTAGACATACTAGCAACATCACTTAGCATTCAAGTAAGCAAAACATAATCAGAAACAACTTTAAACCATAAAAACTCTCTATCAAAACCTAGACAAAGTGAGGAGAAGTTTGGGATGGAGAAATAGACATTCTCCCCTTCTCAATCACTTGTAATCAAGTAATACTAACTCTCTTACCTTGAAATTGGTGATTCTAAACTCAAGCTTCTACCCTTGTTCACTTGCCCTAGCTTTCTTGCTCTTCTCCTTCTCTTCTTTCACGTTTTCTTCTTCTCCAAAAGCAATGAATAGTGATTCAAAAAGACTTTGTTAATCTCTTATATTCCAAGCAAATCAATCTTGGCCATCCATCCTTACTAACTCTCAAGAACTCATCCTAGCCTTTCAATCCAATCCAAGCTCACTACTATCATACCCACTTGATCATTACTAATACTCATAAACTAAAGCCCAACACTATTCACCCTCTTGGCCCAAAACCTTAAAAACTCTATTACGAACTTATCTACGCGCTAAATAATTATTCCTCGATTACTAGAAAATATTCTTAAATGCAAATCCATAAAATAAAATATATAGAAATATAATATACGAAAATAGGGTCGTTACAGAACCGGTTCAGTGCTTATAAAAAGGGGAGGCCGGTTTTTTTTAAGTCACTTTCCAGAAATCTTCTCTTTCTTCTCCTCTCCTCTCCTTCTTTTCTCTCAAATTGCCCGGCCATGAAAAGTCTCCAGCGCGGCGGCCGCCGGCGGCGCCACCGTGCCGGAGCGGTTCAAACCTCTATTTTTTTAAAAAAAAATGCGTTTTCTCACACTCTTTTCTCTCCTCTTCTTGAATCGGACTTACTTTTCTTAAAATTCTTCCCTCACAATCCTAGATCTAGGTTTGAAAACAAGTTAGAATACTACCTTTTATTTTTGCTAAGCTGGGTTTAATGTAGGTTGATTGTGGTTGTTGTGTTGTAATGGTTGAGGCCGCGTGAGTGGATAGGGGTGATATTAGCGTGGCTGGTTTTTCGAGTTGGTGGTAAGTGACGGCCGTGTGGCTTTGTTTGGTGGTTGGGAGTGGGGAAGGCCGCGTTTTGGTGTTGGGGAGTGGGGAAAGGAGTGTTTGGAAATGGGGGGAGGGCCGTGAGTGTGGAGGTTATTTGTGTGTTAGGTGGTGTG
Source organism: Medicago ruthenica (assembly GCA_018208015.1). Classification (NCBI taxonomy): domain Eukaryota; kingdom Viridiplantae; phylum Streptophyta; class Magnoliopsida; order Fabales; family Fabaceae; genus Medicago; species Medicago ruthenica. The sequence goes on from CM031378.1 coordinate 50,212,927, forward strand.
CGGCCGTACGGTGGTTGGCGAATGGTTGTGTTTAGGCTGTTTAGGTGTATTTTGTGTTTATGTTTAGGGAGGTTTCGGTTGGAAAGTGGGGAGGCCGTACGGTGATGTAGTTGTGGGCTGCTGGTGGTGTGGCCGTGAGTTTGGTTGTTGTATGATGGGAGGAGTGGCCGTACGGTTTTGGGAGGAGAAGGGGCGTGAGTGGTTGAGTGAGTGAGTGGTGATGAGGTTGATGGTGTTTTATGGTTTTATTGACTGAATTTGGAATTGGTTCTGTGATGTTGTTGGTTGTGTGTTGGATTTTTGGTTTCTGATGATTTTACGTTTTTTTGTGTTCTTGTTGACTGAATTCTGAAAATTTGCTCCCCCTTTTTTATTATGCAATGCCAGATTAAATGTCCTTGAAAGCCATTAACGACTCATAAATTTAAACAGTCAAACAAGCTGAGAAAGGCAAGGAATAATTGGCACTTAACTCATCAAATCAATGAGTCAGTGTCAACTCTCTTTGAGAATAAAATAAATAAAAAAATGTGCATATAAAATAAACGAAAATAACAATAAAATAAAAGAAAATGATAAAGATAAAAATAAAAGGGGATAATAAATGGAAAAGGAAAATAACATAAAAATAAAATTAAAATTAAAAGAAATAAAAATAAAAATAAAACTGTCGTCTTCGGAACCAAAAATAAGGTATTTTAAAATACCTTCCTGTCGAAATTTCACTTGAAACGACGAAAAAAAATTCCGAACCAAAAGACGACTGAAAAAGAATTTTAGGTCAAAAATTGGGGTATGACAGATGCCCCTATTTAAGTCTCTTCGTTCGGAGATTTGAAGAGAAAATCTTGGATTCGACGGGTCGAAGGGACTTAAATACAGAGTACGCCAATTTTGGACCTAAGAAAATGTGAAATGCTCGTGATGCAAATGCAAATGCAAGACGGTGAAGATGACCTGACTGGGGGTAAAACAAAACCAAAGGATACCCGAGTTTGTTAAAGCAAGGGATCCGACTCCACTGGGGGATAACATAGTTTCACTGGGGAAGGAGTTGTCTACTATCGCACTAATTCAGAACGATAGCCTAACAAAGACAAAGACCGATGTTACCTTCTATCGTGTAAATGATAGCTTAAAAAAGGTAAAAGAAGGAGACACTGTCTACTATCAACAAAGATGATAGCTTAAAGAAGACAGGTGACATGTATTACCTACTATCGTGTATTGATAGCTTAAAAAAGGTAATAGAAGGAGACATTGTCTACTATCAACAAAGATGATAGCTTAAAGAAGACAGATGACATGTATTACCTACTATCGTGTATTGATAGCTTAAAAAAGGTAATAGAAGGAGACATTGTCTACTATCAACAAAGATGATAGCTTAAAGAAGACAGATGACATGTATTACTTACTATCGTGTCTTGATAGCTTAAAAAAGGTAATATAAAAGGAAACACCGTCTACTATCGTTGTATGGATAGCTTAAAGAAGACAGATGACATGTATTACCTACTATCGTGTCTTGATAGCTTAAAAAAGGTAATATAAAAGGAGACACCGTCTACTATCGTTGTATGGATAGCTTAAAGAAGACAGATGACATGTATTACCTACTATCGTGTATTGATAGCTTAAAAAGGTAATATAAAAGGAGACACCGTCTACTATCGTTGTATGGATAGCTTAAAGAAGACAGCTGAATGTATTACCTACTATCGTGTATTGATAGCTTAAAAAGGTAATATAAAAGGAGACACCGTCTACTATCGTTGTATGGATAGCTTAAATAAGACAGATGACATGTCTTACCTACTATCGTGTATTGATAGCTTAAAAAAGGTAATATAAAAGGAGACACCGTCTACTATCGTTGTATGGATAGCTTAAAGAAGACAGATGACATGTATTACCTACTATCGTGTATTGATAGCTTAAAAAAGGTAATATAAAAGGAGACACCGTCTACTATCGTTGTATGGATAGCTTAAAGAAGACAGCTGACATGTATTACCTACTATCGTGTATTGATAGCTTAAAAAGGTAATATAAAAGGAGACACCGTCTACTATCGTTGTATGGATAGCTTAAAGAAGACAGCTGACATGTATTACCTATTATCGTGTATTGATAGCTTAAAAAGGTAATATAAAAGGAGACACCGTCTACTATCGTTGTATGGATAGCTTAAAGAAGACAGATGACATGTATTACCTACTATCGTGTATTGATAGCTTAAAAAAGGTAATATAAAAGGAGAAGACCCTGCCTACTATCGGTGTGCGGATAGCTTAAAAAAAGCAGACAAAATATTTTACCTACTACCATTGTGAGGGTAGCTTAAGGAAGGTAAAATGTAAATGTCAGCTGTTCGGGATGTTGCCGAACTGCCACTGACGACAAGGAATAATGGATAAATGCCAACTGTTCGGGTTGTTGCCGAACTGCCATTGACGACAAGAAACAAAGATAAATGTCAGCTGTTCGGGATGTTGCCGAACTTGCCACTGACGACATGAAGGTAAAAGGTATGCACAAGTTGTTCATTAAAGAACTGTCACTTGGCGAAAAGAGGGTGACATCTTTGGACCAGACACACTGGGGATGACACTTGGGGAAAAAGAGTTACAAATTGTTCATGATTGATTGACATGAAAAGCAAGACTCAGGGTGGTTAACGCAACCATGTATTGAATGATGTTATGTGCATGTTGTGTATGCATGAATGTGTATATGCATGAATGTATGAATGTATGTAAGACAATACGACTTGTATGACTGTATGGAGGATTGACTTGTGGGATAGTATAACTGATGGACTTGATGAGACAAGACTGGACAGGTAAGATGGAAAGTGGACCGACGACGCAGTACAAACACTCAGCAATCTTCATTGGGGGATGATGCCATTGGGGACATATCAAAACATTGACGGGGTAAGGCCCGATGTATGCAACAACTGGTGGGGAGTAAACACTTCCTGGGGGAGACGTGTTAATCCAAAGACCTGGCAGAAGAACTGGTGTTTCTATGGTCATGCTTTTTGTTTTTTTTTCTTTTTTGAGTCCCTAACTTTTGCCTGGACCGCCCTTTCGGGTTTTCAGTCCACCGGAAATATATTCTTTTTTGTATGCCCCTAATTTTTGCCTGGACCGCCCTTTCATGTTTTCGATCCACCGGGACGCTCATTTTTGCCTAAGCCGCCCTTTCGGGTTTTCGACTTACCGAGCTTTTCTTTTCTCTTTCTTTTTCTTTTTTTTTAAGCAATTGACCATGTTTAACCTGCAGAGCCTACCCGTTCTTGGGACAGATGTTGACGCACACTTCACTTATTCATGAGCTCATAGAGAATGTGTTTGTTGTTTATGCTTTTCAAAAAATATATAAAAAAAAATTATGATTTTGAAAAAAGTTTTGCTTCAAGTACTACCATCAAAAATAGAAGAAATTTTATAAACTGAATAAATGGGAATTCCAAATAAAAGGCACGGGCTCAAATTCATTTAACAGAGTGGTGGCCCGCCAATGGCGTGGCTCCATGGATTTCACAAAGTTTGGAAAATGGTAAATATAAGGGGAAGGTACATTGAACACAAATAACCGCTATTCTCCCTAACAACTTTGAATTCCACTGTTTGGATGCTTCAGATTTAGAGTCTCTTTGACAGCTACTGTGCCCCAAGTGAGTCATGGCCAATCTGATGCAGTTACTTTGTCTTTTGATCCTTAATTTTTGCATAGACCACCCTTTCGGGTTTTCGATCTATCAGGATGATTATTTTCTGTTTCATGTCTCTAATTTTTGCCTGGACCGCCCTTTCGGGTTTTCAGTCCATCGAGACGCTCATTTTTGCCTAAGCCGCCCTTACGGGTTTTCGACTTACCGAGCTGTTCTTTTATTTTTCAGACAAAGTATTTCTTGACCGCATCGGCATTCACCGGACGGGGAAGCTCATCACCATCCATAGTCGTAAGAGTCAAAGCGCTACCGGAGAAAGCCCTCTTGACGACATATGGGCCTTCATAATTAGGCATCCATTTGCCCCTGGAATCGGGTTGAAAAGATTGGATCTTCTTGAGCACAAAACCTCCTTCTTGGAGCACACGAGGACTGCCCGTGACACAAAGCATTCATGCGTTTCTCTTCAATCAAGTTTGAACTGATCATATTTGTTTTGGCATCATTCAGCCTCTGACAACTGGAGCTCCATTAGAATTTTCATACCGTATACCAAAGAGAAAAGGGGTTGCCCCTGTTGAGGTACGCACTGAAGTACGATAACCGTGTAAAAGCATTCTGGAACATCTCATGCACGTCCTTGAAGGTGGTTACCATCTTCTGCACCATCTTCTTGATGTATTTTCCTTTTTGTTTTTTTTTTGCTTTTGTTCTTTTTTGATGTTTTTTTTTGTTTGATTTTTTTTGCAGCCTCGATGGCACCACTCATCTGGGACTTTATCAGGAATACCGTAGCAGCAGTTCCTCGGAACCCAAGTTTAGTGCTTCCAGTGCTTCTTCATGAGACTGAATGATGTTCTTTGCATATTCTAGTAACAGAGAGATCTTTTCGAGAATCCCTTCATCCTCCTCCTCTTCAGCTTCGTAAACAGGGAACTCAAAGTTGGGAGAGAGCATAGGGTTAAAGTGTTCAACGGGTTTATTGATGTTCAGTCTACATTCGATTGATAATTGATTTTAGAAAATGAGTGAAAAATGCAGACCTTTTGGAATTGATTGAAAATAAAAATATTTTTTTTGGGTTTTTTTTGTGTTACCATTTTCCAGAAAAGCAGTGAAATAAAAATAAAAAGTCGCGAAAGAAACGACAATTTTTCATTGATAGTGGTAACTTGAAGACAAAAGTAGAGCCCTGCATGATTTCACTTTCGTATCGGGCGAAACGAAAGGATTTTTTGAAAAGACAAGACAACGAAAACACATCACTTGGACCCATGAGTAATTGAGGGAATGTCAACAGCGACCCAATCGCGGCAAATCCTTCCTTGTGTTTGCATGACCACATCCATTTTCTCTCTTTTGTCTGCACGAGTGTTGTAGGTGCGAGTGGATTTGTAATGAATGTGCCGGGCCACTTTCTTTGACTGTGTAACACCCTAACCCTTAACCGCCGATTATTAACTTAAATAAACAAAACGTTAAGGACATAGGAAGTTACAACATAATGAAAACGCATTTCATAAACAACAACAGATCAAAACATGTTTGATTCACATTCAGCAGCGGAAAATAACAAAAATAACAAAACAGAGACGATACCCCTTCTAACAGGATACCCCTCCTATGCTCATACCCCTTCTATATCAAACAGCTCATACCCCTTCTATATCAAACAGCTCATACCCCTTCTATATCAATATTCACAAATATCGATTTCATCATTTCCTTTCCGTTTTCAAAACACAATACAACGTTCCACATGTTTATATCAAAGACCAATCTAAAACAAAGACGAGTGAAAAAGACGTAAAAACATAAATCTGAAAATGCTGTCACAGCACAAATCCACTAAAACCTCCTCTGAGTATTTTCATCATAACTCAAAAACTAAAAGTCATTTTCACGTCAAACCAAAGCCACTGGAAAGCTAACAAAATTATCTAAAACTTTCATGTTTACACCCAAAGCCAATTCTGTACTGATCGGTACCAGTTTTCGTTTCAAATTCGGAAAAGTTGTGCAGAAAACTCATAAAAATTCACTGTGACATACAGCAGAAATTCAACCATAACTCAAGTTCTATAAATCGTTTTGACATCAAACCAACGGCATTAGAAAACTAACATCCAGATCTACAACAGAGATCATTACCAAAGTTATACATACACGTTCAGATACCCAAAGTGGTGTTACAACTATCAGAGCCCTAAACTCTAACTAGGATACAACACCTAGTACAAAAAGAGTAAGGATAGCTAAGCTATGCCCTCACCACTACGCAAGCTTCTAAACAGCAAAAGCTAATCCTCGACGATAGGCTCGTCTTCCTGAAAATCTGGATCCCCAAAGATCCAGCACATAACACAAAACAGAGAGTGTTAGTATCACAACCAAAAAAACATGTATAAGTAACGCATTATTATACATAACTAAAACACAATACATAATCAACAAAACACAAAACTCATCAACCACACACGAAACTCGTCAACCACACACGATACTCATCAACCACACACGATACTCATCAACCACACACGATACTCATCAACCACACACGATACTCATCAACCACACACGATACTCATCAACCACACACGATACTCATCAACCACATACGATACTCATCAACCACACTAACAATTATCACTTAACAAGCTCTCTTGGAATTCATTCGGATAAACTTATATCCTTACCAAGCTCCCCTTGATAACCACGCTCCCATGGATTTCATTCGGATAAACTTATATCCTTACCAAGCTCCCCTTGATAACCACGCTCCCATGGATTTCATTCGGATAAACTTATATCCTTACCAAGCTCCCCTTGATAACCACGCTCCCATGGATTTCATTCGGATAAACTTATATCCTTACCAAGCTCCCCTTGATAACCACGCTCTCATGGATTTCATTCTTTCCCAGGTACTCATGGCCACTCATAATACAAACATGCATAAATCATCGAACATGGTTCACGACATCATCAGCAACATCATACTAAACCAAACTCACAACATCATCAACAAACACAAATAACACAACTAATTATCAGCTCTCTGATAATTATCACAACAACAACAAACACAAATAACACAACTAATTATCAGCTCTCTGATAATTATCACAACAACAACAAATACGAACACTAGGCTCTCATGGCCATATCATAAGACACAACATGTATATACCCAACCATGTTCAGCAATTCTCAAATACACCAAGCAATCATATCAAACTCTCAAACACATAAGGGTTTCAAGGAAAACCCACACACTTTGATAACTTATCCATTTCAGACATATTCATCACTTCTCACACCTTAGTCTTTAATATTACTACGTCCAAATCCACTTTCAAAACCTTAGACACACTCTATTAGTTCTTAACAGCCATTTCAAACATTATATAACTCATACTCACACAACATAATGACCTTAACAAAAACCACCATTGTTAGGGTTCACACAAGCTTTTCTTGAACAACAACAACATTTTCGAATACCCAACATAAATAAACATCATATAACTTCAATTAAACATACTATCAACATCACTTAGCATCAAAAGATCATAACATAATCATTAACAACTTTCTATCAAAACCTAGACAAAGTGAAAGGAAGTTTGGGATGGAGAAATAGACATTCTCCCCTTCTCTATCACTTGTAAATAAGCAATACTACCTCTCTTACCTAGCAATCGATGAATCCACGAAGGTTCCAAGCTTTCTCTTCTCTTTCTCGTGCCCTAGCTCCTCTTGCTTCTCACGTTTCAGCTTCTCCCTTCTCTTTCACGTTTCCAGCTTTCCAAAAGACAAGAATAGTGATAACAAAGTCTTTGTGGTTATCTCTTATAACCCAATCCAATTAATCATGGCCATCCAATTAATATCTTAACTCATGATCAATCCTAGCCCTTCAATCCAATCCAAGCTCACTAAATCTCATCCACTTGATCATTACCACTTATAAACTCAAAAGCCCAATACTATTCATGCCTTAGGCCCACTTTCGCCCAAAACCTTAAAAACTCGATTACGAACTTACGCTCGCGCTAAATAATTATTTATCGATTACGAGAAAATAATTTTAAAAGCCAAACAATAAAATAAAATATGTAAAAATATAACATACGAAAATAGGGTCGTTACAACTCTACCCCCCTAAAAAGAATTTTCGCCCTCGAAAATACCCGAAAACAACTCTGGATAGGAGTCTCGCATCTTGCTCTCGATTCAAACCAACACAAAGGTGTTCTACATCTTCTCCCATACAACGCTTCAAAAGGTACCATACCAATGCTCGAATGAAAACTGTTGTTATACGTAAACTCAATCAATGGTAAGCAAGTTTCCCAACTTACTCCTTGTTCCAAAATACACGATCTTAATAAATCCTCCAATGATTGAATCGTCCTCTCCGACTGACCATCCGTCTGCGGGTGATAAGCAGAACTCATCTTCAACTTAGTCCCCAACGCCTCTTGCAAACTTTTCCAAAACCTTGAAGTAAAACGGGGATCTCTATCTGATACGGTACTCGACGGAATTCCATGCAATCTCACGATTTGCTCTACATAAATCTCAGTCAACTTCGGTACTAGCATACCGGTCTTGATAGCTATGAAATGAGCAGACTTTGTTGACCTGTCGACAACTACCCAAATCATATTGTTACCTTTCGACGTCTTCGGCAAACCGCTTACAAAATCCATCGCAATACTGTCCCATTTCCACTCTGGAATAAACATAGGTTGCAATAGCCCCGACGGCTTCTGATGCTCCACCTTGGACTTCTGACAAGTCAAACACGCGAAAACAAACTCGGCGATCTCTTCTTCATCCCTTGCCACCAAAACATTTTCCTCAGATCTTGACACATCTTAGTAACACCAGGATGAATACTTAAGTTGCTTCTGTGACCTTCCTCCAAGATCATCCGCTTCAACTCAGGCACATCAGGTACACATAACCTTCCCTGACACCTCATCACACCTTTCTCATCGATCTCAACGTTTACCTTTTTCCTTTGCTCGATGAGTGTCTTAAACTTCATCAATCTCACATTGATCTTTTGCTTTTCCACATCCTCTTCGAGAAGATCATTCGTCAACTTCAACATTCCTAGCTTCACGCTTCTGGTTGTCCTTTCACAAACCAAACTGAGGTCTCTAAACTCTTCAATCAATCTTAGTTCCTTCGTCATCAGAGACGACACATGCAGAGACTTCCTGCTCAACTGTGTCAACGGCAACGCCAACTTTGAAAATCCTTCGATGAACTTCCGATAGTAACCGGCCAAACCAAGAAAACTTCGGATCTCAGCAACAGACTCCGGCGTTCCCCAATCTTGCACGGCTTCTACCTTAGCAGGATCCACTGCTATACCACCACTTGAAATGACGTGACCCAAAAAGCTAACTTCATGCAACTAAAATTCACACTTAGAAAATTTTGCATAAAGCTTCTTCTCGCGCAACACCTCCAACACAATCCTCAAATGCTTGGCATGTTCCTCTTCCGTCTTCGAGTATACCAAAATATCGTCTATGAAGACCACCACGAATCGATCCAAAAAGGAATGAAATATACGATTCATATATTCCATAAACACTCCAGGTGCATTAGTAACTCCAAAAGGCATAACAGCGTACTCGTAGTGACCATACCTTGTCCTGAAAGCAGTCTTCGGTATATCCTCCGCCTTAACTCTTATCTGGTGATATCCCGATGTCAAATCAATCTTGCTGAACACACAGGCTCCCACTAACTGATTCCATCAAATCATCTATCCTCGGAAGTGGATACTTATTCTTGATAGTTGCTTTATTCAACTGACGAAAGTCGATGCACAAACGCATACTACCATCTTTCTTCTTCTCCAACAGAACATGCGCACCCCACGGCGATACACTCGGTCTTACAAACCTCTTCTCTAACAGTTCTTCCAATTGTTCCTTCCAACTTTTCTAGTTCAGCAGCTGACATACGATACGGCGCCATCGAAATTGGACTAGTACCAGGTACTACGTCAATTGCGAATTCAACCTCTCTCTCGGGTGGTAAATCCAAAATGTCATCTGGAAAAACATCTGTGAAATCACGCACCACTGGCAACGCATCAATCTCATTCTTCTCTTCCACTCTCAACGATGCAAACATAGCAAACACGTCCTCTTGAGCCTTCACTGATCTTACCACTTCTCGACAACACATGAGCTTCGAACACAACTCTGGCTCCGGTCTTGGAAACATAACCGTCCTCTTACCGCAGTTGATATGGACACGATTAACTTCTAACCAGTTCATACCAAAGATAACATCTATTCCGCTCAACGGAATGCAGACTAAATCCATTCCAAAATGTCGATCATACATAGTGACTGAACAGTCAACACAGACTAAAGTAGTCGATACCGAACCACTCGCAGGCGTTTCTATAACCATGCATCCCATCATATTTCCTACTCTAAGACCCAACCTCTTCACGCAATCCACAGAAATAAACGAATGGGTAGCACCCGTATCAATAATAGCAGACAAAGGAGTATTATTGACAAAGCATGTACCTCTGGTCAAGTTGTCAGCCTTCGCATCACTACCATCTAAAGCAAACACTTTTCCTCCAGCCGCTCTAGGCTTCTTACACACGTTGCTCTTATGACCCGCTTCTTTGCAGTTGAAGCACACAATACCCTTCTTGCACTGATCAGCCATGTGGCCAGGATCCCCACATTTAAAACATCCTTCTTCATTCTCCGGGCACTCATAGAAACGATGTCCCAGCTGTCCACACTTAAAACAATTCTTACCACCTCCAGTTTTACCACCACTGCTTCCACCTCCATCCGGCTTCTTTCCCCGGTGTAGTACCCTAATTTTGTCCTACGCATTTTAAAACCAAAAATCAAAAAAATCAAATCAAAGAGGGGAAAAAGTCAAAAGTCAACAAAAGTCAACAGAAAAGTCAACTTTTCAAAATTGAGGACTTCGCAATGCGAAGCTCACTTCGCACTGCGAAGTCTGCGATTTTTCTGCAGATTTTTGGTTTCTTGGATTTAATTCCAGATTTTGTTGCACATCACTTCCATAATTATTTTAAGTAGCATTCATGGCCAATTGGGCCAAGCAAAGCCAGAGTTGAAAGACTTGCCATTAATGCCAAGGTTAGAAGCTTTTTCTTCCAACCTAGCATGTGACAAGCAAGTGGGCTTGCCCTTGGGCAGCTCTAGCCCCTCCCAGGTGACCTGCTAACCACCACAAGGTTGCCAGCCACCTGCTTGAGGACTTTCCTCCTGCTTGCTGCCCCAAAAACCAGTCAAACCAGCTGGATTTTCTCACTTGAAAAGCCATGAGTGCCTACTCTGTTTTGCAGCAGCTTTTCACCCTCTCACACCAGCCAATTTTAGCCTTTTCATCCCTCAATCTCTGCACATTACAGTGCACGTTTTTATTGACCAACCATTGAGATTGCAAGGATTGATCCCCAAGCATTAGCCATTTGCAAATCAGCTTTGTTCTTCATCATTACCTTCTAGAATAGGTTGAATTTGTGGCTGAAATCAAGCTGGAACTTGCCCCTTGGCACAAGGCAGGGTTGCCTCTATCCATTAGCATTTAATGCAAAGGGATTCAGCTTGATCTTGGCCACAAATCAGCTGAATCAAAGGATTGTGTAATGATGACAAAGATTTGATTTTGGCCTATAAATACAAGGCAATGCCCAAGGTTACAAACACTCACAATTAGACAGAAAACACAACATTCAAAGAGCAGAAACTCTACTCATTTCAACCTACAAATCTCCACAAATAACCAGAAACAATCCATCCACACAAAGCTTTCAAAAGTTCAAGTTCATCACAAATCTTCAAACCTTTGTGAAAGCCTTCAACCAAATCAAGCCAAGTGCAGCTGGAGCTTTGCTAAGGAGTTCTGTAAGTTACTAAGCTCTTTATCTTGCATTTCTAATTGTGTTTGCATAGCTATTTTGGCTCAAAACCTTTTGGTCCTAAAAAACCCCTTTTGAATTTCAAAGAAATCCCAAGGTTTTCAAAACATCAAAATTGGTTTGTACAACCTTTTTCATCCCAAAAACTCAAAGCTTTTCACCCATATATAAGGTCTTGAGTGTGTTCAGAAGTTGTTTCTGAACAAATGTTCAGAAACAGCTTCTGAACCCAAAATTTCGCATGCTTCGCAGTGCGAAGTCATGGTCGCAGTGCGACCATGACAGAACTCAGAACCTGAGTTTTTGTGTCAAAACAACCAATTTTTGAGGTTCTAGCCCCAGAGCTCAGAACCAAAGAGTTTTTAAACCCATGTTCTTCAAGTCATAACAAGGTTTTTGCTTAATTTTGGCAAATCACAAGTTTGTATAACCATTTTGTGGATAGCTTGCAAAGCAAGTTATGTTCCCAAACTTTCAAAACCACATGAACCAACAAGCTATGTTCAGCTTTTCAATCTAAACTTGAGCAATAAATATTGTTCATGATGTTCAAAACTCAAAAATGAACATACACCGGTAATGTGCGCATTTTCGCAAAATGAGACGAACTTGCGCGTTTTCTAGCAAATTTGCTAAACCTTCCCATTTTTGGGTTTTCAAACCAAATGTTTTGACTTACCTTGGGATTTCTAAAGAATTCAATCCAAAAACATGAATGAAAAAGGGATGGTGTGACGTATGTCTCTCCATCGCCCCGATTGTACGAATGCGTGACGTATGTCTCGTCGCTCGGACAATCGTCATTCCCTTTTAATATGTACAACCCTAACCAAACCAAATCTTGGCCCTTTGTGGTCAATCCAAACCTTTTGGTCCCCCGTTGGCCATTAGACTCAACCCCTCGACTCGTTAGAGTCCACTCGGTCAATGTTCGACTCGTCCGAGTCCATTGTACCCGTTCTTGATCTCAGTGGATCAATCGAACAATCGCCCGGCTCTTCGGAGTCCACTCGGTCAATGTTTGACTTGTATGAGTCCATTGTACCTCCCTTGGTCCCATAGCGACCAATTCAACCCTCTACCCTAACGGACGTAACTTTTAACAATTCTAATGTGATTCGCGAACGAACGCTTAATAAGTCTCCATGTGCGAGCATACAAGCAACGTTTAATCACAAGAATTCGGTTAAAATATCGTCCAATTAAAATCAACCAACACACATACGTTTTTCTACCAAAGAACTACGTATGCTTTGAATTCTCCGACTACCGGGAGATACGTAGGAGCAAGATCGACATCTTGTCAAGCACAATAATAATAAAAACATTTTCTTTCTTCGTTTGTTTTTATCTCTTTCTCCCCCCTTTTATTATATTTTTAACATAAATAAACATGCACGCAAAGTATTAAAAAAAGCAATTCAAGCTTTAACCAAATAGAAGGTTCCCGTTGAGTACAACGGACGTGAGGGGTGCTAATACCTTCCCCTTGCGTAACCGACTCCCGAACCCGACAATGGTTGCGATGACCTAATCCTTATCCTCATCGTCAAAAGGGTTTTATTATCGTTTCCCTTTACAACAAAAAAAACTTAAGGGTTTATCAACGTTCCCTTTACACAAAAACTTTGGTGGCGGCTTCACAAAGGCACCTCCGAGCGTTCGAGGACGGCCTCGGAGGATTTGCGCGTCTTTTTCCCGAGGAAAAAAACGAGGTGCGCACAGCTGGCGACTTCACTGGGGACCCTGTTCCCACTAGCGAGTCAAGCCTAACCTGTTTGGTCTAAAGACAATTGCTTTATTTTCTTTGCGTGCCATGTTTATTTATTTTATCCATGCATGTTATATTTATGCTTTATGTTTATATTTGCTTTATTTGCTTTATATTCATATTATATCAAATGCGGGGGTTACTTGAGTGATGTTACTCCACATTGTTCGGGTTAAGGCCGGACGTGTGAGGCTCTCTACCCGAGCTTGAGAAAAAAACTAAGCTAGAAGGAGGTTGTGTGCGGAAGCCCGCGTTGACGTATGTCCGTGAGGTAGGATGCCCAACCCCGCTTAGATGAGATTTTCACGTGGAATTAATTGAAGTCATGTCGACGTATGTCCATAGACAACCCTAATTCCATGTGAGATCTATGATTCTAAGGACCTCTTCTTAGGAAATTTCACCTTTAGAGCCTACATGTGAGGATGGGGGGAAGTTCCGAACCTTCATATACCAAACCCCTGCATACCATGCATTTGCATTCATGAAAAAATTTACGCATAAACAAAATAAAGGGGCATATTTTTGCATACTCATTGCATTCATACATTTACATGCATTTTCATGCATTTGAAAGCAAAACCCTCACATCATTCCCTCACCAAACACCAAAAAAAAGGGGAAGTACCCGACCCGGTGTACAGTAGCGTTTCGGAAGAGATCCGAGCAACCGGAGGGCCATCGAAATTTCGGAAATATTTTTTTTTTTTTTTGTCCAAGTAATTTATCTTGTTTTTCAAAAAAAAAAACAAACAATCATTTTGCTCTTCCCAAGGCAAATGATTAATTTTTATGGGACCCCCATATTTCAAATCATTTCCGTCATTAATAAATTTGCCGTTTATGTTCAAAAGAGTTCGTTTTTCTTTCGTTCTCAAATAAATTTTCATAAACCCTACAAAAGAAATCATCATAAATACACCACCAAAAATAACACTGCTACAATCCCTTTTGACTTCGATCTTCGAATTAACCAAACGGAAGATGATAATAAGGACGATTTTGAACCCCCTGAAGGATTGTCCCGACTTGGGGATCAAGAGGATAGGGTAATACAACCTCACCAAGAGAGCCCTCAAAAGAATGGCACTACAGTTTTCCCTCTGCCGGGGCACACTCTACAAGAGAAATTAGGTCTTACTCAAATGTGCGGATAAACGTGAAGCAGTCATGCTCACCGAAGAAATCCATGAGAAGTCCTTCCAAACCCATGCCAAGACATGTCACAAGTGACAAAATTATGCCAACAAGGGGCACATACCACCAACACCTCTGAATGTCATGACATCACCCTAACCTTCCTCTATGTGGGGCATAGACATGTTTGGAATGATTAAGCCAAAGGCTTCAAAAAAGGGCACCAGTTCATACTAGTTGCCATCAACTGTTTCACCAAAGGGGTCGAAGCAGCTTCCTATGCAAACATGACCAAACAAGTGGTCGCTCAACTCATCAAAAAAAAAGAAACCATTTGCCGTTACGGCACTCCCCACAAATTCCCACAAAAAGCCAAGTCGTCATTGGCATTCCTCACATCACCCATTTCCAAAAAAAGCCCAATTTTTATTGGCATCCCCAAACAAACAAAGCCCAATTTTTATTGGCATCCCCAAACAAACAAAGCCCAATTTTTATTGGCATCCCCAAACACAAAAAGCCAAGTCGTCACTGGCATTCCTCACATCTCCAATAAAAGACCAATTTTTATTGTCACACACAATTGCCAAACAAAAGCCCAATTTCTATTGGCAGTCACAAACCCCACTTCCAATAAAAGCCCAATTGTCATTGGCATTCCCATCCAAAAAAAAAAAACACAAAAGCCCGACCCTGTTCGGAAGCCAATATCAAAAGCCCGACCTTGCTCGGCATCCAAAAAGCAAAAGCCCGACCTTGCTCGGCAACCAAAAAAACAAAAGCCCGACCTCGCTCGGCAACCCATCATAAAAGCCTGACCTCGTTCGGCACCCCATCATAAAAAGTCCGACCTTATTCGGCATCCAAACACCCAAAGTCCAATTTTCATTGGCATCCAAATACAAACAAGGTTCGACCAACTGAACCCCATAAAAGAGAAACACCCCACAGCATTGGGGCATGGACAGTTCAACAAGAAAGATCATTCTCGAGAATTTAGAGAAGGAGACTTAATGCTTGGGAAAAAGGTATTACCCATCCACAAGGATCCCCCTATCAATAAACTCCGGCGCAGTCAAAAAAATATATATGCCAAAAAGAAAAAGAGCTCGCTAAATCGAAAACCCGAAAAGGGCGGTTTAGGCAATAGAGAGCGTCCTGCTAGATTGAAAACCTGAAAAGGCGGTCTAGGCAAAAATTAAGGACATCAAAAAAGGAAATACACCCCGGTGGACTGAAAACTCGAAAGAGCGGTCCAGGCAAAAGTTAGGGGTTTCAAAAAAAAAAAAGGGCAAAAAGACTGCGGCACGTGAGGTCCGGACAGAATTCAAGAGGGAAAGAATCAACCTCATTATCATCTTTCAAAAAAAGGTTATTTCGAAGTCATAGGGAAAGTAGCACGTGAAACCCAAGCAAATTTTCATTTGTCTTTTTGTTTCTTCTTTTCTCCCTATCTCAGTAATCACCTCTTATAGGGATTAGATTTTCACGAATAGTTACCCACACAAGGGACTAAGTTTCGTTGAATCAAAATCATTTTAAAACCTTTTCATTGTTATGCGTCCTTACTTGCTCATAAAATGTGTTTTTATTCATGATAGATAATGCATTGAAATATGGGAATAACATAAAAAACAAAAAAATATGTGTGTTTTTTTACTTGGACGTTTAAATGTCGAAAGAATTTCGTTGGTCCCCGGTATTGCATCAGAGGACTCAAAACTTGAAGCTTTGCATCAGTCATTTTAAGACTCATGCTCTTCAGCAGAAACAAGTGCGTAGCTCACGACGCGTAAAACGCAAAGATCCCGGGTGTCGGAGGAAACAAATTTCCCAAATAAAGTTCACCCCCCTATACATCTTTTTTATCCACTAAGGCCGGATATCGATCATGCTTCCAAAATGATCCTTATATCCCCAGTGAGATCACCAAAACCAAAAAGTCCGACCTCGCTCGGCAACCAAAACCAAAAAGCCCGACCTCGCTCGGCAACCAAAATCAAAAAGCCCGACCTCGCTCGGCAACCAAAACCAAAAAGCCCGACCTCGCTCGGCAACCAACAAAAAGCCCGACCTCGCTCGGCCACCACACACAAAGCCCAATATTCATTGGCAAACCAAAAGCCCAATTTTCATTGGCAAACCAAAAGCCCAATTTTCATTGGCAACCCAAAGTCCAATATTCATTGGCAAATCAAAGAACTACGTAAGCTTTGAATTCTCCATCCCACCAGGAGATACGTAGGAGCAAGATCATCATCTTGTCAAGCACAACAAACAAAAAGCCCAATATTCATTGGCCCACAATAAAGCCAAACCTCATTGATACTCCCCAGGGAGTCTCAACCCCAAACAAAAGTCCAATCATTATTGGCAAACCCACACAAATTTTCGGGCTTAGGCTCGAACTACACCGGTTTTGATCCCATTTGGGTATGTAGGCAAAGGACCCTGTCCTTCCAAACCGACCAACCAAAAAACAAAAAAAAAGAAAGCCCAATTATCATGAACACACCCACCAACAAAGACCGACTCTGCTCGGCACCCAACTAACATTATTCATGCATGCATATTTTAAAACCATTCATACACATGCATTTCATTTCATAAAACCTGCAACAAGGATCCTCCAGTGAGTATCACATATTCACCAGCATCCATTAACATTCAACCAGGGGCACCTATTTAGGGTAAGACCGCAGCTCGTTAGGAATCGATATTCAGAAGCAGTTCCTGAATAAGATCACCTAGCTTAGGTATCAACCTCTAGAAGCAATTCCTAGAATAGATCACCTACCTCATTGTTCGACCTCTAGAAGCAATTCCTAGAGTAGATCACCTCCCCCAGTGTATCGACCTTCAGTGTTAGCGGCTGAATAAGATCACAGCTCGTTAGGAATCGATATTCAGAAGCAGTACCTGAATAAGATCACCTAGCTTAGGTATCGACCTCTAGAAGCAATTCCTAGAGTAGATCACCTCCATCAATGTTCCACCTCTAGTGACAGTGCCTAGAGTAAATCACCACCCTCAGGAATCGACCTCTAGAAGCAGTGCCTAGATAAGATTACCTTCATCCCCCAGTGGATCTACCTCCAGTGTTAGCGGCTGGATACGATCAAACCCTACCAACCCTTTCATTTGCATTTCGCGAAGGACAAAATTCGGGTCCTTCTTTTTCTTTTTACTTAATTGATCTCCGCAAAGAGTTCATGAGATGCCCTCGGCACTCACGCACTCTATGCGAAGATACAATTAAGTAGGGGCAGCTGTAGTACCCTAATTTTGTCCTACGCATTTTAAAACCAAAAATCAAAAAAATCAAATCAAAGAGGGGAAAAAGTCAAAAGTCAACAAAAGTCAACAGAAAAGTCAACTTTTCAAAATTGAGGACTTCGCAATGCGAAGCTCACTTCGCACTGCGAAGTCTGCGATTTTTCTGCAGATTTTTGGTTTCTTGGATTTAATTCCAGATTTTGTTGCACATCACTTCCATAATTATTTTAAGTAGCATTCATGGCCAATTGGGCCAAGCAAAGCCAGAGTTGAAAGACTTGCCATTAATGCCAAGGTTAGAAGCTTTTTCTTCCAACCTAGCATGTGACAAGCAAGTGGGCTTGCCCTTGGGCAGCTCTAGCCCCTCCCAGGTGACCTGCTAACCACCACAAGGTTGCCAGCCACCTGCTTGAGGACTTTCCTCCTGCTTGCTGCCCCAAAAACCAGTCAAACCAGCTGGATTTTCTCACTTGAAAAGCCATGAGTGCCTACTCTGTTTTGCAGCAGCTTTTCACCCTCTCACACCAGCCAATTTTAGCCTTTTCATCCCTCAATCTCTGCACATTACAGTGCACGTTTTTATTGACCAACCATTGAGATTGCAAGGATTGATCCCCAAGCATTAGCCATTTGCAAATCAGCTTTGTTCTTCATCATTACCTTCTAGAATAGGTTGAATTTGTGGCTGAAATCAAGCTGGAACTTGCCCCTTGGCACAAGGCAGGGTTGCCTCTATCCATTAGCATTTAATGCAAAGGGATTCAGCTTGATCTTGGCCACAAATCAGCTGAATCAAAGGATTGTGTAATGATGACAAAGATTTGATTTTGGCCTATAAATACAAGGCAATGCCCAAGGTTACAAACACTCACAATTAGACAGAAAACACAACATTCAAAGAGCAGAAACTCTACTCATTTCAACCTACAAATCTCCACAAATAACCAGAAACAATCCATCCACACAAAGCTTTCAAAAGTTCAAGTTCATCACAAATCTTCAAACCTTTGTGAAAGCCTTCAACCAAATCAAGCCAAGTGCAGCTGGAGCTTTGCTAAGGAGTTCTGTAAGTTACTAAGCTCTTTATCTTGCATTTCTAATTGTGTTTGCATAGCTATTTTGGCTCAAAACCTTTTGGTCCTAAAAAACCCCTTTTGAATTTCAAAGAAATCCCAAGGTTTTCAAAACATCAAAATTGGTTTGTACAACCTTTTTCATCCCAAAAACTCAAAGCTTTTCACCCATATATAAGGTCTTGAGTGTGTTCAGAAGTTGTTTCTGAACAAATGTTCAGAAACAGCTTCTGAACCCAAAATTTCGCATGCTTCGCAGTGCGAAGTCATGGTCGCAGTGCGACCATGACAGAACTCAGAACCTGAGTTTTTGTGTCAAAACAACCAATTTTTGAGGTTCTAGCCCCAGAGCTCAGAACCAAAGAGTTTTTAAACCCATGTTCTTCAAGTCATAACAAGGTTTTTGCTTAATTTTGGCAAATCACAAGTTTGTATAACCATTTTGTGGATAGCTTGCAAAGCAAGTTATGTTCCCAAACTTTCAAAACCACATGAACCAACAAGCTATGTTCAGCTTTTCAATCTAAACTTGAGCAATAAATATTGTTCATGATGTTCAAAACTCAAAAATGAACATACACCGGTAATGTGCGCATTTTCGCAAAATGAGACGAACTTGCGCGTTTTCTAGCAAATTTGCTAAACCTTCCCATTTTTGGGTTTTCAAACCAAATGTTTTGACTTACCTTGGGATTTCTAAAGAATTCAATCCAAAAACATGAATGAAAAAGGGATGGTGTGACGTATGTCTCTCCATCGCCCCGATTGTACGAATGCGTGACGTATGTCTCGTCGCTCGGACAATCGTCATTCCCTTTTAATATGTACAACCCTAACCAAACCAAATCTTGGCCCTTTGTGGTCAATCCAAACCTTTTGGTCCCCCGTTGGCCATTAGACTCAACCCCTCGACTCGTTAGAGTCCACTCGGTCAATGTTCGACTCGTCCGAGTCCATTGTACCCGTTCTTGATCTCAGTGGATCAATCGAACAATCGCCCGGCTCTTCGGAGTCCACTCGGTCAATGTTTGACTTGTATGAGTCCATTGTACCTCCCTTGGTCCCATAGCGACCAATTCAACCCTCTACCCTAACGGACGTAACTTTTAACAATTCTAATGTGATTCGCGAACGAACGCTTAATAAGTCTCCAAGTGCGAGCATACAAGCAACGTTTAATCACAAGAATTCGGTTAAAATATCGTCCAATTAAAATCAACCAACACACATACGTTTTTCTACCAAAGAACTACGTATGCTTTGAATTCTCCGACTACCGGGAGATACGTAGGAGCAAGATCGACATCTTGTCAAGCACAATAATAATAAAAACATTTTCTTTCTTCGTTTGTTTTTATCTCTTTCTCCCCCCTTTTATTATATTTTTAACATAAATAAACATGCACGCAAAGTATTAAAAAAAGCAATTCAAGCTTTAACCAAATAGAAGGTTCCCGTTGAGTACAACGGACGTGAGGGGTGCTAATACCTTCCCCTTGCGTAACCGACTCCCGAACCCGACAATGGTTGCGATGACCTAATCCTTATCCTCATCGTCAAAAGGGTTTTATTATCGTTTCCCTTTACAACAAAAAAAACTTAAGGGTTTATCAACGTTCCCTTTACACAAAAACTTTGGTGGCGGCTTCACAAAGGCACCTCCGAGCGTTCGAGGACGGCCTCGGAGGATTTGCGCGTCTTTTTCCCGAGGAAAAAAACGAGGTGCGCACACCCGGTTATCATAAGGCTTTCCTCTTCCGAAAGCTCTCCTCCTCTTCTCATTCACAGCCTTGTAGTAGTTAGTCTTGGCTTCCTGGGCTGCTCTATCAGCCGTCCTACTCACAGCCTTCTGAACCATAGCATTCGCCATCAATTCCATCGCATCGGCAAATGCTTTTTGCGCCATAACCTGAACCAGCACCACGCACCACGAGTGAGGATACACTCCGTTTCCTCAAAACAGTATAACAGTGTTTTCCTAGCACATGTTACACAAAGGGAATCTACACCTAATTGATCCAATGGATCGACCTGCTCTGATACCACCTATTGTAACACCCTAACCCTTAACCGCCGATTATTAACTTAAATAAACAAAACGTTAAGGACATAGGAAGTTACAACATAATGAAAACGCATTTCATAAACAACAACAGATCAAAACATGTTTGATTCACATTCAGCAGCGGAAAATAACAAAAATAACAAAACAGAGACGATACCCCTTCTAACAGGATACCCCTCCTATGCTCATACCCCTTCTATATCAAACAGCTCATACCCCTTCTATATCAAACAGCTCATACCCCTTCTATATCAATATTCACAAATATCGATTTCATCATTTCCTTTCCGTTTTCAAAACACAATACAACGTTCCACATGTTTATATCAAAGACCAATCTAAAACAAAGACGAGTGAAAAAGACGTAAAAACATAAATCTGAAAATGCTGTCACAGCACAAATCCACTAAAACCTCCTCTGAGTATTTTCATCATAACTCAAAAACTAAAAGTCATTTTCACGTCAAACCAAAGCCACTGGAAAGCTAACAAAATTATCTAAAACTTTCATGTTTACACCCAAAGCCAATTTTGTACTGATCGGTACCAGTTTTCGTTTCAAATTCGGAAAAGTTGTGCAGAAAACTCATAAAAATTCACTGTGACATACAGCAGAAATTCAACCATAACTCAAGTTCTATAAATCGTTTTGACATCAAACCAACGGCATTAGAAAACTAACATCCAGATCTACAACAGAGATCATTACCAAAGTTATACATACACGTTCAGATACCCAAAGTGGTGTTACAACTATCAGAGCCCTAAACTCTAACTAGGATACAACACCTAGTACAAAAAGAGTAAGGATAGCTAAGCTATGCCCTCACCACTACGCAAGCTTCTAAACAGCAAAAGCTAATCCTCGACGATAGGCTCGTCTTCCTGAAAATCTGGATCCCCAAAGATCCAGCACATAACACAAAACAGAGAGTGTTAGTATCACAACCAAAAAAACATGTATAAGTAACGCATTATTATACATAACTAAAACACAATACATAATCAACAAAACACAAAACTCATCAACCACACACGAAACTCGAACCACACACGATACTCATCAACCACACACGATACTCATCAACCACACACGATACTCATCAACCACACACGATACTCATCAACCACACACGATACTCATCAACCACACACGATACTCATCAACCACACACGATACTCATCATCCACACACGATACTCATCAACCACATACGATACTCATCAACCACACTAACAATTATCACTTAACAAGCTCTCTTGGAATTCATTCGGATAAACTTATATCCTTACCAAGCTCCCCTTGATAACCACGCTCCCATGGATTTCATTCGGATAAACTTATATCCTTACCAAGCTCCCCTTGATAACCACGCTCCCATGGATTTCATTCGGATAAACTTATATCCTTACCAAGCTCCCCTTGATAACCACGCTCCCATGGATTTCATTCGGATAAACTTATATCCTTACCAAGCTCCCCTTGATAACCACGCTCTCATGGATTTCATTCTTTCCCAGGTACTCATGGCCACTCATAATACAAACATGCATAAATCATCGAACATGGTTCACGACATCATCAGCAACATCATACTAAACCAAACTCACAACATCATCAACAAACACAAATAACACAACTAATTATCAGCTCTCTGATAATTATCACAACAACAACAAACACAAATAACACAACTAATTATCAGCTCTCTGATAATTATCACAACAACAACAAATACGAACACTAGGCTCTCATGGCCATATCATAAGACACAACATGTATATACCCAACCATGTTCAGCAATTCTCAAATACACCAAGCAATCATATCAAACTCTCAAACACATAAGGGTTTCAAGGAAAACCCACACACTTTGATAACTTATCCATTTCAGACATATTCATCACTTCTCACACCTTAGTCTTTAATATTACTACGTCCAAATCCACTTTCAAAACCTTAGACACACTCTATTAGTTCTTAACAGCCATTTCAAACATTATATAACTCATACTCACACAACATAATGACCTTAACAAAAACCACCATTGTTAGGGTTCACGCAAGCTTTTCTTGAACAACAACAACATTTTTGAATACCCAACATAAATAAACATCATATAACTTCAATTAAACATACTATCAACATCACTTAGCATCAAAAGATCATAACATAATCATTAACAACTTTCTATCAAAACCTAGACAAAGTGAAAGGAAGTTTGGGATGGAGAAATAGACATTCTCCCCTTCTCTATCACTTGTAAATAAGCAATACTACCTCTCTTACCTAGCAATCGATGAATCCACGAAGGTTCCAAGCTTTCTCTTCTCTTTCTCGTGCCCTAGCTCCTCTTGCTTCTCACGTTTCAGCTTCTCCCTTCTCTTTCACGTTTCCAGCTTTCCAAAAGACAAGAATAGTGATAACAAAGTCTTTGTGGTTATCTCTTATAACCCAATCCAATTAATCATGGCCATCCAATTAATATCTTAACTCATGATCAATCCTAGCCCTTCAATCCAATCCAAGCTCACTAAATCTCATCCACTTGATCATTACCACTTATAAACTCAAAAGCCCAATACTATTCACGCCTTAGGCCCACTTTCGCCCAAAACCTTAAAAACTCGATTACGAACTTACGCTCGCGCTAAATAATTATTTATCGATTACGAGAAAATAATTTTAAAAGCCAAACAATAAAATAAAATATGTAAAAATATAACATACGAAAATAGGGTCGTTACAGACTGCGGCAGATTGACCCTTTTGTGATGAAACAAAGGATGGGACTCGACTTGGAAACTATGAATGCAGTATGATGCATGATTATGCTTATGCAAAAAAGAAGTGTTTGTTATCGAAGGACTTTATTGAAGTTATTGTAAACATCATGGTTTGAACATTTCGTTTGAGCATCAAGGCATTACAAAATAGTTCTTTTTTAGAAACCAAGCCAAGGGACCAATTCAAAAGTCCTTTAGTGGAAGCTAGATTTTTAAAAAGAAATCTAAAGACTCCTAGCTTCCTTAAATTCAACAAATCAGGGCTCTTGAAGGTGTACTTCCTAGTGCTCCACTATGATGTTCACAAAAAAAAATTTGTTTAAGTCCTTCGGTAATTGGATGAAAAAATGAGTTTTTGCATGGATGCATGTATGCATGATTATGCTAAAGAGCGGAGAAAACATGGTGAGGTTAAGTCCAAAATGTTGGAGTCAAGGGTAAACACGCCATTTGGTAAGGACTATGGTTTCGCATGTACCTGTATCACGGGTTCTACCAAGTTCCTAAAGTCATTGACCACTTTCAAATATTGCCGGATTACGGGACTACTCCCGGTCCAACAACGTTCGTAGGAAAGTCTCGTTTGAGTGTAGTATCGCGTATCAACTAATTTCAAGACTACTCTTGATTAGCCACCGCACTACGTCCTAAAAGGCCAAGATGGGTTAAAGGTAACTCTAAAGGTCCTCAACTTCATAGGTCACTTAAAAATAACAATGTCAAACACGACTACTCATGTCGACATGGTATTACCTTTAAGAGACCTCCATTGAGTGGGGTTATATCACATGTACCAACACCCAAGACTACTCCTGGTATGGCACTTTGATTATACCACCATCCTATCTTATGTTTCCCTCAAGCCCGGGTGTAGGACTTATCTCACCACTCACGTAAAAGGAAAAAAACACATATGCACATATTTACACTCTTATTTTTATTTTAAGCAAGTTATAGCACAAAATAATTAAATAAATTCAAGTTAGGCTCAACCCTCTTAGGGAATCCCCAGTGAAGTCGCCATTTCTGTCGCGGTGATTTTCGGAGATCAAGCTATTAATTAGCGTTGACTCACTAATTTTATTTCACGACTGAACTTTTAATTTTTTAAATGAAAAGTGGAAAAAAGTTCTAAATTACCACATTTTTAAAAATTAGGATTCGGGGGCTAGTTACGTTTATGGAAGGTGTTAGCACCCTAAACGTTCGTAGTACTCTACAAGAACCTCTTAATTTTATTTATTTATTTTGGGCTATAACTTGCTTATATATTTAAAAGAAAGAATTTGAGTAGTGAGAAAGAAAAAAATGTTTTTTTATATTTTTTTTATGATTTGGAAGGACAACGTCCTCTGCCTACGTACCCGTGAGGGATCAAAACCTCGTAGTTCGGGGTAAAAATGACGGTTGATTTGTTTGGTATTTTTTATTGGTTTTAAAAAAGTTTTAAGATAAAATAAAAGCCAAGTGGCAAAATGAGATGGGTTTGTGTTTTTTATTTTGAAAATGATTAAAGTGTACTTAAAGTGGATTAATGATTTTTTTAAAGAAAATAAAAGAGAAAAAACGGACACTTGATTGAAAATCAAGGTTTATTAAGAAAAGATTTTTTTTGTGATTTTGATTATGTGCATGTTTTTGTTGTTTTTGTTTTTAATTAACTAAGACTAAAAAAAGTAACCAAAAGCTAAACGCGAGGAAATTCCGTGGTGACGTTGGATCACCACGAAACCCTTTGAAATTAAACTAACCTAATAATTTTTGTATTTTTCGTTTGTAAAGCAAAATAAAAATAAAGAGAAATAAAAACATAAAGCGGAATAAATAAAGTGGGTGTCAGTGCATATTCTCATTTATATTTACATTTGCTCCTAAATACATTCTAAAAGATAGCAAAATAAATAAAAATAAAAATTGCTAATGCACTAAAATAAATATGCTAAAAAAAAGTAAAAATAAATAAAGATGCATGAGATGCAAAAACAAATAACTAAATATGCTACGTAACGATTAATAAAATGAAATGCATGAGGTAATAAAAATAAAAGTGCAGAGGAAACATAAATAATAAAAAACTATGCAAAAAATAAATAAATGCAAAGAAAAAAGAAATAGAGTAAAAGGAGGGGTTTCAGGAAGCAGGAGGGGGGGTGTGAAGAGAAGTCAGATAAGAGGGAAGAAAAGGGGGAACTGGGCCGAGTAGAATGGGCTGAAAGTGAGTGAAAAAAAAAGTCAGACCGGTTCGGTTCGAGTGAACCGAACCGGTTCAGTGCTTATAAAAAGGGGAGGCCGGTTTTTTTTAAGTCACTTTCCAGAAATCTTCTCTTTCTTCTCCTCTCCTCTCCTTCTTTTCTCTCAAATTGCCCGGCCATGAAAAGTCTCCAGCGCGGCGGCCGCCGGCGGCGCCACCGTGCCGGAGCGGTTCAAACCTCTATTTTTTTAAAAAAAAATGCGTTTTCTCACACTCTTTTCTCTCCTCTTCTTGAATCGGACTTACTTTTCTTAAAATTCTTCCCTCACAATCCTAGATCTAGGTTTGAAAACAAGTTAGAATACTACCTTTTATTTTTGCTAAGCTAGGTTTAATGTAGGTTGATTGTGGTTTTTGTGTTGTAATGGTTGAGGCCGCGTGAGTGGATAGGGGTGATATTAGCGTGGCTGGTTTTTCGAGTTGGTGGTAAGTGACGGCCGTGTGGCTTTGTTTGGTGGTTGGGAGTGGGGAAGGCCGCGTTTTGGTGTTGGGGAGTGGGGAAAGGAGTGTTTGGAAATGGGGGGAGGGCCGTGAGTGTGGAGGTTATTTGTGTGTTAGGTGGTGTGCGGCCGTACGGTGGTTGGCGAATGGTTGTGTTTAGGCTGTTTAGGTGTATTTTGTGTTTATGTTTAGGGAGGTTTCGGTTGGAAAGTGGGGAGGCCGTACGGTGATGTAGTTGTGGGCTGCTGGTGGTGTGGCCGTGAGTTTGGTTGTTGTATGATGGGAGGAGTGGCCGTACGGTTTTGGGAGGAGAAGGGGCGTGAGTGGTTGAGTGAGTGAGTGGTGATGAGGTTGATGGTGTTTTATGGTTTTATTGACTGAATTTGGAATTGGTTCTGTGATGTTGTTGGTTGTGTGTTGGATTTTTGGTTTCTGATGATTTTACGTTTTTTGTGTTCTTGTTGACTGAATTCTGAAAATTTGCTCCCCCTTTTTTATTATGCAATGCCAGATTAAATGTCCTTGAAAGCCATTAACGACTCATAAATTTAAACAGTCAAACAAGCTGAGAAAGGCAAGGAATAATTGGCACTTAACTCATCAAATCAATGAGTCAGTGTCAACTCTCTTTGAGAATAAAATAAATAAAAAAATAAAAAAATGTGCATATAAAATAAACGAAAATAACAATAAAATAAAAGAAAATGATAAAGATAAAGATAAAAATAAAAGGGGATAATAAATGGAAAAGGAAAATGACATAAAAATAAAATTAAAATTAAAAGAAATAAAAATAAAAATAAAACTGTCGTCTTCGGAACCAAAAATAAGGTATTTTAAAATACCTTCCTGTCGAAATTTCACTTGAAACGACGAAAAAAAATTCCGAACCAAAAGACGACTGAAAAAGAATTTTAGGTCAAAAATTGGGGTATGACAAATATGTATACTTTATATGTAATACGAGACATGATGATTAGTTCCTAGTGAACGAGATGTGATCATAGGATGTCCCCAAGATCACTACGTATAAGACTAAGATAAGAATAGAGTAAGATTATGTTAATGACAAGTGTAAGAAAGATAAAGACATGACGCGATCCTAGGTTTCCCCTTGATCGCGATAGATGTTAAAGAATGACAACGATCGTAGGTATCCCCAATATCGCTAAGAGTAGGCACGGCGACCCTAGGTTTCCCCCGTGGTTGCCAACAGTAGGTTGGGCTGGAGCTCACTGAGACGTATGTCTCACCCCAATCCTTCTGGTGCAGGTTCATAGGTTTACCAGAGATGTTCATGAAGATCTTCAGGATGGCGCTGGATGGAGTGCAGATGCTCGTCATGGCAAGCTCAGGAGGTTGATAGATTTTATATTTGTATATGAACATGTATTATATGGCATTTGGACATTTATGTAAACGAGCAAATTGTACTCATTCAGTAGCTTTGTATATATATTATTATTGAAAATTTTAATGTATCCGGTATCAGATTAATACACATGCTAAATATTCTAGATAATTTAGTATGGGTGTTACAATTGGTATCAGAGCAGGTCGATTCAGACCGTGCCTTGGGTCATTAAAGTTTCAATAAAAGTAGTGGGACCATTGGGTTCCGGATATTGTTCTAAAGGTCACATCTAGTCGAGCCTGATCAACTCAGTCTAGTATATGATAGTTAGGATAAAAG
The DNA here is from genome assembly GCA_018208015.1 of Medicago ruthenica. Classification (NCBI taxonomy): domain Eukaryota; kingdom Viridiplantae; phylum Streptophyta; class Magnoliopsida; order Fabales; family Fabaceae; genus Medicago; species Medicago ruthenica. The sequence continues at coordinate 50,241,054 of CM031378.1, forward strand.
TCCGAGAGCTGAATGTGACCAAGGAGGAATGAAGTGTGTGAAGGGCGAAGATTATGGTGGCAGAATTTTAAGACGGATTTGGCGAAGAAGTATTCATGCAAATGGTGGCCATCAAACTGTAAAGTGACGAAGCCTGATAGTGGCAAGGTCTTAGAGACATAAAGGATAATTAACATTGAGGTGAAGTGCCTCAACCCAGTTGGACGCGTCGTTAAACGATGCCTCGTCTGCGGAATACATAAGGATTAAGGGATGACTCGGGACCATAGTTTGAGGAGTTAAAGTGAAGTATGGATTAAGTATCAATTCTGAGTACAGCGTTAAGGAACGGCATTACCAACCCTAGAGAAATGAAATGAGGAATTATCGATCAGTTTCTGAAACCTCTGTTTCTCAGCAAAGATTGAGTGTTGAAGAGTCGAATTTGAATCGGATGAGATTTTAATGTCCGGACAGTTAAGAGAATTAATTATGGACTATGTGAGTTATTTGAATAGATAAAACTATCCACTCAAGTGTGGTTATTGAGTATGAATCACAAGTAAGTTTGACCCCCATTAGATCAGCCACGTCTACTGAACCAGATTTGTGAAATAAGAAGAGGAGATGATATACAACCTAAGAACTAAGACGGATGAATAAGTGGTAACAATAAGACTCGTTGCATGTCAAAGCGCGAATCAAATTTGTGGATGTACCCTAATGGTACGAAGGTTAGAAGTAAGAGAAGCTAGATTGGAATTTTACTTAATGAAGGTTGGATGATAAATAATAAGTTGCTGGAATTTAGTATACTGATGGACGAATTAAGTTGAACACTCTTGATTAGACGAACAGTATTGAATTTCCTTGATTGATTAAAGAAGGCAAGTTCAAGATAACACAAGGTTATAGTAGACCAGTGTTGAAGGATGATCGGGATTTCAGCCGAGAAATTATGTTGAGATTTTAATATACGGAGGATCGTCTTGAACATGAAAGTTTAGGATTGAGGTTAATGCTAAGGAGTTATATGCTCCCCATCGAAGAGGTTCCTTCCACAAATATTATAGAACAGAAAGAGATCACCTCGTATTGATGAGTTTCCGAGGGCAGTAATAAGGTATAGATTTGAATTGTGAATACAATAACGAGATACTGGAGGAATCCAATAGATCATAATAATGTGCAAAAGTTTATGATCGATTAATCGGGCACTCGAAGAAACGCAATCTATGTTGGGCGTTCTAGAGAACTGGTAAGAATTTGGAACTTTTCAGGACGGATTGTTCCGTAGAAACTCAAGGGTAACTTAAGGAACATGATAGGGCTAAGGAGACCAAAGTTGTCCCGGGAAGATTATGGGTATGAAATCATTACGGATAAAGAAAGAGCGAATAGTAACAAGACTCAAATGAAAGGTATGAACCGTCAGAAGCTATAAGTGTTTTTAGAAGTTGCCACAAATGGATGTACATGAATTCAAGCTGCCTCAGATATATTTCCAGTCGGGTTTCTGCAATGTTTAATGATTCTACATGAAGAGCTGACCTAGAGAAATGGTAACGTCAGCCAAATTTGCTACAGTGATTACAAAGTGATAGAGTAAAATGATTGATCGATGGAATTTTATATGACAATAGTGAAGTTTTCCTCTGATGCTAACTCGAGTGTTAAAAAAATCAGAGTGGCGCAGCGGAGTGGTAATCCAAGAATGATATAATGAACGACGCTAAGCTGAGGCTTAGAGTATGAGCAGATGTTAAGTGCTTAATTCCTATTATACGGGATAGTAGTAAGTATAAGCGATTTGGATATATCATGAGTTCTAATGGAAAATTATGAAAGTTAGGTTGATGAATACCTTAAACCTCAAAATCTATAAGGAATGAAATATTTGAATAGAGGCCTTGATCAGATACGACAATGCAGTGGCGAATGAGTTTAATTTCATGTTGTAACCATGTCATGTTAACCTATATTAGCCGAAGATTTCGGAAGTCTTGAACTTAATGTTTACAAGTAAAGGAAGAAGAATGTTTACATAGATTAAAAAGTTATTTGTAGTCCACGGTAAAGGGCTGCGTAATTTCAGGTTATGACTAAAGGATTAGAGACTGAGTGTGCTATTTGGGTAGCAATCGAGTAGAATTTTCCGTTGGAAATAAGAATCTTGAATTTGGCATTCAGAACGAGAAATAAGTTTGTGATGCTGGTGAATTGTAACCATAAATTTACATTATAGGTTGTTGTATACTTAAGAATAAACATGAGTAACATTGGCGGGGCAAACCTGGCAAGCCAGTTGAAAGGCAAATCCTGGATGTTACGAAATGATTAAGAGTAAAAAAAAAGGAACCCCAATTGATGTGGTAGTGTCTCAAATATGTTAAGATTAAGAATGATGTCCCGTTAGTCGGACAAAGATGAGGTAATGTAAAGAGTACACGTGCTCGCTTATGTATGTAAGTTATATGCTATGAAATATATTATATAATGATATGTGAGACGACTCAAGCCACTCATCACTTGGACTAGATTCCTACAAGTTTGGGAATATCGGTGTGGAAAACATTTATGCTACGATAAGGAAACGAGAATAAGTTGTGACAAGAACGATGGGAGATTGGCAAACTCCTAGTATGAAGAATGATTTCTAAGTTATTGAGATAAGTAACGACATAGATCCATCGAAGCAGAACGCGGGTAATCAGTAAGATTTCGTGAGTCCTTGAGGAATTCCGTGATAGAAGCAATGATTAAGATTATGGAAAGTAATACACCAAGATGCCTCCTCCTTGTATTTGTATAATGGAGGTAGTGCGGTAGTTTTACTCACATTAAAGAATGGTATATTTATGGTAAAACCATATATGTAAGATGCCGTTGTATAAGGCAAAGATCGAATATAAGAATTCAATGGAATCGTCGAGGATAATAAGGACGTCCAATGTCGCCAAGGTAAGATTGCGCGGACTATGACGAGATTATAAGAATTCAGCACAAGTGTTAGGATTGGATAACTCTAGGTTGGGTTACAAGAAGTGTATGAACAAGGATATAGTCAGCAAGTTGGATGCGATGGTTCAGATGACCTCATATTCTACTACGCAAGAAAGTGAAATGCACGTCAAGTGCTTCAAATAACAAAAAGATTGTCGGATACATTCGACTTATAGAGTTGGAATCTAAGGAATTCCGATAAGTAAGATGAACTGGAGTCTTGGCTAATGAAGGAAGTGATATGTGAGATTAATTCATATATGATAGTGGATTCTAAATTTCGAGGACGAAATTTCTTTAAGGGGGGTAGATTGTAACATCCCGCCTAAGACTCGAATATTTATTAATGTTGAGGCATGTATCAGAAATGTTTTAAGCAAAGGACAATTTGGTAAATTGTCAGTTAATAGGTTTATTTATATAGCAAGAGTAATATTCCGCTTAAAGTATCAGTTATTAGCGCTAGAAACGTATGAAGCAAGCATGGCGATTTTGTAATTGATTGGCAATGGCAAACCTGTAAATACATGAAAGAAGAAGAATGAATTTAAGAAGGGAAACAAGATATTTTCTTGTTATTTCCTCTTCTTTCTTCCACTCTCCAAATCAGTTCTCTTCCTCTCCCTCTCTCCCTAAATTACACGCCCCCTCACTCTATTGCCACAATCCATCAAACTTCACCCAAAATTCTTGTGAGAACCTTGCTAAGTAAGCTTGCTAAAGGAAAGCTAGAACAAGAGAAAGGAATCAAGGAAGGAAAGGGAGATCAAAGCTAAGGTTGGAGAAAGATTAAGCAAGGGAAGGAATCAAACTATGTTTGATTGGGAAAGCTTGGCAAAGAAGCTAGCAATGGTTGAGGTGAGTTCCCTTGGGGTTTTAGAACCCACCTTGTTGATTTTGATGAATATGTTGTGTTTTGGATACAATTTATTATTAGTGTCCAATTCCTCATGCTTGACAAATCTTTAGTTAATCATGTTGTCATCTATCATTATGCCTTGGAAAATTATTCCCATAAGCTGTTATGATGATTTGGGTATGTTTGGAGTAGCCTAAAGGACTGGAATCACGTTCTGGAAGGTGCAGAAATCGGCCACCGATTGTATGAAATCGGCCACCGATTTTGGTTACTCATTTTTCATGTTTGTTTCGACAAATTTCGGCCCCCGATTTCTCCAATTCGGCCCCCGGTTTTCTTGCTCTTCAGAAAAGCCTAAATTAACATAGGATGAGGATAGGACAATAATGTGGGATAGATACCTAATCCATAAGTTGATATAGAGAGGTTATTAAGCTATGGGATGTTTCCAAATAATCAAGAAAAGGCTTAAGAGAATGTTAAGCCTAAGGTTACAAGTTCATAAGTTATGTTTGGGAAATTGTTCTCCCTAAGTGATGCATTTTAATGTACCATTTATAGTAAAGAATAGTAGCACTTACAAGTGCATAAGATGAGAATCAATGAGAATGCTCATAGGATAACAAGCTTAAGATGCACTCGATTAAGTGTGCGCATGCACAAGGAAAGATTTAATGATCAAAGTTAAGAGCCTATTTATAGGGTAAGTTTTATGAATGAATGTTCAAAGAATAGATTAGATATGTCCAAGAAATATGAAACGTAATAGATACGTCTATGAACTTAAGTTAAGAACTTAATGATAAAGAATATGATAACGTGTTCATCAGACTCCGGGATACGCCGGATGGGATTTCTCCGAAAGGGCTATCCACACGTAAGTTATAAGACGATATTAAACGTGTTCATCAGACTCCGGGATTCGCCGGATGGGACTTCTCCGAGAGGGTTGTCTACATGCAAAGTTGTGTCCAGCAGGCTCCGGATTATGCCGGATGGGGCTTCACCGAGAGGGTTGCCTACACAAAGATAAGAGGAGTCCGGTGTTAGCCTGATATGATAGGAATTTCACCGGTATGATGGGAGATGTACTTCGGGGTTACTCCACCCGGATGCACTCCGTAAAACGAACCAAGATAATGATTGTTTGTTCAACCCTAACTTCTAACTTAACGTTATACGAAAGATGAATACGAATATGAAATGAATATGTATACTTTATATGTAATACGAGACATGATGATTAGTTCCTAGTGAACGAGATGTGATCATAGGATGTCCCCAAGATCACTACGTATAATACTAAGATAAGAATAGAGTAAGATTATGTTAATGACAAGTGTAAGAAAGATAAAGACATGACGCGATCCTAGGTTTCCCCTTGATCGCGATAGATGTTAAAGAATGACAGCGATCGTAGGTATCCCCAATATCGCTAAGAATAGGCACGGCGACCCTAGGTTTCCCCCGTGGTTGCCAACAGTAGGTTGGGCTGGAGCTCACTGAGACGTATGTCTCACCCCAATCCTTCTGGTGCAGGTTCATAGGTTTACCAGAGATGTTCATGAAGATCTTCAGGATGGCGCTGGATGGAGTGCAGATGCTCGTCATGGCAAGCTCAGGAGGTTGATAGATTTTATATTTGTATATGAACATGTATTATATGGCATTTGGACATTTATGTAAACGAGCAAATTGTACTCATTCAGTAGCTTTGTATATATATTATTATTGAAAATTTTAATGTATCCGGTATCAGATTAATACACATGCTAAATATTCTAGATAATTTAGTATGGGTGTTACAGATAGAGAGGGTGCAAGGCCAGGGACATGTGGTAGCAACTACAAGTGAATGGAAATTATAGAACAAAAAAGGTGTATTATGAGATGCAATCCTGGAGGATGGGCACAAGAAACAGAGTGGATGACTCAGATGAGCAAGAAGAAGAATTGGAGAGCAAAAATTTTGAAGACGGCTTATGCGGAAACCGTATACAACTGCTGGTTGTACAGGAATGAAAGAGTTTATAGAGAGAATGATAGCAATACAATAGATACTCACACGGGTATAGATAGGAAAATTATTGAAATAATTGTCAATAGAATCTGGAGGAAGCCTAAACTCCGTGATCGCATAGCTCAATTGATTATGAGTGAAATATAATTTTGGTTTCATTTGTTTTGTCTTGTACTGGACCCTACGGGTCGCGTGTATTAAATGTTTTTGGGAATCAATAAATTCTTAATTCTCCAAAAAAAAGTTATTTATTTAGTATCCGGTTTAAACGGTTCAATAGCGGTTTAAGCTGTAAGTTGCTACCTGATGATGACTCTCCACTTCTGAGTTTCTTCATTGCATTCTTTCCCCCAGAATTCCTTCCCACAGGCCTGTAATTGCTTTCAACTTCTTCGACGTCAACGACAAGTTCATTGACATTCTTACTTTGTATTGCTTGGAGCTGCTTCACAGATAAGCGACCCTTTTTGTCTATGGTATTGGGTGTGAACACTCCAATAATATTGGTCTTCAAACCAACATCATCAAGCCCTTTCAAATCTGGGTCTTCAGCATATTGCTTGGCGTACATTAAGACAAGTGAAACTACTGAATTGAGATTTTGATTGAAAGAATGTTGTTCAACTAAAATTTCCAACAATTTGACCCACAAGTCTTGATCACTCCAGTCTATAAATTGAGTCCATATCGTGCAAGTTTCAGTTGCATAAAAATCTCATTAATAACTTTGTTATTCATGTTTGATGGAAGAGCCTGCAAAGAAAGAAAACATTCAGAACCCCAACTAACTTGAATGCTAAAGAATACAACTCAACAAAGCAACTTTCAGAATTACTGCTAGGATTAAAATTCATACAGCGAGAATTAAAATTGCCAAATACAAATCCGATACAAACAACCCTAAAAGGTAGGATTCTAAGATATTTAGATTTCAAATTTCAAATTATCAAAACGCTGATAGGAGAGAGTCATTGTAAGAATGTCACGTGGATAATTTTCTTTAAAAAATCGTCCACAAATTATCAAAGGGTACTTTACTTTTTAATCAAATGAGCTTATAAGACATAAGCTATAAGCTCAAAAAACAGTTCTTCCCAAACAGAGTCTTAATACTTATTTTAGAGCATTTGACCGGAGAAAAAATAAATAAATAAAATAAAATAAAATAAAAAGAAGAGTTTAAAGTTGTTACCCTCCAGCATAACTTAACATCAAAAACGATTTTCGAAACTCTAACTCTCCCAACGCCGTTAAAACACCGGAATCCAACAGAGGAAACTCTAACTCTTCCGTGGGAATCGAACTGTGCCCCTGGGACCTATGTTTGATGTGTTTGAATACAGTTCTACTTGCTGCTTTACCTGATGCAGGAGCGTGAACTACACATGCACTGAACAAACACATCAAACATACCAATGCAAGTCATGAGCTGCACCTACCTATTAAGTAGTAGGCTTAGGGTATTCAAAAAGTGAAGGGTTTGCATGTGACAAGAACTCAAACTTTGGAGATTTCAGATCATAGTTGAGGCCGATAAGAGCCGTTGGTGAAAAAGCCTTGAATACAGTTCTACTTGCTGCTTTACCTGATGCAAGAGCGTGAACTACACATGCACTGAACAAACACATCAAACATACCATTGCATGTCATGAGCTGCACCTACCTATTAAGTCTTAGGGTATTCAAAAAGTGAAGGGTTTGCATGTGACAAGAACTCAAACTTTGGAGATTTCAGATCATAGTTGAGGCCGATAAGAGCCATTGGTGAAAAAGCCAAGCCAATGAAATACAGATGAAACTGTTGAGTCAATGCATTTTTTCCAGTTTTTTGGTGGTTCTTTTGTTGATGCTTTTGCGCTAAGTGCTGGTGCATCATATTTTTCTTCCTTGCAGCTGCGCAGTGTGATTTGACGGTGGATAGACAAAAGGTCATATGTTGCCCCAGTGGTCTATGACAAGCTATGATGTCAGCTTGAGGTGTAAGTGTCTCATTTGGAATTTGAGGTGCTTCTAGTGTTGGCCTTGTTAGCACACACCTGCCTGATGGTGCAGGCACAGTCAGTGCTCCTGCACAGTCATATGGAGTCATTCGTCATCTGATGCAGGCGCATTTGTTGTTATTAGTGCTGGCGCATGGAATACAGTTCTACTTGCTGCTTTACCTGATGCAGGTGCGTGAACTACACATGCACTGAACAAACACATCAAACATACCAATGCAAGTCATAAGCTGCACCTACCTATTAAGTAGTAAGCTTAGGGTATTCAAAAAGTGAAGGGTTTGCATGTGACAAGAACTCAAACTTTGGAGATTTCAGATCATAGATGAGGCCGATAAGAGCCGTTGGTGAAAAAGCCAAGCTAATGAAATAGATATGAAACTGTTGAGTCAATGCATTTTTTCCAGTTTTTTGGTGGTTCTTTTGTTGATGCTTTTGCGCTAAGTGCTGGTGCATCATATTTTTCTTCCTTGTAGCTGCGCAGTGTGATTTGACGGTGGATAGACAAAAGGTCATTCGTTGTTGGCCTTCTCTAACACAAGTTTGGATGTTGCCCATGTGGTCTATGACAAGCTATGATGTCAGCTTGAGGTGTAAGTGTCTCATTTGGAATTGAGGTGCTTCTAGTGTTGGCCTTGTAAGCACACACCTGCCTGATGGTGCAGGCGCAGTCAATGCTTCTGCACTGTCATATGGAGTCGTTCGTCAGCTGATGCAGGCGCATTTGTTGTTATTAGTGCTGGCACATTGAATACAGTTCTACTTGCTGCTTTACCTGATGCAGGAGCGTGAACTACACATGCACTGAACAAACACATCAAACATATCAATGCAAGTCATTAGCTGCACCTACCAATTAAGTAGTAGGCTTAAGGTATTCAAAAAGTGAAGGGTTTGCATGTGACAAGAACTCAAACTTTGGAGATTTCAGATCATAGTTGAGGCCGATAAGAGCCGTTGGTGAAAAAGCCAAGATAATGAAACAAATATGAAACTGTTGAGTCAATGCATTTTTTTCCAGTTTTTGGTGGTTCTTTTGTTGATGCTTTTGTGCTAAGTGCTGGTGCATCATATTTTTCTTCCTCGCAGGTGCACAGTGTGACTTGACGGTGCACAGACAAAAGGTCACTCATTGTTGGCCTTCTCTAACACAAGTTTGGATGTTGCCCATGTGGTCTAAGACAAGCTATGATGTCAGCTTGAGGTGTATTTGTCTCATTTGGAATTGAGGTGCTTCTAATGATGGCCTTGTAAGAACACACCTGCCTGATGCTGCAGGCGCATTCAGTGCAGCTGTATATTCATTTGGAGTCTTTCCTCTGCTGATGCACGCGCATTTGTTGTTATTAATGCTGGTGCGGAGAGTGCTGGTGCCTTGAATAAAGTTCTGCTTGCTGCTTTACCTGATGCAGGAGCGTGAACTGCACATGCACTGAACAAACACATCAAACATACCATTGCAAGTCATGAGCTGCATCTACCTATTAACTCTTAGGGTATTGAAAAAGTGAAGGGTTTGCATGTGACAAGAACTCAAATTTTGGAGATTTCAGATCATAGTTGAGGCCGATAAGAGCCGTTGGTGAAAAAGCCAAGCTAATGAAATAGATATGAAACTGTTGAGTCAATGCATTTTTTCCAGTTTTTTGGTGGTTCTTTTGTTGATGCTTTTGCGCTAAGTGCTGGTGCATCATATTTTTCTTCCTTGCAGCTGCGCAGTGTGATTTGACGGTGGATAGACAAAAGGTCATATGTTGCCCATGTGGTCTATGAAAAGCTATGATGTCAGCTTGAGGTGTAAGTGTCTCATTTGGAATTTGAGGTGCTTCTAGTGTTGGCCTTGTTAGCACACACCTGCCTGATGGTGCAGGCGCAGTCAGTGCTCCTGCACAGTCATATGGAGTCATTCGTCATCTGATGCAGGCGCATTTGTTGTTATTTGTGCTGGCGCATGGAATACAGTTCTACTTGCTGCTTTACCTGATGCAGGAGCGTGAACTACGCATGCACTGAACAAACACATCAAACATACCAATGCAAGTCATGAGCTGCACCTACCTATTAAGTAGTAGGTTTAGGGTATTCAAAAAGTGAAGGGTTTGCATGTGACAAGAACTCAAACTTTGGAGATTTCAGATCATAGTTGAGGCCGATAAGAGTCGTTGGTGAAAAAGCCAAGCTAATGAAATAGATATGAAACTTTTGAGTGAATGCATTTTTTCCAGTTTTTTGGTGGTTCTTCTGTTGATGCTTTTGCGCTAAGTGCCGGTGCATCATATTTTTCTTCCTTGTAGCTGCGCAGTGTGATTTGACGGTGGATACACAAAAGGTCATTCGTTGTTGGCCTTCTCTAACACAAGTTTGGATGTTGCCCATGTGGTCTATGACAAGCTATGATGTCAGCTTGAGGTGTAAGTGTCTCCTTTGGAATTGAGGTGCTTCTAGTGTTGGCCTTGTAAGCACACACCTGCCTGATGGTGCAGGCGCAGTCAGTGCTCCTGCACAATCATATGGAGTCATTCGTCATCTGATGCAGGCGCATTTGTTGTTATTTGTGCTGGCGCATGGAATACAGTTCTACTTGCTGCTTTACCTTATGCAGGAGCGTGAACTACACATGCACTGAACAAACACATCAAACATACCAATGCAAGTCATGAGCTGCACCTACCTATTAAGTAGTAGGCTTAGGGTATTCAAAAAGTGAAGGGTTTGCATGTGACAAGAACTCAAACTTTGGAGATTTCAGATCATAGTTGAGGCCGATAAGAGCCGTTGGTGAAAAAGCCAAGCTAATGAAATAGATATGACACTGTTGTGTCAATGCATTTTTTCCAGTTTTTTGGTGGTTCTTCTGTTGATGCTTTTATCGGGCAGGTGTGTGCTAACAAGGCCAACACTAGAAGCACCTCAAATTCCAAATGAGACACTTACACCTCAAGCTGACATCATAGCTTGTCATAGACCACATGGGCAACATATGACCTTTTGTCTATCCACCGTCAAATCACATTGTGCAGCTGCAAGGAAGAAAAATATGATGCACCAGCACTTAGCGCAAAAGCATCAACAAAAGAACCACCAAAAAACTGGAAAAAATGCATTGACACAACAGTTTCATATCTATTTCATTAGCTTGGCTTTTTCACCAACGGCTCTTATCGGCCTCAACTATGATCTTAAATCTCCAAAGTTTGAGTTCTTGTCACATGCAAACCCTTCACTTTTTGAATACCCTAAGCCTACTACTTAATAGGTAGGTGCAGCTCATGACTTGCATTGGCAGGTGTGTTCTTACAAGGCCATCACTAGAAGCACCTCAATTCCAAATGAGACAAATACACCTCAAGCTGACATCATAGCTTGTCATAGACCACATGGGAAACATCCAAACTTGTGTTAGAGAATGCCAACAATGAGTGACCTTTTGTCTGTGCACCGTCAAGTCATACTGTGCACCTGCGAGGAAGAAAAATATGATGCACCAGCACTTAGCACAAAAGCATCAACAAAAGAACCACCAAAAACTGGAAAAAAATGCATTGACTCAACAGTTTCATATTTATTTCATTATCTTGGCTTTTTCACCAACGGCTCTTATCGGCCTCAACTATGATCTGAAATCTCCAAAGTTTGAGTTCTTGTCACATGCAAACTCTTCACTTTTTGAATACCTTAAGCCTACTACTTAATAGGTAGGTGCAGCTCATGACTTGCATTGATATGTTTGATGTGTTTGTTCAGTGCATGTGTAGTTCACGCTCCTGCATCAGGTAAAGCAGCAAGTAGAACTGTATTCAATGTGCCAGCACTAATAACAACAAATGCACCTGCATCAGCTGACGAATGACACCATATGACAGTGCAGAAGCATTGACTGCGCCTGCACCATCAGGCAGGTGTGTGCTTACAAGGCCAAAATTAGAAGCACCTCAATTCCACCGTCAAATCACACTGCGTAGCTACAAGGAAGAAAAATATGATGCACCAGCACTTAGCGCAAAAGCATCAACAAAAGAACCACCAAAAAACTGGAAAAAATGCATTGACTCAACAGTTTCATATCTATTTCATTAGCTTGCCTTTTTCACCAACGGCTCTTATCGGCCTCAACTATGATCTGAAATCTCCAAAGTTTGAGTTCTTGTCACATGCAAACCCTTCACTTTTTGAATACCCTAAGCCTACTAGTTAATAGGTAGGTGCAGCTCATGACTTGCATTGGCAGGTGTGTTCTTACAAGGCCATCACTAGAAGCACCTCAATTCACAATGAGACAAATACACCTCAAGCTGACATCATAGCTTGTCATAGACCACATTGGCAACATCCAAACTTGTGTTAGAGAATGCCAACAATGAGTGACCTTTGGTCAGTGCACCGTCAAGTCACACTGTGCACCTGCGAGGAAGAAAAATATGATGCACCAGCACTTAGCACAAAAGCATAAACAAAAGAACCACCAAAAACTGGAAAAAAATGCATTGACTCAACAGTTTCATATTTATTTCATTATCTTGGCTTTTTCACCAACGGCTCTTATCGGCCTCAACTATGATCTGAAATCTCCAAAGTTTGAGTTCTAGTCACATGCAAACTCTTCACTTTTTGAATACCTTAAGCCTACTACTTAATAGGTAGGTGCAGCTCATGACTTGCATTGATATGTTTGATGTGTTTGTTCAGTGCATGTGTAGTTCACGCTCCTGCATCAGGTAAAGCAGCAAGTAGAACTGTATTCAATGTGCCAGCACTAATACCAACAAATGCGCCTGCATCAGCTGACGAATGACACCATATGACAGTGCAGAAGAATTGACTGCGCCTGCACCATCAGGCAGGTGTGTGCTTACAAGGCCAAAATTAGAAGCACCTCAATTCCACCGTCAAATCACACTGCGTAGCTACAAGGAAGAAAAATATGATGCACCAGCACTTAGCGCAAAAGCATCACCAAAAAACTGGAAAAAATGCATTGACTAAACAGTTTCATATCTATTTCATTAGCTTGCCTTTTTCACCAACGGCTCTTATCGGCCTCAACTATGATCTGAAATCTCCAAAGTTTGAGTTCTTGTCACATGCAAACCCTTCACTTTTTGAATACCCTAAGCCTACTAGTTAATAGGTAGGTGCAGCTCATGACTTGCATTGGAAGGTGTGTTCTTACAAGGCCATCACTAGAAGCACCTCAATTCACAATGAGACAAATACACCTCAAGCTGACATCATAGCTTGTCATAGACCACATTGGCAACATCCAAACTTGTGTTAGAGAATGCCAACAATGAGTGACCTTTGGTCTGTGCACCGTCAAGTCACACTGTGCACCTGCGAGGAAGAAAAATATGATGCACCAGCACTTAGCACAAAAGCATCAACAAAAGAACCACCAAAAACTGGAAAAAAATGCATTGACTCAACAGTTTCATATTTATTTCATTATCTTGGCTTTTTCACCAACGGCTCTTATCGGCCTCAACTATGATCTGAAATCTCCAAAGTTTGAGTTCTAGTCACATGCAAACTCTTCACTTTTTGAATACCTTAAGCCTACTACTTAATAGGTAGGTGCAGCTCATGACTTGCATTGATATGTTTGATGTGTTTGTTCAGTGCATGTGTAGTTCACGCTCCTGCATCAGGTAAAGCAGCAAGTAGAACTGTATTCAATGCGCCAGCACTAATAACAACAAATGCGCCTGCATCAGCTGACGAATGACACCATATGACAGTGCAGAAGCATTGACTGCGCCTGCACCATCAGGCAAGTGTGTGCTTACAAGGCCAACACTAGAAGCACCTCAATTCCAAATGAGACACTTACACCTCAAGCTGACATCATAGCTTGTCATAGACCACATGGGCAACATCCAAACTTGTGTTAGAGAAGGCCAACAACGAATGACCTTTTGTCTATCCACCGTCAAATCACACTGCGTAGCTACAAGGAAGAAAAATATGATGCACCAGCACTTAGCGCAAAAGCATCAACAAAAGAACCACCAAAAAACAGGAAAAAAATGCATTGACTCAATAGTTTCATATCTATTTCATTAGCTTGCCTTTTTCACCAACGGCTCTTATCGGCCTCAACTATGATCTGAAATCTCCAAAGTTTGAGTTCTTGTCACATGCAAACCCTTCACTTTTTGAATACCCTAAGCCTACTACTTAATAGGTAGGTGCAGCTCTTGACTTGCAATGGTATGTTTGATGTGTTTGTTCAGTGCATGTGTACTTTACGCTCCTGCATCAGGTAAAGCAGCAAGTAGAACTGTATTCCATGCGCCTGCACTAATAACAACAAATGCGCCTGCATCAGATGACGAATGACTCCATATGACTGTGCAGAAGCACTGACTGCGCCTGCACCATCAGGAAGGTGTGTGCTAACAAGGCCAACACTAGAAGCACCTCAAATTCCAAATGAGACACTTACACCTCAAGCTGACATCATAGCTTGTCATAGACCACATGGGCAACATATGACCTTTTGTCTATCCACCGTCAAATCACACTGCGCAGCTGTAAGGAAGAAAAATATGATGCACCAGCACTTAGCGCAAAAGCATCAACAAAAGAACCACCAAAAAACTGGAAAAAATGCATTGACTCAACAGTTTCATATCTATTTCATTAGCTTGGCTTTTTCACCAACGGCTCTTAACGGCCTCAACTATGATCTGAAATCTCCAAAGTTTGAGTTCTTGTCACATGCAAACCCTTCACTTTTTCAAAACCCTAAGACTTAATAGCTAGGTGCAGCTCATGACTTGCAATGGTATGTTTGATGTGTTTGTTCAGTGCATGTGCAGTTCACGCTCCTGCATCAGGTAAAGCAGCAAGCAGAACTTTATTCAAGGCACCAGCACTCTACGCACCAGCACTAATAACAACAAATGCGCCTGCATCAGCTGACGAAAGACTCCAAATGAATATGCAATCCAAAAGCCTTAAAGTTGTTTGAATATTACAAATCATCAAATAAATTAGTCCAACCTCTTTCATCCTCGTCTTCCTCAACACCATCCTTAGATTGGGCTAAAAAGCAGAATGTTAGTATTATAAAAATGTTCATAATAATTGTAATATCCCGCTTAGAAGTATCAGTTATAAGCGTTAGAAACTTCGTTTGCAAGCAATGGCAAGGTTGTAATTAGGAAGAGTGGCAAAGTTGTAATTAAGGGCAAATGGTCAAATGGATAAATATGAAATTTGGCAAGGTTTTCTACTCATTTCTTTCACTCTTAAATCTGAAAACTTCTCTTTCTTCTTCTCTCATTTTCGCCCCCATCTCCTCTTCATCATCAAATCATCCTTCTTACAGAATCAAGCTCCTTCCTAAATTCTTGTCTCCCAAGCAAGCTTGTTTTGGAATTTTGGAGTAAGAAGAAGTTATAGGAAAGCCAAGGAATAGAAGTTGTCTTGAGTAGAGGCTTTGGACTTGAAGCTAGGGTTTGAATTTCTCAACTTAGCAAGCATCTTTTGAGGTTAAGGTGAGCTCCTAGTGGGTTTTAGAACCCTCCTTGTTTAAGTTTTGAGGTTTATTGTTATATGATCAAATTTGTGATTCATAGAACCCTAGTTCCCATTTGATGGAATTTCCTTGATTAAACATGTTATAAGTTGTTTATATGCCTTAGAAATAAGCCTTAAGCTGTATGATGTTGGAGTGTGTTTGATTGTGCCAAGAATAGTGAAAATTATGCTTTGAAACTGCCCTATGTTGTCCAACTGCAGGTAAAATCGTGTCACGATTCTGCAACCGTGTCACGATTTTACAGGCAGAACATAACACGAATTCTGGGCATGGAATCGTAACACGATTCCAAAATCGTGTCACGATTTTGAAGGTGGACAGAACATGATGTTTTTCAACTTTACTTGCACCATTCCAGCTGTTCAAAACTACTTCAAACTCATTAAGCAACGTGCAATGGCTATGTACCTCTTTATAGTGTTAAAGGACCTATCCCTTAGAGAATGATTAGATCATCGGGGAAGGCATATGGCAAGATAATTTGAGAGCTTAAATAGGTGGATAAGTTATAGAAGTATTCCTTTGGAATACATAGGCAATGGGAATGCTTCGGCAATCATAATTACAGATATGTTCGTAGTGTTGGTTCACCAACAATCCTAGGTGGTTCATGAGAACGATGAGCCAAGAATCATAGGTTATAGATTATATGTTACAGGAATGGTTTACGATCATAGTACTGATTATATGATTATATGTCAAAGTTAAAGAATTAAAGATCAAAGATAATGGCGTGCTCGCACGTTTCACAGTCATAGGGCGTGTTCATCAGACTCCGGGATTTGCTGGATGGGACTTCTCTGAGAGGGTTGTCCACACGTTTCATAGGGAGTCCGGTGTTAGCCTGATTGATAGGAATTTCACCGGGTCATAGGGAGATGTACTTCGGGGTTACTCCACCCGGATGCACTCCGTAAAATGAACTCAGATAATTGCTTGTTCAACGCTAACAGCTAACATAAAACACTTTATTTGTATTATGTTTTACAGTTATAGTTAAAGTCATAGTCACAGGAAGTTTAGAGTTACAGGCAGATTATAGTTAAAGTCATAGGCAGGTTTACAAGACTTGGCGATTCTAGATTTTCCCCTAAATTGCCAAGGTAGGCATGGCGACCCTAGGTTCCCAGTGGTTGCCAACAGTAGGTTGGGTAGAGCTCACTGAGACATTATGTCTCATCCCATTCCTTCTGGTGCAGGTTCACAGGCAGGATCGCAATCAGCACGCAACAAGGGTAAGGAGAAGGCTACGGACTGATCGTGTTGTTGTTATATGTTATGGCTGATTGTATTATATGGTTGTATTCATGTTGTACATGTATCAGAGATGTTGTTTAAACTTTGATTGTAATATTACAATGTGATGTAATATTTGTATGAACTTTCATATTGTAAATTAATGTATCCAGTACGAAATTTTAATACTCGTATAAGATCCTAGGCAATCCTATTATGGGTGTTACAATAATATTAATACCAACACTGAGCTATGTCCTTTGTTTTAGTTAAATAAATAAAAGTTAGATAAGTGGAGCAGACCTACCGGTTGCAGAAAGTTTGAACGTATCTCACTTGGTCTTCCAATGACATTGATGTCCATAATTTAATTCTTGATAAATGTATTTGATCCCGGTTTTCATTAAAAATATGGTTAGCATCAACTATTTGCTGGAAAGACAAACGGCCAATTGATCGAAGATAAGTGAGTCGATCAGCAACATATGTCATATCATTATCTAAAAAACCATAGCAAGTAAGATAAGCCCTATTAGAAATAAAATAATGCATGACAAGCATCCTTGTACACTAATGTAAGCTGCAAGCTGTTACCTATATTTTCAAAACTTTCCCCACATCTCAATCTTCTATCACCTGAAAATATCATTAGCAAGTAAGATAAGCCCCTTATAGAAATAAAAAATAATGTATGACAAACATCCTTGTTGTTTGTGGTGTTGATTACCTTGGGCGGATCCAGTTAATTAACAGTGTAATTTTTAGCACTACAAACTATTGGTTGTAGTGCATTCCTCTTCCCAAAGGAGTGATCAATAGGCTGGAGGCAATGTGTAGAACGTTTTTGTGGACGGGTAAGGATACAGTGACCAAGAAGTCGCCCATAGCGTGGACTAAAGTCTGTAAGCCCATGAAATATGGTGGGATGAATGTTATAAATCTGCAGATCTGGAACAATGCGTGTACGGCAAAAGTGTTGTGGAACCTGTCCAGGAAAACCGACAGCCTATGGGTTCGGTGGGTGCATACGTAATACATAAAACAAGCGAATGTCATGACAGTGCCTATAGGGAATAACTGCTCATGGATTCTTCAAAATGTTCTCAAAATGATAGAGAGGGTGCAAGGTCAGGGACATGTGGCAGCAACTACAAGTGAATGGAAATTATAGAACAAAAAAGGTGTATTATGAGATGCAATCCTGGAGGATGGGCACAAGAAACAGAGTGGATGACTCAGATGAGCAAGAAGAAGAATTGGAGAGCAAAAATTTTGAAGACGGCTTATGCGGAAACCGTATACAACTGCTGGCTGTACAGGAATGAAAGAGTTTATAGAGAGAATGATAGCAATACAATAGATACTCACACGGGTATAGATAGGAAAATTATTGAAATAATTGTCAATAGAATCTGGAGGAAGCCTAAACTCCGTGATCGCATAGCTCAATTGATTATGAGTGAAATATAATTTTGGTTTCATTTGTTTTGTCTTGTACTGGACCCTACGGGTTGCGTGTATTAAATGTTTTTGGGAATCAATAAATTCTTAATTCTCCAAAAAAGAGTTATTTATTTAGTATCCGGTTTAAACGGTTCAATAGCGGTTTAAGCTGTAAGTTGCTACCTGATGATGACTCTCCACTTCTGAGTTTCTTCATTGCATTCTTTCCCCCAGAATTCCTTCCCACATGCCTGTAATTGCTTTGAACTTCTTCGACGTCAACGACAAGTTCATTGACATTCTTACTTTGTATTGCTTGGAGCTGCTTCATAGATAAGTGAAGATGAAATAGCTCTAATATTCATTTATTAGCTCATAGCACCTCAATCATGGCATTATGAGCATCTTCAAGTTTAGGATTAACAAAAGTTTATTCTCTAAGCTAATGGTAGTTCACTTCCATAATTGATTGAACTGCACATGACATAAATTATAATGTCATAAAAAATATGAACATAAGAAGAAGATAAACTTATGATTAACAAAAGTTATAAGTAAGAGACCATGGAACATCTTAAATTCAACTAAGATTTGCCATGGAGGATGCATCGGTGTTAATGATGTATCCTTATTCTTCTCAACCAAAAGAATCAAATGGAGCATGTTGTTAGTATTTGCATGGAAAACAGTTAATGGCAACAGTTTTTTTTAACAACCAAAAGTTATTGAGATAACATAGAACCAATGCACAAAATGTACTCTGGCTGTCAAAACAGAACAGCAGCACCACATCATAATAGTTGTGTTCAAGATAACACAATACCAAAAATAACAGGAAAATAACAACCAAAAATAACTTTCTCAAAGTTACAAACACAACCGCATAACTGCTTCAAATGATAACCGCTTAAGCTATGGTTGTGCATTCCAATTACGAACCTAATTAAAATCCATAAACATAGTCTCAGCTAACACAAAATCTGGACCATACCAGAAACAACAAAATTGCAGCAACACCAGCTGACACACACAGAGCAATAAAGGAGACTGATGGCTAAAACAAAGACAACGAACGGCACCAAACCAGGATAAAGGAAACCCTGCACCCAAACCACACAACATGAAGATAGTGAGGACTAAAACATACAATATTAAGGAGAATATGTAATATCCCACTTAACCCTCAACGGACTTGTATCAGTTGAACGAGCCTTAGAAGAAAACTTAATGAAGGGTAAATCGTATGACAAAGTATGTTTATGGTTTTCTGAACTTGGTAATAAATCACGCAATGTTTTACCAATGAGCAGTGTTAATCAACTGAGAATTGAGAACACACAAGAATTATAAGGCATCGAATTAAGAGAAGTTGGAAAGAAAGAGAACACGTTGGCCATTTATCATCAGGGAAATAATAAGTTGGACATGGTTTAATACAAAAAGGGCATAATTGTAATTAGGAGAAAATTGATACATAAGACATATATATTTCCAGCAACACATAATTCCTTAGTTTGTTTTTATTTCTTTTCTTTAGAAACGTTCAGAACTCTCTTTACTTCCATAACCCTTTTCTTCCATAGAACCCTTTTCTTCCATACATACAAACCCAAATTCGGAGGTTCTGCTCCAAATCCTTTTCTTCCATTCAAATCGAGCCAAATCCATCAAAGGTTTAGGGCAAAATCTCTCCATCGAAGGTTCTGCTCCAAACAAACCCAAATTCGAAATCCCTCTCAAAGCTCAAATCCATCGAAACCCTCTCATACCCAAACCCTTCATTCAGGTTTTTAAAAATTTGGACTGTGTTGGGAGCACATAAAGCAAAAGTTGGAGCTTGGGTTTGGTTTTGCTTGGAGTTCACAAGGTAATCAAGAATAAGTTGTTTTAAGAAATTAATTTGTGGCTTAATGCTGTTTATATAGAGCTGATACTGTTGTGAGGATGAAACTGTAAATGGGTAGGCTGTTTTAGAAGCTACAAAAGTGATTAAACCATGAATAAGCTGTTTTGGCATGTTTGATGTATACATGAGAATAGGTATAAATTATGGCACCGATTTTCCATGTTTGGACTGCTGGGTTAATGTTTTAGAGCTGGCAGGAAACTGAATAGAAGCAATAAGCTGTTTTGGGAATTGCAGAAGTGATTAAGTGTATAAGCTGTTTTGATAGAATCACTGTTTGGCTCGTAACTGTTGCTGTGTAACCTGGAAGTGAATAATTATTGGATTTTTGGATTCTACGTTTAATTCCCTTCAGTTCGGGTATAAATTTCATGTGATTCGGATTAATAACGAGCTCAGAAAACGCATTTGAAACTTGGAAAATCCTGCTGGAACAGTCTACGGGTTTTGGCGTAGTTTCGCGGAATAAGCTGAATTACGAGTTTAAGTGGGTGGAATGACTCCAAAAATTGTATACATGTGCTTGATAGACTTGGTAAGAGTAAAGGTTGAAGTTGGATTGAAAATGGGACTTACAGAAGCCATAAGCTGCAGTTAAGCTGTTTTTGGATAAGTGCTTAAGGAGCTTGGCAGGAACCTTGGTTGATGATTAAGCTGATTAAAGTGTCCAGAAATGTACTGGTGAGTTCCCTAGGGGTTATAGAACCCACTTTGTTGAGATTTCATGAGTATTTAGTATTTGAACAAAGTTATGAATTTTAGTGCCTTAATTTTATGTTGCTAGTAATTCTTGATCATACATGTTGCAATTTGTTAATATGTTTTAGAAATTTATCCCTGAAAGCTGTATGATGTTTGGGCATGATTGGATAAGCCAAATGGTGGAAATCTTGTTTTTAAACTTGCCCTATGCTGTCCAACTGCAGGTAAAATCGTGTCACGATTTTACCACCGTGTCACGATTTTACAGGCAGGAGCTAACACGATTTCTGGGTAGGAAATCGTGACACGATTCCCAAATCGTGTCACGATTTTGCAGTGGACAGGAACATGTTGTTTTTCGTCAAATCTTGCACCGTTCTGGCTATCCAATACTGCTTCAGACACAAGAAACAACATGTGATGATTAAGAGTCACTAATAAGCATTATAAGACCTATCCTTGAGAATGTTTAGATCATTATTATAGATTGAGGATAGGCACAACATTGAGAGAATGGATGCCTTAATCCACAAGTTGTCATAGAAAGTATAGGAGCTAGTATTGGGATTATCCCTTACTACACAATTATCATACACTCAATCAAGTAAGTGCAAGCCAAGAATGATATAGTATTCAAGTTTAGAACCTTTATAGGTTAAGTATTCAAGATTTGTTAAGTTGCTAAGCCGTGGCCTTCGTCGTTCACGCCAGTGGGACACGAATGGTTCATGCAAAGTAAGGACTAAGATTAATATGATTAAGTTGTGACTTTCATCGTTCACGCCAGTGGAACATCAAAGGTTCATGCCTAAGTTTAAAGAATATTAATTCGCGTCTTCCGTCGTTCACGCCAGTGGGACATGGAAGGTATACGCTTAAGTTAAGATTAATATTAAGTCGTGTCTTCTGTTGTTCACGCCAGTGGGACACAGGAGGTTCACGCCAGTGGGACGTGTTATTCCGCAAGGATGACCGCACGACGATAAGAGGAGTCCGGTGTTAGCCTGATATGATAGGAATTTTCACCGGTTATCAGGGGAATGTGCTTCGGGGTTACTCCACCCGGGGGCATTCCGTAAAATGAACTCAGATAATATTGCTTGTTCAACGCTAACAGCTAACATAAAGACATGTATCAGTTAATATTTTATTATGTTATCAGACAGAGAATAATTATCAGACAGGAATCAGTTATCAGGCGGTGATCCTAGGTTTCCCCTCGATCACCCAGTTATCAGGATATAGTCTAGATCTCATGACTATTCAGTATTAGACTCAGACAATGATCCTAGGTTTCCCCTTGATCACTAGTTCAGCAGGATGTAGTCCAGTTTATGACTACACAGTTTAGCAGAACAGTCAGGTAGCCCTCTATGGGTAAGGTTAAAACTTGGCGATCATAGGTATCCCCAAGATTGCCGAGAGTAGGCACGGCGACCCTAGGTTTTCCCCGTGGTTGCCAACAGTAGGTTGGGCTGGAGCTCACTGAGACATTATGTCTCACCCCAATCCTTCTGGTGCAGGTTTTCAGGTTATCAAGAGATGTTCATGATGATATTCTTCAAGAAGACGCTGGATGGAGTGCGGTTGCTCGTTGTGGACAAGTTCAGGAGGTTTTCAGATTTTATATATATGTATATGAAAGTGTATTTTACGATATTTGGACAACTGTATAAACGAGTCAACTTGTACTCATTCAGATGTATGTATTATTATTATTGAAAATTTTAATGTACCCAGTATCAGATTAATACACATGCTAAATATTCTACATAATTTAGTATGGGTGTTACAATTGGTATCAGAGCAGGTCGATTCAGACCGTGCCTTGGGTCATTAAAAATTCAATAAAAGTAGTGGGACCATTGGGTTCCAGGTGTTGTTCTAAATGTCACATCTAGTTGAGCCTGATCAACTCAATCTAGTATATGACAGTTAGGATAAATGTCCGAGAGCTGAATGTGACCAAGGAGGAATGAAGTGTATGAAGGGCGAAGATTAAGGTGATAGAATTTTAAGACGGAGTTGGCGAAGAAGTATTCAACGCCAAATGGTGGCCATCAAACCGTAAAGTGGCTAAGCCTATTTACGGCAGAGTTTAGGAATGTCAGAAATATTTAAGGATATGGTGAAGCACTTCAACTCAGTTGGATGCATCGTTGGATGATGCCTCATCTGTGGAGGACATAAGGATTAAGGAATCATGGAATACTCTAAGGGGTGACTTGGAACCGCAGTTTGAGAAGTTAAAGTGAAGTGTGGACTATGTAGCAATTCTGTGTACAGAGTTGAAGAATTGCAGTACCAAAACATAGAGACTCGAATGAGGAATTATCGGTCGGTTTTGAAATCTCTAGACTACCAGCAAGGATAGAGTGTGTAAGAATCGGAGGACTCACACACTCGACTCGGATGAGAATTCAATGTCCAGACGGTTAAGGGAATTAATTATGGATTAAACGAATTATTTGGACAAATGAAACTAACCACTCAAGTGTGGTCATTGAGCGTGAATCGCCAGTAAGTTTAACCCCATCAAATCAGCCGCACCTCCCGAACCAAATGCCGGATTTGTGAATTGAGGAGAGAAGATGGTATGCAACCTAAGAACTAAGATGGATGATTAAGAGGTGATAATAAGACCCGTTGCATATCGAAGCGTGAATCAAATTTTCAGATATTGCTTATAGTAAGAAGATTGGAAATAAGTTAAGCTTAACCGGAATATTACTCAATGATAGGTGGATATTAAATAATTAGTCGTTGGAATTTAGCAAAACTGATGGACGAACAAAGTTGAACCACCTTGATCGGAATTTCAGCCGAGAAAGTATGTTGAAATTTTAAGATATGAAGGATCGTCTTGAATATGAAAGGTTAGAATTGAGGTTAATGTTAAGGAGTTATATATTCTCAACCGAAAAGTTTCCTTCCACAAATATTATAGAAGCTGAAAGAGATCACCTCGTGTCGATTGATTTCCGAGAGCAGTAATAAGATCCAGATTTGAATTGTGAATACAATAAACGGTATTGGAGGAATCCAATAGATAATGATAAGTGCAGAAGTTTAAGATCGAATAATCGGGTGCTCGAAGAGATGTAACCTTTTTGGGCGTACAAGAGAACCGGTAAGAGTTTGAATATATTCCAAGACAGATTGTTCTGTAGAAACTCAAGGGTAACTTAAGGGACATAATAGAGTTATGGAGACCGAGGTTGTCTCGGAAAGATTAGGGATATGACATCCTTACAGATAAGGATAGAACGACTAGTAACGGGAATTAATATATATATAAAAGATGTGAACCTCCCGAAACCATAAGTCGTTTTAGAAGTTGCTACAAATGATTGTGTGTGAATTTAAGTTGCCTCAAGCATGATTTCAATCAGGTTTCCGCAATGTTTAACGACTATATATGATGAGCTAACCAAGAGATGGTTACAGAATTCAGGATATGGAAAGCAAAGTTAGAACCAGTGTTTAAGATGTCTAACAGGAGCGTTGTTGGGCTCGTAACAATTGTTGAAAACCGTCTACAGGTTCTGGCGTAATATCGTGAAAGTAAGTATATGGTCCATGTACGAAAGGAAACGCAAAGTCAGGGGATGACCAATCCGTAAGTTAAGCAGATGGTTTAAGCCACAAGAGAAATGATAACGTCAGATGGTTTGTTACGATAATTACAAAGTGATAAAGTAAAAGGATTGGTCGATGAAATTTTATGTGACAATAGTGGTGTATTGCTCCAATTCTAACTTAAGTTGTTAAGAATCAGAGTTGCGCAGCGGAGTAGTAATCCAAGAGTGAATTAAAGAACAATACTAAGCTGAAGCTTTAAGAACGAGAAGGTGATAAGTGCTTAATTCTTAATATATGGAATAGCAGTAAGTATAGACGATTTGAACTTATCACAAGTTCTGAAATTTTTGGAGATTAAGTTGATGGATACTTCAAACTTCGAACCCATGAGAAATGGAATATTGGAATAGTTTAAGAATATATGGTAAGGAATAAGAAGGATGTGATTCCAGCACAATAAGTCTGAATCAATGGGAGTTAACGCTAAAACGGTAGTTTAGCTATTTTAGCTCAACAACATCAAGTATGCTTGAAGAGTAAGCTAGTCTAAAGAGAATTAAGCATGAGCCAACAACGGTACAGGTTGTTGAACTCGACGTTCAGAATGAGAAATAAGTTTAAGATGCTGAGAGATGTAACCATAATCTATGTCATAGGTTGTTGTATACTCAAGAGTTAAACATGGGTAACATTGGCGGGGCAAACCTGGCAAGCCAGTCGAAAGGCAAATCCCGAATGTTACAAAATGAGTTAAGAGTAAGAAAAGATTCCCAATGATGTGGTAGTGCCTCAAATGTGTAAAGATCAAGAATGATGTCCCATTAGTCGGACAAAGATGATACGACTTGTAGTGTACCCATTGGTGGTGTACACGTGCTCGTTTATGTATGTGGATTATATGCTATGAAATATACTATATGATAATATGTGAGACGATCTACACCACTCAACACTTGGGCTGAACTCCTATGAGTTTCGGATTATCGGTGTAGAAATATTTACGCTACGGCTAGAACTCGAGATAAGTAATGAAAAGAATATTTTGATAAGAGACTGTTTTGAAGTTAGAATCAGAGAGATTAAGCTTCATTCTCAAATAAATTTCTAAATTTCGAGGACGAAATTTTCTTAAGGGGGGTAGAGTGTAATATCCCACTTAACCCTCAACGGACTTGTATCAGTTGAACGAGCCTTAGAAGAAAACTTAATGAAGGGTAAATCGTATGACAAAGTATGTTTATGGTTTTCTGAACTTGGTAATAAATCACGCAATGTTTTACCAATGAGCAGTGTTAATCAACTGAGAATTGAGAACACACAAGAATTATAAGGCATCGAATTAAGAGAAGTTGGAAAGAAAGAGAACACGTTGGCCATTTATCATCAGGGAAATAATAAGTTGGACATGGTTTAATACAAAAAGGGCATAATTGTAATTAGGAGAAAATTGATACATAAGACATATATATTTCCAGCAACACATAATTCCTTAGTTTGTTTTTATTTCTTTTCTTTAGAAACGTTCAGAACTCTCTTTACTTCCATAACCCTTTTCTTCCATAGAACCCTTTTCTTCCATACATACAAACCCAAATTCGGAGGTTCTGCTCCAAATCCTTTTCTTCCATTCAAATCGAGCCAAATCCATCAAAGGTTTAGGGCAAAATCTCTCCATCGAAGGTTCTGCTCCAAACAAACCCAAATTCGAAATCCCTCTCAAAGCTCAAATCCATCGAAACCCTCTCATACCCAAACCCTTCATTCAGGTTTTTAAAAATTTGGACTGTGTTGGGAGCACATAAAGCAAAAGTTGGAGCTTGGGTTTGGTTTTGCTTGGAGTTCACAAGGTAATCAAGAATAAGTTGTTTTAAGAAATTAATTTGTGGCTTAATGCTGTATATATAGAGCTGATACTGTTGTGAGGATGAAACTGTAAATGGGTAGGCTGTTTTAGAAGCTACAAAAGTGATTAAACCATGAATAAGCTGTTTTGGCATGTTTGATGTATACATGAGAATAGGTATAAATTATGGCACCGATTTTCCATGTTTGGACTGCTGGGTTAATGTTTTAGAGCTGGCAGGAAACTGAATAGAAGCAATAAGCTGTTTTGGGAATTGCAGAAGTGATTAAGTGTATAAGCTGTTTTGATAGAATCACTGTTTGGCTCGTAACTGTTGCTGTGTAACCTGGAAGTGAATAATTATTGGATTTTTGGATTCTACGTTTAATTCCCTTCAGTTCGGGTATAAATTTCATGTGATTCGGATTAATAACGAGCTCAGAAAACGCATTTGAAACTTGGAAAATCCTGCTGGAACAGTCTACGGGTTTTGGCGTAGTTTCGCGGAATAAGCTGAATTACGAGTTTAAGTGGGTGGAATGACTCCAAAAATTGTATACATGTGCTTGATAGACTTGGTAAGAGTAAAGGTTGAAGTTGGATTGAAAATGGGACTTACAGAAGCCATAAGCTGCAGTTAAGCTGTTTTTGGATAAGTGCTTAAGGAGCTTGGCAGGAACCTTGGTTGATGATTAAGCTGATTAAAGTGTCCAGAAATGTACTGGTGAGTTCCCTAGGGGTTATAGAACCCACTTTGTTGAGTTTTCATGAGTATTTAGTATTTGAACAAAGTTATGAATTTTAGTGCCTTAATTTTATGTTGCTAGTAATTCTTGATCATACATGTTGCAATTTGTTAATATGTTTTAGAAATTTATCCCTGAAAGCTGTATGATGTTTGGGCATGATTGGATAAGCCAAATGGTGGAAATCTTGTTTTTAAACTTGCCCTATGCTGTCCAACTGCAAGTAAAATCGTGTCACGATTTTACCACCGTGTCACGATTTTACAGGCAGGAGCTAACACGATTTCTGGGTAGGAAATCGTGACACGATTCCCAAATCGTGTCACGATTGTGCAGTGGACAGGAACATGTTGTTTTTCGTCAAATCTTGCACCGTTCTGGCTATCCAATACTCCTTCAGACACAAGAAACAACATGTGATGATTAAGAGTCACTAATAAGCATTATAAGACCTATCCTTGAGAATGTTTAGATCATTATTATAGATTGAGGATAGGCACAACATTGAGAGAATGGATGCCTTAATCCACAAGTTGTAATATCCCGCTTAATACTTGAATATTTATCAGTATTGAGACGATGCATCAGAGATATTTTAAATGGAAGCAATGGCAAATTGGTAATTTTGGGAAGGAAGGATTATTTAAAAGTGGGAACTAAGATATTTTTACCATTTTTCTTTCCACCCTTCTCTCTCTAAGTGGCTGTTTTCTCCTCCCTCTCTCTCTAGGAACTCGGCCACCATCCTCATCAAACTCCAATTCATCAATTCTCTCCCTAGATCATGTGTATTACAAGCAAGCAAGTGTGGGGAAACTTGGAGCAAGAGAAAAGTTAAGGAAACTCAAGAAAGGAGTAAAGAACAAGCTAGGGTTTGAAGCTAATGGTTAAGCTAGCACCAAATCAGTTCAAGGTGAGCTCCCTAGGGGTTTTTAGAACTCCCTTTGAGAGAATTATAGTGAAATTCTTCTTATGTTAAGTTTTATAGTGTTTTTACCCTAATTCCTTTTACTTGCTAAATTCCTTGCTCATATATGTTTTAAACTACCAATTTGTAATAGAAAATCATTCCTAGCATGTTTGTGATGCTTGGGTAACTTGGATTGAGCAAAAATGGTGGAAAAACATGTTTTTTAACAAGTTTTGACCTGTCATGGTCGCTACAGCGACCAGCCGTCGCTACAGCGACCAGTTAGCTTTTATTTCTGCCTACGGTCGCTTCAAGCGACCAGCCGTTGCTACAAGCGAGCAGTGCTTTTTCAGACTTTTACCCACAGTCGCTGTAGTGACAGGCCGTGGCTATAGCGACAGCATCAGGACAGCACTTGACAGCTTTGCTGTTTTGGGCATTCTGGTGCGCGTGGGCATGGTTTTTCACTCCCGTTTTCTCCAGAAGCATTTTAGAAACATTATCCACCATTTTAACCCATCCAAAAAGGCTTCCAATGGTTGAAAGATTATAGGAGCAAGGAATACGCAAGACATGGGAAATATGAGAACAATGGTTATATGAATAGGAAAGCTTTAAGAACGGCATATGATAACGATATGTCGAATCATTTGATAGGAAAACATGAATCATGGTATGAGTGCAAGGATTTATTGGATAGATTCCTTGCACGTGAATTGTTAACTCTTAGGAAATGCAGACGACTTTACTAAGTCAAGAACCTATTTTAGGTATAAGAAATCATAGATGTATTCAGTTTAGAATACGAGGATTATAGGAATGTTTCTACAATCATAGTCGCGGTTAAGGTTTATAGTGTTGGTTATCCAACGATTATAGGTGGCTTATGAGAACGATAAGCCAAGAATCATAGGTTATAGATTATAAGTTACATGAATATTATATGATTATAGTAACAGTTTACATGTTTATACGTTAAAGTTAAAGAATTAAAGATTAAAGATATTGGCGTGCTTGCACATTTTACAGTTACAGGGCGTGTTCATAAGACTCCGGGATTCGCCGGATGGGACTTCCCCGAGAGGGTTGTCCACACGTTTTATAGGGAGTCCGGTGTTAGCCTGATATGATAGGAATTTCACCGGTTTATAGGGAGACGTATCTCGGGGTTGCTCCACCCAGGCTGCCCTCCGTAAAATGAACTCAGATTAATTGTTTGTTCAACGCTAACAGCTAACATAAAACTGCTATAGAACTGTTATATGTTTTATGTTTCACAGTTAAAGTCAAAGTTACAGTTACAGTCACAGTTATAGTTATAGTTATAGACAGTTAACAGAAGGTGGTCCTAGGTTTCCCCTTGATCACTGAGTTATAGTTACAGATAGGTTACAGTTACAGTTATAGATGGCTTACAGTTATAGTCATAGTTAGAGATACAATTACAGACAGAATCATAGTCATAGGCAGAGATTTACCCTTGTGGTTAAAGTAAAGACTTGGCGATCATAGGATATCCCCAAGATTGCCAAGGTAGGCATGGCGACCCTAGGTTCCCTGTGGTTGCCAACAGTTGGTTGGGCTGGAGCTCACTGAGACATTATGTCTCATCCCTTTCCTTCTGGTGCAGGTTTGCAGGCATATCAGAGGTCCGTGATAAAGTTCTTCCTAGAGATGCTGGATGGAGTGCAATTGCTCGTTGTGTACCAGCCAGAAGCTTAATGGACATTTGTAAAAGTATTGTAACAGTATTGGATTATTGTGCAAACGAGTAAACATGTATTTATTCTGTTGTGATGTAATATTATTATTGAAATTTTTAAATGTATCCAGTATCAGTTTAACGCACATGCTAATATACTAGTTAAAGTTAGTATGGGTGTTACAATTGTATCAGAGCAGGTCGATTCAGACCGTGCCATGGGTCACTTAAGATTCAATAAAAGTAGTGGAATCATTGGGTTTCGGATGTTGTTCTAAATGTCACATCTAGTTGAGCCTGATCAACTCAGTCTAGTATATGACAGTTAGGACAAATATCCGAGAGCTGAATGTGACCAAGGAGGAAAGAAGTGTACGAAGGGTGAAGGTTAAGGCGTCAGATTTTAAGATGGAAATTGGCAAGGTATTTAATGCCAAAGGATGATTCTCTAACAGTGAAGTAACTGAGCCAGTTAATGGCGAAGTCTCAGGAATATAAGAGGTATTTAAGAGTAAGGTCAAGTACCTTAACTAGTTGGACGCATCTTTGAGCGATGCCTTCTCCGAGGAGATGTGTAGAGTAAAGAATTATGGAATACTCGAAGGAATGATTTGGAATCTCAACGGGAACGGCAATTTGAAAAGTTAAAGTGGAATATAGAATAGAGTTTTAATTCCGGGTACAGAGGTGAAGAATTACGGTACCCAACCCAGCGACTTGGAATGAGGAATTATCAGTTAATTATTGGAAGCTCTGGACTTCCAGTAAGGATATAGTGTGTAAGGATGGAAAGACTTACGCGCCTGGACAGGATGAGATTTTAATACCCGACAGGTAAGAGATTTATTTATGGATTAAGCGAAACATTGGACAGATGAAACATATTACCTTCCTTTATTAAGGGTCATCAAGATGCTTGGTATGAGGAACGCAAGCTTAATGAATAGTGAAGGAAACCCCGGTAAGGGTATGAAGTAAAGGTTGAATTTTATATTGTCGTATTATAGCAGACCGGTTTCGAGGATTAAACAGGAATTAGCCAAGAACTATTGTGAGGCTCTAGCAGCAAGAAGATCGTCCCTAACGTACAAGTTACAGTTAAAGTTATGGTTGAGGTTAAGGAGTTCTATGTTTTCTTTTGATGGGCTCCTTACACAAGTGTTCGGGTAAGCCGACAAAGATCACCTTGATGGTATGTGATAAAGATAGTGGAAATACAGACCTTGGATTGTTCGAAACCATGAAGATGACAACGGTCGAGAAGACATATGGAATATTATTCAGATAACAAGATTAGATTGGAATTGTGAATACAGTAACAAGTTACAGGAAGGATCCAATAGGAAATAATAAGAGTTGAAGTTTAAGATTAATTAATCGGGTACTCGAAGTGGCGTAACATGTGTTTGGGCTTACAGGAGAGTCGGTAAAAGTTGAGTCTTATTCAGACGAATTATTTCCGAAGAAACCCGAGGAGTAACCAAGAGATATGATAGAGTTATGTGGATCTAGGTTGTATTGGAAAAGGGTCGTGAATGTGAAATCCTTGCGGATAATTATAGGACGGAACTCGATTCATAATATGAAGAATAAAGCTAGAACCAGCGTATAAGTTGTTTTGATAGGAGCATTGTTGAGCTCGTAATTATTGTTAAAGACTGCTTGAAGGTTTTGGCGTATTTTTAAGAAAGTAAGTATATTGTTTATATCCGAAAGGAAACGCAAATTCAGATGACAATTAATCAGTAAGTTAAACAGGTGGATTAAACCACAAGAGAAATTATAATGTAAGATGGTCATGTATGGTAACTACAAAGTTATTAGTCAAAGGTTTGGCCAAGGAGATTTTATATGGAAATAGTGGTGTATTACTTCTATCCCAAGGTAACTTGTTTAAATCAGAGTTGAGCAGCGGAGAAGTAATCCAAGGATGACCTAATGAACAATTCAAAGTTGAAGTTTAGAGAAAAAGGATGTTGTGAAGTCCTTGCCAGACGAATTACAGGAAAGGTATTCAGAGATTAATTTTCAAGTTACAGAATATGTGTAAGTAGTGATGATTTGAATTTATCATCAGTTCTAACAGGAAATTTTAATAGATAAGTCGAGGAATGTTTCAGACCTCGAAATTCATGAGAAAGAGAATCGAAACAGTTTAAGAATTCAAAGGATGTGTTCTAGCACAATGAGTACATGGCGAAGGAAGCCACATCTAAAATGGTAATTTAGCTGTTTCAGCTCAGTAACTTAAAGTTAACTTGAGTAATAAGTTTAACCAAAGAGGAATTATGCCGTGGCATGCAGTTATTCCACATTGTATCCACGTTATGCTAGCATGTCGCATGTAACAGGCATGTAACAGGTTATGATTAGTATTATGTATACTGATCAGGTAGAGTTTATGCTACTTAGATAGTAGTGTAACATATTTTTTTTATAGTCGTGTGACATGTATTGGTAACCGTGGTACGCAGTCGGTAATGTTTTAACAGGAAAGTCATATGCATAACAGGTTTGTTGTTGCCGAATAAATCTCAGTTGAAGAGTTCAGAAATTCTTGAACTTAATGTTCATAGTTAAAGGAATGAAATGTATTACACAGATCAGAGGATTATTCATAGTTTATAGTAAAAGGCTATTTGAATTCAAGTTATGTATCAAAGGATTAAGAGTTTTAAGAGTGTTATTTTGATAGCAAATAGAATAGAGTTTTCTTTTCGAAAACGGAGAATGTCCTTGGACAAAATAAGTTATAACGTCAAAGGGACGTAATCATAGTTACGTAAAGGGAGTGTGGATACTCAAGGAATACAAGTATGAGTTAAGAACTAGAAGAGTGACCTTAGTTGGTGTGGTTTTGTCCCGAGTATATTTTGACTAAGTATGATGTCCCGTTAGTTGGACAATGATGATGCGACGTATTGTGTACCCGATAGTAGAGTACACGTACTCGATCGTGTATGGAAGCTTTGTACTATGGATTATATTATATGATGATACGTGAGACGGCTTATGCCACACGTCATTTGTACTAAACTTTCATAAGTTTGAAATCATTGGTAAAGAAAGTATTAATCCAATGGGTAAGGAACATCTTGAATGATACAAGATTGTCAGAGTTCTAGAAGGAATAAGGCTTCTAAGACCTTAGCTACGCGTTATCGTTGATTAATTAAATTGGAGCACGAGAGGCTCATAAGATTTCTCGAGCCTTAAGGTTTCCCGCAGAGGGAATGTGAACAATGTACATAGTTGAGATAGCAGTTACACCAGGATGTCAGAGAGAAGTGAACTTGTACCATAAGTTTAGCCACCACTTTGAAATTGAATCGTGGAGGTAGTTGTAATAGACTTCTTTTCCATTTGAGAATACTCGATATCAGATGTTTTTCAGTGCAAGACTAATCTATATAAAGGATGTTACAAATGTAACAGTAAAAGGTCGTCTTGCGAGACGAAAGTTAAAGACAAAAGTTCTTTGAACTAAAAGTAATGTAATAGATTCCTCAGAAAGTAGGAATAATTGAGGAAAATCGGATCGACCTGACGTCTTCAGGTTAAGATTGAACGGTCAATGAAAGAAGAACGAATAGAATTCATTAAAGGAAAATCCAAGACTTAATAATGTTAAATTGGATTTGTAAGAAATACGTCGAACAGAGATCATGGTCAGATAATATGGATATGTTGGTTAAGATAACCATACGTCCTAACAAGTAAGAATTATGTAACATGTATCGGACCTTTCGGCTGGAAAGAGATTGTCATATGTTTTGATTTACAGAAATGGAAATCATGGCTAAAAAACAAGTTTTAACCAGTATAGTTTAATCGGGGTGCGTGATTAATCTACATGTCAGGCCCTGGAGTTGCCATGAAGTTCCAACGAGCTTAAAGGATTGGAAATTTTCATAGTAGAGAAAGAGGTAGAAAGGATTTGTCTTTCAGGATCTCAGAAGGGTTTTCTAAATTTCGAGGACGAAATTTCTTTAAGGGGGGTAGAGTGTAATATCCCGCTTAATACTTGAATATTTATCAGTATTGAGACGATGCATCAGAGATATTTTAAATGGAAGCAATGGCAAATTGGTAATTTTGGGAAGGAAGAATTATTTAAAAGTGGGAAATAAGATATTTTTACCATTTTTCTTTCCACCCTTCTCTCTCTAAGTGGCTGTTTTCTCCTCCCTCTCTCTCTAGGAACTCGGCCACCATCCTCATCAAACTCCAATTCATCAATTCTCTCCCGAGATCATGTGTATTACAAGCAAGCAAGTGTGGGGAAACTTGGAGCAAGAGAAAAGTTAAGGAAACTCAAGAAAGGAGTAAAGAACAAGCTAGGGTTTGAAGCTAATGGTTAAGCTAGCACCAAATCAGTTCAAGGTGAGCTCCCTAGGGGTTTTTAGAACTCCCTTTGAGAGAATTATAGTGAAATTCTTCTTATGTTAAGTTTTATAGTGTTTTTACCCTAATTCATTTTACTTGCTAAATTCCTTGCTCATATATGTTTTAAACTACCAATTTGTAATAGAAAATCATTCCTAGCATGTTTGGGATGCTTGGGTAACTTGGATTGAGCAAAAATGGTGGAAAAACATGTTTTTTAACAAGTTTTGACCTGTCATGGTCGCTACAGCGACCAGCCGTCGCTACAGCGACCAGACAGCTTTTATTTCTGCCTACGGTCGCTTCAAGCGACCAGCCGTCGCTACAAGCGAGCAGTGCTTTTTCAGACTTTTACCTACAGTCGCTGTAGCGACAGGCCGTGGCTATAGCGACAGCATCAGGACAGCACTTGACAGCTTTGCTGTTTTGGGCATTCTGGTGCGCGTGGGCATGGTTTTTCACTCCCGTTTTCTCCAGAAACATTTTAGAAACATTATCCACCATTTTAACCCATCCAAAAAGGCTTCCAATGGTTGAAAGATTATAGGAGCAAGGAATACGCAAGGCATGGGAAATACGAGAACAATGATTATATGAATAGGAAAGCTTTAAGAACGGCATATGATAACGATATGTCGAATCCTTTGATAGGAAAACATGAATCATGGTATGAGTGCAAGGATTTAATGGATAGATTCCTTGCACGTGAGTTGTTAACTCTCAGGAAATGCAGACGACTTTACTAAGTCAAGAACCTATTTTAGGTATAAGAAATCATAGATGTATTCAGTTTAGAATACGAGGATTATAGGAATGTTTCTACAATCATAGTCGCGGTTAAGGTTTATAGTGTTGGTTATCCAACGATTATAGGTGGCTTATGAGAACGATAAGCCAAGAATCATAGGTTATAGATTATAAGTTACAGGAATATTATATGATTATAGTAACAGTTTACATGTTTATACGTTAAAGTTAAAGAATTAAAGATTAAAGATATTGGCGTGCTTGCACGTTTTACAGTTACAGGGCGTGTTCATCAGACTCCGGGATTCGCCGGATGGGACTTCTCCGAGAGGGTTGTCCACACGTTTTATAGGGAGTCCGGTGTTAGCCTGATATGATAGGAATTTCACCGGTTTATAGGGAGCCGTATCTCGGGGTTGCTCCACCCGGGCTGCCCTCCGTAAAATGAACTCAGATTAATTGTTTGTTCAACGCTAACAGCTAACATAAAACTGCTATAGAACTGTTATATGTTTTATGTTTCACAGTTAAAGTCAAAGTTACAGTTACAGTCACAGTTATAGTTATAGTTATAGACAGTTAACAGAAGGTGGTCCTAGGTTTCCCCTTGATCACTGAGTTATAGTTACAGATAGGTTACAGTTACAGTTATAGATGGCTTACAGTTATAGTCATAGTTAGAGATACAATTACAGACAGAATCATAGTCATAGGCAGAGATTTACCCTTGTGGTTAAAGTAAAGACTTGGCGATCATAGGATATCCCCAAGATTGCCAAGGTAGGCATGGCGACCCTAGGTTCCCTGTGGTTGCCAACAGTTGGTTGGGCTGGAGCTCACTGAGACATTATGTCTCATCCCTTTCCTTCTGGTGCAGGTTTGCAGGCATATCAGAGGTCCGTGATAAAGTTCTTCCTAGAGATGCTGGATGGAGTGCAATTGCTCGTTGTGTACCAGCCAGAAGCTTAATGGACATTTGTAAAAGTATTGTAACAGTATTGGATTATTGTGCAAACGAGTAAACATGTATTTATTTTGTTGTGATGTAATATTATTATTGAAATTTTTAAATGTATCCAGTATCAGTTTAACGCACATGCTAATATACTAGTTAAAGTTAGTATGGGTGTTACACAAGTTGTCATAGAAAGTATAGGAGCTAGTATTGGGATTATCCCTTACTACACAATTATCATACACTCAATCAAGTAAGTGCAAGCCAAGAATGATATAGTATTTAAGTTTAGAACCTTTATAGGTTAAGTATTCAAGATTTATTAAGTTGCTAAGCCGTGGCCTTCGTCGTTCACGCCAGTGGGACACGAATGGTTCATGCAAAGTAAAGACTAAGATTAATATGATTAAGTCGTGACTTTCATCGTTCACGCCCGTGGAACATGAAAGGTTCATGCCTAAGTTTAAAGAATATTAATTCGCGTCTTCTGTCGTTCACGCCAGTGGGACACGGGAGGTATACGCGTAAGTTAAGATTAATATTAAGTCGTGTCTTCTGTTGTTCACGCCAGTGGGACACAGGAGGTTCACGCCAGTGGGACGTGTTATTCCGCAAGGATGACCGCACGACGACATGAGGAGTCCGGTGTTAGCCTGATATGATAGGAATTTTCACCGGTTATCAGGGGAATGTGCTTCGGGGTTACTCCACCCGGGGGCATTCCGAAAAATGAACTCAGATAATATTGCTTGTTCAACGCTAACAGCTAACATAAAGACATGTATCAGTTAATATTTTATTATGTTATCAGACAAAGAATAATTATCAGACAGGAATCAGTTATCAGGCGGTGATCCTAGGTTTCCCCTCGATCACCCAGTTATCAGGATATAGTCTAGATCTCATGACTATTCAGTATCAGACTCAGACAGTGATCCTAGGTTTCCCCTTGATCACTAGTTCAGCAGGATGTAGTCCAGTTTATGACTACACAGTTTAGCAGGACAATCAGGTAGCCCTCTATGGGTAAGGTTAAAACTTGGCGATCATAGGTATCCCCAAGATTGCCGAGAGTAGGCACGGCGACCCTAGGTTTTCCCCGTGGTTGCCAACAGTAGGTTGGGCTGGAGCTCACTGAGACATTATGTCTCACCCCAATCCTTCTGGTGCAGGTTTTCAGGTTATCAAGAGATGTTCATGATGATATTCTTCAAGAAGATGCTGGATGGAGTGCGGTTGCTCGTTGTGGACAAGCTCAGGAGGTTTTCAGATTATATATATATGTATATGAAAGTGTATTTTACGATATTTGGACAACTGTATAAACGAGTCAACTTGTACTCATTCAGATGTATGTATTATTATTATTGAAAATTTTAATGTACCCAGTATCAGATTAATACACATGCTAAATATTCTAGATAATTTAGTATGGGTGTTACAGAATATGACAGCAAAAACATACAATATCACAAAAGGCCAAATAAAGATAACTCACCGCATTGTCAGAAAATGTTGTAAGTGATATTTTAATATTTGAAACTACCAAAAGTTCATAAGTGGAGGGGTTTTTATTAAACACATAGCATCCCTTAGTTGCATTGCTCTCACATTAGCAGCGACATCATTATCAAAATCAAATAAAAAAGTCATTCCACAGCCGGAAAGCAGACAATAACAAAAAAAAAAGGAAAGGTAAATAACAAAGATCATACATGGAAAAGAAAAACAGAAAGAGCTACTTCACATTAGCCACATGTAACAAAGGAAAGAAAAAAGAACCATTGAAAAATTTAGATAAATAAAAAAAAACAAATAAGTGTAACACAGGTCAAAGAAGGAAAAATTAATGTACAAAAAAGCAATCCTCTCATATTTTTCTTTAATCAATCCTCACAAACCACAAATCAAACCTGCATAAAAGAAACTAAAAATATTGGCAGAACTCACAATTTAAAAATCCCTAAAAGCATAATAAACCAACATCTAATATGCATAATCCAAGTAACTAATCAAATGGCAACAATCTTGCAAAGGAGAGGATAAAAAGGTTATTAAGTTAATGAAATATAAAGGGATTAATGAATAGGGTAAAGAGACCAAGAGGAGTTGATAGAGAGACAAAATAAACACATGTAGATCAAATACACAAAATAGAGAAGATAAGTAAGAATAACAGAACCTAAAAATACCAAACCCATCGGTTCCTTTTCTGATGCTTGATGATTGAAGAAATGCTTGGATGAAATCAAAATTAAATGTAGCCATGGAAATTGTGAGATATAATGTAACACCCATACTAACTTTAACTAGTATATTAGCATGTGCGTTAAACTGATACTGGATACATTTAAAAATTTCAATAATAATAATACATCACAAATGAATGAATACAAGTTTACTCGTATGTACAAATAATCCATTACTATTACAATACTTAAACAAATGTCCAAAACGCTCCTGAGCGGGTACACGACGAGCAACTGTACTCCATCCAGTATCTCTATGAAGATCTCCATCACGAACCTCTGACTTACCTGTAAACCTGCACCAGAAGGAATGGGATGAGACATAATGTCTCAGTGAGCTCCAGCCCAACCAACTGTTGGCAACCACAGGGAGCCTAGGGTCGCCATGCCTACCTTGGCAATCTTGGGGATTTCCTATGATCGCCAAGTCTTTACTTTATCCTCAAAGGGTATTTATCTGCCTATGACTATGATTCTTCCTATAACTATAACTATAATCTTCCTGTGACTATAACTGTAGACCGTCTGTACCTGTAACCTACCTATAACTGTAAGTGATCGAGGAGAAACCTAGGACCACTTTCTGTTAACTGTCTATAACTATAACTGTAACTGTAACTTTGACTATAACTATGAAACATAATACAAATAAAGATGTTTTATGTTAGTTGTTAGCGTTGAACAAACAATATTATCTGAGTTCATTTTACGGAGTGCGGCCCGGGTGGAGTAACCCCGAGGACATCTCCCTATAAACCGGTGAAATTCCTATCATATCAGGCTAACACCGGACTCCCTATGAAATTGCATGTGGACAACCCTCTCGGAGAAGTCCCATCCGGCGAATCCCGGAGTCTGCTGAACATGCCTTTGACTTTGAAATAATATTCTTTAACTTTGATCATATGAATATACATAACTGTTACTTTAAACATATAATAGCAATCCTGTAACTCTTAGCCTATAACTTATGAATCCTTGGCTTATCGTTCTCATAAGCCATCTATAATTGTTGGAGAACCAACACTATAATCTTATCTATAACTTCAAATGCCGAAGCATTCCTATTACTCTTGTATTCTAATCCGAATACATCTATAACCTTGTTCACCTAATATAGGTTCTTGACTTCTCAAGTCGTATACTTTTCCTTAAAAGTTATCAACTCACAAGCAAGGGATTCATCCATTAAATCCTTGCACTCATACTATGATTCATGTTTTCCTATCAAAGGATTCGACATATCGTTATCATATGCCGTCTTAGAACTTTCCTATTCCTTTAACCATTGTTCCTACATTTCCCACGCCTTGCGTATTCCTTGCTCCTATAATCTTTCAACCATTGGAAGCCTTTTTGGATGGGTTAAAATGGTGGATAATGTTTCTAAAATGTTTCTGGAGAAAACGGGAGTGAAAAACCATGCCCACGCGCACCAGAATGCCCAAAACAGCAAAGCTGTCAAGTGCTGTCCTGATGCTGTCGCTATAGCCACGGCCTGTCGCTACAGCGACTGTAGGTAAAAGTCTGAAAAAAACACTGCTCACTTGTAGTGACGGCTGGTCGCTTGAAGCGACCGTAGGCAGAAATCCAAGCTGTCTGGTCGCTGTAGCGACCATGACAGTTCAAAACTTGTTAAAAATCATGTTTTTCCACCATTTTTGCTCAATCCAAGCTACCCAAGCATCCCAAACATGTTAGGAATGATTTTCTATTACAAAATGACAGTTTAAAACATATATGAGCAAGGAATTAGCAAGTAAAAGGGATTAGGGTAAAAACACTATAAAACTTGACATATGAATAAAATCACTATAAATCTCTCAAAGAGGGGTTCTAAAACCCCTAGGGAGCTCACCTTAAACTGATTTGGTGCTGGTTTAGCTTGCTTTCCAACTTTCCTCAAAACCCTAGCTTGATATCTTGCTCTTTTCTTGCTTTTCTTTAACTTCTTCTTGTTCCAACTCCTTAAACCAAGCTTTCTAGCCATTAATCCACAAGATTGAATGATGATTAGGAGGTTGGTAGTGATGATGATGATGGTGCACGAAAATTAGAGAGAGAGGGAGGAAGAAACTCATATTTTAGAGAGAGAGAGAGGATGAGGATAAATGAGAAATATCTCATATCCCACTTATTTAAATCCTCCTCTTCCATAATTACAATTCTGCCATTCCATACGTTTAATTCCTGTGATACTGTTAAAAGTCACGCTTAAGCGGGATATTACATATAATGGAACT
This sequence comes from Medicago ruthenica, assembly GCA_018208015.1. Lineage (NCBI taxonomy): Eukaryota > Viridiplantae > Streptophyta > Magnoliopsida > Fabales > Fabaceae > Medicago > Medicago ruthenica. The sequence continues at coordinate 50,281,108 of CM031378.1, forward strand.
TAATTTGCATGGAAAGCAGTAAGGTGAATGTTGGAAAATGTGTGTGGTGTGTAAATAGGAGTTAATGCTCTGGCTGGTACTGAAAAGCCATAAAGTGGGGTTTGCTGGAGAGAAATTTGAATTTGAAATTCAAATGAGGAGTATAGGTCAGGAGCAATTAATGTGATGCCAAAGGAGGGAAATTTTTAGGTTAGAATCAGGGTTAAATTAGCTTGACTAGTTAAGCTTTATAAATAAGAGATGTTAAAGAAATCCAGGGGTCAAAATAGATTTTGAAAAAGTCAAAAAATAGATTTTGCATAGGAAATGTGTACCTAGGAATTGATCCTTGGTTCTTTTCTTCTTTTAGAAGACTTAGCACTGGAGGACTGGTGGCTGGAACATTCGGTTTCATGTTGAAGAATTGCCCGAAAAAATTGGAGTCTTGTTTCAAGAGGCTGATTTACCAAAGCTATATATTCAAGAGAGTCTGGCTTAAATTTTTGGAGTAACCAAACCTTCTCATCATCAGTAATTCCAAGAGCAGTCAAATCTTCACCATATTGCAGTGCTACAGGCCCCGCATAACCCCTCTCCTTCTTATACTCTCTAATTCCCATTATATCTGATGTGGAGGGAAGTATCCTTCTCGCCTTCTCCTCACAAACCTTAAGGAGTTTTTCCAACAGCTGGGTATCATTTTTGTACTCTACGAGTTCACCACTCAGACTGCTTTGCGGCCTAACTCTAGAGTGCACTGTTTCAAGGGCATCATATGTTAGAGAGCCATATTTGTCAGTAAAGGAGTCAAACACCTGACGAATATTGAGCCTGAGAGAATGACTCAACCGCTTTTGAATCAATTCAGGGTCACTTTTATACTCCTTATAATATTTGATAACAACTTTCAGCACGTCGGTTATCGTGAGATTGTGAAATAGACTATGACTTCCCGATTCATTCACAATTTCCTCCCATAAGGCAATATCATACCAATTTTCGTATTTGTCATATGGAGGATGTCCAAGTCTAGCTTTGAACAACTGATTAAAAAGTTGTTCTTCGTTCAAATCCATATCCCCAACAGCCTGCTGCTGCATATTCTACAAAGAAGAAAACAAAACGTAGATTAAATTAGTGAAATACCTATTGCCAAATTACATACAAGCTTGAAATTACTTACAGTGGGAGAATAAAAACGGCTGTCACAGTCACTCTCACAGTCACTATCCCGGGTTCTTTTTTTATGTTGCACTGTCGCTGTTCCTTAAGAGACATATAAATGAAAATTAGACAACTTGCAACAACAATAAAAAACAATATGAGAAATTAAATCAATTTTCCAACCTAAACTTGTACACTGAGTAAGGGTGGAACTTAAGGAAAGAGTACAGCTACTTTGATCCACGTTCTCCTCCTGCATCTCTAACCAACAGAAATATAAGTGATCCAAATCTCATCTTCCAAAGCTATGTTTCGCACATGCATGTGAAAAAAGCTAAGTTTAATTACGCAGATGCATCAGTGAAATTTGAAATGGAACTTTGCCTAGAAACGCACATAACAGCAACATGCAAAACATATTACAAGGTTAAGACTAAAAATGTAACAATGATTTGTATCCAATAAAGGGCTTTCGGGTGTTCCAAACAATCTTTTTTCCGATATGCCGACACAATCAGACCTACTATAACCCAACTCCTACCCCCTTCAACGAAACAAAAATCAAAGCTACAAATCCAACAGAACTCACACGGCAGCCACAAAGGAATATGGACAATTATTACAAAGCTAAAAAAACTACTTCACCAACTAAAACAAAACCTGATGACAGAAACCACACAAAAAAGATATCTAAAACTTTAGCACCCAAATAGGAACAAAGATAGCACCAAATTGAATTATTACGTTCGCTTTAACAATGGTTGTTGATAGGTTGTGAAATGTTGGGTTGTAGAAAAAGCCTCTTCCAAATCTTCTTTAACTTTAGCTTTTCCCTTGTTAGGTTTTTGTATTTTCCCTTCTGCATTTGGGAAATCATTGGATCCACAAGACTCAGACATAAAAAATCAACAGAATTAGCTATACTCAATTCAAATCAATTCCAATTCAAATCAACAGAATTAGCGAAGATTAGAGGAGTAAAGTACAACTATAAACACAACTTAAATCCATATACTCAATTGATACACATAGTCACATAGGCATGTAAAATTTATTGTTCTGAGATGGGGAAAAGAACAGAAGAATCAATACAAGCTTTTATTTTACCAAATTAACATTCTTACAACAAGTATGCAAAATGAAAAAGCACTCATCTAGATTTTCCATTATTACTATAGTAAAAGTAAGGAACATTATTACATTCTGGTAAATATTTCCCAGTAGTTATCACATTTCTAAAAATCCTTCCACCGCATCTTCCACCACAGAAGTAAGGAAAGATTTGCTGTTTTTATTCCTAACAGAGCAATTAGCACGAATCTCTCCTTTGGTTCCAGTCAAAACATTAAGCTGACCCATTTTAAGCATAGCAGCAACAAATTTCTCAAAGAACAAAGATTGATTCACAGCAAAGCTAGTAACAATATCCTTAGTCCTCTTATCAGTGTACAAATCTTGGTCTGACGTGAAAAGACCCTGACGGTTCATAAGATCAACGTAGTATTTGTTATCAAACTTGTTGGGACTACGAATATCTAGAACTGTGGTGTTATCTGTGTTGGATGTAGGACAAGTTTGTTTAAGGTTTTTGCCATAGGTTTTGTCCATGACAGGGTCTTGTGTTGGGTAGAGTCTGTTTGTGAAAGAACTGCAGTGGCTTATGCCTATTGTGTGACCACCTGAGAGTGCAACTACATCTGTTGGGTTAAGGTTTTTGGTTGCAAGTGAGTTTAAGATTGTTGTTGTGTTGCTTGATGGTGAAGGAAGATTTTCTAATGTTACCTCATGTGTTGCAAATGTTAATCCATCTCTCCTTCCTAAGAACACCCGAAAGCCCTTTATTGGATACAAGGCATAGTAGTGTCTCTGTTTTGGAGGCGGCTATAAAACTGCTGCCAGTGTTCTCGTCTCCTATCATGTTTCTATTCTTCATTCTAATTGATTCTAGTTGAATTACTTGAATCCATGATTGTTTTCAATTTTATCAGTATTGTTATGATTGTTTCAATTCCTTATTTTTTAAAGTTTAATTTTAGTTAAGAGTTTTTGTGACGGGAGATTATAATCCAAATCTCTAACTTGAATGGGGGCAACTTCAGCCTCTATCTCCATAGCGGCGATGTGAAACAAATCTTAGTCGATTTAGGTTTTTAAAATTAGTTTTGTTTTCACCTAGCTTCTGTTTTGAATCTTAGAACTAATTAAATTCCTCAATTGTTTCAAACAGAATGATGAAGAGACCATTACAGTGTCTCTGTAATCGCTTTAATATTGAGGTATAACAACGCCGAGTCATCGTTTCGATCGTCATTTGTTTCATTGGCGATACGATTGTTTCTCGTCTACAATTTTTTTTTCTTTCAATTTTTACTTGTTTTTTTTTTGCTGAGTGCTTTTTGTTTTAATTAAGAGATTGAACACAAGTGCATATGATGTTTAAATGAATATTTCTTCACTTTGAACCGAATGGATATACATACATATCCTTGCGGACACTCTTCATTCACTGATGCACTCTTACTTCTTGTTTTTGTGTTTACTTCAAGCTTTAAGATATATATGGTTTTATTTTATTATTCAACTTAATGATTTGATTTTGATTTGTTGTTGACAGGTGAGATTAAACCAAATTCCTAACATAAAAATTACGATTCAAGTGTGATTTTCAGTTTGTTTAATCTAATTGTATTCATAGACACAATTTTGCCAATGATGATATCATACACCAAATACCATCTTTCGGGACTGAATGGCTTTTTGCCTTGTTGATACTATTCTGCAATTCTGAGGCATTTTGTGTGTTCCCTAGTTTTTATTTTACAGTCCTTTTGATAAGGATTCTAATTGGTTTTCGATTTTTTCTCACTTCAGAATGTATATTGTTTAAAGCTTAATTTTAGTTAAGAGTTTTCGTGACGGGAGATTTTAATCCAAATCTCGAATTGCCCGCCCTCAGTCTTGTGGGAAATCATTGGATCCATAAGACCCAGACATAAAAAATCAACAGAATTAGCTATACTCAATTCAAATCAATTCCAATTCAAATCAACAGAATTAGTGAAGATTAGAGGAGTAAAGTACAGCTATAAACACAGTTGTAAAAATAAAAAGAGGCCCGTAATAAAATAAAAAGAGGCCCGTAACACAATAAGCATATCATCTGACTGTAAGAGCTTGCTAACCAAATTATCGTGGAAGCCTATATCATCCTACTTGTTATAGTTTATCAAATACGTATACTTCAAATTAATCACCCTAGTAACAACAGCATCTTTGGGGTCTTATTCATACTTCTGCTATCAACTGCAATATCAGTTACAGAAGTGATTATTGTTTCAAAGATTGCTACTATCGTTATTTCGATCACTTGGTTCTTCGTGTTTCTTGTAGATGACAATATGATTTTCTATAAAGCTGACCCTAGAGGTCACTGAATAATTCTATAGTGCCCAGTCTTCATTCAAATCAGTAAACCTAAATTTCATGTGTTTTATTAGATGACATTTGATTTAATGCTCACTCAGCACCTTTGTAGAATAATTTCGTATAATTAAAATTCAGTACTAACATTCATTCACAATAAAAATTAACAAATTAACAAAAGAACCAAAAACAATTCCTAATTCCCAATTTATTCCTATAATACCAATTCCCAATTCACAATATCCAATTTACAGAACAGAGCAAACACAAACTAAAAGCTATGGTCTATGGAACACAAGTTACCAACCTGAGGAAGAAGAAGCCAACAACGGCGAGAATCAAACACGAGTGAACGACGGCGAGAATCAAACACGGGTGAACGACGGCGTAACACGAGTGACTGACGGCGTTTTACGGCGAACGACGGAGTTTTACGGCGAACGACTCGTTTGGGTCTGGTAGAGGAAGAGAGAAGTTGGGCGCGTTTGGGTCTGGTAGAGGAAGAGAGAAGAAGGATTGGAAAATGAAGGAATGGAAATTTTTAGTATATTTTAATTATGTAAAGATAGATTTAAATTTAAAATTATTTTTTAACAAAGTTCAAAGGTAACAAATAATTTTACTACTTCCCAAAAAAAATCAAATATTTTTACAAACCGTTAGAATTTCTAAGATTGTTTTTAGAAAGCCAAAGAAAAATTTCATTTAAGTTAGGTGTAAGGGTTGTCATTAAAACATTCAGGGAAAATAGTAACTGGTCGGATCTTGCTTTGTGGGATGTGGATTTTGGTGGGTCTTATTTCTCTACAAAGCTCATTTTTCAATCTCATCTTCCTCTCATAAACAAACACATAAACCATCTTACTTCCATTACCTTTTTTCCATTTCAATCCATTTATCTTCCAAAATGGGTATGGCTGCACAATATATAAACATGACTAAAATCAATAATAATGTTTTCTTCGGGCAAGGAAAAGTAAAAATTATTTATTATAAATATTAAAAATTGGACTGTGCCATATTGGTTAGGTAAAATAAAATACACTATACTCCTATATTATATGAGAAATACACACAGTGAGTCACATAGACGCATGAAGTCAAGTCTTTTCATTTCAATTTATTTATTGACTTAGGCTCAATCTCTCACACAACTTTGTATTGATTAGATTTATTTTTTCTAATTCATTTCTTCATAAACCACATCATTCATCTCTCTCTCTCTCACACACAACTCATCAACATCTCTCTCTCTGTTCTATTTTTTACTCTCCCTCAAACCACCATCGCAACGGTGGAGGACGACGGACATGCACCGGCGCTGAAATGGAAGAAAAAAGAATGGTGAAAAACTTGATTACTTATTTTATTTTTGGTGTTATTTTTATGTGATTTGTGTTTGGATTTAGTTTGAGAATTATTTCATCTTCTTTTGTATTTAGGTTCAGATTTGGTTAAATTTTTAGTTATTTTCACACTGATTTGATTTTATGTTTTTTTTTTTTTTTATATAAGATTTTATTTTATGTTGTTTGTATTTTCTTATTTTATTACCCACACCAACACTGTATCTTTGAGAGAGAAAGAGAGTGAGAGAAAAGAACAACAAACCTTCACTTGCGCCCTGTCTCCAGCAACCCACCGCCACCGCCATCGCCGCTGCTAGCACAAGGTAAGGACACTGCTGCGAAACCATCTGTAACCGATCCACACCATACTGCTGCGACGTGAACAGAAGAAGACGGAAACGGCGGAGAAGTACGCGGGTAGAGCCATGCTTCATCACTTAAAACATAATGCTATTGATGAGGTCACTGCAAGTGTCACTACAAGACTTCAGGTATATGGTAACACCTATATTTGATAGTGCAAAATATTATGGTAACACCTATATTTAGAAGTGAAAAATAATTGTTTTGTATTATATATATGATATGTGATTTTTCAATTAGTCCAACTCATGTTCACACAATTTCACTTATCTTTCAATTAATCCAACCATGAGGGTGGATATTGCCTTTGAAAGAATTCTGGGTAACATAGAACCACGAGGGTAGAAGGCTCATTTTACAATAGAAGTCACACACCGAAGAAATTGTTTTTTAAATTCAATGAATAAATCGGAAAAAAGTGGAAAAGTCAATTCATGTGTCATCTGAATTGGTGAAACATATGGCAAATAATAGTAACACAGTCTACTATTGTTACTTAATTTAGTTAAAACAAAATTTTGTTTATGATATCATCGTCTAAAAAGCACTCAAATGATTGTGTTCACCTCCAAAACTCTCACATCTCTAAGGTGAAGACATGGATTTTTGGCTATCACCACAAGACCTTTAACCACATGCAGGGAGTTTGTCTCTGAAAATCTTGAGTCGTGCTTTGCGAAACAATTTTCAAGAGAAGGAGTAGAAATTTTCACATGTATCAACTCTTTTTTTATTATAAATCTTATATGATGCATTCTGCCTTTAAACACATTAAAACTTTTTTTTTAGCAAGTAGGCTTAAGGAATGACAAAATTCATAATCTAACTTAGGCACATAATATTACACATTTTCTTCTAGTCTTTCAAAAAATTGATTCTGGCTTCTGACCAATGGTTATACTATATCCCTTTCTGTACTACTGTTGTGTATAATTTTGTTCTGATTCCATACAATTTATGTCTCGTTTCACTTACTTCATGCGAAATAATCTAACTGGTTCTAAGTTACTTGTTTTGTGAAACATGTCAATCCAAAAATTATACAACTTCACAATGAGATGTGAAAACTTCACCACGGGTCTGGATCAACCAGAGTGGTAGTGACTCGTGGTGGAGTGAAGTGGTGCAAAATCAGTTCAAGATGCTTAGAATATGATCATTGGACATCATGAGAATTAGAGCATATCCTTGGAGCCTCAAGCTGGCAACTTGTATGAAATTATTTGCCTATAAATTGAGTGAACATCTGTATGGAAATACTATTTGTCAGTGTTTGCACTGAACATCCACCAATGGGAGTTACCTTACAAATCTATCTGAGGAACTTTTTGTCCGTTTTTGCACTGATTTTCCACCAGTGGAAGTTACCTTTAAAATCTGCCTGAAAATACTTTTGGTCAATTTTTGCCTTGATGTTTTGAACCATGTTTTCAATATCGTCCATGTTTAAGTAATATTTTGACTTGTCCATGATAGTTTGAACTTGTCCTTGGCCTCATTAGAGCCACTTCTCTTTGACCTAGCTTAGGTTAGAATCCTTACCCCTCTTGTAAGCACTATGAAGAGGAGGTATGCATCTCACTCTTTAAATCTCTTGTGTATACATCATTTTTGTCAGTTTTTGCACTGCAAGCATTATTAACATCCTTCGTATCAAATCTTTTGTTCCTTAGTACATGGAGGATTACTTCAACAAAAAATGGTTAAAGGCACTTCACACATACCTCAAACTCCACAGGTACAGAACCTCTTTCTATAACATCATGAGTTGGAAGTGGAAATTGAGGCAGATTCTGCAAAGTATGAAGAATTCCAAAATTCAACATAACAAAATATAAACCAAAATGCACATTCTCAATTAACGTATTCATCTCATGCTAATCTAAACAAGCATTTGTCCTTGGTTGTTACCAAAAAAAAAAGTACACGGTATTGACCATTAAATAATAAAGACATTGAAGATGTGAACTAAATTAGTTTAATGCCCATATAAAGAGACAAAGGCGAAATTGAGGAAGCCCATACGCACCGGCAGCCAGAATTCCCAACCGGCTTTGATAATTCATTTGAACAAGACGGCCCAATGCATACCTTCCAAGAAAGCCTTCTGAAAATCTAAGAAGATCAACCACATTTTCCATCAATGTGAATCTAGGCCGAAGGTACTGAACAATATCCATAAACACCATTAATTGCTTGTTCTTTTCATCGTCTAAAGGATTATCATAGTTCCTAAAACGGTTGAAGCCGCTTACTCCCTGACAAGGAGGTCCGCCACGTACTACATCCACACGTCCCTACATGATAACAATAGTTAACAACTCTATAATGATTAGCTAAATTACACATCAATGATGAAATATCAAAATATTCACTTCCCTAAGTCAAGGGACAAGTTTATGAAGTTAAAGACATTAGTTTTTTAAGACAATTTACAAAAATCATTCGAAAATTACCGGCAATGGTAAGATGCTTGACTTGAAGCCGCAAGTGACAAAGTCCTTTATCCTTTCCTTGCAATTACTGATGCATAGGTATAATTTAAATGATCAAGCCTTGAACCAAAAAAGATGTTCACAACATATGGGAATCTCAACAAGATACAAGTAATAAACAAATGCATCAAGATTAAGATCCAAGTTAATTTAAATTATACACGGCAAAAAAACATTCAGCTATGCAAATATAAAAGACATAACAATGAAAACTTAAATAAAGCATTCAACATACGGAAGATTAAATATTGCCAAATCACTCCAACATGATTGATATCATTTACAATTGCATCAAACTACAAATATTCACCCAACTTCAAAATAAATTATTGCTTCTAAAAGTCAGTGTTGTCAATTGTTGATCACAAAAATAGTGTTTTGTTCAAATTCACCTATGCTATCAGAAAAGAGCACTACAACAGCAGCTATTTGGCAACATTTTATACTAAATAGCATATGACAAAAAAATAACAATTTATTCAAAGTGATGATGGATCATGATGTACGTTATGGATCTATGATGGGATATCCATCTCAGACACCCCCGTTTAATGGTTATATGTCAATGGGAAATGAAAACTTTCCGAGTGTTGGTGCACCTGAATTTCCTGAATTTTCAACACAAATAACTCTTGGTGGCATGACAAGTGGTAATGAAGTCACTCCAAATCCAGAGGATTCAACTCCTAAGAGCAAGAAAGCCCAGCAACCAGCATGGAACACTGAACAAAATTTGGTGCTAATTAGTGGGTGGATTAAATATGGAACAAGCAGTGTTGTCGGGAGAAATCAGAAAGGTGAAACATATTGGGGTAAAATTGCTGAGTATTGTAATGAGTATTGCTCATTCGATCATCCGCGCGATGGAGTTGCATGCCGAAACCGTTTTAATTATATGAACAAAATACTGAATAAATGGATTGGCGCTTATGAAAGCGCTAAGCGTATGCAAGGAAGCGGTTGGTCGGAGAATGATATTTTGGCAAAAGCGCAGGAATTATACGCAAGTGGGAAGAATATTCAATTTACTTTAATGGCAGAATGGCACGCTCTCCGTGATCAACCACGTTATGGTAGTCAAGTAGGAAATATTGGCTCAGGCAGTAGTGGATCTAAGAGATCTCACGACAGTGATGCATGTGGCTCAAACTCTGTAGGATCTACTGCTCGTCCAATGGGTAGGGAGGCAGCTAAGAAAAAAGGTAAAAAGAAAAGTAAGGAAGCTGCCTTGGAGGTGGTGGATAAAGAGTGGGCTGAATTCAAACAATTCAAGGAGAAAGAGCTTGAACGATTAGACAAGATAGCGTCGGTGCAACTGGAGGCTAACCAATTGATGAAAGAAAAGACTATTGCTAAGAAAATGAAAATGTATCTAAAACTAAGTTCCGAGGAGAATCTTGATGATCGGAAGCAAAAGCTGTTGGAGATGTTGAGCCAAGAGCTGTTTGAAAATTAATTTCAATCAAATTGTCTGTGGCTTTTGGCTGTAATGTATGAGTTATTGTGTAATTTCAATCAAATTTTGGCTGTAATGAAATTGTCCGTTGATTAATTTCAATCAATTAATTTCAATCAAATTTCAATCAAGTCCCCAGTGTTCCTGCACAGTCATATGGAGTTTATAATTCTTGTCAATCAACAAGCCTATCACATGTGACAATAGTCATGAAGGGTTTGCCATGGGAGCAATCTAACATGATTTTCATATTTGCAAAATTTTGGTTTATTTGAAGTGATTCTGGAATAGAAATATAGGACCAAAACTTTGTGATTGGATTACAAATGAACAAGTCAAATGGGTCATCATTGATGGTTCGGCAAAGAACCAAACCATTACAAGAAGCTAAGATAGAAGTTGAATTTGATAGGAATGTAAGAACATTACTAGGGACACCGGAAGATTGTTTCTCTTTGGGTAAAGAATGTAACTCAACTCTTTTTTCGTACCTTTGCCGTGTTTGCTCGGGTTGAATGAATAAGCATGTATCATCCTTCTGTAAGAAATTACGAGCCTGCTTTGTTTTAAAAGTGGTTTCTTCTGAAAATTTGGAGAATGACTCACAAGTTGATTTGAACTTGCAAATACTCTTTGCCGGTAGCCATGAAAATATCTCGAAAGCAATATCTTCAGGTACTTCCATGTTGTTGAGAAGGATAAAAAAATCAAAGTGCAGAACACAAAATATAGGAAGTGTGATTAGAGAGAGCGTGTGAAGTGATGAAACACTATACTTGATGCACGTTTATATATATAGTTGAGTATGAAGCCCTATAATAAATTTCAAACAGTTTAGGATTTTTGGTATTCTAAGTTTGCTAAGAGAGAAATGAAAGATTCTCAAAGTGTTGGGAAGTTATTTATAGATCATGAAGAGGGAAATGGAGAAAACCGTTCAAAGTAAATTCAATTCCCAATATCTCTTTGTTCAAACAAATAATAAAACTTCCCATTCCCACTATCTCTGCATTGATATATATTCTGATGCATGTCCATCAACATAGATGAAAAGTCACATATACATGCACTATAATTTTGAGAGATGTGTTAGTTCAATCATGTTGATTACATCCCAAAAAAAATAACTTTTGAAATACTCATTTTTCTTAATCAAAATAACTACCGTTATTCAAGTGCATTGAGATTGGTTGGGAACATACATTAAGGGTGCATTTTTATTTATATATATTATCCTAAATAGACTTTTCTAACCAATCAAAGCCCTGCACTACAAGAATATGGTAGATGTTCTGGACCAAGTTGTTATGACTTCTTTTTCTCCTTTTGTGTTAAGCTTATTTATTTTTCTTAATAAATGAGTCGCTACAAAAGGATTTTTTTTTTGTGAACGTGTCATAGTTAATTATTTGTCCTCCAATTTCTAAAAATATTTAGAAAAATAAAATGATATAATCTTTCAAGATAGTTTTTGCTGCGACTTTTTTGCAACGATTCAAGTGTTGTTGGCAAGTATAATAATTTAGCAGCAACATTTTTATGTGAGCTACCATAACTTCTATAAGTTTTTATATGTTAGATTGGATTATTACTTTTATGCTTATCTTTTATCGTGGTTTCTTTTTCTATTTTTATGCATAGATTTATTTTATTTATTTTAACTAAAAAATAGTAATTTTTTTGTTCATATCTTTATGTTTTGTATCTTTTTTTTTAATCTTTAGGGTCCATATATAATGTACTTATAATTGATAATTGTCATTCCAAAATATTAATTTTTAATATATTGTATGTTATATTTTACATCAAACTTAATATTTATTTCGTCAAAAATTGGTGATGCACTGAATCTGCCGATGCTATAGCAAAGTTTGATGATTAGGTATTATTCCCACAACAATGATTATCTTGAAATTTGCCGATGCTATAAGGCAATATATCATTCAACTATCTTTGGTACTTTTGATCCGTGTGCCACATAATTAGGTGATAATTGTTCTGTCTGTCAGATTACTTTTCCTTTTCCATTGAAGTTATATTTCAATCCAATCAAGTTTGGATTGGTTTGAACTCTGGTACATCATCAAAATTTCTTTACTTAGAGATGTACCCGCCTAACTTCAATCCAATGTCTAAGAGATAGAATAATACATCTTCAATTTGAATCTGATTTTGGACTTATGTATTTCTCTTTGGATAATTAGATTTCAAGTGTTGTTAATGAGTTATTATTTGATACCTTGCAGTAGTTTGTTCTGTTGCGAGCTCTAGTATTGATTTTCCTGTTAGCATAATGTGGTGTAGCATATAGAGCAAGTGAGTTATTATTTGATGCCTTGCAGTAGTTTGTTCTGTTGCGAGCTCTAGTATTGATTTTCCTAGCATAATGTGGTGTAGCATATAGAGCAAGTGAGTTCGAATTTTGATTTTGACCCTTCTTGAGCTCTTAGGCAACATCAGACTAAGGACAAAAGGAAACATTAGCATATAAAAGTGCCTTTGTTCTTAGCCTCCTTATTAGCACTTGTTGAAGAAAGGGGTGACATGCATTGAACTCATCATGACTATTCATTCTTTAGGGGTCTGTTCTCATGCCATAATGAAGTCTTTTAAGAGTTTAAGTTCTTATATGAAAACATGAATGGTTTTATAACAATTTAAAATATTTAAGCCCGGATTTTTTTAGGGTTTTTTGCCCGATCCGAAAAAACCCGTTTAAGATACGGGCTATAATGTTAATTATCAATTGAAATTATAATATAAGAGCAGAAGAAGCAAACAATTCTTTAATCATTGTTTGAGGAATGTAATGTTAATTATCAATTGAAATTATAATATAAGAGCAGAAGATGCAGATGATATTTTCTTAATTTACATTTTATCCTTTAGAACTTAAATGATACAAGGAAAATAATTGATAAATTTTAGGCATATGTGTTTAGGTGTGAGTGACTTGCACCAAATTAATCTAAATACATATATAAATAGATTCTAATAATAAATAGCCCGATTGTCTTTAAAGTGAGCTTGATTTTTATTTTTTGCGTCTTTTTTGGATAAATCTAAAAGGATTCCTGTTGAATTGTTGGAATACCAGTCAACCGTCATTGTGAATCTTGAAAAAAGATTTTTTGAAACTGGCAAAAAAGCTTTATATAACATTGTTGTATTATTAGATTTCATTGTTTTGTAGTTGTTGATAATCAATCACTTCTATATCTCTTTTATTATTAATGCATCATACCTTTGTTTTTTTTTTTGTAAAAATATTCTTTACCATGTATCTCTTTTATTTGTATATCTCTTTCATGATTGAATAATTGATCAGAATTAGTTTGGACAAGAAATTCTAGAAAAATCAGATCAGAATCACATAATCACAAGCTCAGAACTATGTAAAAATGCAGGTCCCAGAGGAGCTCCTAGAAGAAGCCAAAGCAGCAGCGAAATTAGCTCTAGATGTTCCCAATGCTCTAATAAAAGTTAATGTAATACATCTTTGGGATAAACATTTTTTATCTGTTAATTAATCTGCATTCATTTCTTCAAGAGCTAATTTCGCTGCTGCTTTGACTTCTTCTATGAGCTCCTCTAGGACCTGCACATGATTAATTTAGTATATAGATTAACAAGCAACAAAAACAACCAAAAACTTCAATTCTATGCAAACACTTGAAAGCATTTTTCCCTTAGAAAAGATTCAAGAACTTCAATAAGCGTGTGTATTTGTTTTCATGCTCGACTAAAGGAAGATGCACGTCCAATACAAGGTATAGTTGTAGCTTCTGATATTTTATGGCAAGAGGAAATTTGCGTTTGGAGTAATTTGACGCAGTTCTAAACAGATACTAAATTCAATTGACTGGACGAGTTTTAGGTCATCGCATGAGAAGAATGACGTAAGAGGAAGGGTAGGGTCAGAGAAGAAGGAGCAGCACTAAATCAATTGATAAGAAAAGTATCTAAAGCACTTTGAAACAGTTACTCATTTACCCAATGAAGCCCCGATACATGACACGATACCGATACGCCAATACAGGAAAAATTTTAAAAATCCCTATCCGATACTGCCGCGATACGTTATTTAAAAAATAAATTTAAAATTAAATATATAAATGCACAATATGAATGTAGTCATGTGGTCATGAGTGGCGATGAAGAGGTTGATCTTAGTATTTATCAAATGACTACTCTATGTATAATTAGGGGTGTAAGCGGATCAAAAAAATCCAATTGAACCGATGATCCAATCCAATCCAAACCGAAAAAAACCCGACTTTTTTGGTTCGGATAAAAAACCGAACCGAACCAATTGAAAACTGATGTGGTTTGGTTCGGTTCTCGGTTCCGTTTTCAGATCTATTGGATTGAACCGAACCAAACCGGTATATATCCTTATGTTAATTTTTTTAATTTTAGGCAGCCCAACCCAACTACATTTGGCCCAAGTACCTTTAAAAAAAATGTCACTACATTTGCCTTCACTGAAAATCCTAATTTAGAAGCACACCTTCATCACAGATTCACAGCTGCGTACTTCTCTTCGTCCTCACCTCACCTCACCTTCATCACAGATAATATGCTCTCATCTATGATCTATCTCACCTCACTTTCATCCTCCTCAAGCTAATCTGCTCTCATCAGTCACCACAGACAATTTGAATAAATTTTGCCATTAAAAAAAAAGCATGAAATACATCGGAAAAAAATACGATGTAAAACCGATCAAAGTATCCGAACCAAACCGAACCAAACCGACGAGTTTGGTTCGGATTCATTTTTGAAAAATTGTGAAAACCGAACCAAACCGAACCAATCGAAGGTTCATTGGTTTGGACATCAGATTCACTCAAAACCGAACCAAACCGGTCCAATTACACCCAGTATAATGCAATTTAGGCTCTTAAATATATTGGTATTCATAGTTTTTTTAGCTTTGATTGACATATCAAGGAGTTGTTGGGAAGAATCACAAGAACATATCTCCAATATCAAGGAGTTGTTTAGGCACACTCACATGTAAAAATAAATTAAAAAATAAAAAGTTAAAATAATATAAAATAATATGATGAGACTATTTTTCTTTTAATTTTTGTTGGATTTTGTGTGTGTGTGGCCCAAACAAGTAAGTAAATATTTGGGCTTGTGACCAAACAAGTCTTACTCCTATCATAAGCCCTTGCAAGTCCATTTGCGTTCATGAAGTACTAACTAGGGGTGGACAAGGCCCGATGAACCGGCCCAGCCCGCTATAACCGAAAAGGAAAAACTGAACCGGGTCGGACTCTTGCGGTTTAACGGGTTAGCGGGTCCAAAACGCGGGTTCATATGACTTATGGTGGTCGGGTTCGGTTCAGTGAAATGGGACCACGGGTACCCAAACCGACCCGCCCAAGTTACACCTATAAGTCATTGCCAACAAACTGTCATTCTCGAAACACAAAAAAGAGTGAATGGCCTTTATTTTGTTATTCTCAAGACTGTCACTTGCAGACTTTGAATGACAGCTTTGGAAGTAATGATTAATAAATATAGTAGTAAAGTAATAGTATTAGTGTCTTTCAAAAAAAAAATAGTATTAGTGTATTACTACTAACTAGGCTAATTAATAGCAATCAATATTCATTCTTATTTTTATTAATCAATAATAACAATTAATTTCCATTCTTTCTTCCTATTATTCTAGGCTAGTTAGGGCTGAGCATCGGGCGGTTATGGGCGGTTTCGGGTCAAAAATGGCTCACCCGGAGAAAACCAAGAGTGCAAAACTCAGGCCCATTTTCGACCATTGTAAGCTTCGGTTTCGACGTGTTACGGGTTCTGCGGATCACGGTTTGTTCGGATCGGTTTATGCGGGTCACAATATGTGTTTTATGACTTTATCATCTCAGCATAAAAAACAAAAGATTATGATGATTATGAGGAAGAACAACCAAAGAAAGAGGAGGGATATAAACTATCAACTATGAAGAGGAGGAAGGGGAAGAATATGTGGTGGAAGACCATAAGAAGCTTACTAGGTGGAACTCGAATACCTTTAAGTGAGGCAGAAGTTGAAACAATCGATTAGAAAAAAGATGAAGAAGGAGAATAGTGATCCCTTGCATATTCAAGTCGTAGAAAGAAGCAAATTCATCATGATAATATGGAATTTTTTTTGTTCCTTCTCCACTGGTTATTGCACAATAAATAATTCAAAAGAGAGAAAATTGTTTAGTAATAATCATACTAATATAGGAGTTAGTATAGTGTATGTGCAATTTTTATTATAAAATAAGTTAGTAGATGTGGACTAGGAGACAAGAGACCCAGAGGTGCAGGTAGTGTGCAGTGCCAATTTGCAGTTTCCTATGCCTTGAGCCTTGTGTATCAGTATCACGTGTAGAAACAATAAATGATACTAGTAGTACTAGTAGTATAACTTTTCAACTAAGTGCCTTCAACTAAAGATAAGACTAACGAAGGTACAGTAGTAGCTTTTATTTAAGCCTCAGTCGGATCGGTCATCGCGAGATTGAAAATTCTAAAACCGAATTCGACCACGTGCAACCGTTCCTACTCTATTTTTTCCACTCGTGAGACCCGACATCCGTGTCAATCCGACCGCTGCATAAAATTTGGTCATGGTTAGTACGGTTTTCGGTCGGGTCAGTTATAGCTGCACAAGATGAAGTTCTTGTAAGGGTAGGTTGAAGAGAAATCAATGTTTTAAAAACCGGACCGGAGATCGAACCGGTGTGATCTTTGGTTCATGGTTCAATTGGTTGAACCGGTTCAACCGCTATTGAACCGATTAGACCGGAATAATAAATAAATATAATTTTAAACTTCATAAATAATAAATATAAATAATAATTTTATAAAGTAAAATTCATCCAAATTATAATAGTAGCAGTTTTTAAAAATATACTAGTAATAAACAATATAGCCCAATCTGCCTCAAAGAAAAGGTCCAATATATTTGTTCAAAAAAAAAAAACAAGGCAATATATATACTTTCTACAAACCCTAATTTCATTATCTAAGATATTTTCCTTGCCTGTCATCATATATGCCGCCGCACACATGCCTCTTCTCACTTTCACATTTTTTTTTCTCAAAAATATTATCTTCTTACCTTCTTCTCTTTGTTTTATTTTCAACAGTATACCTTCTTCCTCTCTTTTTACCTTCTTTCTTTCTCAATCAAAAAAAAAAAAATACCTTCTTTCTTTCTCAATTAAAAAAAAAGATATTTTTTCTTTCTATAACCACAATATCACACATTTCTCTTCTTACCTTTTTTTGACCGGTGAAGCAGGGAAGAGAGTGGAAGTAGGCTTTGTAATCGTTGTCTCATTGCATCTAAAGCAGCATCCATTCTTGTGTTACCAATCATCTTGTTTTTCAGACCAAAAAATAAAACAGCATTAAGGAACCAAAAATGTCATAAAAGACATAAACTTTGGAGAGAAAAAATTAAATAAAAAAAAAAAACTTTTTTTGACAAAGAGAGAAAAATGAAATACCTTTATGGGTTGTCTTCTTCTTGGTGTCATTCCCTTTGATTTCTTCTTTCAGCTGATGGAAATGAAAAAAGGATGTTTTTGAAGTTGAAAAATGATGAGATTAAAGACTAAAGAGAAGGGAAAAGAGAGACAAAAGTGGAGAAAACTGCAGACGAAGTTTGTACCTAAATCCACTTGACAAAGTGACAGACAAAAGAAAAGGAAATAACAAAAAGGGCTGGGGTAGGATTCGAACCCCAGTCCTTATTGGCAAGTTAAAGAGGAATGATAACACACAAGTCCATCCGCTGGGGCGGGTGTACATCCGATAACTAAACTTCTCAACAAAGGAAATGTTCATGACTTGCATTGTCTTTACCTTCACAGTTGCAAACGTCTCCGTTAGCATTTCCTAAGCTAATGAAGTTGTTGTATAAACTTCTAGTCATGAGCTCAATTGGTAGTGGGAATGTATTGAGCGTGTACCTATAGGTCCCAGGGGCACGGTTCGATTCCCACGGAAGGCATGAAACTCCAATTTGGGACTTGGAGAAGACCATGAGTACATCTCGGCCCTTGAAAGATAGGGAGGCCAGCCCATTGGGAGCCACCAGATGTTACAAAAAAGGCGCCTTTTTTGTAACATCCGGTGGCTCCCAATGGGCTGGCCTCCCTATCTTTCAAGGGCCGAGATGTACTCATGGTCTTCTCCACCCCCAAGTGGAGTTTCATGCCTTCCGTGGGAATCGAACCGTGTACCTGGGGCCTAAGTACAAGTTCCATGCATTCCCACTATCTCAATTGGTAGTGGGAATGCATGGAACTTGTACTTAGGCCCCAGGTACACGGTTCGATTCCCACGGAAGGCATGAAACTCCACTTGGGGGGTGGAGAAGACCATGAGTACATCTCGGCCCTTGAAAGATAGGGAGGCCAGCCCATTGGGAGCCACCGGATGTTACAAAAATTACCTTGAAAATTACAACCAAATTTTTAAAAAGTCAACACAATTCAACCCCCTTCTTGTATTTTTCTCACTTTCATGCACACCACCAACCGGATGAGAATAGGACGAATAAGAAACAAGGGTTTTCCATATTCTAAAGTAAATACCTCGCGGACATCCATCACATGCAAGAGAACAAAACAACGAAAAACAACCAAGCTCTATTAACAACAAGAGTACATAAAAATGAATATAGTTTGAATTATATATGTATATTAACCAAATCATTAATTTTTTACCTTTCTTTGATGCAATTTGATATTTAATTACAATCACTGCTTACTTTGCAAGAAGCATCATAGATAGTGATATATAAAATTACAAAGATTTGATTTCACCATATTCTAAACTTCTAATACAAGTCGTGCTCTAATATGAAGTCATGACTTGTATTAGAGCTTAAAATTATGGTAATATCACATCTTGTGATTTTGATATATCACAATCTATGATGCTTCGTGCAAAGGAACTAGTGGTTGGAATTAAAAACCTAACCGTGAAAAGAAAGGAAAAAATTAATGATTTGTTTATATACCTATATCATTCAAACTATGTTTATTTTAGATATTCTTGTCGTAAATAGAGATTAGTTGTTTTGGTTGTTTTGTTCTCTTGACAGCAACGCATGCTCACGAATTAGTTGATGGTTTGTTTGATAATTTAGATGTTTAACCATCAATCCATTGAAGGATATCTGCATTACATGTGAACTCATATAGTCATATTGAGTCCATATATCTCAAGTCTTCCATGAACTACTACTCCTTATGTAAAAGTAGTGAAAGTACAATTTTCAATGGTAAAAACTTAAATATGAAGTTCAAAAAATTAATACGTTTAAAGATATATTACTTAATTAAAACAAAAAACGTATTTTTTTTATATAAATCATTGAGGTACAAAAGATGGAGTGGGGGCATCCCAACAAGGTTCACAAACCTACCCCGAACCACCCCAAAGTAAACTATTATGAAACATCGCAAAAGAGAGCAAACACCTTAGGAGGACTAGAACAAAGCCCAAGGAATGAACACATTCGAGCAACTGCTTTGTTAGAAACTTTATCAGGAAAATCCATCGGTATTAAATTTTGACATAAAATGAAAACTTAAAATTATATATGAAATTTTAGGGAAGAAAAACTTACGTGGAAACATGATAATAATAATAATAAGGTTCTTCGTCAATATGAATTGAGGATATGAAAACATCATTAGTGAATTTGGCCTTTGTAAATTAAATGGTAGAAGAAATGCATGGAAAAACTTTTTTGATAAAAAATTGTACATTTCATGTTGGATCTGAAAAAATGATAGAAGATACACTAAACATGAGTAAAACTATTTCAAAGAAGTTTAATCCTTATAAGAGTATTTATATGCTCATATTATGTATCAAACACACCATATATTACATTGAGGATTGGTCAAATGTAAAAAACATTATTGCTACTAGTCAAAGTATGAACATTTATTTTTATTGGAAAGTATGAACACATTTATTGCAAAATATGAACACATTTATAGTCAAGGATATATTGCTTAATAAAAACTAAAAGAGTATTAGTAAAACAAAAACCAAAAGAGTATTTTTTTTATTTTTTATTTATAAATCAATGAGGTACAAAAGATGGATTGGGGGCATCAGAACTAGGTTGACAAGCCTACCCCAAACCGCATGATAATAAACTTTCATTATACATTGCAATTCAGAACAAAAACCATAGGAGGACTAGAACAAAACCCTATGAATGAACAAATTTAAACATCTGCTTCGTTCAAAACCTTATCATGAAAATCTAATGGTGTTAAATTTTGATGTAAATCGAAAACTTAAAACTATATATGAAATTTAAGGGAAGAAAAACTTACATGCAAACTGGATAATAATAATAATAATAATAATAATAATAATAATAATAATAATAATAATAATAATAATAAATATAATATTAAGGTACTTCATCAATTTGATTTGGAGATAGGAAAACATCATTAGTTAAGGTCGCTTTTCCAAATTAAATGGCAGAAGAAATGTATGAAAAACCCTTTTTGATAAAAAAAAAAAAAAATTGTCCATTTCATGTAGGATCTGGAAAAATGATAGATGGAAGGCTAAAATATGCATTTCGTCCCTGTAAATATGGCTCGTTTTGCTTTTGTTACAGGGTAAGTATACATGTGAGTTGTTCATTTGGGACGACGAACTTGTTGCAGGAGTGACACCCATGATTGATGTTAATGCTGCCATGGATGTGTCTAAGGTGGAAGGAAGAAATAACGAAGGATGTACCAAATGCAACAACATGGATGAAATTATGAACGAGTTTGAGGCTAGGGAATTTGCTAAGTGGAAGAAGAAGTATGGTGATGAGAGGAAGAAAGTGAAATGGATTGCAGTGATGTTGATTGTTAGTTGGTTTTTTTTTTTGGGTTGTATGTTAAAAGTTGATGTAATGGTGTTGTTTGTGAGGTTTAATTGTAGGTGTTAAGTTAACAAGTGTTGTAATGTGTTATGTATTAACAAGTGTTGTAATGTACTGTGAATCAAAGTTAACTTTGTTGTTTGAATCAATGAAAAGAAATGCCTTACTAAAATTTGGTTGGTGTTTTCACAGCTTTTATGTTGTTAGAATATGCCTGAATATTGACATGACAATGAAAGTTTTATAATTTACATTTGGATGGTTCTGAACATTGCTATTGCTTGTACATTTCTGAACTAGTTGAAAACATAATGATCCAAATTATAAGGCATTGATTAAGCCATTACTAGCAAAATAAAAGGCATTGTTCAAGCCATTACATACAAACTAAAAGGCATGTAGGCATTTTTAAGCCATTAGTAGCAAAAATGGCATTGTTCAAGCCATTACATACAAACTAAATTAAGTCATTACTAGCAAAAAGGCCATTGTTCAAGCCATTACAGAGTTAATCAAATCCTACTAAGGTTTCCATAAAGCTTTCTTCTTGTTATGATTTGGAAGTTCTTTCTCCTGAGTTAGATCTCCAGGTCCATCATTTAATCCTACGACAATAGGATTTGTCTCTATTGTTCCTGGTGCACCTAACTTTGGTTGAGGACCAAAGTAGCATGTTCTTCCACTTCTTCTTAGTTTGCTGAGGTTGTATTTTTGTACATTGGAAGATGATTTTCCTTGGGATGGCTCACACTTGATCCCATGCCATGTCATTGTGGTCTTTGCCCTCTTTTGTAGCTGTGTAACATCATACACCATCTCAGCATGCCCTCTTTGCCCTCTTTTCTATAAATTAAACAAGAAACTCTGGTGAAGATATAAATAATCACAAACAGAAAAATGTAATTGATGTTATTGCAGGACTTTACCTTGTTTGGTGCATTAAATGGTGCATTCACAACAGTTGCACCATCAGGTTCTGCACTTGTTGCTTTAGCTTTAACAGATTTTGCACCATTCACAGCTTTTGCACCATTCACAGATTTTGCACCATTCACAGATTTTGCACTTGCAGCTTTTGCAGTAGCAGCTTTTGCATCATTCACAGCTTTTGCACCATTCACTTTTGGTGCCTGAACCTTTTTTACTTTCACAACATTTTCAGTCATGACAGCTGCAGCTTGAGAACTCTCAGCAGGTTCATGGCTTACCACATTCACAGATGCAGCTTGAGAACTCTCAGCAGGTTCATGGCTGACCACATTCATGGCTGACCACATTCACAGATGCAGCTTGAGAACTCTCAGCAGGTTCATGGCTGACCACATTCACAGATGCAGCTTGAGAACTCTCAGCAGGTTCATGGCTTACCACATTCACAGATGCAGGTTCAGCCTGATTATTCACAGAGTTATTCACAGAGTCATTCACAGAGTCATGCAGGTCATTCACAGAAACATAAAACATTCACAGAGTCATGGCTTACCATATTCACAGATGCAGGTTCAGGCTGATTATTCACAGAGTCATGGCTTACCACATTCACAGATGCAGGTTCAGGCTGATTATTCACAGAGTCATTCACAGAGTCATGCAGGTCATTCACAGAGTCATGCAGGTCATTCACAGAAACATTCACAGTTGCAGGTTCAGCCATTTGTGCATTTCTTGGTGGTTTCCTCTGTACAATTAGTATAACCAATTATTTCAATTACAAAAACATAAAAGCTTCAAAATAAGTTATATTAGGCTGAATCATATACCTTTCTCTTTTGAGCTTCTGGATCCACAGTTGTACTTGTGCAGGACCTATTGTTATGGCCAGGCTTACCACATTTAGTGCACCTATACTTAGTACATTGCCTCTTGTATTTTTTTGCATCAGGTTCATCAGGTTCTCTTCTCCTCAACTTCTTTGGTCTTCCTGGACCTTTTTTGTATATTGGTGGCAACATCTCCTCAACATCAACAACTGGCCACATGTCTTGCCCATTGATTGCACTAACACTATAACTATAACATTTTTCATATGTGGCTCTTGAATAGCATTCATCAACTAAGTCCTCAGGTCTCAAAGAAATTTTACCCATGGCAGCCATAGCATGCCTACATGGAATGCCCACTAATTCCCAGAAATTACAAGTACAAGTTCTCTTTCCTATGTCAACTATGTATTGGAAACCTCCATACATTTTAGAAACTTCAAATTCATCATCCACTCTCCATGTTGGTATCCATTCCCCACTATGTTCAACCTCCCTATCAAGTCTTTTCCTAGGCATTGGCATTATCCTATGTTGTCAAGAACCAATCTTAGACCTAATAGTTGATATTCTATTCATTAAATAAGTTCTAATCCATTCAGACATGGATATTATGTTCTTGTCTCTTGCAATCAATATAGTTGAATTAAATGCTTCAGACAGGTTGTTCATCAATACATCACATTTAGAATAGAAACTAAAAGCATGCTTACACCAAAGTTTTTTATCTATTTTCATAAGCCAATCCCATGCCCCTGCATCAAGAGCCTTAAGTTCTAGCATCTTTTGTTCCCATGCCTGATAGTATGTTGCTTTGGCTGCCCCCATCATCAAGTCCCTGATTGCAGCCCCTCCACCAAACTTTTTCTTGAAGTTGGCATATAGATGCCTCAAACACAATCTGTGTTCAACTACTTCAAGTAATTCATCAAACACAGACATCAAACCCTTGAAAAAAGCAAAAAAAAAAAACATCAATGAAAATCACAAAAAGTAATCTAACATGACAAAAAAAAATACATGATTTCTAATAAAATCAGTATTATACCTTTTGTTGGTCAGAGATGAAGACCCATCTCTTATCAGTCCCAATATCTTCAAGTAACAGAGTCAAAAACCATCTCCAAGCTTCCTTATTTTCCACTTCAACAACCCCAAAAGCTAAAGGGTAATATTGGTCATTAGCATCCCTACCAACTGCTATCAAGAGCTGACCACCAAACTGAGTCTTCAAGTGACAACCATCTACACCTATGAATGGTCTACATCCACTTAAAAACCCTTGTTTGGAACCTTCAAAACAAAAATAGAAAGATCCAAATCTGGGTTGAAGTGTTGGTACAGGTCTTTCAGTGTTTATTTTAACAGTGTTACCTTGTAAAACCCTCGTAATCTCAGCTGCATACCTCCATAACAGTGAATATTGTTTTGCAGCCTCACCTTCAATAATAGCCTTTGTCCTCTTCTTTGCTTTCCAAGCCCTTCCAAATGTGATTCCCACAGAATGATTCCTTCTCATGTCTTTCATGATGTCTGTTACTCTCACTTTCTCAGAACATATAATACTTGGCATGACAGCTTTTGTAACCCACTTGGATGTAGCAGATCTATTATTTAATCTCCTGGGACATGTGTGGTCCCCATTCCATGTTTTAATCCTATACGTGTGTTGACCACCCACTTGACTACATAAAGCTATAAATGCACAATTATTCTTGCAAACTACCCTACACCTTGACTTGTCATTTTTCTCAAACTTCAACTCCCATCCATTTAATATTGTCCACTCAGTAATTGCTTCCTTGAACTCATTTATTGACTTAAACTCCATGCCAACCTTGAACTTGAATTTTTTGTTAAGTTGTTCCATCCTAAACTTCTCATACCTTGGACCTTTCTCAGCATCAGAATCATCAGGGTCAGTACTGCCTAACTCATCACTTTCATATTCAATATCAATGTCAACTCCATCTAATAACTCTTCACCTTCATTTCTTGGATCAGGGTAAACTATATTAGGACCTTCAATCATCAGATTAACAGAATCACCTAAACCAAAACCATCCTCCACACCTAACCCTCTATCTTCTTCACTGTCATAAAATCTTATACCTCTAACCTCATCATCAGTACTATATCCACCATTATGAAGTTCCTCATCCTCAAGCTCTTCATTTTCAACCACCTTTTCCTTCCCCTTACCAGACCTATTATTAACTGGTTCAGTTTCTTCTACATTTATATACTTAGGAAAATTAACCAAAACACCATCACTTTCAACAACATCATGCTCAATGTATATATCAACCTTACATAGTTTCTTACTGGCGTAGTCCTTGATTGCATCAGCATCTTCATCTAACCTGACTACCTTAAAATGAACCTCTTCTTCAACCTTCCACCACATCCTAAACCCTTTCCCATACTTAAACTTTTTCTGTAAGTCCTCTGCATACCCAACCAGTTCAAAGTAAGACCAGTTATCAACATCTATATCAATCACTGTTTCTTCACCATCTTTGTAACATATTACCTAGTCCCTAACAAACAACCCTCCATGGTGAAACGCTACAGTAATGAACATACTACAATGTAGACAAAAAAAAACCATATTTAAAAACATAAAAAGCTACGCGACAAAAAAGCTAACACCAGAACATTACGACAAAAAAGCTCCATGGTTAATCACATTTTGGTCCCCACAAAAAAGCTACACGACAAACTCAATACATAGATACAATTTATAAATAGTTACCTTTCAGAGTAAAAAACTGCACCAGCCGTCGATTAAGCTTGTAACTCAGCAATCTCAACCATCTAACACCAGAACATTACGTCATTTGATCGGAACCCTAACCCACGACTTTTGAAGGCGATGAAAGAAGATGAACGACGACGGAAGGCGAAGGCGAAACAGAGCAATCCAATCCAAGGCGATGAATGTAATATCCCGCTTAGACGTAACTTTTATTGGTGTTTAAGGACTAAATAGAAGTAATGGCATTTTGGTAATTTTGGAAGGGAAGATTTTTAAATAAGGAAAATGCAAGATATTTTCCATTATTTCCTTTCCATTCTCTCTCTTCAACTTCAGAAAAGTTTCCTTCTCCATTCCCTCTTCTTCCACTCGCCTCCTTCCCTCCCTTTTCACCTCTTAGCCGAGCCTACTCCCATCCTTTGTCACTTGGGAGACTTTAAGGCCTTCAATCTTGGAGAAAGGTTTTTGTATGTGATACCTAGCTGAATTGTTGTGTTTCTTTGGTGATGGAAAGCAAGGAAATTAGATGGAGATCAAAATCCATGTTGGGAACTAAGGATTTAAGAAGCTTAAGTTGGTTAAGTTGCTATAGTGAAAGAGCTTAAGTTGTAAATTGTGGGATTGTAAGTCTATTTTCGTTTTTGGAGCAAAACCATGGCATAAGGTATGTAAAATGAGCCTTGGGTATGTTTGGGTTGCTGTTATAGAATTTTGGTTTGAGGTTTAGATCTCTAGATGTCATAAGTTGTTATTTGAGCTGATTATAGCTTTAAGCTTAAGTTGTTAAAGAATCAAAGAAGATGATTATGGTTGCTGCAGGCGTGAATTTAATGTTTATGGGTATTAGTGTTTGGTTGGTACATAAGCAAAATTGAAGCAATAAGCTGTTTTGGAACCCGCTGAAGTGATTAAGTTGAATAAGCTGTTTTGACAGAAACACTGTTTGACCCGTGGTTGCTGCTGTGTTTCTTGGATTTGAGTAATTGTTGGATTTTTGGATTCTGCGTTCAATTCCCTTCGATACGGATATAAGTTTCATGTGATTCGGATTAGAAACGAATCCGGAAAACGCGTTCGAAGTTTGGAAATTCTGCTGAAAAATGGCTTACGGGTTTTGACGTGAATTTCGAGAAATAAGCTGTTTTTGGATTAAATCTGTCATAAGTGATTAATTATGATTTAAGCTGTTACAGTCAGGGTTTTATGGTGTCTATACACGTTTGGGTTGCTGTTTTGGGGATTGAATCGAAATTGGAATGTTCCTAAGCCATAAGCTGTCAATAAGCTGTTTGGGAAAACTGTCGGAAAAGTGATTATAGGAAATTATAGTGATGGCAGAAGTGATAAGATTATGGATAAGTTGTTGTTTGAGTTAAGAAGCCAAAGGCAGAAGCAATAAGCCGTGGATAAGCTCTTTTAGAAAAAAAATGCTTATGGAGCTGATAGGAGCTTTTTTTTGGGGCAATTGAGTTGTACTGAGGAACCAGAACGTATTAAGGTGAGTTCCTTTTTAGTTTAGAATTTCCCTTTTGGGTTGAGTGAGTTAATCTCAAATAATTTAGATAGATTAAATTCCCCTTTCGTTAATACATACATCTAATTATGTGAATCCTTGCCTTAATATATGTTTCTATCCATAAAACTAAGCATTGGTTATGTTATACTGCGCTATAACTTGAAAACTATAACTTTTACTGAGAAGGCACTTATGCAAAAACAGAGCATCTGTTTCTGCATAATTTCGCTAAGCGGAGTCACACTTCGCTGAGCGAAGACGTCCAGAATCCTAATATTTCTCAAAAACCTATTGTGTGACATGCCAATGATTATTCAATTGTTTAAATTAACTTCATTACTGAAGGACAAGGATTAGCATGCTTGGATGATGCATTAACAATGAGTGAAGGGTTATGATATATATAAATGAGCATGTAATTTAGTAAGAACCATAATATGAGAAAGATTAATTTATGGGGATGATTAACTAATTTAAGTAAATAGCATATGAGAATGATATGCTTAGATGCCTAATTATATAGGTTAAGTGACAGATGAATATCCCTCCCAAATGAATGCATCAGATATGCATAGGTTCAGATGATGTTTTAGATATACACATGTAAGTTAAGAATTATATTATATTATAAGATTATGTTAACGTGTTCATCAGACTCCGGATTATGCCGGATGGGATTTCTCCGAAAGGGCTATCCACACGTAAGTTATAAGACTATGTTAATCGTGTCCAGCAGGCTCCGGGATACGCCGGATGGGACTTTTCCGAGAGGATTGTCCACACGTATGTTAAAAGATTAAGCATGTTCATCAGACTCCGGGATACGCCGGATGGGACTTCTCCGAGAGGGTTGTCTACATGCAAAGTTAAGTTGTGTTCAGCAGACTCCGGGGTACGCCGGATGGGACTTCATCGAGAGAGTTGTCCACACAACGATAAGAGGAGTCCGGTGTTAGCCTGATATGATAGGAGTTTCACCGGTAGGATGGGAGATGTACTTCGGGGTTACTTCACCCGGATGCACTCCGTAAAATGAACTCAGATAATTATTGTTTGTTCAACGCTGACTTACTAACTTTATAATAAGAATGATGTATATTAATACTTATGAATTATTATGAGAATGATGATTAGTCAGCAGAGAAAGAAAGTGATCATAGGATGTCCCCAGATCACTAAGTATAAGTTTAAGTTTAAAGATAGAATATGATAAGACATGATATAGACAAGTAGCGATCCTAAGTTCCCTTTGATCGCGAATTATGTAGAGACTGACAACGATCGTAGGTATCCCCAAGATCGCTAAGAGTAGGCACGGCGACCCTAGGTTTCCCCCGTGGTTGCCAACAGTAGGTTGGGCTGGAGCTCACTGAGACATTATGTCTCATCCCAATCCTTCTGGTGCAGGTTTACAGGTTAGCAAGAGATGTTCATGAAGATCATCAGGAAGACGCTGGATGGAGTGCAGTTGCTCGTCATGGTCAAGCTCAGGAGGTTTACAGATTGCATAAGTATATGAAAATGTATTTTATGATATTTGTATAATTGTATAAACGAGCCAATTGTACTCATTCAGTAGTTTGTATATATGTTTATTATTGAAAATTTTAATGTATCCGGTATCAGATTAATACGCATGCTAAATATTCTAGATAATTTAGTATGGGTGTTACAATTGGTATCAGAGCAGGTCGATTCAGACCGTGCCTTGGGTCATTAAAGTTTCAATGAAAGTAGTGGGACCATTGGGTTCCGGATATTGTTCTAAAGGTCACATCTAGTTGAGCCTGATCAACTCAATCTAGTATATGACAGTTAGGATAAATGTCCGAGAGCTGAATGTGACCAAGGAGGAATGAAGTTTACGAAGAGTGAAGATTATGGTGACGGAATTTTAAGACGGAATTAGTGAAGAAGTATTCAATGCCAAATGGTGGCCATCAAACCGTAAGTAACGAAGCCTGTCAGTGGCAAGGTTTCAGAAACC
This sequence comes from Medicago ruthenica, assembly GCA_018208015.1. Taxonomy (NCBI): domain Eukaryota; kingdom Viridiplantae; phylum Streptophyta; class Magnoliopsida; order Fabales; family Fabaceae; genus Medicago; species Medicago ruthenica. Next base: position 50,310,276 of record CM031378.1, read on the forward strand.
TAAGAGATATTTAAAAGTAAGGTGAAGCACCTCAACCCAGTTGGACGCATCATTGGGTGATGCCTCGTCTGCGGAAGACATAAGGGTTAGGAAATTATGAGATACTTTAAGGAATGACTTGGAACCACAGTTTGAGAAGTTAAAGTGAAGTGTGGATTAAGTAACAACTCTGAGCACAGAGTGAAGGAATTGCAGTACCTAACCTAGAGACTCGACTGAGGAATTATCGGTCGGTTTTCGAAACCTCTAGACTCCCAGCAAGGGTAGAGTGTGTAAGAATAGGAGGACTCGCACACTCGAACCGGATAAGATTTTAGCCTCCAAGCAGTTAAGAGAATTAAATATGGATTAAGCGAATTATTTGGACAAATGAAGTTAACCCCTCAAATGTTGTCATCGAGCGTGAAGCGCAAGCAAGTCTAACCCCAGCAGATCAGCCGCATCTCCCGAACCATAAATGCCAAATTTGTGAATTAAGAAGAGAAGATGGTATGCAACCTAAGAACTAAGATGGATGAATAAGTGGTAATAATAAGACATGTAGCATATCGAAGCGTGAATCAGATATTCCGATGTGTCCTATTAGTAAGAAGATTGGAAAAAAAAAATAAGCTCAACTGGAATTTTTCACAAGAAAAGTGAATCAGATTACTTTCCTTTACTATGAGTCGTCGAGATGTTTTGTATGAGGAACACAAGCTTAACGACAAGTGAAGGAGACCCCTAGAGAGAGCATGAGATGAAATGTAAATCTTCAGCAGAATCGGGAAATAGAGATTGAATCTTATTGTGGATTCTAGTGAACTGATGGAGAATCATTCAGAATAAGGTTGGGGATTTGAATTGTGAATACAGTACCAAGATACTGGAGGATTAGTCAGATGTTAAGATCAGTTAGCCGAGTACTCGAAGAGATGTAACCTACGATTGAGTTTACAAAGGGATCAGTAAGAGCTTGAATTTGTTTTAGACGGATTGTCTCCGAAGGAACTTGAAAAACAACCTAATGGACATGATAGAATCGTGGAGACCGAAGTTGTCTCGAAAAAGAGTATAAGTATGGAATTCTACGGATAAGAATGAAAAGGGAAAGTAAACGAGACTCAAACTATGAGTGGGTTCAGTATATTGTTTACGCCTGAAGGAAAACACAAAGTCAGGATGACCAGTCGGTAAGGTAAGTAATGTTTTGAAGCATTACGTAGTATGAAGTTAACCTTTGTTATTAATATGTGAGCTTCGAAGGATGGTTACAACACTTGGGAAAGCATGTAGTCGAAATCACAGGTGAAGCAACAAACCGTAAGGTAGTTTTATTTTGGTAACTACGAAGTTTAAAGGAGTAAGATAGTCAAGAGATTTGACATGATAATAGTGATGTATTACTCCTACTCCAAAGCGAGTTATTAGAATCAGAGTTGCGCAGCGGAGAAGTAATCCAAGAATGAATTAATAAACAATGCTAAGCTGAAGCTTAGAGAACGAGAAGATGTTAAGTGCTTAATTCTTATTATACGGAATATCAGTAAGTATAGACGACTTGAACATATCACAAGTTCTAATGGAAATTTTTGGAAGTTAAGTTGAGAAATACTTCAAACCTCGAAACCCACGAGAAAAGGAATATCAAACTAGTTTAAGAGTATGTGGTAAGATATAAGAAGGATGTGTTCCTACTAGCTTGAGTCTTAAGTGAATGAAGTCACCGCTAGTAAGGTAACCCATCTATTTTAGACCCATAATTTCAAGTAGACTTGAAGGGTAAGTTCAGCCAAGAAAGAATTATTCATGAGGCAACAACAGTAAAGGTTGTGGTTGCAAAGTAATATTTATGGAATTGAAGCATTGGTCAGAAGCGACAGTACAGTGGCGAATGAGTTTAATTTCACGTTGTACCAATGTCATGTCAACATATCTTAGCTGAAGAGTTCGGAAAGTCTTGAACTTAATATTCACCAGTAAAGGAAGGAGAAATTTTATGCAGATTAAAATTCACTCGTAGTCCACAGTAAAGGGCTACATAATTTCAGGTTATGACTAAAGGATTAAAGACTAAGTGTGCTATTTTTGGTAGCAATCAAGTAGAGTTTTCTATTGAAAACAAGGATTTTGAACTCGACGTCCAGAATGATAATTAAGTTTGTGATGCCGATAGAATGTAGCAATAGTTTACGGGTTGTTGTATACTCAAGAAATAAACATGAATAACATTGGCGGGGCAAACCTGGCAAGCCAGTTGAAAGGCAAATCCCGGATGTTACAACATGAGTTAAGAGTAAGAAAAGATTCCCAAATGATGTGGTAGTGTCTCAAATATGTTAAGATCAAGAACGATGTTCCATTAGTCGGACAAAGATAATACGACGTGCAGTGTACCTATTAGTAGTGTACACGTACTTGATCATGTATGTAAGTTATGTGCTTTAAAATCGTAATAAGATATTATGTGAGACGGTTTGCACCACTCATCACTTGGGCTGAACTCCTATGAGTTTTGGATTATCGGTGTAGAAGTATTTACGCTACGGCTAGAACTCGAGATAAGTAATGATAAGAATGATGAGAGATTAGCAAACTCTCAGTATGAAGAATGAATTCCTAAGTTATTAAGATACGCGTTGACGCCGTAGACTAGCTGTAGCAGAGTACGAGTAATCTGTAAGAATTCCGCAAATCCTTGAGAATTTCATAGTAAGGGTAATGATTATGATTGTGATAAGTAGCACATCATGATGTCAAGAGGAGAGGAGCATGTGCTAGAGATGAAACTCCTGCTTGTACTTAGAATATTAAATGAAGTTGGAATGATCCTTGCATTTGCAAGAAGTGTATGAACAAGGGATATAGTTAAGTGAAACGAGTATGTTGGTTCAGATAACCACACGTTCTACTATGTAAGAATTATGTAACGAGCATCAAATTTTCAGTTAAGGAAGGGATTGTCGAGCATATTCGACTTATAAAATTGGAATTTTGATAAGCGAGTAAGTGGAGATTTGACTATGAGGAAAGAAGTATAAAGGATCTTTAATATGTGATTTCAAGAGGAATCTAAATTTCGAGGACGAAATTTCTTTAAGGGGGGTAGATTGTAATATCCCGCTTAGACGTAACTTTTATTGGTGTTTAAGGACTAAATAGAAGTAATGGCATTTTGGTAATTTTGGAAGAGAAGATTTTTAAATAAGGAAAATGCAAGATATTTTCCATTATTTCCTTTCCATTCTCTCTCTTCAACTTCAGAAAAGTTTCCTTCTCCATTCCCTCTTCTTCCACTCGCCTCCTTCCCTCCCTTTTCACCTCTTAGCCGAGCCTACTCCCATCCTTTGTCACTTGGGAGACTTTGCCTTCAATCTTGGAGAAAGGTTTTTGTATGTGATACCTAGCTGAATTGTTGTGTTTCTTTGGTGATGGAAAGCAAGGAAATTAGATGGAGATCAAAATCCATGTTGGGAACTAAGGATTTAAGAAGCTTAAGTTGGTTAAGTTGCTATAGTGAAAGAGCTTAAGTTGTAAATTGTGGGATTGTAAGTCTATTTTCGTTTTTGGAGCAAAACCATGGCATAAGGTATGTAAAATGAGCCTTGGGTATGTTTGGGTTGCTGTTATAGAATTTTGGTTTGAGGTTTAGATCTCTAGATGTCATAAGTTGTTATTTGAGCTGATTATAGCTTTAAGCTTAAGCTGTTAAAGAATCAAAGAAGATGATTATGGTTGCTGCAGGCGTGAATTTAATGTTTATGGGTATTAGTGTTTGGTTGGTACATAAGCAAAATTGAAGCAATAAGCTGTTTTGGAACCCGCTGAAGTGATTAAGTTGAATAAGCTGTTTTGACAGAAACACTGTTTGACCCGTGGTTGCTGCTGTGTTTCTTGGATTTGAGTAATTGTTGGATTTTTGGATTCTGCGTTCAATTCCCTTCGATTCGGATTTAAGTTTCATGTGATTCGGATTAGAAACGAATCCGGAAAACGCGTTCGAAGTTTGGAAATTCTGCTGAAAAATGGCTTACGGGTTTTGACGTGAATTTCGAGAAATAAGCTGTTTTTGGATTAAATCTGTCATAAGTGATTAATTATGATTTAAGCTGTTACAGTCAGGGTTTTATGGTGTCTATACACGTTTGGGTTGCTGTTTTGGGGATTGAATCGAAATTGGAATGTTCCTAAGCCATAAGCTGTCAATAAGCTGTTTGGGAAAACTGTCGGAAAAGTGATTATAGGAAATTATAGTGATGGCAGAAGTGATAAGATTATGGATAAGTTGTTGTTTGAGTTAAGAAGCCAAAGGCAGAAGCAATAAGCCGTGGATAAGCTCTTTTAGAAAAAAATGCTTATGGAGCTGATAGGAGCTTTTTTTTGGGGCAATTGAGTTGTACTGAGGAACCAGAACGTATTAAGGTGAGTTCCTTTTTAGTTTAGAATTTCCCTTTTGGGTTGAGTGAGTTAATCTCAAATAATTTAGATAGATTAAATTCCCCTTTCGTTAATACATACATCTAATTATGTGAATCCTTGCCTTAATATATGTTTCTATCCATAAAACTAAGCATCGGTTATGTTATACTGCGCTATAACTTGAAAACTATAACTTTTACTGAGAAGGCACTTATGCAAAAACAGAGCATCTGTTTCTGCATAATTTCGCTAAGCGGAGTCACACTTCGCTGAGCGAAGACGTCCAGAATCCTAATATTTCTCAAAAACCTATTGTGTGACATGCCAATGATTATTCAATTGTTTAAATTAACTTCATTACTGAAGGACAAGGATTAGCATGCTTGGATGATGCATTAACAATGAGTGAAGGGTTATGATATATATAAATGAGCATGTAATTTAGTAAGAACCATAATATGAGAAAGATTAATTTATGGGGATGATTAACTAATTTAAGTAAATAGCATATGAGAATGATATGCTTAGATGCCTAATTATATAGGTTAAGTGACAGATGAATATCCCCCCCAAATGAATGCATCAGATATGCATAGGTTCAGATGATGTTTTAGATATACACATGTAAGTTAAGAATTATATTATATTATAAGATTATGTTAACGTGTTCATCAGACTCCGGATTATGCCGGATGAGATTTCTCCGAAAGGGCTATCCACACGTAAGTTATAAGACTATGTTAATCGTGTCCAGCAGGCTCCGGGATACGCCGGATGGGACTTTTCCGAGAGGATTGTCCACACGTATATTAAAAGATTAAGCATGTTCATCAGACTCCGGGATACGCCGGATGGGACTTCTCCGAGAGGGTTGTCTACATGCAAAGTTAAGTTGTGTTCAGCAGACTCCGGGGTACGCCGGATGGGACTTCATCGAGAGAGTTGTCCACACAACGATAAGAGGAGTCCGGTGTTAGCCTGATATGATAGGAGTTTCACCGGTAGGATGGGAGATGTACTTCGGGGTTACTCCACCCGGATGCACTCCGTAAAATGAACTCAGATAATTATTATTTGTTCAACGCTAACTTACTAACTTTATAATAAGAATGATGTATATTAATACTTATGAATTATTATGAGAATGATGATTAGTCAGCAGAGAAAGAAAGTGATCATAGGATGTCCCCAGATCACTAAGTATAAGTTTAAGTTTAAAGATAGAATATGATAAGACATGATATAGACAAGTAGCGATCCTAAGTTCCCTTTGATCGCGAATTATGTAGAGACTGACAGCGATCGTAGGTATCCCCAAGATCGCTAAGAGTAGGCACGGCGACCCTAGGTTTCCCCCGTGGTTGCCAACAGTAGGTTGGGCTGGAGCTCACTGAGACATTATGTCTCATCCCAATCCTTCTGGTGCAGGTTTACAGGTTAGCAAGAGATGTTCATGAAGATCATCAGGAAGACGCTGGATGGAGTGCAGTTGCTCGTCATGGTCAAGCTCAGGAGGTTTACAGATTGCATAAGTATATGAAAATGTATTTTATGATATTTGGATAATTGTATAAACGAGCCAATTGTACTCATTCAGTAGTTTGTATATATGTTTATTATTGAAAATTTTAATGTATCCGGTATCAAATTAATACGCATGCTAAATATTCTAGATAATTTAGTATAGGTGTTACAATGAAACAGAGCAAGGCGAAGGCGATTGACGAAGGAGAAGAGAAGAAGATGAACAGTTTGGGAAAAATGATAACCCTAATAACCCAATTTTCCCTCCTTTCCTTCTTTTATAAAACACAAACCTTTTTTTAATTTCAAAAATGCATAAAAACAATTATTAAAATCCGAAATTTAATTTTTTATTTTTTTATATATGTGGCATGCCACGTCATCACCACGTGGCAAAATTTGCACAGTCAGCAACTGCCACGTGGCGAAAACCATGCCATATCATCACTTAAGTGCGGCCAGGGGCTTTTTTAAAAGACAGAAAATTTTGCAAGGGTGTTTTTAAAAATTTTTTTTTACTAAGGACCAAAAGCAAAACGAGCCATATTTACAGGGACGAAATGCATATTTTAGCCTAGATGGAATATGGAACATGAGAAAAACTATTTCAAAAAGTTTAATCCATGCAAGAGTATTTATATACTCATATTATGTTTCAAACACACCATATATCACATTAGGGATTTGTCAAATGTCAAAAACAATATTGTCATTAGTCAAGAGTATGAACTGTTTTGTTGTTACAAAATATGAACACATTTACTTCAATATCGAACATAGCAGTCATCACATTTAAATTTTTAACTGCTTCAAAAAAATAATTATACAGTATTTGCAATAAACAAAAATAAATTAAAAAAAAAAAGAATGATGTAGTTTTTATTTTCAATGTAATTCTAATAATTTTTTAAATTCTACTCTAATTAATTTTTTGTGCACCACTGTCAACATAGCTAGTTCGTTCCTTAATATTTTTTGTTTTAATAGAACATTTTTGTTCCTTTTTTACCATTCCGTTCTAAGGTAAGTGTGTTTTTTTTTTAATTGGGAAGAGAAAACAATAAATAAAAATGATACAAATAACCATTTTACAGTTGTCTCATATAATGTAAACTCTGTTCCTCTCGGTAACAAAGTAAATCACTTAATATGATACTCAATTTTCAACAAAGGGAGTCCATTTTTTGTTGTTTTTAAAACAGCTCTAAACTTCTCAGTAAAGGATTTGTGATTGTCTTTAGTTAAAAATCATAGTGAATAATATCTTCCAACAGTGTTTTCCTAAACAACTATATGAATCAAATACCTCATTTCATCCTTAAACATTGGTGAATGGACAAATGTAAAAAATTGTAACACACATACTAATTTTATCTAGAATATTAGCATGTGCATTAAACTGATACTGTATACATCAAAGTTTTCAATAATAATAATAATAATACAACTGAATGAGTACAAATTGACACGTTTATACAATTATCCAAATACCATTAAAATACATGTATAAGATTTCGGATAAACTCCTGGGTTGATACACGACGAGCAACTGCACTCCATTCAGCGTCTCCTTGATGCACTTCATCACGTACCTCGAGCTTACCTGTAAACCTGCATCAGAAGGATTGGGATGAGACATAATGTCTCAGTGAGCTCGACCCAACCTATTGTTGGCAACCACGGGGAAACTTAGGGTCGCCATGCACTACTGTTGGCAATCTTGGGGAAACCTACGATCGCCAAGCCTTAACTTTACCCATATCGGGCTTATACCTGCCGGTGCCTGCTATACTGTGTAGTCATAAAACTAGATTACAAACTGATAACTTGGTGATCGAGGGGAAACCTAGGATCACCGCCTGATAACTGCTACCTGATAACTGATACCTATCTGATAACTAATTCATGTCTGATAACATTAAAATGTTTTCCTGATAATTAACTGTTAGATGTTAGCGTGTAACAAACATTATTATTTGAGTTGATTTTACGGAATTCCCCCGAGTGGAGTAACCCCGGAGCACATTCCCCTGATAACCGGTGAAAATTCCTATCTGAGGCTAATCACCGGACTCCTCTTGCCTGTTGTCGCGTCGAATTTCGGATGTCAAGCTATTGACTAGCATTGAATCACTAAATTTAAATCACGACTGAACTTCTAATTTTTCGGGGAAAAAGGAAAAAAGTTCGAAATTACCTTTGAATGAGATTTTAGGTTCGAAAGTCGATTATGCGAGGGGAAGGTATTAGCACCCCTCACATCCGTTGTACTCAACGGGAACCTCTTAGTTGGCTTAGGCTTAAAATGTTTTTGACGTTTTGCTTGCACGCTTAATCATGTATATGTATAAAGGAACAAGAAAATATAATGTGAGATGAAGAAAGAGATAAAAACAAACGAAATAGAAAAAAAGGAAAAAGAGATTTTTTTATTAACGGGCTTGACAAGATGTTGATCTTGCTCCTACGTATCTCCCGGTAGTCGGAGAATTCAAAGCTTACGTAGTTCTTGAAAAAGAATTGTTTGAAAACGCACAAAGGCGTAAAAAGCTTAAAAAGGTGAAAGACAGACGCTAAGGCGATAAACTCGCGCAAGGCGTAAATGTTTAAGAAATAAAGACAAACGCACGGAGGCGTATAATGTTAAAAATAAAAGACAAACGCACGGAGGCGTTAAATTCGCGCAAGGCGTAAAAAGGATAAAAATAACGCGCAAAGGCGCGAAAGGTTTGGATTGGCCCCAAGGGCCAAGATTGGTGAGTTTTTATACTTCGAAAATAGAATGACGATTGTCCGAGCAACGAGACATACGTCAAGCGTTCGTACAACCGGGGAAAGGAGAGACATACGTCAAACCACCCTTTTTCATTCAAGTTTTGTTTGAATTTAAAACGTATTTTGGTGAAGCTAGAAAAGAATGACGATCGTCTAAACAACGAGACATACGTCAAGTGTTTATCCGATCGGGGAAAGGAAAGACATACGTCAAACCACCCTTTTTCATTCAAGTTTCGCTTGAATTTTAAGAAAAATGTATTAACTAAAAAAAACGCTCGTTTTTAGAACTCAAATAAAAAAGAAAATAAATTGTCCAAATTAGTTGTTGCAACCAAAATGAACAAGTTTGTTACTTAATAAAAAAGAAAATGTTTTTTCTTGTTTTGGATTTTTTTACTTGGAATTAAAAGAGAATAAAATGCGATAAAATAAATTAAACGCGAGGAATTAATAAAACGATCGTTGGATTTAAAAAAAAAGATTTTTATTTATCATGGATTGAACTATAAAAAAAACAATGCATATTTATATATATATGTTCCTAAATGTACATATGAATGACATAAAGAAAAGATATAAAATAAAATGAACAAAAAAGAAATAAAAATAAAAAAAATAAATGCATGAGATAAATGATAGGTAAATAAATAAATGAGATGTAAAAAACAATAAAACAATAAAAAGAAATAAATAACAAAAAGAAAAAAAAAAAAAAATTAAATTTGCAAAGAAAATAAAAGAAATAAAAATTTGGGAGGTGTAAAAAATAAAACTAGGGGTGTTAGAAGTAAAAACTAAAAAAATTTGAAAGAAAAGGCCCAAAAAGCATTGGGCTTACGTAAATTAAACTGGGCCGTCTGATTAATCAGACGGCCCTGATCAGATCACAGGGCAAAGAAAGCAGGGCCATATGATTAAAAATCAAAGGGCCTGGAGAGCGTGGGTGTACGCTAACGCGTACACCCTGCCACACAGAAACGGGGAGGGGTATATATACCCTTTCCCCTTCATTTTTCTTCATTCTTTCATTTTCATTCTCTCTCCTTCTCTTCTTTCTCCCAGCCGAGTCCTCTCCCCCCTCTCATCCCTCTCAACTGTTCGGCCATGAACAGTGCTCCGGCGTGGTGGCCGCCGGCCTAAACGGCAGCACCACCGCGCCGGAAATTTTTTTTTGCCTTTTTTTCAAAACAAATACACTTTTCCCATATCCTTTTTCGTTCTAAACCCAAATCCGGCCTTGGATTTCTCTAAATCTCCCCCAAATTCTCTAGATCTAAACTTTAAAAAATAAAAAATTTACCCTTTTCTCCTTGTTTTCTTGCGTACGGTTCTGTGTTTTTTGGTTGTGCTTGGCCGTGTTGAGTGGCTGGGACGTGGGTGGAGTGTGGGTTCGTGTATGTTGGTGTGTGTGCGTGTTAGGAGGTTGTGATGCTGAGTTTATGCGCGCGTTTGGCTGGGTTTGTTGAGCTGTGCGTGTGAGTTTGTGTGTGTGGGTGTGTTGGTGAGTGATACTGTTAAAGGGGGGAGGGAAAACGTGTGTGTGGTGGTTTGTATTGGGTGTGTTGTGTTGTGTTTTGGTTTGCCTTGCTGTTGCTAATTGGTGTTGTTTGCTATGTTTGTGTTGTTTTGTGTTGGTACTGTGCGAAAATGGTTGCTGGAAAATATTAGTTCTTAAAATTTCCTCTTCAAATTTTTTCTTCTTTTTTTTTGTTCTGCTTGATTCTGTTTTATAGATGAAAATTAAGCTGCTTGTCAGCTTAATGACTCATTTAAATTTGCAAGTTGATCTGGTTTTTGGGATAAGATTTTGAGCAAGCATTTATGTGGAAGTGATCTGCTGGATTTTTTGCAGATGATTTTGTGAGGATCTGAGATTTGTGATGATGATTTTGGATAGAATTGAAGGTTTTGTGATGATGAAAAAGCTGTGTTTGGGGCGCGTGAACAGTGCTAGGGCCTGGCCTGTTGACTGTGTTTGACCTGGACTATGGACTTGGACAAAAAATGCAAAAAGAATAAAAAAAATAATAATAATAATAGTAAAAGTAAAAATAATAAAAGAGATAATAATAAAAATTAAAATAAAAATTAATGATAATAATAAAAAACTAAAATTAAAAGTAAAAATAAAAAAAGGATAAAAAAATAAAATTAATAAACAAAACAAAAATGACATGAGGTATTTTAAAATACCTCCCTGCCGAAATTTCGTCTGAAACGACGAAAATTCTCGGCCTTAAAAAAATGCGTAAAACGAGACAATAAATAAAACGAGACGAAAACGGGTCAAAAAATGGGGTATGACAGATGCCCCTATTTAAGTTTCTTCGCTACGGAGATTAAAAAGCGAAATTTTGATTCGACGGGTCGAAGAAACTTAAATACAGAGTACACCATTTTTTGACCAATTTTGGACAGTAAAACAATATGGACGCGATGCCATGTATGCAATGTTATGAATGCATGTGATGCAAGTATAAATGCAAAATGGCAAAGATAACCTGATTGGGGGACAAACAGAGACAAAGGGATACCCGAGTTCGTTAAAGAAACGGAATCCAACTCTATTGGGGATAGTGTTCCACTGGGGAAAAAGGTTAGCCGTTTGGGTTATTGCCGAACTGTTCACTGGGGAGAGTGGGCAATTAACCACGGGAACCAAAAGGGTAAAATGTCAGCTATTCGGGTTGTTGCCGAACTGCCACTGACGACAAGGATTGAAGGTAAATGTCAGCTGTTCGGGTTGTTGCCGAACTGCCACTGACGACAAGAAATAAAATGTCAACTGTTCGGGTTGAATTCCGAACTGCCATTGACATCAAGAAATAAGATGTCAACTGTCGGTTTGTTCCGACCTGCCATTGACGACAAAGAAATATAAAATGTCAACTGTCGGTTTGTTCCGACCTGCCATTGACGACAAGAAATAAGATGTCAACTGTCGGTTTGTTCCGACCTGCCATTGACGACAAAGAAATAAAAGATGTCAACTGTCGGTTTGTTCCGACCTGCCATTGACGACAAGAAAATATAAAATGTCAACTGTCGGTTGGTTCCGACCTGCCATTGACGACAAGAAATAAGATGTCAACTGTCGGTTTGTTCCGACCTGCCATTGACGACAAAGAAATAAAAGATGTCAACTGTCGGTTTGTTCCGACCTGCCATTGACGACAAGAAAATATAAAATGTCAACTGTCGGTTGTTCCGACCTGCCATTGACGACAAGAGAACGAAAGATGTCAACTGTCGGTTTGCCGACCTGCCATTGACGACAAGAAATAAGATGTCAACTGTCGGTTTGTTCCGACCTGCCATTGACGACAAGAAAATATAAAATGTCAACTGTCGGTTGTTCCGACCTGCCATTGACGACAAGAAAACGAAAGATGTCAACTGTCGGTTTGCCGACCTGCCATTGACGACAAGAAATAAGATGTCAACTGTCGGTTTGCTCCGACCTGCCATTGACGACAAGAAAATATAAAATGTCATGTCAACTGTCCGGATTGGTTACCGAACCGTACATTGACGACAGTGAGGATGCGGCTGACAAGCCGTTCCTTACAGAATTGCCCCTTTACTTGGGGAAAAAGGATGCACAAGCTGTCCATTAAAGAACTTGCCACTTGGCATAACACTGGGGAATATGCACAAGCTGTTCGTTTGAACTGCCACTTGGCATAAAGACATGATAAAAAAGATGCGCAAGCTGTTCGTTTGAACTGCCACTTGGCGTAAAAAGGGTGACATCACTTGACCAAACGGACCGGGGATGACATTTGGGGAATATTTACTGGTGACTATGATGGGATGCCGAGCAAAGTCGGGCTTTGGTTATGATTTGGTATTTGTGAGTGCGAATGATGACTCACTGGGGAATGCCAATAAAATTGGGCTTTATTTTGTAACATCACTGGAGGATGACATTGGAGAAAAAGAAAATTGCAGATTGTTTATGATAAATTGGTAAGAAACGTGGTGGTTAAAACAACCATGTACAGATGATATTGCAATATGTTGCATGCATGAATGCGTGTATGCATGAATGCGTAATCACATGATTTGCATGATTGTACAAATGTATGAATGCATGAATGTATGAATGTACTAATGCAGGACTCCCACTGGGGATGTGTGAAAGATTGGCTTGCACTGGGGGATACCCTAAATGTTTTGATTTATTGCATGACCGACAACTTGGTGAAACAAGATTTAGACCGGTAAAATGAGAAGTGGACCGACGTCGCATTGCAAACACTCGGTAATCTTTGATGGGGATGATGTCACAGGGAACACCTCCAAAATGTTGACGGGGTAAAGCCGCAACCGTTGACGAGGAACACATACCTCATGGGGAAATCGTTACCTCACTGGGGGAATCGTGTTAATCCGCTTGGGAGAAGAACTGGTGATTCCGCCGGGAATGCTTATTATTTTGTTTGGATGCCGAGCGAGGTCGGGCTTTGGTTGGATGGTGCCAATAATGATTGGGCTTTTGGGGGTTAAGACTCCACTGGAGGGATGCCAATAAAAATTGGGCTTTATTTGTGGTTTCGCTGGGGATATAAGGATCATTTTGGAAGCATGATCGATATCCAGCCTTAGATGCCAACGGTGGTTGGGCTTTTGTGAGTAGGTGCCAATGACAATTGGGCTTTTGATTGTTTTTGACAAAGGTTGACTTTCTGGGGAGTTTGTTAATCCACCGGGGATTGTGCTAATCCACTGGGGATTATGATTGAATGCCGAGCGAGGTCGGGCTTTGATTCACTGGGGATATTCCCTTTGATTCACGGGGGAACTCCGCTGGGGAAATCTGTTTAGCAATTGACCATATTTGGTCTGCGAAGTTTATCCGCTCTCGGGATAGCTGCTGGCGCGCACTTCAATTATTCGCAAGTCCAAAGAGAATGTGTTTATTATTTATGCTTTCTAAAAAGATTTAAATTTTTCTTTTGAAAAAGAGTTTCGTTCCAAGTACTATTATCAAAAATAGAAGGAATGACTAAGCAAAAGAAATGGGAATTCCCAACAAAATGTAAAGACTTCAACTAGGAAGAAATTTTATTAATGGGGTGGTGGCCCGCCAACGGCGTGGCTCCACGGATCTTACAAAGTTTGAAAAAATGGTAAATATACAGGGAAGGTTCATTGAACAATAACCGCTATTCTCCCTAACAACTTTGAATTCACTGTTTGGATGCTTCAGATTCCGAGTCCCTTGACAGCTGATTTGCCCCAAGTAAACTGTAGTCAATCCGATGCAGTTATTTTGTCTTTTGATCCTTAACTTTTGCATAGGTGGCCCTTTCGGGTTTTTCGACCTATCAGGATGATTATTTCTGTTTTGTGTCTCTAATTTTTGCCTGGACCGCCCTTTCGGGTTTTCAGTCCATCGAGACGCTCATTTTTGCCTAAGCCGCCCTTTCAGGTTTTCGACTTACCGAGCTGTTCTTTTGTTTTTAGACAAAATATTTCTTGACTACATCGGAATTCACAGGACGCGGAAAATCTTCGCCGTCCATTGTTGTGAGAATCAAAGCTCCTCCGGAGAAAACTCTCTTGACTACATACGGGCCTTCGTAGTTAGGCGTCCATTTGCCCCTGGAATCGGGTTGAAAAGATAGGATCCTTTTAAGCACGAGGTCTCCTTCCTGGATTTCACGAGGACGAACCTTCTTGTCAAAAGCTTGTTTCATCCTTTGTTGATACAGTTGTCCATGACACAAGGCGGTCATGCGTTTCTCCTCAATTAAGTTCAACTGATCGTATCTGTTTTGACACCATTCAGCCTCTGACAATTTAGCTTCCATCAAGATTCTCAATGACGGGATTTCGACTTCTACGGGGAGCACTGCTTCCATGCCGTATACTAAAGAGAATGGGGTTGCCCCTGTCGATGTGCGCACTGAAGTACGATACCCGTGTAAGGCATATGGCAACATTTCGTGCCAATCCTTGTAGGTGACTACCATCTTTTGCACTATTTTCTTGATGTTTTTGTTTGCAGCTTCAACTGCACCATTCATTTGAGGCCTATAAGGAGAGGAGTTATGATGCTCGATCTTGAACTCTTGACATAGCTCCTTCATCATTTTGTTGTTCAGATTGGTCCCATTGTCGGTGATAATCCTGCTGGGAATACCATATCGACAGATGATATGATTCTTAATAAATCGGACCACCACTTGTTTGGTGACGTTGGCGTATGACGCAGCTTCGACCCATTTGGTGAAGTAGTCAATCGCAACTAGGATGAAGCGATGTCCATTAGAAGCTTTAGGTTCAATCCTACCAATCATATCGATACCCCACACGGAGAAAGGCCATGGGGAAGAGAGGACATTTAGAGCCGTTGGTGGCATATGGATCTTGTCCGCATAAATTTGACATTTATGGCATTTTCTGGCATGCTTGTAGCAATCACTCTCCAAGGTCATCCAGTAATATCCGGCCCTTAAGATCTTCCTAGCCATTGTATGCCCACTGGAATGAGTCC
The DNA here is from genome assembly GCA_018208015.1 of Medicago ruthenica. Taxonomy (NCBI): domain Eukaryota; kingdom Viridiplantae; phylum Streptophyta; class Magnoliopsida; order Fabales; family Fabaceae; genus Medicago; species Medicago ruthenica. Next base: position 50,325,478 of record CM031378.1, read on the forward strand.
CGAAGGAACCCTCATGTATCTCATGCATTATACGATCGGCTTCTTGCTCATCGACGCATCTGAGTAGCACCATATCAAAATTCCTCTTGTACAAAACTTCTCCATTTAGAAAGAAGTTGCCAGCTAGTCTTCGCAGAGTTTTCTTATCCTTGTTGGACGCCCCATGCGGGTACTCTTGCTTTTGGAGGAAACTTTTGATGTCATGGAACCATGGCTGGTTATCTATGACTGCTTCGGCTGCAAACACATGTGCAGGCCTTTCTAGACGCTCAACCTTGATTGTTGGAATCTCACTCCGGCGGCTGATCTCATACATGGAAGACAAGGTTGCCAAAGCATCCGCCATTTGATTCTCATCTCGAGGAATATGATGCAGCTTAACTTTGTTGAAAAAGGTTAGCAAACGTCTTGCGTAATCTTTGTAAGGAATCAAGCCGGTGTGGCGAGTTTCCCAATCTCCATTGATTTGATTGATCACAAGAGCTGAGTCTCCATAAATGTCGAGGTTCTTGATCCTTAGATCAATGGCTTCCTCAATTCCTAGAATACAAGCTTCATACTCCGCCATATTGTTTGTACAGTCGAATGAAAGTCTTGCAGCGAAAGGGAGATGTTTGCCGTCGGGGGTGATGATAACTGCTCCAATTCCATTGCCATAGACATTGACAGTTCCATCAAAGATTAACTTCCATCTAGATTCGGGATCTGGACCTTCGCCGAATAGTGGCTCGTCATAATCCTTCATCTTTAGATACATGATTTCTTCATCGGGGAAGTCAAACTTGATTGGTTGATAATCCTCGATTGGTTGATGAGCCAAATGATCGGCAAGAATGCTGGCCTTGATAGCTTTTTGAGTGTGGTATTCGATGTCGTATTCTGATAACAACATCTGCCAACGGGCGATCCTTCCGGTTAAGGCGGACTTTTCAAAAATGTACTTGATTGGATCCATTTTGGATATCAACCAAGTAGTATGGTTAAGCATGTAGTGGCGAAGACGTCTAGCAGCCCAAGCTAATGCACAACAAGTCTTCTCGAGTAGAGAGTATCGGGACTCGCAGTCCGTAAACTTCTTGCTTAGGTAGTAGACATCGTGCTCTTTTCTACCGGTCTTGTCTTGTTGTCCGAGTACACAACCCATGGAGTCCTCCAATACGGTTAAGTACATGATTAAAGGTCTTCCTTCGACTGGAGGAATAAGTATTGGAGGTTCTAGCAGGTACTCCTTGATGCTGTCAAAGGCTTTCTGGCAATCTTCTGTCCATACTACTTCTTGATTTTTGCGAAGTAGCTTGAAGATGGGTCTACAAGTGGCTGTCATGTGGGATATGAATCTAGAGATGTAATTTAAACGTCCTAGAAATCCCCTTACTTGCTTCTCAGTTTGAGGAGCAGGAATTTCTCTGATGGCCTTGACCTTGTCGGGATCTACCTCGATACCCTTTTGACTGACAATGAAACCTAGGAGTTTTCCAGATCTCACGCCGAATGTACATTTGTTGGGGTTCAGGCGAAGCCGATATTTTCTTAGACGTTGAAACATCTTTAGCAAATATTCAACATGTTCTTCTTCATCTCCTGATTTGACAATCATGTCGTCGACATATACTTCAATTTCTTTGTGTATCATGTCATGGAAGAGAGTGGTCATGCCCCTTTGATAGGTAGCACCCGCATTTGTTAAGCCAAAAGGCATCACTTGATAACAAAAGGTGCCCCATGGTGTAATGAAAGATGTTTTTTCTCTGTCTTCAACAGCCATTTTAATTTGATTGTATCCAGAGAAGCCATCCATGAAGGAGAATACCTTGGATTTGGCCGTATTGTCGACCAATATGTCAATATGGGGTAAAGGGAAGTCGTCTTTTGGACTAGCTTTGTTTAAATCTCGGTAGTCGACGCACATCCGAACTTTACCGTCCTTCTTGGGAACAGGCACTATGTTGGCCAACCACTGAGGGTATTCTGATGTAACAAGAAATCCAGCATTAATTTGTTTTTGCACTTCTTCTTTGATCTTGAGGGCCATGTCAGGGCGAGTTCTTCTCAACTTCTGCTTGACTGGCGGACATTCAGGCTTCAAAGGTAGATGATGCTCCACGATCTCAGGATCCAATCCTGGCATATCTTGGTATGACCACGCAAAGATATCCACATATTCTTCAAGAAGCTTGATGATTCTTTCTTTGACAGATGCATCCAACAATGCCCCGATCTTGATTTCTTTCTTGTCCTCCTCAGACCCCAAGTTGATAACCTCTATCGCCTCCTCATGAGGTTGAATAGTCTTCCTCTCTTGTTCTAATAGACGCTTGATCTCATCCGGAATCTCTTCATCCTCTTCCTCTTCCGCTTCGTAAACAGGGAATTCAAAGTTGGGAGAGAGCCTAGGGTTATGGAGCTCAACGGGTTTATGGACGTTTAGTCTGCAAATGATGGATGATTGATTTTAGTGAAATGAGAGAAAATGCAGACTTTTTGAAATTTAAAAAGAAGAAAATATACTTATGATTGATTTTTGGTTTTTTGTGTTACCATTTTTTCAGAAAAACGACAATAAAACAACGAAGAATAATAGAAAGGTCGTGATAAAAACGACAAATTTTATTTATGATAATAGTACTTTAAACAAGCCCTACATGAGTCCTTCTTCGCTTTGGGCAAGACGAAGGGATCTCTTTTTGAAAACGATAAATAAATAAACACATTACTTAGACAATTGAATAACAGAAGGAATGTCGACAGCATCCCAATTGTAGCAAACTCCTCCGGGCGTCACATGGACATGCACCGCTTCTTCCGGCCCATCTTCAGTGATGGCGTTGACTTCCTTTGTGGCTTCCTTCAAAATAGGACTAGCTCCTTGGTGCTCTTGAACCATGTTGATTGAAGAATCATGGTTCGGCAGCGGGTTAGTTTGGACATTTGGGTTCGAGTCCTTGAAGGTCAGCACTCTAGTACGGACTAGCCTTTGAACCTCACTTTTGAGAACAAAGCAACGTTCAATGTCATGGCCTGGTGCCCCTTGATGGAATACACAAGTAAGGTCCGGGCGATACCATGTAGGTAATATATTTGGTACGGGAGGAGGTGCTCTTGTTTGCACGAGGTTCCTCGCAAGTAAAGCCGGGAGCAAATCCGCGTACTTCATGGGTATCGGATCGAATGCCGCTCTTGGGCGATTCTGATGGTTGAAGGGCTGTTGAGGTGCTTGAGGTCGGAATTGCTGCTGACCTTGCGGACGTTGTTGTTGATAATATGGTTGTTGAGGGGGAGGCCTTTGTGGGACCTGAATCTGGTAGTTTGGAGGTGCTGAGATGGTAGGTGAAATGGCAGAGATATGCGGATATGCTGAGTACCCTTGATGAGGTCCTCCATGGCCAATCATGCCGATATCTTGCTCTTTCTTCCTTGGGTAGCCACCCCCGAATCTCTTAGTGCTGCTTGATGGAGCACTTTCTTTCACTAAGCGTCCCTCCCGGACCGCATCTTCCAAACGTACGCCCATGCTTACCATCTCGGTGAAGTCACTTGGCGCACTCGCAACCATTCGTTCATAATAAAAGGAGCCAAGAGTATTCAAAAATATCTTGGTCATTTCCTTCTCTTCAAGAGGCGGGCTGATCTGAGCCGCTATCTCCCTCCATCTTTGTGCGTACTCCTTAAAGGTCTCTTTGTCCTTTTGGGCCATGGCCCGGAGTTGGTCCCGGTCCGGGGCCATGTCCAAATTATATTTGTATTGGCGGACAAACGCCTCTCCCAAGTCATTGAAGGTTCAGATTTTAGTGTTATCCAAACCCATGTACCACTTTAAAGCGGCACCGGTTAAGCTATCTTGGAAATAATGGATAAGGAGTTGATGGTTGTCCGTTTGCGTTGACATCTTCCTTGCGTACATTACCAAGTGACTTCGCGGGCAAGTATTCCCTTTGTACTTTTCAAAGTCCGGGACCTTGAATTTAGGAGGGATTTGGACATTGGGTACAAGGCAGAGCTCATGGGCGCTTTTCCCAAATAAATCCTTTCCTCGGAGGGCTTTGATCTCCCTTTGCATTTCCTCGAATTTCTCTTGGAAATCGGCCATCTTATCTTGAGCACCTACACTTTCGGTATGAAAGATAGGCTCGTGATCATTCTGAGTGGTATGGACCACTGGCGTTGTGAAGGCCACAGTAGCCTGAGGGAAGGAAATCTCGGGTTGAGATACCGGAGCTTCTAGGAGAGTAGTGGGAATTGGGATAGACTCTTCACCAAACTCAAAAGGCATGCCCCACGTACAACCGAGGGGTTTAGAGTGTTGTGGAGCATTGACATGCAATGATGAAGTCGAAGCAAATGCTGATGCTTGCTCTTGAGAACTGGAGGGAGGAGGAGGTGTCGGGATTTGCGCGGCAGCTAGTAGTTTCACTAACTCCGTTAGTTTTTCCATCTCCGTTTTCATGGATGTTAATTCTTCACGAAGCTCGTGATTCTCTTGCTCTAGATTCTCCATTTTCTTCTTTAAAGCTGCTCGAGTGTTGTAGGCGTGAGTCGCTTCAAGACGATGAGCCACTTCTCTTTATGGAAAGACGCGTAGTGTTGCGGAGAAAATGCGAACACTGAATACTCAATTCGGATTATGAGAAATCCTGAGGATAAGAAAAAGAGAAATGAGTTTTGGACTCGAAGGTGGACATATGCATGATAATGAATGATGTAAAATGCATGAAAAAATTTTTTGTTTTGCTTTACAAGGAAATTAAGAAGTGCAATTAATTTCCTATAAAGCAAAGTGATATGCGAAAATTATTTTCATGTATGGTATGCATATGTATGTTCAAAATTTCCCCCATCCTCACGTGTAGGCTCTAAGATGAGATTTTCTAAAAGGTCCCTAGAGATCACGGACTTCACATGGAACTATTGTCGTCAATTGCAAATGCTCGCAAGACCTCAATATATTCCAAATGAAATCTACTCTAGGCGGGGTTTTCGCATCTTCCCTTCAAGACATACGTCAAGTGGGCCTCCGCTACGCAACCCCATCTTATCTTAATTTTTCTCAAGCTCGGGAATAGAGCCTCACACGTCCGGCATTAACCCGAACAATGTGGAGTAACATCGCTCAAGTAACCCCACAATATATATAATGAATATAAAGCAAATATGAAACAAATACATATAAAGCGAGAAAAGATAAACAAATAATGAATGATAAGGCATAAGCGTGCAAGCAAAATAAAATATTTTAGCCTAAAAGCCGACTAAGATAGGCTTGACTTGTTTATGCACAAACAAAGTGCTTGTGCATATTCCCCAGTGAAGTCGCCATTTCTGTCGCGTCGAATTTCGGATGTCAAGCTATTGACTAGCATTGAATCACTAAATTTAAATCACGACTGAACTTTTAATTTTTCGGGGAAAAAGGAAAAAAGTTTGAAATTACCTTTGAATGAGATTTTAGGTTCGAAAGTCGATTATGCGAGGGGAAGGTATTAGCACCCCTCACATCCGTTGTACTCAACGGGAACCTCTTAGTTGGCTTAGGCTTAAAATGTTTTTGACGTTTTGCTTGCACGCTTAATCATGTATATGTATAAAGGAACAAGAAAATATAATGTGAGATGAAGAAAGAGATAAAAACAAACGAAATAGAAAAAAAGGAAAAAGAGATTTTTTTATTAACGGGCTTGACAAGATGTTGATCTTGCTCCTACGTATCTCCCGGTAGTCGGAGAATTCAAAGCTTACGTAGTTCTTGAAAAAGAATTGTTTGAAAACGCACAAAGGCGTAAAAAGCTTAAAAAGGTGAAAGACAGACGCTAAGGCGATAAACTCGCGCAAGGCGTAAATGTTTAAGAAATAAAGACAAACGCACGGAGGCGTATAATGTTAAAAATAAAAGACAAACGCACGGAGGCGTTAAATTCGCGCAAGGCGTAAAAAGGATAAAAATAACGCGCAAAGGCGCGAAAGGTTTGGATTGGCCCCAAGGGCCAAGATTGGTGAGTTTTTATACTTCGAAAATAGAATGACGATTGTCCGAGCAACGAGACATACGTCAAGCGTTCGTACAACCGGGGAAAGGAGAGACATACGTCAAACCACCCTTTTTCATTCAAGTTTTGTTTGAATTTAAAACGTATTTTGGTGAAGCTAGAAAAGAATGACGATCGTCTAAACAACGAGACATACGTCAAGTGTTTATCCGATCGGGGAAAGGAAAGACATACGTCAAACCACCCTTTTTCATTCAAGTTTCACTTGAATTTTAAGAAAAAATGTATTAACTAAAAAAAACGCTCGTTTTTAGAACTCAAATAAAAAAGAAAATAAATTGTCCAAATTAGTTGTTGCAACCAAAATGAACAAGTTTGTTACTTAATAAAAAAGAAAATGTTTTTTCTTGTTTTGGATTTTTTTACTTGGAATTAAAAGAGAATAAAATGCGATAAAATAAATTAAACGCGAGGAATTAATAAAACGATCGTTGGATTTAAAAAAAAAGATTTTTATTTATCATGGATTGAACTATAAAAAAAACAATGCATATTTATATATATATGTTCCTAAATGTACATATGAATGACATAAAGAAAAGATATAAAATAAAATGAACAAAAAAGAAATAAAAATAAAAAAAATAAATGCATGAGATAAATGATAGGTAAATAAATAAATGAGATGTAAAAAACAATAAAACAATAAAAAGAAATAAATAACAAAAAGAAAAAAAAAATTAAATTAAATTTGCAAAGAAAATAAAAGAAATAAAAATTTGGGAGGTGTAAAAAATAAAACTAGGGGTGTTAGAAGTAAAAACTAAAAAAATTTGAAAGAAAAGGCCCAAAAAGCATTGGGCTTACGTAAATTAAACTGGGCCGTCTGATTAATCAGACGGCCCTGATCAGATCACAGGGCAAAGAAAGCAGGGCCATATGATTAAAAATCAAAGGGCCTGGAGAGCGTGGGTGTACGCTAACGCGTACACCCTGCCACACAGAAATGGGGAGGGGTATATATACCCTTTCCCCTTCATTTTTCTTCATTCTTTCATTTTCATTCTCTCTCCTTCTCTTCTTTCTCCCAGCCGAGTCCTCTCCCCCCTCTCATCCCTCTCAACTGTTCGGCCATGAACAGTGCTCCGGCGTGGTGGCCGCCGGCCTAAACGGCGGCACCACCGCGCCGGAAAATTTTTTTTGCCTTTTTTTCAAAACAAATACACTTTTCCCATATCCTTTTTCGTTCTAAACCCAAATCCGGCCTTGGATTTCTCTAAATCTCCCCCAAATTCTCTAGATCTAAACTTTAAAAAATAAAAAATTTACCCTTTTCTCCTTGTTTTCTTGCGTACGGTTCTGTGTTTTTTGGTTGTGCTTGGCCGTGTTGAGTGGCTGGGACGTGGGTGGTGTGTGGGTTCGTGTATGTTGGTGTGTGTGCGTGTTAGGAGGTTGTGATGCTGAGTTTATGCGCGCGTTTGGCTGGGTTTGTTGAGCTGTGCGTGTGAGTTTGTGTGTGTGGGTGTGTTGGTGAGTGATACTGTTAAAGGGGGGAGGGAAAACGTGTGTGTGGTGGTTTGTATTGGGTGTGTTGTGTTGTGTTTTGGTTTGCCTTGCTGTTGCTAATTGGTGTTGTTTGCTATGTTTGTGTTGTTTTGTGTTGGTACTATGCGAAAATGGTTGCTGGAAAATATTAGTTCTTAAAATTTCCTCTTCAAATTTTTTCTTCTCTTTTTTTGTTCTGCTTGATTCTGTTTTATAGATGAAAATTAAGCTGCTTGTCAGCTTAATGACTCATTTAAATTTGCAAGTTGATCTGGTTTTTGGGATAAGATTTTGAGCAAGCATTTATGTGGAAGTGATCTGCTGGATTTTTTGCAGATGATTTTGTGAGGATCTGGGATTTGTGATGATGATTTTGGATAGAATTGAAGGTTTTGTGATGATGAAAAAGCTGTGTTTGGGGCGCGTGAACAGTGCTAGGGCCTGGCCTGTTGACTGTGTTTGACCTGGACTATGGACTTGGACAAAAAATGCAAAAAGAATAAAAAAAAAATAATAATAATAGTAAAAGTAAAAATAATAAAAGAGATAATAATAAAAATTAAAATAAAAATTAATGATAATAATAAAAAACTAAAATTAAAAGTAAAAATAAAAAAGGATAAAAAAATAAAATTAATAAACAAAACAAAAATGACATGAGGTATTTTAAAATACCTCCCTGCCGAAATTTCGTCTGAAACGACGAAAATTCTCGGCCTTAAAAAAATGCGTAAAACGAGACAATAAATAAAACGAGACGAAAACGGGTCAAAAAATGGGGTATGACACCTGTGTGTGGTTATCCTCGTGGAAGGTTCCTCCCATTCCAGCTGTATCTGGAACCTCCTGTGCTCTCTAACTGCGAGAACACAGAAGACACAATTATCTTTAATTAAAACTTATGTCTGGTTATCCTCGCGGAAGGTTCTTGCCGTTCCAGCTCTAACTGGAACCCCCTGTGCTCTCTAACTGCGAGAACACAGAAGACACTAAGTTTATCCTGGTAATTAATTAAGTATTTATTCCTAATATTCCTGATAATTTTCCTGAACTGATATATGTATCCTCAATGTCACTCTGACGTGAACAACTGAGGCACGTCCTGGTATATAATCTTATCTGAACATATATATATATATATATATATATATATATATATATGTGAGTCGTCATGTAGGTTCCCTAAGGGGCTGACCTCTCAAGAATAAATCTGAAGCGTACTTGTGCTACGACTTGTCAGCATATATACATACATATAATCCGTATAATTCGTGATACTAATTCTTGTACCACTACCTAAGGTACATTATATCCTGAACTGTTACGTGTACCCTCAGTGTCACTCTGACGTGAACAGCTAAGGCACGTCTTGATGTACATATATATGTACCTGAACCTGGGGAAAAACCTGGTACCACTGCCTAAGGTACACTATAACCTGCCTGGTTAAAGGTATCCTAAAACTAACCCTTAACTAACCTGAAATACAGTGGATAATTTACCCATCACTCTGTATGATACATATGTTTATCCTAGATTAATCCTTGAAGGTTCATGAGTATCTTTATCCCAAAGCATCTCAAAGATCATTGGCATGGTACAACTGTTTGTTAATAAAAAGCCATTCTGGACCACTTCGCTTTGCGACCTCCAACTTTGCTCTGCGAGCACCTGGGTAACCTCGCAGAGCGTTCAAGAACATCGCTTTGCTAAGCATCTGCCCAGATTCTGGGTATGAGCTTCGCAGAGCAAACTCTAGGCGATGGCTAGGCGAAGTGAGTCAGTAGTGACATTCTACTACTTTGCAGGGCGAAGTCCTGGTCGCTCTGCGACCGTAGCAAAACTCAGAGTTCTGAAAGCGTGTTTTAACCTCAAAATCTTGGTACCCAACTGTAAATTGATCTTTAAAACATACCAGGGACTCAATTTAAACTATAAAAACATACTGGAATCAAGGATTAAACGTGAATTAGGCATATGTATCAAAAAGGGGGAAAACTATCATTTTTCCTAAAATCTTGGAATTTGAGTTGTAATCTCACACAATATAACCCAAAAGGACATTGCTACTCTAAGGAACTCAACTGAATTCATTGCTTTGATCCTTGCCAAGCTTTACAACCAAAACCCTAGCTTTGGAATTACTCCTTCCTTGGCTTTTCCTTAGTTCTTCTTGCTTCAATCTTTTCCAAAAGCTTGCTTGCTTGCAATACAAGGAATTAGGGAAGAAAATAGATGGATTAATGGCTGGTGGAGGTGATGGCCGAATTTCTAGAGAGAGAGAGAGGGAGAGAAAATTTGAGTTCTAGAGAGAGAATGAAAATGAGGAAATAAAGGGAAATGGGGTTTTGCCCCTTTTCTAAAAATCTCGACGCGGCAATTATCAAATTGCCCTTCCTTAAAATGTCTCTGATACATCGCCTCAACACTGATAAATACCTGAGTCTGAAGCGGGATATTACACTCTACCCCCCTTAAAGAAATTTCGTCCTCGAAATTTAGAATCCTCCTGAGATCATGAATGAATAGATCCTTTCCACCTCCTTCTCCACTAGCCAATTCTCCAATTCAATTTGCTTATCGGGTTTCTATGGCTACTCTAGGGTCTGACATGTAGATTATTCATGTAACACCCATACTAAATTATCTAGAATATTTAGCATGTGTATTATTCTGATATCGGATACATTAAAATTTTCAATAATAATATTACAAACAATACAACTGAATGAGTACATTTGGCTCATCTATACAGTTATCCAAATATCATAAAATACACTTTCATATACGCATATAATCTGACAACCTCCTGAGCGTGTCCATGACGAGCAACTGCACTCCATCCAGCGTCTTCCTGAAGATCTTCATCTGAAAAATCTCTTGCTAACCTGTAAACCTGCACCAGAAGGATTGGGGTGAGACATAATGTCTCAGTGAGCTCCAGCCCAACCTACTGTTGGCAACCACGGGGGAAACCTAGGGTCGCCGTGCCTACTCTTGGCAATCTGGGGGATTCCTACGATCGCCGTCATTCTCTACATATTTCGCGATCAAGGGGGAAACTTAGGATCGCTACTTGTCTCAATCATATCTTATACTTATCATAATCTCATCTTTAACTTAAACTTATACTTAGTGATCTGGGGGCATCCTATGATCACTTTCTTTCTCTGCTGACTACTTGTCATATTCTCATCATAATTTCATAAACATCAATATGTATGTATATATTTATATCATTCTTAATCATTAAGTTAGTAAGTCAGTGTTGAACAAACAATAATTATCTTGGTTCATTTTACGGAGTGCATCCAGGTGGAGTAACCCCAGAATACATCTCCCTTCTACCGGTGAAACTCCTATCATATCAGGCTATCACCGGACTCCTCTTTTCTTTTGTGTGGCTGCCCTCGCGAGCGGTAACTTCACTGTTCCAGCTGCCATTTAAGGCGGTAACTTCACCGGAACCCCCTGTATACTAACTAGCGAGCAGACAGGAGACACATTAACTTTCTTGACTTGGATGTGTAGCTGCCCTCACGAGCGGTAACTTCACCGTTCCAGCTGCCATTTAAGGCGGTAACTTCACCGGAACCCCCTGTATACTAACTAACGAGCAGACAGGAGACACATCTAGTCATTTAATTACTTTGTTCTTATTCTTTGTATATGAACATATAACATATAACTTATAACTTATGCATATCTGATGCATTCTTTAAGTAAATCATTCTTAATTGCTTAACCTATAATAGGTTCTTAACTTTGATCTTTAAATCTTCCTTGTGCATACGCACACTTAATTGAGTGCATCTTAATCATGCTATCTTAGGTGCATTCTCATTCTTATTAAATCTTAACTTATGTACTTGAAAGTACGTCTAATAATTTGCTATGAGCTTTTGCATATTTAATGCATTTCTAGGGAATACAACCTCCCAATACTTAACATATGAATCTATAATCATAGGCTTATCGTTCTCATAAGCCACTGCTTGGTTATTGGAAACATTCCCATAACCGTCTAACTTTGCCCTTATAATTCTAAACTATTCTAAGTCATTGCTCAATCCTTGTTCCTTACATTTTTATCCTTTTTGGGAGCCTCTTGGATGAGTTAGAATGGTAGTTATTGTTTCTAAAATGTTTATGGAGAAAACGGAAGTGAAAAACCTCCCCTACGCGCATCAGAACACCCAAAACAGCAAAGGTGTCAAGTGTTGTCCTGATGCTGTCGGTATACACTACAAGAAAACTGCGATTTAGCGTCGGCCAAAAACCGACGCTAACAGGGATAAAACCGACGCTAACACAGATTTAGCGTCGGATTAGCGTCGGGGTCGGGGGCAGGCTAAAAAATTCGAAGTTACTGGGTAGAGTCGGCTATTTGCCCTCCGAGGCTAACATAGCGTCGGTTAATCCGACTCTAAAACCGACTCTTCGCAAAGCCGACGCTATTAAATTCAAAATAAAAAAGTCAACAAATTAATTTACAGTTTGCCAGGCCGACGCTAACTTTAAAATGTAGAGTCGGCTGCACTAACGCTAAAGTCAACTTCAAACCAGTCAACTAAATCTTTTAGAGTCGGCCAGCCCACTCTACAGTCAAACAAGTCAACTAAATATTAGAGTCGGTTTGGCCGACGCTAGATTTTTTTGTTTTTTTTTGCTAATTTTTACTGTATACCCTGTTCTACAAATCACAACAATAATTCTTTATTTATGCTATTAATTGATCTTCCATACAAACGCTCTCACCTGAACTACATACTTTCTTAAGGTATAAAATTTGATGGTTAAAACATCTAACCACAAATGTAGTATGGCTTTCTAAATGGTGACAGCATGTAGAGAAAAATAAGAGGAACTACAGATAACAATCATCACTCAATTTAAAACAAGTCACTTTCAAGTTCAATTCATAATCCAAAAAATCAATATTTGAGCATGATCTTAAAAGATGAATGTAAGATATGGAAATTTGAGATTTAAAAATATTTTCCCAAATGTAGCACCTGGTCCTCTACCTATGAGCATGCTAGCTGATCAAAGGTGAACCACTAGCAGAATATAGAACAAAGAAAAATTCAAATGAGACAAGACAAACATGAATCTTGTTGACAGCAGACCTATCACGGTATAAAAGCACTCGCATGCATTTTTCAAGTAACTTGACACCTTCTTCAAATGTCAAGTTTTCATTCCACTCATCACGGATAATTGGCCTAGCAAGGTGATTTCCAAGCCCAGTTGCCACATGGTTGTCTTCGTAATTAACGCCAATCATGCTAACCTGGATAAGATACACAAATACAACAAACAAAAATCAGGTAGGTACCTCAGCTGTTAGACGGAATGACAAGACAAAGTAAGGCATACCATGCCAAGGTACTTTTGCCCCTTTTTAACACCACCAAGAACAAGTGAGTTCCACAATGGATTGAACTTGTTGCGTCTATTATACATCACCCGAGTTAAATAGTTGTGGTCCTCCTTAGGCCCCAAAGAATTCCCATCATCCCACATGTTGTCAATAAGGCTGCGGTAATCAAAAGTCAAAGTACCAGTTATATGAGAATCTTGAAGTTGTAATATTTAAAGTCAAGGGTAAAATACACAGAAGGTGTCTTTTGCGGTGTTTGAAATGTAGATAAATAGGAAAAACAAGTAAAATGAAACTGATGGAAGACCATTTAACCAATAACACCCACTTTTGCTTCACTTATTTGAAGTAACCAGTGCATTTCAGTGACATTTATTATATTATTTAAAAAAAATTACTCACATGAGCTCATCAAGGTAGCGCATAATCTCTTGAAAGTCACTTATTTCCCCACTAGCGCCAAGAAGGGAGTGCTTTCCAATAGGCTTCAAACGCTCAACACTCTTGTACCTCAGTGTAGATCCATATGAGCCTGTGAATTAGTTCATTCTATCCATCAATTATCATTGGCATTATATGCAGAGTGAAACAAAGACTTAAACACTTCAATGAACTTTGCAGAGATGACACAATTACAAATCAGAAGAAAAGCACTAAAACTGGCCCTTGTAAGGAAACAAAATTTATTCGTGTACAACTTTTTTCTTAAAAAGTTAAAACATCAATAGAGAAATTCTCAGGAGAATTGGATTTAAAGCACTTTTGCTTGAAGATAAAATCACAATTAAATACTACATTTGAAATGAAGGCAGTAAAATCTAACCGCGATAGTAGGAAAGGTAATTACAAACTAAAACCAACAAAGTAAAAGAGTGAACAAGAAGAAGGCGCGTATAAATTGCAATTGAAAAAGATGAAGTTAACAGAGAGAAAGCTATGGTGCTAATGTGAATTGATGTGATTTAGCATCAGACCTCCCATATCAGCAGCCTTGAGAATGCCATCTTTGTATTTGATAGCAACGACGGAGGATCCAGTTACGTATGGGTACCTAGGGCACAGAAAATAAGCAACAACATATACATTTAAGACTAATTTCAATTACTGCATTCAAACCTTAAACTTGAATCAAAAGAACATTAATAATTGAAGAGGGAGGAAGAGGGAGAATACATACAGAGTTCTCTGGGATTCAGTTACAGTGTCCATCACAACGACGAAGGATCCAGCTAATTATGAGTACCTAAGGATGTGAAATAAAAATTTAGGCCACAGAAAATGAGCAATTATATATTTAAGCTATGTTGTCAATCGCTGTGCGAAGCTAAGCTCTGCAACGACGCAATTGTCTGGTGTGTTTCCGTTTGCAGAGGTGGGTATTGCATCCAAGAAAGATAAAAAAGGAAAAGTTGGACGGCAGATTTGAAGTTTACGCTTCTGTACAGAATCACTTACTGATTCTTAAAATTCAAATATTATTTTGAAAGCTCAACAACACACTAATCTCATCTGTACGTTACAAAATACCATGGGAAAAATGAATCACTAAATGAACAGAGATAACAAAATATTTACTAGCCACCCGTCAAAGCCTAAATGAACAGCAAGCTCTGCCAGACATTCTGCATACATTTGTGCAGATTCCTTTGTCGAAAGCAGTACATCACAGTTAGCCTTCCCCTCGTTTCATTCGGTGATGAAAGTCCCCAACACCTGAAATATCAAATAAACGAGTACAACCAATAAATAACCCATCTGTTCTGATTAAAGCATGGTCAATAAATAATGTCAGAAACATTTCCAGGTGAGAAATAAAGTCAAACTCCATGAATCCTAAGCTCCCAAAAAAGATTCAGAAAAGTACTTTACATTCACCAAATGATCTTAGATCAATTGAAATCCAAATCACCAAAGTGATTATATAAACATAAGAACTCACTCACAAACAAAGCAACATTATGTTATAACACCGAAATCCAAAATCACGAAAATGATTATATAAATGCACAAAGATTCATGTATATGTATGTTATCTGGTAAATTACACGTTTCTATTAACTGACCAATGTATCTCTCTTATTAACTATTTACTGAATCAATAATGGTGTGAAAATCAATTTTGAGTTTGGTCATAATCATTGGCCGTGCAATTATGAAAGTAAGGCTCTATGGTTTCACTACTAAGTACTGTTGGAAAATAACACATCTCAAATACTAGGTTTCAAAAGCTATAAACACAAGCTTTTGACTTTTTAAATTTTTTAACATGGTTTCTCCTTTAAAAAATCTTAAACTGGATGTGATGTGAGGCCTTTTCAATTAATGACCGATTATTATCAGTAGAGAAATTATCTATCAATCTGCTTGCATATATATAGAAAATCAAACTTGCTAGTTGCATATCCACTTGACACTTCCTTTTATTTCATAACGTTTAACTCAGTTTTCTATGGTGGATAATAGAATCAAATTTTGGTAATGAATTCTGAACCACATAATTAATGTTGCTAAGTATTACAAACTTTGTGTTTGGATTCAATTTCTGCACTACATAACATTTAGAGATAATACCTTTGATATATGGCTTTTGAAAAGAAGTAACTCTCAGCCTCAATGTTGCTTCATGTAAGTGTGCTATTTGTTTTCATACCACAGTGTAGACATTGCTTTACTTTACAATAGTTATCTTTGCTCTATCAAATGCACAAAGAAATAGCGAAACAACGTAAAACACAACTTAAAATGTAAAACCCAAATTGCAAAACGCAGAACACAACATATGTTGAATGCAGAACACAACTTTTACCTCTATTCAAACTTGTTGATGTCAATGGAATTGGAACCTAAGCGCACATAACAGAGGGCGACAACAAAGGAAGTAGGCACAAACAGAGCAGATGGCAAAGAGACACAATGTGCACATAACAGATCAGACCTGTTGTGAATCTGTTGTAAGCATTGTGTTAGTAGAGTTAACATGTTGATAAATATAACCAATAAAATAGACAATAACAGATATATATTTTAACAAAAACCTTAATCTAATTAAAACCAGCAATTTCACCTAAAATTTCATGAGCAAAACTTTAAATCTAGCAAAATCACCTCACACTATGAGCAAAACTTTTCAGTTCTGAATTACAAAATAATAAAGTAAAATTAACGAAATTTAATAAAAAATTAACAGAGAAGAATCAATATCTAATTATCAAGTTTCTTTTTTATTCTTATTACCAATTACACGATATTATGCATGTGAAGATAAACGAAAACATATTCATGACTAATGGTTCATGATTCTCATCAAGTTTCTCTAGTGCTTTTGGTTTTTCTTTGTGGGAATCTAGGTCTTCAAGTTACTATCTTAAGAAGGTAGTATATAAATATGATGGTAAACTAGTAATTTCATCTAGTACAGGTGAGTGCAGGGAGGATATCACTACCCTGCCCGCGAATGTTAAAAGGTGGGGAATCCCCGTCAATTTTTGGGTCCAGACCTTGCTGCCATGCCTAGTTACAGGGGAGCCACTGCCACCAAAAAATAAATTAAAACCTTTTCTCAATATCCAAAATACTTCTCATCTAACATTAGTATAACTATCAAATACTCCTAGCAGTTTTGGTAATGCAAAGGGAAAAAAACACTGATTAGAGGAATTCCTCTACAGCCTAATCACCTGCAGCAGCAAGACAGGATAAAACGATCATCAAATCAGAAGAAATAAGAATCAATGTACAACATGAAATAGTAAAACATAAGGTTCTATACATAATACCGTGTTCAAAATAAAGTTTGAAACTAAGGAAGCTGTCGTCAGTGTATTGTTTCTATCTACGGCACTTACATCGTATGAGCTATATGACGTTCCCAATCAATCCAAAACAATTATACTGACTTCATAACTTCTACTTTCCACGGCAAGCAGTAGAAAAAGTTATAAATATGATTATATAAACTATAGCAGCAGATTAAGAGAACAAAATCTTTTACCTCAGCTAATTAAATTACAGAATCACGCGAAAAAACACCACCAAGCAAACACAATTACTCTTGAAAAGGGAAAACCACGGCATCTAGATTTATCTCAACTCCAGAATATCTTTAATGACAAACCCAAAACTCTGACCTGAAAGTGTCAAAATTAGGATTCTATTAAATTCTATAATTAACAGAAAACTAGTAGAAGTAAAAGACTACCTCACTCCAATCTAGCTCTAAAATCATAACCAAATCCAAAATAAATAAAATGAAAAAACATAAAAGAACAGTTATTATACCAGTTTGAATTTAACAAAGCATTTACATACCTAACATATAAAAATCCTAAATCTAATCTCAAGAACAGAATCCACTATTCAACTTTCATACCCATTAACTTAAATGAATATTTACAGTCAAATATAGCATAAAGTTCAAAACTTTTCATCAAAACCATACACAGTACCAAATCAATTAATCAATTCAAAAATAGAAATTAAAAAAAAAATAGTAACCAGCAAATAAAAACTCAATATACGTATAAATCTATGTTGTTGAACCAAAAATAGAAACTTTTTAACTAAAATCCAACAAAAAAACAAAACCCAGAAAAAAAAATTGAATTTCAAAAATCAAAATTGATGGATTTAAAAGGATGAAATTGGAGTGAAAAGCAAGACCTGGGAACGGTGGAGTGAACGGTGGAGGAAGAGGAAAAGAGTGTGAAAGGAAAATGAAGATGGATCAGAGAAGAAGGGTTTGTGTGTTGAGTGTCCTATGGAAGATGGAGTGAACGGTGAACCTGAACCTGCGTAGCTGAAGTGATTTTATTTTGATAAGTGATTATTTTATTTTGAATGATGAAAAAGAGTTGAGATTAGATGAGTGGTGTGGATTATTTTGATAAGTGATTTTATTTTTTTGGTGAGTAAGTGTGAAAAAAAGAGAGGGAAAAGATTTTGGGATTTTTTTGGTGAGTAAGTGTGTAAAAAAGAGAGGGAAAAAATTTAGGATAAAATTTTGTTGACTTGAATAAATAAAAAATTAAACTTTTATTAGCAAAAAGAATAGAGTCGGCTAGGCCGACTCTAATGTTCTTTTAAAAAGTAATATGTGGGTCCCTAACATGTTGCGTCGGTTAGGCCCACTCTAATATTATTAAAAAAAAAAAGAAAAATCATAAATACATGTAGAGTGGGTTGGGCCGACTCTAATTGGACGCAATTAGCGTCGGTGTCGGTGGCCGACGCTAAAATCTGAGGCTAAATTCATGTTTTCTTGTAGTGATAGCCACGGCCTGTCGCTACAGCGACTGTAGGTAAAAGTCTGAAAAACATGCTGCTCACTTGTAGCGACGGCTGGTCGCTTGTAGCAACCGCAGGCAGAACTCAAATGTTGTCTGGTCGCTGTAGCGACCATGACAGGTCCAGAAAACCCAGAAAATGCAATTTTCATCATTCCAAACCATTCTAACACACCCAAGCTTCCCCAAAGGTATAAAAAGGATTTTCTTTAAGCATATAAACAATTAAATCATAGCTGGAACAAGGAATTAGCTATTAACATAAATTAGGGCACTTTTACTAAAAATTACTCAAAGTATAAATACTCTCAAACTTACTCAAAACGGGTTCTAAAACCCTAGGGAGCTCACCTAAACCTTGATTGGTGCTTGTTAAAATTCTGAACGTCAATTCCCAACTTGATCCTTTGATCCTTCCTTGTTTCTCTTCTTATTTTCTCTTGTTCTATCTTCCAAAACTAAGCTTATTTTGCATAAATCTCACAAGAATTTGGATGAAGCTTTGATGGGTGAAGACTAGAGTGAGGAGGGCATGAGTTTGAGGGAGGGGAAGAGGAGAATTCTGATGTGGAGAGAATGAAGGGAAAGAAGAAAAGTGATAAGAAAATATCTTGTCCCCTTTTAAATAATTCTTCCATTCCCACATATTTACAAAATCGCCATGCTTGCATAATAAGCTTCTAACACTGATAACTGTTACTTCTAAGCGGGATATTACAATTCATGCACCTCGATTAAACCTGACTGTTTAAAACTGTTCCTTAGCCTTGGTTTCCCTACTCTGTAAGTCGAAAATATTCGACAATCTCTTCCTTAACTGAAAGACTTGATGGACACTACATAATTCTTACATATTAAAGCGTGCGGTTGTTCGAACCAATACCCGGCTCACTTGACTATGTCTCCTGTTCAACATACTTCGTGCAAATCCAATTTAAAATCATTAAGTCTTGGATTCTTTTACTGAATTCTATAAGTTTTCCTTCATTAACTGCTTAATCTTATCCTGACGACATCAGGTCGATCTTATCTTACTCAAATATTCCAACTCTTCAAGAGGTCTATTACATTACAATTTAATTCCAATGAATCCTTGTCTTTGACTTTCGCCTCGTATGACGGCATCTTACCTACATAATTATACCATTCTTCATATAGAATCATCCCTATACTGAAAGCATTTGTATTGAGTATTCTCAAATGGAAGTAAAGACTACTGCAACTACCTCCACTATCCAAATACAAGGATGAGGCATCACTTATGGTACCTGCTCCTTTCTTTCTGACATCCTGGTGTAACACTCACCACAACCATAAGTATTGCTTTCATTCCCACTGCGGGAATCCTTAAGGGATCGAGAAATCTTATAGGCTACTCGTGTCCCGCCTTAACTAGTCGACGACAACGCGTATCTAACTGACTTAGGATTTTTTCTTCCTTACTAAGATTCTGACAATTTGCATCCTTCATGATACTTCTTAATCGTATCGGGGTGAGTAGAACTAGCCTCATAATCAAAAATAGCACACTTAATCTCTTAATCCTTTATTCTTAACCAGAACTTACATAGCCCTTTACTGTAGACTACGAGTGACTTTTGATCTGCATAGAATGTTCTTCTTCCTCTATTTGTGAACATTAAGTTCAAGAATTTCCGAACTCCTCAGCTAAGATATGTTTGATATCAACAAACCTGTTCTGGTCAATACCTTCCTACTTAAACATTCCTGACTGCGTACCACGGTTACTAATACATGTCACAAAACTGAAAATCTGATACACTACTATCTGAGTAGTATAAACACTGCCTGATAAGTATACATAATACTAAACATAACCTGATACATGCAACATGTTAACATAACATGGGTACACAGTGGAATAAACTCATATGCCACTATATTGTCGTTCCTGATAGAGGCTTCAATTTCAAAATGTCCTCTTGCAAGTGCAACCTGTGCTGTTGTTGCCTTATGCATAATCCTATTTGACTAAACTTACTCTTCAAGACCACTTGATGTTACTGAGCTAAAACAGCTAGATTACCATACTAGCGGTGGTTTTCATTGCTTTAGACTTAATCTTCTAGGAACACATCTTTCTTGTTTCTTACCACATATTCATAAACTACTTCGATTTCCTTTCCTCATGAGTTTCGAGGTTTGAAGTATTCCTCAGCTTAACTTTTAAAATTCCCTGTTAGAACTTATGATAAGTTCAAGTCGTCACTGCTCACTACTATTATGTGTTTTAAGAATTGGGCACTTATTGCCTTTCCTACGGTTCGTCTGGCAAGGATTTCAAAAGAATCTTTGTTCCCTAAGCTTTAGCTTAGAATTGTTCGTTAACTCATTCTTAAATTATTCCTCCGCTGCGCAACTCTGATTTCAAACAACTCGCTTTGGAATAGGGGCAATACACCGCTATTACCAAATTAAATCTTCTGGCCAAACTCATTCCTTTATAACTTTGTAGTTACCATAACAGGACCATCTTACGTTCGTTACTTCCCTTGTGACTTAGACTACCTTCTTACCAGGTGTTGTAATCCTTCTTCGAAGCCCTCATACTAATAACGAGAATTATCTTTATACTCAAAATCGCTTCGAAATACTAACCTTATTAACTGGTCACCTCCTGGATTTTGTGTTTCCTTTCTGACATAAACAAAATACTTGTTTTCGCGAATTGATTCCTTGAATACTTTTCCAAATTCACATCTTTTATATTCTGAACCCACTGATGGTTCAAGTCTCATTTCCATTCATTCTATTTGTATCCGTAAGGATTTCATACTCATAGTCTTTTCCGAGACAACTTCGATCTCTATAGTCTTACCATATCTCTTAGGTTACCCTTCGAGTTTCTCCGGTTAACTGATCTTGAACTTCAACACTTTATTACTGCATTTACAACTCAAAAACCTGATCTTATTATCTGAATGATCCAAGGTCTATACCTTCTATCACTTTTAGAAGCTTACCAACATAAAGTGATCTCTTTCGGCCTTCTGAATTAATTACATAAAGAACCCATCAACTGAAAACGTAAAAATCCTTAACATCAACCACAACTTTAACTTGTGCATTAGCGACGATCTTACTAATAGTAAAGCCTCAAACTAAGTCTCGGCTAAAATTCTGATTAATCCTCAAAATACTGGTCTACTATAATCCTGTGATAGTTTAAACTTGTCTTCTTCATCCAATCGAGGAAGTTCGATATTGTTCATCCACCAGTTCACTAAATCCATCAATATATGATTCAATCTTTATTTCTCGATTCTGTTGAAAATTTACATCTCATGCCCTTTCCAGGGGTCTCTTTCACTTCTCGTTAAGCTTGCGTTTCTCACACAAAAACATCTTAATAACTCATACTAAAGGAAAGTAGTCTGATCCACTTTTCTTTGTGTAAAATTCTCGTTGAGCTTAGCTTATTTTCCAATCTTCTTACCAAATAGGACACATCCGAATCACGCTTCGATACGCAACAGGTCTTATCACTACTACTTACTCATCCATCTTGGTTCTTAGAAAATAAATAATAATAATGACAATAAAAGAAAAAGAAAAAGAAATAAATAGTAATAATGATAAGGAAAGAATAATGATAAATAAAAACCAATGAAATCAGAAGTAAATAAAATAAAATAACGAGATAAAAAAA
Source organism: Medicago ruthenica (assembly GCA_018208015.1). NCBI lineage: Eukaryota > Viridiplantae > Streptophyta > Magnoliopsida > Fabales > Fabaceae > Medicago > Medicago ruthenica. Next base: position 50,347,339 of record CM031378.1, read on the forward strand.
AAGTGGCCCTGAAACGGAACAAAAAATGAGGTATTTTAAAATACCTCCCTGCCGAAATTTCGTCTGAAACGACGAAAATTCTCGGCTTTAGAAGATGAATAAAACAAGGCGAAATTGGGTCAAAAAATGGGGTATGACAACAGGCTTAGTTACTTTACGGTTTGATGGCCACCATTCGGCATTGATTACTTCTTCGCCAATTCCTGTCTTAAAAATTTGTCACCTTAATCTTTGCTCTTCGTACACTTCATTCCTCCACGATCACATTCAGCTCTCAGACATTTGTCCTAACTGTCAAATACTAGATTGAGTTGATCAGGCTCAACTAGATGTGATCTTTAGAACAATATCTGGAACCCAATGGTCCCACTGCGTTCATTGAATTTTTAATGACCCAAGGCACGGTCTGAATCGACCTGCTCTGATACCAATTGTAACACCCATACTAATTTTATCTAGAATATTAGCATGTGCATTAAACTGATACTGGATACATCAAAGTTTTCAATAATAATAATAATAATACAACTGAATGAGTACAAATTGGCTCGTTTATACAATTATCCAAATACCATTAAAATACATGTATAAGATTTTAGATAAACTCCTGGGCTGATACACGACGAGCAACTGCACTCCATTCAGCGTCTCCCTGATGCACTTCATCACGAACCTCGAGCTTACCTGTAATCCTGCATCAGAAGGATTGGGATGAGACATAATGTCTCAGCGAGCTCCTCCCAACCTACTGTTGGCAACCACGGGGAAACCTAGGGTCGCCATGCACTACTATTGGCAATCTCGGGGAAACCTATGATCGCCAAGCCGTAATTTTACCCATATCGGGTTTATACCTGCATGTGCCTGCTAAACTGTGTAGTCATAAAACTAGACAACAAACTGATAACTTGGTGATCAAGGGGAAACATAGGATCACCGCCTGATAACTTCTACCTGATACCTGATACCTGTCTGATAACTAATTCCTGCCTGATAACATTAAAATGTTTTCCTGATAATTAACTGTTAGATGTTAGCGTGTAACAAACATTATTATCTGAGTTGATTTTACGGAATGCCCCCGAGTGGAGTAACCCCAGAGCACATTCCCCTGATAGCCGGTGAAAATTCCTATCAGGGGCTAATCACCAGACTCCTCTTGCCTGTGTGTGGTTATCCTTTCGGAAGGTTCCTCCCATTCCAGCTGTATCTGGAACCCCATGTGCTCTCTAACTGCGAGAACACAGAAGACACAACTATCTTTAATTAAAACTTATGTGTGGTTATCCTCGCGGAAGGTTCTTGTCGTTCCAACTGTAACTGGAACCCCCTGTGCTCTCTAACTGCGAGAACACAGAAGACACTAAGTTTATCTTGGTAATTAATTAAGTATTTATTCCTGATATTCCTGATAATTTTCCTGAACTGATATACGTATCCTCAATGTCACTCTGACTTGAACAACTAAGGCACATCCTGGTATATAATCTTATCTAAACATATATATATATATATATCTGTGTGTGTGTGTGTGTGTGTGAGTCGTCATGTAGGTTCCCTAACAGGCTGACCTATCCAGAATAAATCTGAAGCGTACTTGTGCCACGACTTGTTAGCATATATACATGCATATAATCTGTATAATTCCTGATAACACTTGATACTAATTCTTGTACCACTACCTAAGGTACATTCTATCCTGAACTGTTACATGTACCCTCAGTGTCACTCTGACGTGAACAGCTGAGGCACGTCCTGATGTACATATATATGTACCTGAACCTGGGGAAAAACCTGGTACCACTGCCTAAGGTACACTATAACCTGTCTGGTTAAGGGTATCCTGAAACTAACCCTTAACTAACCTGAAATCCTGTGGAGAATTTACCCATCACTCTGTATGATACATATGTTTATCCAAGATTAATCCTTGAAGGTTCATGAGTATCTCTATCCCAAAGCATCTCAAAGATCATTGGCATGGTACAGCTGTTTGTATATAAAATGCCATTCTGGATCACTTCGCTTTGGGACCTTCAACTTCGCTCTGCAAGCACCTGGGTAACTTCACAGAGCGTTCAAGAACTTCACTTTGCAAAGCTTCTGCCCAGATTCTGGGTATGAACTTCGCAGAGCAAACTCTAGGCGACTGCTAGGCGAAGTGAGTCAGTAGTGACATTTTACTACTTCGCAGGGCGAAGTCCTGGTCGCTCTGCGACCGTAGTAGAACTCAGAGTTCTGAAAACGTGTTTTAACCTCAAAATCTTGGTACCCAACTGTCCAGTGATCTTTAAAACATACTAGGGACTCAATTTAAACTATAAAAACATACTGGAATCAAGGATTAAACGCGAATTAGGCATATGTATCAAAAAGGGGAAAAACTATCTTTTTCCTAAAATCTCGGAATTTGAGTTGTAATCTCACACAATATAACCCAAAATGATATTACTCTAAGGAATTCACCTGAATTCATTGCTTGGATCCTTGCCAAGCTTTACAACCAAAACCATACTCCTTCCTTGGCTTTACCTTAGTTCCTCTTGCTTCAATCTTTTCCAAAAGCTTGCTTGCTTGCAATACAAGGAATTAGGGAAGAAAATAGATGGATTAATGGCTGGTGGAGGTGATGGTCGAATTTCTAGAGAGAGAGAGGGAAAGAAAATTTGAGTTCTAGAGAGAGAAGGAAAATGAGGAAATAAAGGGAAATGGGGTTTTGCCCCTTTTATAAAAACTTGACGCAACAATTATCGAATTGCCCTTCCTTAAAATGTCTCTGATACATCACCTCAACATTGATAAATACCTGAGTGTGAAGCGGGATATTACAAAAACATTGTTGTAATTATTCAAAAGTATGAACATATTTTTTCCAGATTATTAACATATTTATTGCAATATTGAACAACTTTGATGTTTCTATTTAAAAAGTCTCTTTCTAACATGGTACTCCCTCCGTCCCAAATTGTATGTCGTTTTGGAAAAAAATTTTGTCTCAAATTATATGTCGTTTTACAATACCAATGAAACATTAATGTTACTTTTCCTATTATATCCTTAACTATTTATTACTCCCTCTTCTTTCAATTCTTTAAATTATTTTTCCCATACCATTTATTAAGGACAATTTTGTAAAACAACTAATAATATATCTTTTCCACACAAAATTAATTATATTTCTTAATACGTGTGAAATGCCCAAAACGTCATACAATTTGGGACGGAGGGAGTAGTTATCACAAATAAAACTTCAACTACTTTAAAAAAAACAAGTCAGATAGTTATCACATTTGTAAGAAAAAAATATCCTAAAAGAAAATGATGTCATTTTTAATTTACAACGTAATTTTAATTATTATATTCAATTGTACTTTCAGGTTAATTTTTTGCTCCTTTTTACCTTTTCCATTATAGAATATGTGTGTGTGCTTTTTTTGTTTGGGGAAGAGAACATTATAAATGGAAATGGCACAAATAAGCATTTTACAGTTGTCTCATGTAATATTTGAACTTTGTTCCTTTTGCTTACATAGAAAATATCTTATTGTGACACCCTAATTTTCAGCGGTGGTGCATTTTTTAAAACAACTGAAAACCTTACGCTAAGGGATTCATGATTGTCTTTAATTTAAAATTAGTGTGAATGATTTCTTTCAAAAGCGTTTTCTAAACAATAAAATGAGTCAAATACCTCATATTGTAAGATGTTGGGTATTTGATTATGTGTTGGCTTCATTTTGTTAAAACAAGTAGTTTTAGCAAGATGTTGTACCAAATGTCCTAGACATGTAAATACGACATCTTAGCTTAAGGTGAAGTACTTTGTTTCGCATTCTTGAAAGATTGTATTTTAGCGTGAGATCATATAAGATTTGTTTGGAGATTTGATTCACGTAGCTTGTGCTCCAAGAGGCGTGTACTACTAGAAGCTTGCTCATGTTGGTTTTTCCATGCCGTATTTTTGAAGTAAAATGTCCTAAACATATTTGGTAATAATATATTTTGCTTCTAGAAGATTGTGAACATATATATGTTTTGGTCAACTGGTGTGTTTAGCCCTATTGAAGAAAAATCCCATAGCTGTCATTTTGAAGAAGTGTCTTTAGGGTTTCGTGTCTTGTTCTTTATTATTTGTATACCTCTCTATGTGTCGTCTTGATGCATATAGCTGATTTGTTTAGTTAAGTTGTATGATTGTCATTTGTATACCACTCTAGTGCATCTTGTAAGATTTGGTCTTTGTATTGGAGTTGTTCTCCTTGTTTGATTGTATTTGTGATTGAGTCAATCACTAGGTTGTGGTTGAGAGAAAGTGAGAGGGGATCTCATATCTAGGGGGAGTCTTAGATAGAAATTCACGGGTAGTGATTAGTTCAAAAGGCAGTGGACAAGGGTTGTTCACATAAGACTAGGAACTAATACTATTGAGAGTGGATTTTCTTTCTTGGCATGAATGCCACCAAATGTAGGTGACGTTGCACCGAACTATGTTACCAAACCTCTTATGTCTTTCTTTACTGCACTTTACTTTATTTTTGTTTAATGTGCTATATTGTCGTACTTGTTATCTAAGACATCGGTATTATCGAACCTGTTGTCCAGGACATCAGGTAGGACATATGTCCAGCGAGTGCCAGAATTTCAATTGGTATCAGAGCAGGCACCCTGTTCTATTTTTTGGTGAGCATTAGGGTTAGATCAATTTTGGTCATATGGACAATTTTAAGGAAGGATGATGTATCAATAGACCACCAATTTTGGATGGTACCAACTACAACTATTGGAAGGCTCGCATGGTAGAATTTCTCAAATCCATGGATAGCAAAACATGGAAACCTATCATCAAGGGTTGACAACATCCTGTTGTTATTGATAAAGATGGAAAGACTACATCTACCTTTGTTGGATATTTGGTTGTTGGCTTCATGTTTTGCTAAAATCAAATATACAAGCACTTGTGCATCTTCAGAAGCTGGGTCAGAAGCGGCTGATGTTCAGACGCTGAACAGTACTTCAGAAGTTGACCTTCAGAAGCAACCTTCAGAAGCTGAAATGTTCAGACGCAGAACTTCAGACGCAGACTTCAGAAGTACCTTCAGAAGCTGGTTTTCTGCGTTCTGTTTATTTTCTCATGTGATCTTTTGAAGATTTAATTGAAAAATTCTCCTTGCTGCATTTGTTTCTAGAAGGAAGATTAATTTGCGTGAAGATATTTGTTGAAGATTGGTTTCTTTTATTTGTGAATATATTTTCAAAGTAATCTTTGGAAAATATATTTCTGAAACTCAAGTGTTTTATTGCATTCAAACGTTGTTTGTAACAGGATAACCATAATGTTGGTAAATGGGAATTTGACGAATCATGCTGAGGGACATGAGTGTCCTAGATGGGATTTGTCCCTTCTTCATAACAGGAGATATATCTTTAGGCCTCTTGATGAAATATGACTGTAAAGTTGCATGGCCATGCCGAATTAAGTCAATATGAAATATTGGGCTTATTTGTTATTCGGTATATTTTGGGATCAAGAAATATAAATATTGAACTATACAAGGGTCACACAATCTATGCCTTATGTTCAATGTAGATATGAGGACAAAGGAGAAATTGTACACATAAACATTATAATGGAAAAGGTTTCGTTAGATCACTTGACATTTTGTCACTTGGGTAGCGGTGATGTGTTGCTAGATACCGCTCACTATTTATAATATTAAATATAAGATTTAATATTATTGTCAGTGTTACATGAACTTATAGGGTCACACACAATAAAATGGTCAAAAGGAGAAATATAAGTAAGACTTATAACATGGGGTGCAATTAGCAAATGATGCTAATTAGTTAGCGAAAGGTTAAATGGGTTAATGGGCTTTTGGAAGCCCAGTAGTGATTATTGACTTGCAGAGCACACAAGTAGTTCTATAAATAGAACCCTTGTGCTGAAGTCAAAGGTTACACGTTTTGAAGAAACCCTAAAACCGCAAATTCTTTCTGAACCTCTGATCGCTTGGCTAGCACTGGGAACCAGGGGGGAACCGTTCGTGTGAACGAGTAGAGACACTACTTTGTTGCTTTATTGTGATCGAAACTTTTTCTACACTTCAAGAGGTAACAATTATATCACTGATCATGCCAAATTCGTAATGATCCAAGGAAAGGAAATCAAAATTTTAATTTCTGCTGCCTTTAATGATCACGATTTCCCTTCATGATTGTCATTTGTAAACCACTATAGTGCATCTTGCAAGATTTGGTCTTTGTATTGGAGTTGTTCTCCTTGTTTGATTGTATTTGTGATTGAGTCAATCACTGGGTTGTGGTTGAGAGAAAGTGAGAGAGGATCTCATATCTAGGGGGAGTCTTAGATAGAAATTCACGTGTAGTGTTTAGTTGAAAAGGAAGTGGACAAGGTTTGTTCACATAAGACTAGGAGCTAATACAATTGAGAGTAGATTTCCTTTCTTGGCATTGATGCCTCCAGATGTAGGTGACGTTTCACTGAACTGGGTTACAAAACCTCTTGTGTCCTTCTTTACTACACTTTACTTTATTTCTGTTTATTGGTTATTGTGCTATATTGTCGTATCTGTTGTCTAGAAGATCTATCCAGCGAGTGCGAGAATTACATAAGATATTTCTAATCAATGAGTTTACAAGTTAAAGCATACACTTTATAAAATATAAGACATCGTATAAGTATTCATTTCTCATGACAAGCATACAACGTACAAGTTATAAATAAGCATACATAGACGCTACTCAAAAAAATAATCGAAGGCTTGGTAGACTTATGCTTATCCTTTAAATTATTAAATTGTATTAGTCAATCTATCAATGTAAACTTAGCTTATTATTGATAGATATAAAAAATAAGATAGAAGTATAGAAAACTAACATGCATATTGTATTGATCATGAAAATGATGATTACATCAAGGGCTACAAAAAAGTTTACATATGAGATAAGAAAATTAATCGGTGTAATAACTAGTATAACTAATTTTATCATATCAAATCTTAAATGATTTGAGATTAATCACTTTTAAAAAAGGCTTAGATTTTGGTTTTGTTGAATATATCCCTAGGATGTTTCCTTCTTTTCAATGGAGTTTTTTTTTTTTTTTTTGCGAATGCATAACTTGTATTAAAGCTAAAGAATATGAGAAAATAACGTCTTTGTGATTTTGATATATCACAATCTATGATGCTTTTTGCATAAGAACCAATGGTTAGAATTATAAATCAAATCGCGGAAAAGAAAGGAAAAAAATTAATGATTTGGTTTATATCTCTATATAATTCAAACTATGTTTATTTTAAATTATCTTGTCCTGAATAAAGATTGGTTGTTTAGGTTGTTTGTTTTGGTTTTTATGTTCTCTTGCCAATGACGCATGCTCACGTGTTATTTGTTGGTGTGTTTGATGCTTCTTAATATGCAGCGGTAGGATATTAAAATTACCACTGTACTGGCTGTGAGTACAATCTAGGAATACTAGGGTTTTCAGGTCTGTTTTGGTCATGCCTTAAGAATGATCCCAAGGTTACTATTTGTAGTCCCAATTTGGGCCTATCTGGCCATGGTTTTGGGCTCAAATCATAAAGGGTTAAAACCATGGCTAGGGCACCCTTACAGGCTGCTGAGGGCGCCCCCAGAGGGTGCCTTTAGAAGAGTTCCCAAAAACTGTATAGGATTGTCAGGTGGGCTTTGTGGTCTTCTGGAGGGCGCCCAACCATGCTCTAAGGGTTCAAACCCTGTTTTTAGGGCTCTAAGGCCTAAATGGTAAGATCTACAGCCCAACCACTTTATTGTGCGTTTGTTGAATCATCAATCAATTGAAGGATATTTGCATTACATGCTATCTCATATAGTTATATTGTGCCCATATATCTCATGTTTTCCATGAACTAGTAATTCTTAAGTTGAAGAAGTGAAAATACTATATTCAATGGTGAAAACTTAAATATGAAGTTTAAAAGATTAATACGTTTAAGGATATATTGATTAATTAAAACCAAAAGAGTATTGTTTTTGATTTTTTTCATAAATCAATGAGGTGTAAAAGATTGAGTGGGGGAATCCCAACTAAGTTGACAAATGTAACGCCAAGCTTAAAGAAAGGCATAACGACAAAATTTTAAAAACATTTTAAAGAGGAAACTTGCAATAAAATTATATTGAAATATTACTATATACATACAAGAGTCTAAAATACTTTAACTTTGGTCCTTAAGTTACAAAGTAATCTCATGAATATTGTATTGATCAAGAAATTGTTGATTACATCAAGGGTTACAATAAAACTTATATAGCAGATAAGACAATTAATCAGTCTAATAACTAGTATAACTGATTTGATCATATCAAATCTAAAATGATTTGAGTAGAATAACTTTTCACTGATCCATCTTAGATTTCAAATCATGCAGTTAATTATTTTAAAATGATATAGTTGTAAAATGGTTATTTGTGTCATTGTTATGTATAATGTTATCTTCCCCAATTAAAAAAAGAAACACCCTTCTCCTAGAACGGAACAGGTAAAAGGGAACAACAAAAATCTATTAAATGACATGTATTAAGGAATGAGGGAACTAGCTTAAGAGTGATGCACATAAAACTAATTAGAAAGAATAATCTAATATAATAATTAAAATTTCATTGAAAATTACAACCAAATGTTTGAAAAAGTCAACACAATTCAACCTCACATTCTTGTGTTTTTCTCACCTTCTGGCTCACCACCAACTGGATGAGAATAGGACGAGCAAGAAACAAGGGTCGTTCCATATTTTAAAGTAAATACCTCATGAGCATTCATCGCAAGCAAGAGAAGAAAACAATGAAAAACAACCAAGCTCTATTTAGGACAAGAGTATATAAAAATAAATTTGGTTTGAATGATATAGGTATATCAACCAAATCATTAATTTTTTTTCCTTTCTTCCATGCAATTTGTTTTTTAATTTCAATCACTGCTTCCATTTCAAGAAGCATCATAGATAGTGATATATAAAAATTATAAAGATTTGATTTCACCATATTCTAAATTTTTAATACAAGTCATGCTCTAATATGAAGTCATGACTTGTATTAAAGCTCTAAGAATATGGTAAAGTCACATCTTGTGATTTTGATATATCACAATCTATGATCCTTCGTGCAAAGGAACTAGTGGTTGGAATTAAAAACCTAACCGTGAAAAGAAAGGAAAAATTTAATGATTTGTTTATATACCTATATATATAATTCAAACCATGTTTATTTTAGTTGTTATGGTTGTTTTGTTCTCTTGACAGTGACGCATGCTCACAAATTATTTGTGATGTGAAAAACGATGTCAAGAACAAAGTATAAACTGTTTCTCCGGTGATTAAGAAAACACAGGGTAAGGGAAAGGAATGGAAAAACAAGAAGAACAACAAGGATTGGTTATAACTGCTATTCTTTACTTTCTCTTTGAAACAAGATTACAAGTGTTACAAGAATAACAAATAACCCTCTCACCCTAAATTAGGATTTGCTGTGTGCAATGATGAGAGACTAGTATGCTATTTATAATAAACCTAACATACTAACTAATGGGCTTTTTTCACAATTACCCATTACAAGCTAACTTAGGGTACAAGCTAACTTAAACAATTGGACATAACAAACAGGCCCACTTCGATATGCTAACAAACCTAGCAATATCGACTAATGCATGTTAGAACAACTTCGACTACAACACGCACTACTTTGACAGCAGCATGCGAACAATCTTCGACCTCATGCTTATTCCCTGTCGAACCAGAAGCTACCCTAGAGTTCGTTCCAATATCTCACAAATCTCCACCTTGGAACAAACTCTAATATCAATGAACCAGCTAGCTTTCTTCATGCAGCTTTACCAACTGCATACAGTGGAAAAACTTGCAACGTGGCAATGTCTTGGTGATCATATCAGCAGCATTGTGATCTGTCGAAGCCTTCAGCACTTGGACTTCTCCACGCTCGATTACTCCTCTGACGAAATGCAACCTCACATCAATGTGCTTCGTTCGCTCATGATAGGCTGAATTCTTCGACAGATGTATTGCACATTGACTATCACATTTAACAGTGATAATTCGACCTTGAAGTTTCAGCTCCTTAGCAAAACCTTCAAGCCACAATGCTTCTTTCACAGCTTCAGTGAGGGCAATATACTCTGCTTCAGTAGTGGACAATGCTACAACCTTCTGAAGTGTTGCTTTCCAACTAATTGCCGTGCCAAACATAGTGAAAACATATCCAGAAATAGATTTTCTGGAATCCATACAACCTGCATAATCAGAGTCGACATATCCTTCGATTACTGCTTTACTATCTTCACCCAAGGCTCCACCATAAATCAGGACTCTGTTCAGAGACCCATTTATGTACCTTAGAATCCACTTCAATGCTTGCCAGTGAGCCTTTCCAGGATTCGACATGTACCTGCTTACAAGACTTACTGCATATGCTATGTCAGGTCTAGTACAAACCATAGCATACATCAAAGAACCTACTATATTAGCATATGGAATGCTATTCATATAAGCTCTTTCGTCATCAGTACTGGGACACTGATCTATACTCAGCTTGAATTGAGGGTTTGTCGGAGTCACAACAGGCTTTGAATTCGACATACCAAACTTGTAGAGAATCTTCCGTAGGTATGCCTCTTGAGATAAGCATAATTTCGACTGCTTTCTATCTCTTCGGATGTCAATCCCAAGAATCCTGGATGCAGCTCCCAGATCCTTCATGTCGAATTCCTTATTGAGTTCAGCCTTCACCCTCATTACATCTTCGACATTGTTGCTTGCTATGAGAATATCATCCACATAAAGCAACAAAATAACAAATGAATTACCAGGTCGAAATCTGAAGTAAACACAGTGGTCGAACTGACTTCTAATGAAACTTATCCGTGCCATGAACTTGTCGAACCTCCTATTCCACTGTTGAGGAGATTGTTTCAGTCCATATAAAGATCTCTTCAGTTTGCACACATAATCTTCCTTCCCCTTTTTGACATACCCTTCAGGTTGCCTCATCAAGATTGTTTCATCTAGATCACCATACAAGAACGCAGTCTTTACATCCATTTGTTCCAGTTCAAGGTCGAACTGTGCCACCATGGCAAGCAACATTCGAATGGATCTGTGCTTCACAACAGGAGAAAACACATCATTGAAATCGACACCTTCTTTCTGAGTGAAACCCCTAGCGACCAACCTTGCCTTGTATCTTTTCGACGCCACTCCTTCAATTCCTTCCTTAACTTTGAAAATCCATTTACAGCTGACTAACCTTGCTCCAACAGGTTTCTCGATCAGTTCCCAAGTGTTATTATCATGAAGAGATTTCATCTCATCATCCATGGCCTTCAGCCATTTAGTCTTATTTCGACTCCTCAGAACTTCCTTATAGTCTCTAGGTTCTTCATCTAGAACCTCACTTGCAGAGATTAAGGCATAAACTATAAGATCTGCATATCCAAGTCTCTGAGGTGGCTTGATGACTCTTCTCTGCCTATCTCTTGCCAACAAGTAGTCATCGACAGTTTCCTCAACTTCCTCAGTATCTACTTCTTCTTCGACTTCATCTGGGATACGCAATTCAGCATCAACATGCTCCACCTCAACAGGAATCTCTCCCTGTTCCAGCTCTTCGTCAGAAATTTCTGCACTTCGATCAACATCATCAGTTTTCTTGAAAGCCATTTCAGCTTCATTGAAAACTACATCTCGACTGGTGATACACCTCCTGTGACCTGGCTCTAGGCACCATAGCCTATAAGCTTTGACTCCTTCAGGGTATCCCATGAACATGCATTTTAGAGCTCTAGGTTCGACCTTGTCTTGCCTAATGTGAGCATGGGCTACGCAGCCAAATACTCTCAGTTTGTCGAGATCTGGTGGATGTCCCGACCAAACTTCTTCAGGTGTCTTCATATCTAACGCAGTCGACGGACATCTATTTATCAGATATGCCGCTGTCGAAACAGCCTCAGCCCAAAACACCTTCTTTAACCCAGCACTGGTCAACATGCATCTAACTCTTTCCAAAATAGTTCGATTAAACCTTTCAGCCAAACCGTTTTGTTGTGGAGTACCTGCAGTAGTTCTGTGCCTTGCAATACCAGAGGCAGCACAAAAACTGTCGAACGCCTCATTGCAAAATTCAAGGCCATTGTCGGTTCTCAACCTCTTAACCTTCCTCCAGTTTGATTTTCGACCAGAGTCTTCCAACTTTTGAAATTCTCAAAAGTTTCATCCTTAGTCTTCTGGATGAATACCCATAACTTTCTGGAATAATCATAAACTATGGATAGAAAATACCTAGCTCCTGAATGTGATGGACACCTTGCAGGCCCCCAAAGATCAGCATGGATGTAATCAAGGGATCCATGTGTTCTTTGTTTACCTTTGTTGAACTTCACTCTACAAGATTTTCCAAGTACACAGGGTTCACAAAACTTCAGCTTTTCGACTTTGTCTCCACCAAGCAGATTTTGTTTCCCTAGTTCGACCAGACCCCTTTCACTGACATGGCCCAATCTCATGTGCCAAATTTCTGTCTTCGACAAAGGTTTCGTGGATGCAACATTTGTCGAACCACTTACAACTTCAGCCTCAAGGGTATACAAGCCTTGTTTCTTCACGCCTCTCAAGACTTCCTTCGACCCCTTCATGACTCTAAGGATACTTTTCTCTCCTTTGAAAACATATCCTTTCTTATCGAATTCACCAAGAGAAATCAAATTCCTCTTCAAATCAGGTACATACCTAACTTCAGTCAATAACCTTATTGACTCATCATGGAGCTTGAATCTCACAGATCCAACACCAGCAATCTTGCAAGCTTTGTTGTTTCCCAGCAATACAGATCCACCATCTTGCTCACATAGTTCCTCGAACACGTCTTTGTTTGGAGTCATGTGCCAAGTGCAACCTGAATCCATAATCCATTCCTTCGTTGAGTCGCTGCTTGAAACCACAAGAACATCACATGAGTCGAAATCATCTTGTGCAATGGCTACGTTGCCATTATCCTTACCTCCATGATCCTTCAGGCGTTCAGGGCACACCTTTCTTGTGTGACCCTCCTTCTTACAATGATAGCATCGAATACCAGATGCCTCGCCACTGTAAGACTTCTGCTGACTTTTACCTTTCTTCTTGTCGAACTTACCATCCTTTCGCAAGAATTTTCCCTTGACGGCCAAACCTTCACCAACAGTCGAAGGTTTATGCTCCTTTCGTTCGTTCAAGTCCTTCGAATACAAGGCTGATTGAACTTCTTCAAAGGTCAGGGACTCCCTTCCATACAAGAGAGTTTCTTTGAAGTGAGCATGTGTTCTGGGCAAAGCGCACAACAGCAACAGCGCTTGATCTTCATCATCGATCTTCACATCAATATTTTCCAGATCAAGAATCAGCTTGTTGAACATATCCAACTGCTCAGCCAACACTTTGTCTTCACTCATCTTGAATGAATACAAAGCCTGCTTCAGGTAGAGTCGATTTACCAGCGATTTGGTCATGTACAAACTTTCAAGTTTCACCCATAACCCTGCTGCCGTCGTCTCCTTTGATACCTGTCGTAGAACCTTATCACCAAGGCTCAGCAAGATTGCGCTGTGGGCTTTCTCTATCATGGCCGTCTTCTCCTTCTCCGTTAACGCAACATCCATGGCTGCGACTCCCTTCAACGCTTCTAAACAACCCTGCTGAACCAGTAGGGCTTTCATCTTCAAGCGCCACAGACCAAAATCGTTCACTCCGGTGAACTTTTCAATCTCATACTTTGTTGAAGGCATCTTCTCCACGCTCACCGCACCAATTTGATGTGAAAAACGATGTCAAGAACAAAGTATAAACTGTTTCTCCGGTGATTAAGAAAACACAGGGTAAGGGAAAGGAATGGAAAAACAAGAAGAACAACAAGGATTGGTTATAACTGCTATTCTTTACTTTCTCTTTGAAACAAGATTACAAGTGTTACAAGAATAACAAATAACCCTCTCACCCTAAATTAGGATTTGCTGTGTGCAATGATGAGAGACTAGTATGCTATTTATAATAAACCTAACATACTAACTAATGGGCTTTTTTCACAATTACCCATTACAAGCTAACTTAGGGTACAAGCTAACTTAAACAATTGGACATAACAAACAGGCCCAATTCGATATGCTAACAAACCTAGCAATATCGACTAATGCATGTTAGAACAACTTCGACTACAACACGCACTACTTTGACAGCAGCATGCGAACAATCTTCGACCTCATGCTTATTCCCTGTCGAACCAGAAGCTACCCTAGAGTTCGTTCCAATATCTCACAATTTGTTTTTTGTTTGATACTTTAGAGTATGTAACTTCCCTTGTTTCTTGCTCGTCCTATACTCATGCGATTAGTGGGGTGTCAGTTCCTAATGCCGCTCAATATATTGTGGTAGAAGAAAAATATAAGGATTGGCAAGAATGTTAAAAAGACCACCTTCTTGTGCATTTGTTGAACCATCAATCCATTGAAGGATATATGCATTACATGCCAACTCATATAGTCATATTGTGTCCATATATCTCAAATCTTCCATGGACTAATACTCCTTAAGTATAATAAGTAGTGAAAGTACAATTTTCAATGGTGAAAACTTAAATATGAAGTTCAAAAAATTAATACGTTTAAAGATATATTACCTAATTAAAACCAAAACAGTATTTTTTTATATAAATCATTGAGGTACAAACGATGGAGTGGGGGCATCCCAACATGGTTCACAAACCTACCCCAAACCACCCCAAAGTAAACTATTAAGAAACATTGCAAAAGAGAAAAAACACCTGAGGAGGACTAGAACAAAGCCCAAGGAATGAACACATTCGAGCAACTGCTTTGTTAGAAACTTTATCAGGAAAATTCATTGGTATTAAATTGACATAAATTGAAAACTTAAAATTATATATGAAATTTTAGGGAAGAAAACTTACGTGGAAATATGATAATAATAATAATAATAATAAGGTACTTCGTCAGTTTGACTTGAGGATATGAAAACATCATTAGTGAATTTAGGATTTGTAAATTAAATGGTAGAAGAAATGTGTGGAAAATGTTTTTTTTAAAAAATTGTACATTTCATGTAGGATCTGAAAAAATGATAGAAGATACACTAAACATGAGTAAAACTATATCAAAGAAGTTTAATCCCTATAAGAGTATTTATATACTCATATTATGTTTCAAACACACCATGTACTGTATCACATTTGGGATTGGTCAAATGTAGAAAACAATATTGTTATTAGTCAAGAGTATGAACATTTATTTTTATTGCAAAGTATGAACACATTTATTGTAAAATATGAACACATTTATAGTCAAGGATATATCACTTAATTAAAACTAAAAGAGTATTTCTTCCTCTCACCCTTCTGCTTATCTGCAGATGCATCCTTGAATCAGTATCACATCAAAAGTCAAAACTGGTAATCTTGCTCGGTGGGTGTTGTGCGCTCTCGTTAAAAAAACGCAAACCTCGAACGTTCGCAAACGCTAGCAAGGCTGTTGTGAAGTCGCCACCAAAGTTTTTGTTTAAAGGGAACGTTGATAAACCCTTGAGTTTTTATTTTGAAGGGAAACGATAATAAAACCCTTGACGATGAGGAAAGGATGGTCATCGCAACCATTGTCGGGTTCGGGAGTCGATTACGCAAGGGGTAGGTATTAGCACCCCTCACGTCCGTTGTACTCAACGGGAACCTCCTAGTTAGCTAAGGCTAGAATGTTTTTAAATGTTTTGCTTGCATGCTTGGATATGTAAAAGGGAAAAAGAAAATATGATGAAAGGGAAAAAAGTTGTTTTTTTATTACTGTGCTTGACAAGATGACGATCTTGCTCCTACGTATCCCCTGGTGCAATAAGGAATTCAAAGCTACGTAGTTCTTTGGTAGAAAAACGTATATGTTGGTTATTTTTAAATGAACGATGTTTTAACCGAATTCTTACGATCAAACGTAGCTTGTATGCTCGCGCATGGGAGGCTTAAGCGTTTGTTTAAAATCGCGCTAGAATAGATAAAAACATGTCCGTTGGGGAAAAAGGGTTCGAATTGGTCGCGAGGGGACCAAAAAGATTAAAATGACTCAAACGAGTCGAGAAAGGGTTCAATTGATCCAACAGGATCAAGAAAGGGTTCAATGGACTCAACCGAGTCGAACATTGACCAAAGTGACTCAACCGAGTCGAACATTGAAATAAATGGTCACGGGGGACCAAAAGGTTCAAATTGACCACAAAGGGCCAAGAATTGGTTTGGTGTGGTTGGATGTGTTGAAAAAATAGAATGACGATTGTCCGAACGACGAGACATACGTCACGCATTCGTTCAATCGGGGAAATGGTGAGACATACGTCAAACCACCCCTTTTTCATTCAAGTTTTGTTGGAATTTTAAGAAATCCCAAAGTTTATCAAAACACTTGGTTTAAAACTCATATGAAAAGGTTTAAATGTTCAAATTAGTTGTTGCAACCTATGAACAAGTATTGCTTTGTTTTTGTGCATGAAAATGAGCAAGTTTTGCACCAATTTGTGAAATAACGCACAAGTTCGGCTCAAGTTTGAAAAAGGTTTTGAAAAGTGAACAAGTTCGGCTTAAGTTCACGTTTGATTGAAAATCATGAACAAGGTTTTTGTTCAAGTTTAGTTTTGAAAATGATGAACTTAGCTTATTGCTCAAGTTTGATTTTGAAAGTTTATGAACGTAACTTGTTTCGCAAGTTATTCAAAAAGTGTTGCTCAAACTTGTGAATCCCTCAATATTATGCAAAATTCTTGTTATGGTTTGAATAAAATGAGTTTTAATCCTTTTAGGTTCTGAGTTCTTGGGCTAGAACCTCAAAAATTGGCTTTTTAGGAGCCTAAACTCAGATTCTGAGTTGTGTCATGGTCGCACTGCGACCAGAGCTTCGCACTGCGAACACTGCGAAATTTTGAGTTCAGAAGCAACTTCTGAACAATCTCAGAACCTTTAGGGGATTGAAAAGCTTTGAAAATTGGCAATAAAAGGATCTGAACAAGCTAGTTTAAATGTTTTGCAACTTTGGGATTCCTTTTAGGTCCAAAAGGGGTTTTTTAGAGCAAAATGAAACTAGACAAAATAAATGATGCAAGTAGCAATGCAAAATGAGAGATAAAGGATTCAGAACACTTACAGAACTCCTAGCAATGCTCTTGTTGCAAGGAAATGGAAAGGACTTGAATGGATGAAGTTTTGCAAAGTTGGGGGTGTTGGAGGTTTGGAGGATAATAACACTAGTGTTTGGCTATTATCTCTCACTCTTTGTATGGTGCTTTGAAGGTTTGAATGCTGTGTATTTAGTGCTGTTTCAAGTGTTTTCAATTGTGTTCAATTGCTAGTTTTTCTGCTCTTTTGAATGGTTATGCATTGCCTCCCTTTTATAGGCCAAAACCAAATCTAATGTCATCATGAGAAATCCCTAAAATCCAGCTGATTTGTGGGCTAAGACCAGGCTATCTTGCTTTGCATTTAATGCAAAAGTGAAGAGGTGACCTTGCCTTGCTGCAATGGTCAAGACTTTGGCAAATCCAGCCATTAATGCAGCTGATCTTGGATAGAAATGATGATGAAAAAGGGGGAAAACATGGCTGGTTTGCACTTGGCTGTCCCTTGGGATTGGTCCCTGCAATCTTTAGTGTTAAGCAAGAAAAACGTGCACTGTGATGTGCAGAGGTTGGGGGAAACAAAAGGGAACATGTGGGCTGGTTTGAGGAGGAAGAAAAGCTGCTGAAAACAGGGGAGCACTCATGGCTTTTGGGCAAGCAAAACCAGCTGGGTTTGACAGGGAGAAAGCAGGAAAAAAAGCACACAAGCTGGTGGCTGGCAAGCTTAGGGTCAGTAGCAGGTCCATTGGGTGGGACAAGAGCTGCCCAAGGGCAATCCAACTTGCTTGGCACATGCTAGGTTGGAAGAAGAAGCTTCTTACCTAGGTTTCAATGGCACATGCTTCAATTCTTGCTTTGCTGAGCCCAATTAGCCACAATTGATGATAATAACAATAATAATAATGATAGGTAATAATAATAACAAAATGAAAATAAATCAAAGAGATTAAAAAATCTGCAAAAAATTCGCAGACTTCGCAGAGCGAAGGGGACTTTGCTCTGTGAAGTCCTCATTTCTGAAATGTTGACTTTTTTGTTGACTTTTTGTTGACTTTGACTTTTCTCTTTTTTTTTGAATTTTTGAAAATTGTTTTGAAAAAGCTTGGGACAAAATTAGGGTACAACAGCTGCCCCTACTTAATTGTGTCTTTGCATAAAGAATGTGAGTGCCAAGGGCATCTCATAAACTTCTTGCGAAGAGTAAAAGAAGGATCCAAATTTTGTCCTTCGCGGTGCAAAAAGATTGTAGTTAATGATATGTAGATGCAATGAAAAAAAGTAAATGCAGGGTCACCTGGTTTGGCTACTGATGCATAAACTAAGAATAAAATAGATCGTCACCTAAACAGGTGATTAGATCTGAAAAGGTAAAAGATCGTCACCTAAACAAGTGATTGGATCTGAAAAGGTAAATAGATCATCACCTAAACAGGTGATTGGATCTGCAAAGGTAAAAGATCGTCACCTAAACAGGTGATTAGATCTGAAAAGGTAAAAGATCGTCACCTAAACAGGTGATTAGATCTGACAAGTCGTCGCCTGAATAGGTGCTTAGACTGTAAAGATAAAAAGATCGTCGCCTGAATAGGTGCTTAGATCTGACAAGTTGTCGCCTGAATAGGTGCTTAGACTGAAAAGATAAAAAGATCGTCGCCTGAATAGGTGCTTAGATCTGACAAGTCGTCGCCTGAATAGGTGCTTAGACTGAAAAGATTAAAAGATCGTCGCCTGAATAGGTGCTTAGATCTGACAAGTCGTCGCCTGAATAGGTGCTTAGACTGAAAAGATAAAAAGATCGTCGCCTAAATAGGTGCTTAGATCTTACAAGTCGTCGCCTGAAAAGGTGCTTAGACTGAAAAGATAAAAAGATCGTCGCCTAAATAGGTGCTTAGATCTGACAAGTCGTCGCCTGAAAAGGTGCTTAGACTGAAAAGGTAAAAGATCGTCGCCTGAAATGGTGCTTAGATCGAAAAGGCTTGATCATATCCAGCTGCTAACACTGGAGGTAGATCCACTGAGGATAAAGGTAATCGTATCCAGCCGCTTACACGGAAGGTAGATTCCTAAGGGCAAAGGTGATCTTATTCAGCCGCTTACACTGAAGGTCGAAACACTGAGGAAAGATGATCTTATCTAGCCGCAAACACTAGAGGTGGATACCTGGGGGCAAAGGTGATCTTATTCAGCCGCTTACACTGAAGGTCGACACACTGAGGAAAGGTGATCTTATCTAGCCGCTGACACTAGAGGTGGATACCTAAGGATGAAGTGATATTATTCAGCCGCTTACACTGAAGGTCGACACACTGATGAAATGTGATCTTATCTAGCCGCTAACACCAGAGGTGGATACCTGAGGATGAAGTGATCTTATTCAGCCGCTTACACTGAAGGTCGACACACTGAGGAAAGGTGATCTTATCTAGCCACTGACACTAGAGGTGGATACCTGGGGATGAGGTGATCTTATTCAGCCGCTTACACTGAAGGTCGACACACTGAGGAAAGGTGATCTTATCTAGCCGCTAACACTAGAGGTGGATACCTAAGGATGGAGTGATCTTATTCAGCCGCTTACACTGAAGGTCGAAACACTAAGGAAAGGTGATCTTATCTAGCCGCTAACACTAGAGGTGGATACCTAAGGATGGAGTGATCTTATTCAGCCGCTTACACTGAAGGTCGACACACTGAGGAAAGGTGGTCTTATCTAGCCGCTGACACTAGAGGTGGATACCTGGGGATGAGGTGATCTTATTCAGCCGCTTACACTGAAGGTCGAAACACTGAGGAAAGGTGATCTTATCTAGCCGCTGACACTAGAGGTGGATACCTGGATGAATGTAATCGTCTCTAGACGTGGCTAGTACCTAGATTGTTGAAAAGGAAAACATGATTGTTGATGCATGATATGCTTCATGTTGTCTTATGCAGTATGTTATGCAATATGATATGATATGAGGTAGACTCAATCCGGAATTTTTGCTGGGAAAACTCAGCTGGGGCATCTTAGTGGCCGCGAGCAGGTCCACTCGGGAATGGGATAATCTGGGAAGAAATCCGCTGAGGATTTTTTTCTAGAAGAACTTACTGGGGAAGCTCTTGAATGAGGTTCACTGGGGAACACTAGAGGTGATTGATAGATGTTGGTGAATATGTAATACTCACTGGAGAATAGTGGTTGAGGATGCATGATATGAATATGAGATGCATGTATATGAATGATTTGATAATGCATGCATGAATGAGTTTGATTTGATGCATGTATTATGAATGATATGTGGGATGACAGACGTCATGTTGGACGCTGGGGGTTATGATTGGATGCCGAGCAAAGTTGGGCTTCAGATGGAATTGTATTTGTATGTGCCAATGAAAATTGGGCTTTGATTATGATTGAATGCCGAGCAAGGTCGGGCTTTGTTGTGATTGTATGTGTGTGTGCCAATGAAAATTGGGCTTTGGGGAATGTGTTTATGAGTGCCAATGATGATTGGGCTTTGGGGTTGTGACTCCACTGGGGAATGCCAAAAAATTTGGGCTTTGGGTTTGCCAATGAATATTGGGCTTTTGGGTCCTTGGATGCAATACCGGGGACCAACGAAATCCTTTCGACATCTAATGTCCAAGTAGAAACACACATTTTTGCAAGTTTTTTTTTTTGTTATTTCCCATATTTCAATGCATTCTTTATCATGAATAAAAACACATTTTACGAGCAAGTAAGAACGCATAACAATAAAAGGCTTAAATATGATTTTTATTTAATGAAATTTAGTTCCTTGTATGGGTAACTAAACATGAAGATGTAATCCCTATAAGAGGAGATTACTGAGATAGAGAAAAAAGAAGAAACATAATACATGCATCATATCAAACTCATGAACAAGGTTTTTGTTCAAGTTTAGTTTTGAAAATGATGAACTTAGCTTATTGCTCAAGTTTGATTTTGAAAGTTTATGAACGTAACTTGTTTCGCAAGTTATTCAAAAAGTGTTGCTCAAACTTGTGAATCCCTCAATATTATGCAAAATTCTTGTTATGGTTTGAATAAAATGAGTTTCAATCCTTTTAGGTTCTGAGTTCTTGGGCTAGAACCTCAAAAATTGGCTTTTTAGGAGCCTAAACTCAGATTCTGAGTTCTGTCATGGTCGCACTGCGACCAGAGCTTCGCACTGCGAAATTTTGAGTTCAGAAGCAACTTCTGAGCAATCTCAGAACCTTTAGGGGATTGAAAAGCTTTGAAAATTGGCAATAAAAGGAGCTGAACAAGCTAGTTTAAATGTTTTGCAACTTTGGGATTCCTTTTAGGTCCAAAAGGGGTTTTTTAGAGCAAAATGAAACTAGACAAAATAAGTGATGCAAGTAGCAATGCAAAATGAGAGATAAAGGATCCACAACACTTACAGAACTCCTAGCAATGCTCTTGTTGCAAGGAAATGGAAAGGACTTGAATGGATGAAGTTTTGCAAAGTTGGGGGTGTTGGAGGTTTGGAGGATAATAACACCAGTGTTTGGCTATTATCTCTCACTCTTTGTATGGTGCTTTGAAGGTTTGAATGCTGTGTATTTAGTGCTGTTTCAAGTGTTTTCAATTGTGTTCTATTGCTAGTTTTTCTGCTCTTTTGAATGGTTATGCATTGCCTCCCTTTTATAGGCCAAAACCAAATCTAATGTCATCATGAGAAATCCCTAAAATCCAGCTGATTTGTGGGCTAAGACCATGCTATCTTGCTTTGCATTTAATGCAAAAGTGAAGAGGTGACCTTGCCTTGCTGCAATGGTCAAGACTTTAGCAAATCCAGCCATTAATGCAGCTGATCTTGGATAGAAATGATGATGAAAAAGGGGAAAAACAGGGCTGGTTTGCACTTGGCTGTCCTTGGGATTGGTCCCTGCAATCTTGAGGGTTAAGCAAGAAAAACGTGCACTGTGATGTGCAGAGGTTGGGGGAAACAAAAGGGAACATTTGGGCTGGTGTGAGGAGGAAGAAAAGCTGCTGAAAACAGGGCAGCACTCATGGCTTTTGGGCAAGCAAAACCAGCTGGGTTTGACTGGTTTTGGGGGAGAAAGCAGGAAGAAAAGCACACAAGTTGGTGGCTGGCAAGCTTAGGGTCAGTAGCAGGTCCATTGGGAGGGACAAGAGCTGCCCTAGGGCAAGCCAACTTGCTTGGCACATGCTAGGTTGGAAGAAAAAGCTTCTTACCTAGGCTTCAATGGCACATGCTTCAATTCTTGCTTTGCTGAGCCCAATTAGCCACAATTGATGATAATAACAATAATAATAATGATAGGTAATAATAATAATAACAAAATGAAAATAAATCAAAGAGATTAAAAAATCTGCAAAAAATTCGCAGACTTCGCAGAGCGAAGGGGACTTTGCTCTGCGAAGTCCTCATTTCTGAAATGTTGACTTTTTTGTTGACTTTTTGTTGACTTTGACTTTTCTCTTTTTTTTTTTGAATTTTTGAAAAAGCTTGGGACAAAATTAGGGTACAACAAGTGTTATTATTCTTATTCCAATCTCTTATGCAAAATTGGTGAGCTCCGGTGAGTGTTATTACTCATATTAATGCTTTCTTTTCATACCGTTATTTTTTGCTGAATCCATTACGATATATAAGTTTGTGCATCTTTGTTTTTGTTCAGAAACAATTTTCTTTTCAAGTTTGGGATACCCATTTTCGTTTTTGTACTAAATCCCTTATTCTTCCTTTTTCTTTGGGAAAGTTATGGGACAAATTTTCTGAATTATTATAACAAAAACAAAAGTTCTGGAGCAATTGTCATTATTCTCACACATGCAATGATCAATGATACTCAAGATGATGCATACTCCAACCTTTCTATTTTCATACACTGATTCAAATCCTACATGTATCTGTGATATTTACTAATAATATTTGTATCAGTTAATATTAGTTTCTAATGGCTGGATGACAATCATGAAGCTGTAAAATTCGGTTGAATACTTAGAAGGGGGGCTGCTATATGTCGGAAAATGATTTGTATAATATGGTATGTTTGTTATCCCTCCATTTCCTTTTCTTTTTAAATTTACTGTTGCTTCTTTTTCATGTCCGATTTGAAGATAATAAGTGTAAAGATAACTCTTAGACACTA
Source organism: Medicago ruthenica (assembly GCA_018208015.1). NCBI lineage: Eukaryota > Viridiplantae > Streptophyta > Magnoliopsida > Fabales > Fabaceae > Medicago > Medicago ruthenica. The sequence continues at coordinate 50,370,672 of CM031378.1, forward strand.
AGTTCAACATGAATGTATCAGTCACGACTTACAACCTCAAATCCACGGCACTGTTTTTCCAAATCAATAAAATTATCATAGTATATATCATATTTTGTACAATTAAATTTCTAATGTAATATCAATTTATAGTACTTTTGGGTTCATTTTGTGTCAGAAGAATCAATTTTTTTAACAGCAGAGTAAGAATTCAAAAGTTATATGTTCAATAGTTGATTTTCGTTTTCATCATTTTGAATTATAAAATCAGCAGAATTATGATGAAATATTTCATTTTCTTGATCATTCAATTAATAATGTAATATCAATTTTTGGGTGCAAGGATTCAAATTTGATTATAGAAGAGTATTAATGTATTGTCACTTTTTGGTATTTTTTTTTGTAGTTAACAGTTAGGATTAATTGCAAATTATAGTTCATGATTTGTTGTGCTCAAAATTTTAATTCATCTTATGAATCATGTTGAAGTTGTTAATTTTCATGATCTAAGTGTGTTCTGTTTAATCACATTTGATTATTTTGTGTCTTTCATAACCTTTATGGAACTGTGTTCTTGATGTTATAATTTTCATTGTTACAATTTGTTCTTTCTTTTTCTTAATTTATACCATCGGGTTCTTATCAAAGGATGGATATTGATGTAATGGTAATTACACTTTTATCTTTGAAACTTAATTTGCATGAGTTATATGGAAAGGTGACAGCTACGTAGAGGAGTGTATATGAAACACTGGACATGCTTCTGTCAAAGGTACGATCATTACTTTCAGGTAATTTTCTCAGCCACCACCATTAGTTTCATGCATCTTTTGAAGTGCTCTAAAACAATTGAAACTGTGGTAGGCTTGGTCGGATCCATTACTTTTATATTCATATGCCTATCTTGCCACTTTTTTTTTTTGCTCCATAACAAGTTAGCAAGTTCTTTCGTTTTCCTTTCTCTGAGTTTCTATTTTTTAAAACTTAATTTTTTGTTTAAACTAATTCTCCGACTTTAATTAGAAAATCCATGTTAAGTATTACATGAACAAAACAAGTCTACGATTTAACATTGCTATCCACTTATACGATTTGATAATGAATATATGTGCCCTACTGCAGGTAATGGTTATGTCGATGTATTAATGGATTTTTGTGTATAAAACAAACAATTATGTTTTTTTTTATAAATTTACTTTAATGTTGGTGTTTATGAAAATACTCATGAGTTTTTCCATTTTATAATATCGACATTATATAACTACAAATGAACGGGCCCGTACCGTACCGGTTCAAATTTGATTACATTAGTGAAGGTTATATATATATATATATATATATATATATATATGTGTGTGTGTGTGTGTGTGTGTGTGTGTGTCAAATATGATGTTTGCATCCAAGTTGTTCAACAACCTCCACTTTGTTTAATTTGTCGATTACAAGTACTTTGTGTCTCAATTATATTTATTCTATATATTACTTTAGTATTGTTTAAATTGTTCTCTTATATGCTATTTTTGAAAATAATTATCACAATGTTACGTGACTCGTGCAAATGTACGGGTCTATTACTAGTTACCTTGAAAATTAAAACCAAAATTTTAAAAAGTCAACACAATTCAACCTTCCTTCTTGTATTTTTTTCACCTTCAGGCACACCACCAACCGGATGAGAATAGGACGAGTAAGAAACAAGGGTTGTTCCATATTCTAAATTAAATACCTCGCAGGCATCCATCGCATGTAAGAGAACAAAACAACAAAAAACAACCAAGCTCTAATAACGACAAGAGTATATAAAAATAAATATAGTTTGAATGAATATGTATATTAACCAAATCATTAATTTTTTACCTTTCTTTGATGTAATTTTATATTTAATTCCAATCACAGCTTACTTTGCAAGAAGCATCATAGATAGTAATATATGAAATTACAAAGATTTGATTTCACCATATTTTAAATTTCTAATACAAGTCGTGATCTAATATGAAGTCATGACTTGTATCAGAGTTTAAGAATAAGGTAAAATTACATCTTGTGATTTTGATATATCACAATCTATGATGCTTCGTGCAAAGGAACTAGTGGTTGGAATTAAAAACCTAACCGTGAAAAGAAAGGAAAAAATTAATGATTTTTGATATACCTATATCATTTAAACTATGTTTATTTTAGATTCTATTGTCGTAAATAGAGATTAGTTGTTTTGGTTGTTTTGTTCTCTTGACAGCAACGCATGCTCACGAATTATTTGATAGTTTGTTGGATACTTTAGATGTTGAACCATCAATCCATTGAAGGATATCTGCATTACATGTGAACTCATATAGTCATATTGAGTCCATATATCTCAAGTCTTCCATGAACTACTACTCCTTATGTAAAAGTAGTGAAAGTACAATTTTCAATGGTAAAAACTTAAATATAAAGTTCAAAAAATTAATACGTTTAAAGATATATTACTTAATTAAAACCAAAAGAGTTTTTTTTTTTATATAAATCATTGAGGTACAAAAGATGGAGTGGGGGAATCCCAACAAGGTTAACAAAGCTACCCCAAACCACCCCAAAGTAAACTATTACGAAACATTGCAAAAGAGAACAAACACCTTGGGAGCACTAGAACAAAGCCCAAGGAATGAACACATTCGAGCAACTGCTTTGTTAGAAACTTTATCAAAAAAATCCATTGGTATTAAATTTTGACATAATATAAAAGCTTAAAATTATATATGAAATTTAGAGAAGAAAAACTTACGTGGAAAAATGATGATAATAATAAGGTACTTCGTCAATTTGAATTGAGGATATGAAAACATCATTAGTGAATTTGGCCTTTGTAAATTAAATGGTAGAAGATATGTGTGGAAAAACTTTTTTGATAAAAAATTGTACTTTTCATGTAGGATCTGAAAAAATGATAGAAGATACATAGAACATGAGTAAAACTATTTCAAAGAAGTTTAATCCCTATAAGAGTATTTATATACTCATATTATGTTTGAAACACACCATATATTACATTGTGGATTGGTCAAATGTAGAAAACATTATTGTTATTAGTCAAGAGTATTAACATTTATTTTTATTGCAAAGTATGAACTCATTTATTGCAAAATATGAACACATTTATAGTCAAGGATATATTGCTTAATAAAAACCAAAAGAGTATTAGTAAAAAAAAAAACCAAAAGAGTATTTTTTATATTTTTTATTTATGAATCAATGAGGTACAAGAGATGGAATGGGGGCATCAAAACTAGGTTGACAAGCCTACCCCAAACCACCTGATAGTAAACTGTCATTATACACTGCAATTCAGAACAAAAACCATGGGATTACTAGAAGAAAACCCTATGAATGAACAAATTCAAACATCTGCTTCGTTAAAAATCTTATCATGAAAATCTAGTGGTGTTAAATTTTGATGTAAATCAAAAACTTAAAACTATATATGAAATTTAAGGGAAGAAAAACTAACATGCAAACCTAATAATAATAATAATAATAATAATAATAATAATAATAATAATAATAATAATAATAATAATAATAAATATAATATTAAGGTACTTCATCAATTTGATTTGGAGATATGAATACATCATTAGCTCTTCCAAAGTAAATGGCAGAAGAAATGTGTAAAAAACCCTTTTTGATAAAAAAAATTGTCCATTTCATGTAGGATCTGGAAAAATGATAAATGGAACATAGAACATGAGCAAAACTATTTCAAAAAAGTTTAATACATACAAGAGTATTTATATACTCATAATATGTTTCAAACACACCATATATTATATTAGGGATTTGTCAAATGTCGAAAACAAATATTGTTATTAGTCAAGAGTATGAACATTTTTGTTGTTACAAAATATGAACATATTTACTTCAATATCGAACATAGCAGTCTAAGACGATTAGAGTGGATTATAATGCTGCCTCTCAGTGAGGGTTGCTAAGACAACGCTGCGCTAAGGCTTGTGTGTTAAGAAATCGGTGAATAAGATTTTGGTATACGGAATAAGGTGATTTAAAACTTTTCGACGAAGTCAGGAGGTATGATGCGAATAGTGAACTGTCAGGTTTTAAGGAGTTGGCGCAAGTAATATGGTACTAGTTACTGCGATAGGATATAATTGGAAGGATTAAGTTGACCGAGTGATGAAGAGAACCAGTACCTTGAGAATTAATCGGGATTTTTGATCAAAATTATTTTGAGACTCTAATATATGGTAGATTGTTGCTAGTACGAATGAGTTAAGAATGTGGTTAATGTCAGGAAGTCATGTGCTTTCATTCGAGGAGTTTTCTTATGTAATTATTTTTGGAAAAACCGGAAAGAGTAACTTATGGACACGATTGATTCTTGGAAGAAGAAACTGCCTCGGAGAAGATTAAAGTATGAAGCCTTTATGGATAATCATAGAATGAATGGAAACGAGACTCAAGCCATCAGTGGGTTATATTGTACAATTGATGTGAATGTGGAAGTATTCAAGGAATTGCCTTGCAAGAATTAGTTTGGCGTTACGTCTGAAGAAAAAGCAGTATCACGAGGTGACCTATCAGTAAAATAAGTTGTGTTCGAAGCAGTATGTAGCATGAAGTTAACCCCTCGGTTATTAGCGTATAAACTCCAGAGGACAATTAAGGAAATTGGATGAGCATGTAGTTGAGACTGGGAATAAGTAACGAGCCGTAAGGTGATTTGCTCTGGTGATTGTGAAGTTATGGAAAGTAAAGTTTGTCGAGGGATTTATGCAGTGATGATGGTCTAATATCCTTTACCCAAAGCAAGCTGTTAAATCAGAGGATGCAGCGGAAGACTAATCGAGAATGAAATCGAGGAGTGCTCAGAAGAGGATACTCCATGACTAGGATATTATGAGAAATCTTAAGAGTTAAATTGTGAAGTACTTCAAACCACAAAATTCGGAGGCGTTGGAAATTGAAGCATCCAAAAAGAATGTGATAGTAATTAAACGGATGAATTCCTACCACATCAAGTCTACAACATTTGAAGGCACCACTAGTACGGTAACTTAGTTATTCGGTTCAGTGATTTTAAAGGGATTGAAATGCCAATTTAGCCAGAAGAAAGTTGTGCGTGAGGCAACATTGTGAGTGTTATATTGGAGAATTTTATTGTTGAACTTGGAGTATCATTCAGAAACGGTAAGTTTAGTAACCAATGTTTGTGTAAAAAGATAATATTAAGAGCAATATTGACGATACCAAACATAAATTAGTTGAAAGGATTCTGAGATCTTGAACTCGATGTTCAGAAGTAGGAGATAAGTTTTGTAACGCCGATCGAGAATAATCCGTAATTTATTGGTATGGAAAGTTTTAACACTCCAGTAAGAATCCGAGAAGAAGGTGCGTCTAGGATGGTGGAAAATTGTTGGAAGCCTAGTAAAGGAGAAATTTCTAAGTCATCAAGAAACGAGTTGTCATCGGCAAGTTAAGACAGAACGCCAAAAATTATTAAGATCACCCGAACCCTCGGAACGTCTGTAGTAGACGTGGAAAGTATATGTATATATATACGATTGTAAGGAGCAGTTTACTTGAATCCCGAAAGGACGAAACGGATAGTAGAAACAATATTAATACTCGTAATATGGAAAACCGAGATACGAATTCATTAATAGCATCAGAGGTGCGAGGAACAACTGGAAAGGCAAGAATATTTAAAGGAAGATAAGATCGGATCGATGTCGTCAGAAGGAATAACGCAAACAACGAAGGGAACTTCTAAAATTTGGAAGAAATATTTCAGTATTAGCAACCCCAAGTCGAAGGTATAAGAGGGTGTAAACAAGACGTTTAGCTCGAAGTTTGTCAGATCCTTGAGTAACCTTGGAATCCCGATAAACAAGTTGGAACTGGAAGGATCTCTTAACGAGAAAATTTACTGGGAAACTAGTTTTGGGAATGTAAAGAGTTAGCCTTCAGATGAAGTTCTAAATTTCGAGGACGAAATTTTCTTAAGGGTGGTAGAGTGTAATATCCCGCATAATACTTAACAGACGCAGGGTAAATTAACTGATAAAATGGAGAAAGCACAAGAATTATAAAAAAAACATTTTGAGAGAAGGACATTTTGGTAAATTATGTATGGCTATATATAGACTTAAACCTCCACTTTTCTTTCATTTCCTCCTCTCCTTTCTCTCATCATCAGAGAACCTTTCTCTGTTCTCTCTTCACATCTCACGCCTGCCCTCCTTCTTCCACCCTAATCCATCAAACTTAACCCAATTCTAAGGGAAATCAACATGCAAGCCTCAAAACATGATCCTTGAAGCACTTAATAACTCAAGCAAGCATTTATTTTTCCTTCCTCCTCTTGTTGGCCGAATTCTTCCCTCCTTTCTTCATCCTTGGGTTTTGCAAGATAAGGTATTATGAAGCTGCATGTGTCTTAAGATTCTGATTATGCTTGGTTATGGTGCTAGAATCAAAGGATGGAAGGAGTTTAGAAGCTGAATTTGGTGGAACCCGTATTTGGATTAGAGCTCCATTGAAATGGTAAGAACTCTCTCCCTGTAACTCCGAATCAAGTGGTTTTTGATGCTATGGAAAGCTAACAAAATTACCTACATTTTGGTACCAATTTCGTGGATTTTTATTAAGTATTGAAGTTTGGGGAAGAATTCAAAGTCAGGGGTCTGAAGCTAAAATTCTGTAGAAATCTGGGTTTGAACTATGAAGGCTCGCTGAGAGATCATGAATCATCGCCAAGCGAAGTGGTACAGAAAAGAAAAAGTGGATTTTTGGATTTTACATTAAATTCCCTTCATTTTGGATATAGAATTTGCGTTATTCGGATTAGGAACGAAGTCAGAAAACACGTTTGAAGTTGTACGATTCTGCTGAAAAATCACTTACGGGTTTTGACACGATTTTGGCAGAATAAGTTAAAGTGAGTTGAGATGCTGACAAAGATTCTAGAGCACTCATGGTCAGTTCCTTTTAGTTAGGTTTTCCCCTTGGGTTGAGTGAGTTAATTATGCACTTAAGAAAATAGTTTCCCCTAAATGTTAATGCATGTCCCTGAATTGTGTAAATCCTTGAATTCTCTGAGTTATATTATGAAAAATAAGTCATTGGTAAGTTATGTGTGGTACTAAACTTTTGGGTAACCAATTTCTCAGCAAACCACGATTCTACAGAAGTTGTGTTCTGCTACACTCGCTGAGCGAGAAACAGGGCATTTGCATTCCTCCTAACTTCGCTGAGCGAAGCTAAGGTCGCTGAGCGAGGCCTCACTTCGATAAGTGAAGTTGTCCAGAATTTAATCCTTTTTATTAAATAACCCATATAACGTACCAATAGGCTTATGGCTATTTGAAATGAGTTTTAGTAAGAGAAAACACGGATTAACGCTCTTAGGAACGAGTATTAACATTGAGTGATGGTTTATGTTAAAGAAATTATGCTAGTCATGGGATTAGAATTTAGATAACTCATGATTAGGCAGAACATATATTACAATAATTAATGATACCGAAATTACACAGATATAAGTATATATATATATATATGTACTGTCAGTGAGTACAATCTCTAGAAACTAGGGTTTCTGTGTTGTGTTTAGGTCGTGCCTTGGGAATGATCCCAAGGTTACTATTTGTAGCCTCTCTTGGGCCTACCCGGTCATGGTTTGGGCCCAAATCGTAAAGGGCCAAAACCATGACTAGGGCGCCCTCGTAAGCTGCTGAGGACGCCCCCAGTGGGTGCCCTTAAGGAAGGTCACCTAGGGTTCTTTATGATTGTAAAGTGGGCCCTGCGCCCTTCTGGAGGACATCCAGCCTGATTCCAAGGGCACACACCCTTGTCTTTAGAATCTCAAGTCCTAGATGGTAAGATCTACGGTCCACAGCCCAACAAGCACGAGTCTTGGGACAAGGCGAAGTGATTAAACTGTTAACGGGGCGGTTTGTCTGTGTGAAAAATTTTATGAGTTACTAGCCCAACCAGGGTGCTCGCCCACGATGAGTGCTAGCCCAACATGGGTGCTTAAACCCTGCGTGGGTACTAGCCCAACACGGGGACTAGCCCAACCTGGGTACTAGCTCCGTGTTTCTGTTTCCATCGAGAGTACGGGCGCTAGCCCAACGAGAGTATTCATAATCCCTCGAGAGTATTTGTATTATATTAGCCCAACAAGCACGAGTCTTGGTACAAGGCGAAGTGATTAAATTATGTGTAAAAACGACTCTTTTGATTAGATCGCCGCGCCGGGACGGTTCATTGTGGGCGCCTTAGTAGATTAGATCCGACGGCCGACGTGAGGAGACTGTTCACTCTTGCTGACGTGTTCGCATCGCAACGACTCTCGGAAATCGTGTTAAATTAGGTAACATCATCTGCGCGTTTTCCCAGGCTTTTTACTATAAACTGAAACGGATCTACTTTTTCACCTATTTTCAGATTCCTTTTATCATTTCCCCCCCTTTTACCTCCGTCTTTCTCTTCTAAATCGTTTTTCATCGTTCAAGCTGTTACAGTCTTTGTGGATCCCTGCGCTTGCTGTTTACGGATCGTTCGGAGTCCTCGTTCGCTTCTCAAGTCCTTCATTTATCTAGATCCAGGTAACCTTACTCGATCTCGCTCTTTTTTATTTTAAATCAGTAGTATGGTGGTAATTAGGGAGTGTGATGAGGCGGGTAGGGAGCTATCCCCAGCTAATTCGGAGGAGAGGTGTAGGTTGTGGAGGGAAAGTGTTAGGCATGCGAAGCGCTCAGATGGAACCATTGATTGGGTGGTGTTTGATAAGGCCTACTACGGCCACTCCCTTTTGACGGAGTCTCCGAGTGATTTGGACGGGGGTGAAGGAGGGAGTATTAGTGGGAATTCATCTGACTCTATTATTCATTATGTTTGCCCAGGTCCGTTCTGTAGGAAAGGAATTTGTTACATGGTGTCTTCTAGTGGTTCAGAACAAGAGAGTTTCGCCGACGAGGTGCTTCGTTCTGAGTCTGTGTACCTGGATCCCCAACGGGTGGCGTTTTTTCGGAGTAAGCTACACGTGTCCTCTACGGGATTTGAGGAGGACGTGGTTTTGGAACCTTGTTGCCCAGGCGAGAAAATGTGTGCACAGAGGCCGAAGAGTGTGAAGAGTGAGATGTTTCACATGTACACCGCCGTTTTTGAAGATTTGGGTGTGAAGTATCCCTTCACGCCCTTTGAAGTTGACATACTCAACTGTCTAAATGTTGCGCCTTCCCAGCTGCAGCCGAACAGCTGGGCTTTTATCCGCGCCTTTGAGATTCTATGTGAGGGGCTGGGCTTCCAGCCCTCAGTTGGATCTTTCTTCACCTTTTATGGCACGAAGAGGGTAGATAAGCAATCTTGGGTGTCCATTAGCGCGCATCCTGGTAAGAGGTTGTTCCCGACCTACGCCTCTCATTACAAGAATTGGAGACAAACATTCCTCCGGGTCCGGGGACGAAAAGATTGTGAGGCAACTGCTGCATGGGTGGATGGTAAGCTGAGGTTTCCCACACGTTGGACGAGTGCTCCAGCGTCCATCATGGGTTTTGACTATGAGAAGCTGGACGCATACGACCAGGGCGTCGTCTGTTTTTTGGACAAGATGTTGCCTATGAACATTCGGGAGTTATTGAATAGGGAAGGAGATGTAGATAGCTTAGATGAGTACCTACGTGAGTCAAATTCATTTAGTCATGCGTATATTTTACATTTCTATTTTCTTGTCTTCTTAACTTTTCTGCTTTATTTTCTGTAGAGGATATGGCGCCCATGACTGCGGCGGAGAGGAAAAGGTACCTCGAAGAAATGAAGGCTAAAAAGGCTGCTGAGGGGACGGTGGCTACTGATCCCGCAGGACTTATTACCCGTAAGCCAAAAAGGAAAGCTGATCATCTGCCTGAGGGTCAAGCTGAGAGCCTCACGGCGGCTACGCGCGATAAGGCGTCGCCAGGGAAAGAAGATAAAGGAAAGGCGGCAGCGGAGAAAAAAGGAAAGAAGACGCCTTCTCCTTCCTTGATTGGCGCCATCAAAACCAGCAGGTCAGTGCCGTCTTTCTGGGATAAAGGCTTCGACTACGGCGCCTACGTGAAGGAGAGGCTGGTTTTTAATCCAGAAGACGCGGAGTCGGGGAACCAGGGCGCTGTGCCCTTTATGACGAAGGATATAGGGGTCCATTGTTTGTGGACTATAATGCTTTTAGACTCGGTGGATCGGAAGTATGAGGAAGTGGTGCAGAATGAGGAGGCTCTCCAAGCTACGGTGAGGGCGTTGGAGAAAGAGGTGGAGGAAGCCAGGAATGCAAGGGAAAAAGAGATGCAAGAAGCCAGGGAGGCGATGAATCTTGAATGTGACAAACGCCTCTCCGATCTGAAGATTGGTTATGCCGCGGATCTTGCTGGAAAGGACGGGGTTATTGCTAAGCTGCAATTCGACGTCGCGGCTGGATTAGAAAGGGAGGATCAGCTTAAGGCTGAGGTTTCTGAAGCGAAGGGAGAGCTGGCTCTGAACTTCGATGCTGGTTTTGAAAGAGCCAAGGCTCAAGTCGCCCTACTCCATCCTGGCGTTGATATTTCCGCCCTTGACCCTTTTAAAATTATTGTAGATGGCGTCCTAGTGGACGAACCTTGATTTTGTTTGTTGTAATTTGGTTTCCTTTTTAAAACTCAGTACTCTTCTCGAATTTGTATCAATGATGTATCATTCTCTTTTAAGCTTCTCGTTTTTCTTCGAATTTATGTATTTCGGAAGGCCTCTCCTGGGTGGTGATCACGTTCGTTTCATAATATTGTTGACAGTTGTAGGTTTGTTTCTCTTTGCGCTTGATGCTTTAGGGCCCATTTTTAAGGGGTCCTTTTTATCGCTTGAACGAGGATCTTGTTTTCGGCTCGCGACGTCTTAGAGCCCTCTTTGGGGTTAAGGAATTAGGCGGCGATCTTATTTTCGTCTCGCGACGTCTTAGAGCCCTCTTTGGGGTTAAGGAATTAGGCGGCGATCTTATTTTCGTCTCGCGACGTCTTAGAGCCCTCTTTGGGGTTAAGGAATTAGGCGGCGATCTCATTTTAAGCTCACGACGTCATAGAGCCCTGTCTTTTAGGGTTAAGGAATTAGGTGGCGATTTCTTTTTAAGCTCACGACGTCTTAGAGCCCTGTCTTTTAGGGTTAAGGAATTAGGTGGCAACCCCTTTGGGGTTAACGGATCATACAGCGAGCTCATTTAAGATTCGTCATTGGCGATCTGCTACAAGCAACGAAAGTAAGATAAACAAGCAATATATATATAATATCAATAATAAACCGGGGCCTCATTAAAAACCCCCATTACTGCGGGGGGAAAAGAGTGCCCCTTACTCCTTTACTACATAGTTGTACAAAGACGTCGAAATATATAAGATAAAGACGGTAGAAATTAAAGTGGCTTTGTCTTCCCTCTAGCTCGCCTTTGAGTTGTTGTGCGAGTTTCTTCCTGCATTGTGCTCAACTTTTTCATCGTACCGCAGTTGGCTAGTTCTGCCTGTAGTATCGACAAAGGAGTACTCGTGTCCTCAACCTTCTTGATTTCATCGGATTCCGCCTCTTCTTCACCAGTATTGACAATTGGATTGGCTGGCTTTGAATGGAGTATCAAGAAAGGAGTACTTATTTCCTCAACCTTCTTGATCTCGCCGTATTCCACATATTCTTCCTCAGCATTGACACTTGAATTGGCTGGCTTCGAATGGAGTATCAAGAAAGGAGTACTTTTTTCTTCAACCTTCTTGATCTCCTCGGATTCCGCATCTTCTTCCTCAACATTGACAATTGGATAGGCTGGCTTCGAATGGAGTATCAAGAAAGGAGTACTTTTTTCCTCAACCTTCTTGATCTCCTTGATATGAATTTCTTCTTCTAGGTTTGCGACAATGAAGTTCACTCGGTGTGCTTTTATGTTACTGTTTCCTTTCTTCTCTTTTTGTAGCTTCAAACTGTTGTGGTAACATTCTCGGGCCACTTTCTGGTCTGCTCTGATGGTACCAACCCGCCCCTCATCCAGCAGATATTTCATAACGAGGAATTTGGTGGAAAGGTAGGCGTCGAGGGCGTTAAAGGCCGGGCGGCCTATGATGACGTTGTAGGAACAGGGCGAGTTGACTACCAAATACCTAATCCTGATGGTTTTGGCGTTGTTACCCGTACCGAATGTTGTTTTCAGTGTGATGTATCCCCGGACGTGCACCTGCTCCCCTGTAAAGCCGGCCAGTATTCCTTTGAAAGGCTGCAACTGGTCCTCGTCTAGTCCCATTTTCTCGAAAGCAGAATAATAGAGCACTACAAGAAAAAAGGCATTTTGCGACTTCTGAAATCATGGATTGCGACTGTTAGAAGGGTCGCAAATATCCCTTTGCGACTGTTCCCCAACAGACACAGAAATTGGGGTCGCAAAGGGTATTTTGCGACTGTTCAACCAACAGTCGCACCAACAGTCGCAAAGGCTATTGCGACTGTTAGGAACAGTCGCAAAGGAAGAGCATTCACATGGTTTTGAAGGGACTTGCGACCCCTCACAACAGTCGCAAATGTTTAGTTTTTTAAAAAAAAAATTGGTTGGAGCAATTTTTATTGACAATTTAAATAAATATATTAATAAATACTTAAAATACAGAAATATATAACTAAAAATATCTAAATCTCATTCATTTTTATAAACATCGTATAATAAGTATCAAAAATATACTTATACATTATCAAAAAGAACAAACTAAAAAAATTCTAATTTTAAATGATTCTAAAGGCAACAAGATGGAGACCAATCTTAAGTAGCTCAAAGCAACCTTTGTTAGGCATTCTTCGGTCTCTGTAGCTTTCGTCGAACTCATCAACATCCTGAACACTTTCCAATTTCCACGTATGCATTATCCGTGCAGCCATAATATCATGAGCACGGCTGATGAAATTCCCCACAACAAAGTCCTCAAAATTCTGAAACCAAAAATAACACTTAAAACAGCTAAATTTTAAACCTCAAAAAGGGATAAACACAAGTTTAAGGAAATAATATTGTTTCAAAGTATTGCAGCACTTGCCATATTCACATTTTCAAGAAGTAATGCTGAATTAAAACTTTAAAATGTCTTGTTTAATCCAGCTGAATTATGTGGAGGATAATCGATGTTAAGATGTTAACTACAGATATCCTCCTAATCTGCTTCAGAAAGGACTAAAATGAAACCATTTAGCATTTTCATATATGTAATATGCTCAGCCTATATTCCTAAAATTTTACATTTGTTTCATGCATTAACCAACAATTTTTTTGTTATTTTCCTAAAGAAAAACACCCAAACATTACAAGCGGACAGGGCAAAACAAACTTGCTAGAGATATAAAGGAATTTAACCAAGACTAGAATAAACCTTTGGAGGCCTTCTGATCATCTGCTGCATTAACCAGTGATTTAATAAATTTAGTCTTATTGCGAATCTGGGTCCTAGCTTTGGCGTACACTGCAGGTTGTGTTCCAGGTTCATTAGGTGAAAACATATTTTTATCCAAGAATAGACCTTGCATAGAGACTAGAACATCTAGAATTGTTGAAGTGTATGGAATCCAATCTGACGTCCGGAGTGTAAAGTAGACTAAGGTCTACTTTGCCAGAACCATCCAAATTTGAATTCAGTATAACAGCACGAGAAAAATGAAGCAAACAAGTAAAGCAACCAGAAAAATGCACGTAAAGATACTGCAGAAAATCAAATATCCCCCAAATAATTACAATAGTATTTGAATTGAAGAAAAAAAGTATCGGAATCTTACCAAAAATCAAAGGACTGAGCATTCAAAAGGTTTCACAACGTAAGTTGAAAATAAGAATTATTGAGAAGAATCAAAGGACTGAGCATTCCTACAAAATAGTTTGCCAATATTTCAACACATCACATTTTAAAGTAAACTAGAGCATTAGATAGCAACAACACACACAAACACACTCACTTGCGAACTAGTTACTTATCTCCAAAATGGCTTACATAGTTACACTTCATAAATCTTCATAAAATGGCTTACATTGTTACACTTCAAAAATTTTCATAAATCTTCATAATTACTTTCTAAAACTATTTTCGTGATGTATTCCTTAAATATGTCTCACGCTTAAAATTGTGATTCAATTTACCTCATTGATAAACCTCTTTCTAATCTCCTGTCTTATTAACTATGTTCTTTATTAACATAAAGCACATTTGGTTAGGGATAAAACAGAAATTTAAATCACATGTGTTGCTAGCATAATTCTAAAATCAATACAACAAACTTTCGCATGTGCATTATCCGTAAAAGCCTCCTACTATCCATCAAGGTAGTGCAGAAAAGGAAAAACCACACAACCTCAAAAGTCTCTACCCACTGTCAGTAGTAGTAATAACAACAACAATGATAATGAGAAGACAAAGAAGAAAAAGAATTAGAAGAATAGCAACAACAACAACAACAACATATTTAGTAGTAATGAACTAATGACTATGGGGAGCAAGGCCTAATGGATGGAAAAGCTGTGATTAATATTTAGAGTAGCATATCTAGCAGTGAAAATTCGTAATCGGGCATATTGATAACAAAAATTCTGAAGAGTAATTTCCTGATTCATTCTATACCGATAACAACGATTCAAATGAATAAATTTTACCTTGAGAAAGTTGAGTAGGAGAGCTGAAGTGCGAACGACGGCGAAACCCAATTGCACATAACTAAGAACTGAGAATGCATAATACAATTCAACAAATTTATCAAAAAATCATTAAAAAATGAGCAATACTGAGATCATAAAAAATGAGCAATACTATGATGACGGTACGTACGAAATAACAAAGAATATCACACAAAAAATGAGCAATACTAAGATCACACTAACCATTCATTTTCACAATGTTCTAATAGTTTTTTTTTAAAATAATATTGTGGAAAATGCAAGAAAATAGTATATTCGTTGGCATTTCTCTATCAAAATCGAATTCAAACTAGTTAATGTGTGCTAAATGATCTATAGAATCCAAGCTGGTGATGAATTAATAGAGTTCAAAGATCAATTAACAAAATCAAAAGGCAAATGATTCAGGTTGAAGCTTGCAAATTGACACACATTCCATGATCAATTAACAGAACTAAGAAGTGATAAACCCGACGGCGGAACCCATCTTTCATGATTCAATTAACATAACAAAATAAGCATATTAACATAACCCATTTGCACAAAACCCTTCTTTCTCATAACCCATTTACCATGATTCAATTTTATTTGGAACTCTTTGGTAATCATGCTTGTCACCGCATTCAAAGTATAATTAGTTAAATCCACCTGTTGGCTGCTAGTTGACTTAAAATCAAAACAAAGTCAATAAATTCATGGAAATAAATGTCATTATTAAAATCAAATGATGCTAATTTCTATGAAAACAATTTTTCACATGGTTTTTCCCATAAAGACCAAAGCTGCTGTCAACCAATATCAATCTTTAAAGGTTATTGATTGTTATGAAGAAATTGGTTGAATTTTGAGAGGAAGGCTCTGAAAGACACATACCTAGCAATTTTGACAAAGCTCATAAGTGGAAGAGATATATATGGTGAAGGAAGAACTTGTAAATTTTCGGCTGGAGGTGTTACCTTCAGAAGCAATGTAGCTTATACCTCCCTCAGAAGATTGATTACATTTGGGAACAACAACGCTAACAACATTTTCATCGACAGGCAGATTGTGAATATTGCATACAAAAGCAGACAATAGACTCAAATTTATCTATAACGAAATTCCAATCTCCCTAACCAAATTCTCCATTAAAACACAAGGCACATGTCATACGGACCTACACACTGAACTTTTAAGTCAAACTATATTAGGCAAAAAATTTAATGCCTCTACCTTTTAATAGTTTGTGTGAGCAAAGAAAGGTGTGTGTTAGCATGTAGATGTTTTAGTGATCGAATAAGATGATGTAGCAACTGCAATAGCAGATGAAGTAGCTAAACCAAACTAATCCTTGGAGCTTCATCTTCTGGTATATTTAAAAGTAAAAACATAAGCGTATGTCTACGAAAATCTCAGTATGCACTCCAAGATATTGTACAATTTAAGTTGTTTTCCAAGGAAATTTGTCCATATGACCGTCATACATGTATATTGATGGAAGCATTATTTGACCGTGATTGATAAAAATTAATCGAAGCAACATAATACCAAAACTAAATCAACCAAAAAAATCATTATTAAAGTCAAAGTATCAAACAACAACAAGATCTCAGAATCTTCATTAACAAACACACTAACATTTCAATTCTAAAACCTAACATTACAAGTATTTAACTCAAAATTCATAAAAATTCAGAAAACTCACAACTAAGAGTAAGACAGGTAAGAGAAGGGTTTACCTTCAGAAGGTGTAGTAAGAGAGCTGAAGAAGTGTGGACGATGGCGACACCCGATGACGAAACCCAAATGCATTACCTGAAAAATAAAGCAAGCAAATCCCAAATCAAAGAATCACACAGGATTAAAAAATCAAGAAATTAACAAAAAAAACTACAATCAACATAAAAGCAGAAAATTTTTAAAAAATAAATTATTAAATAAAAAAAATTACAACCGAGAAAAGGAAGAAGTGGTGAACTGAGAGTGAAATTATATCTGGAAAAGGGAAGAGGTGAAGAAAGGAACATTGAGGAACCGAACAACAATGGCTCCACATTAAGCTTCGATTGAATCTGAAACGAAGAGGTTGAAGAGGTGGTGAATCTGAAATGAAGACCAATGGTTTCATAGTTGGTGACTCTGAACTGAACAAAGCTTTGATTGAGTGAGGAAAAGTGAACCGATTGAGGGGATATAACTTCGATTGAGACTGACGGGAGTGAGAGGGTTAGTGATAGTGAGATTGAGGGGAACAGTGAGTGAGACTTAGATTTCAGATTGGGGGTAAGTGAGATTGAGGAATAAAATTGGGTTTTAGGGTTTTGAAGTTGTGGGAGGGAGACTGAAATTATGAAAGCAGGAGTGACAAAATATTTGGAGAAAAAGCTTTAATGCTAACGCGCTCTTGGAAAAAAGTCATAAAACTTGCGACTGTTGAGCCTAACAGTCGCAATAACCGTCGCAAAGGTATATTATGCGACGGTTCAGAGACAAGGGTCGCAAAGGAGGTGTCGCAAAATACTTATTTTCTTGTAGTGGAGGATGTCCGCAGAGCTGCCGGGATCAATCAACACCCTCTTGACATCCCAGTTGAAGATTTGCACAGTGATGACCATGGGATCGTCATCGTGGGGGATCACTCCGCTGCGGTCTTCACTTGAGAAAGTGATATCCATTTGGCGTTCTGGTTCCTTCTTTGCGTGGTCATCAAGCAACATTACTTGCCTCACATATTTCTTCCGGGAGGTGCTGGACTCCCCTCCTCCTGCGAAGCCGCCAGATATGGTGTTCAAGGTGTGGCATTCACCTTCTTTCGCCACATCTTTCTCCCTCTGGGGGTCTTTGAGAGGACGCATGTCTCCCTCTCTACCTTCCTTCACATATCCTCTTAACCTGCCGTTCTGAATCAACTTCTCTATCTCTCTTTTCAGATGTATGCAATCGTCTGTGGTATGTCCTTTGATGCGGTGATATTTACACCAGACTTCCTTATCGTTCCCCATGATGGTTCCTCTCAGTGGTTGAGGTTCAGGAATGATTCTAGAATGGTAAACATCCCTCCAGATTTGTTCACGGCGAGTGTTGAGGGCCGTGAAGGATTCTGGGAGGGGGGCGCGCCTATCCTGAACGTGGCGCTTGTACGGCGCTCTGTCTCTGTTGCTGGGTGGGTAATAATTGCGGCAATGATCATATCCGTAGGGAGCACGCTCCCTGGAATCCCTTGCTTTCTTTTCGGCATTGCTTTCTTCACCCTTTATATAACACTCTGCCCTAGACATGATTTATTCCATGGAATCAGCTGGTTTCTGTGCCAACGACTCGTTGAATTGGCCAGCGCGGAGGCCATTCTGGAAGGCTCCCACAAACAATTCCTGGTTCGGGTTAATGACTTTGATGGTGGCGTCGTTGTAGCGTGCGAGATACTCGCGGAGAGACTCGTTGGGTCCTTGACGAACGTTGAAAAGGCTGGTAGACGAGACTTTGCGGTGGCGGCTTGCTGAGAACTGGTGCGTCAACTTGCGTGTCATATCCTGGTAGCTGACGATGGAAAACCGAGGCAGGTTCATATACCACCTGAGGGCGGCGTCTTTGAGGGTCCCTGCTAACAACTTGCACTTGAGAGAATCGGCGGCGCCGATGATGGCCATTTGAGTGTTGAAGGCGGTCACGTGTTCCACTAGGTCGCTTTTTCCATCGAAGGACGAAAGAGAGGGTGGCTTGAAATTTTCTGGAACTGGCGCGTTCCAAACTTCGGCGGAAAGTGGTTGAGGATCAGGATCGACCGATTCATCTTGTTGAGATCCGTTTCCTTCGGCGTGCTGCTGCTGTTGGATGGTTTCCATGGTTGCTTGCAAGGCTTCGTTGTGGTCACGAAGCTGCTGGATCTGTTGCTGTAAGGCTTCTAGGGCTGCTGGGTCCGCCATCGACGGCGACGATGATGGTCGTTTTGGGTCGGTTCTGAAGGTTTAGGGCTGGAGACGGAAGGTTAACAGTCAGGATTGCGAATCTCAGGGGGCGAATTGATGTTTTGAACAAGGAGTGGGTTGAATGGCGCTAGAAGGAGGGGTCGAATGTTTGGTTCAAGTTAGGGGTAGATTTAGGGGGGAATCGCGGCAGATTCGAAGGCTCTAATGTTGCTCCTAAGAAATATGGTGGATTCACGGCGTTCTGATGACTTTCAGGGGTGTGGATCAACTGTTTTTCTTTCAGAGACAGTGGCTAGGTCAGTTTTACCGTAGCCCCACGGTGGGCGCCAACTGTACTGTCAGTGAGTACAATCTCTAGAAACTAGGGTTTCTGTGCTGTGTTTAGGTCGTGCCTTGGGAATAATCCCAAGGTTACTATTTGTAGCCTCTCTTGGGCCTACCCAGTCATGGTTTGGGCCCAAATCGTAAAGGGCCAAAACCATGACTAGGGCGCCCTCGTAAGCTGCTGAGGGCGCCCCCAGTGGGTGCCCTTAAGGAAGGTCACCTAGTGTAACACCCATACTAAATTATCTAGAATATTTAGCATGTGTATTATTCTGATACTGGGTACATTAAAATTTTCAATAATAAATACAATATAAAGCTACTGAATGAGTACAAATGGCTCGTTTATACATATATTCGAATGTCAGTTACAATAATACTCTCATATACATAAATGATCTGTCAACCTTCTGAGCTTGTCCATGACGAGCATCTGCACTTCATCCAGCGTCTTCCTGAAGACCTTCATCTGAAAGCCACTTGGCTACCTGAAAAACCTGCACCAGAAGGATAGGGATGAGACATAACGTCTCAGTGAGCTCCTACCCTACCTACTGTTGGCAACCACGGGGAAAACCTAGGGTCGCCGTGCCTACTCTCGGCAATCTTGGGGATACCTATGATCGCCGTCTTTCTCTACATAATTCGCGATCAAGGGGAATCCTAGGATCGCTACATATCTTCATCTTTCTTATACTTTTCATGTTCATAATCTTACGTGTTCATACTCTATTCTTATCTTAGTCTTATACGTAGTGATCTTGGGGACATCCTATGATCACATCGCGTTCACTAGGAACTATTCATCATGTCTCGTATTACATATAAAAATATACATATTCATTTCATATTCGTATTCATCTTTTTCGTATCATGAGTTAGAAGTTAGCGTTGAACAAACAATCATTATCTTGGTTCATTTTACGGAGTGCATCCGGGTGGAGTAACCCCGAAGTACATCTCCCTTCTAACCGGTGAAAATTCCTATCATATCAGGCTAACACCGGACTCCTCTTATCTTTGTGTGGCTGCTCTCGCGAGCGGTAACTTCACCGTCCCAGCTGCCATTTAAGGCGGTAACTTCACGGGGACCCCCTGTATACTAACTGACGAGCAGACAGGAGACACATTAACTTTAGACTTGGATGTGTAGCTGCCCTCACGAGCGGTAACTTCACCGTTCCAGCTGCCATTTAAGGCGCTAACTTCACAGGAACCCCTCGTATACTAACTAGCGAGCATACGAGAGACACATCAAGCCATCTTAATAATTTGTTCTTATTATTTAAACATATATAGTCTTATAACTTACGTGTGGATAACCCTTTCGGAGAAATCCCATCCGGCATAATCCGGAGTCTGCTGAACACGTTATCATAATCTTATCATTAGATTCTTAACTTAAATTCATAGACATATTAATTACGGTTCATAATCTTGTGCATATCTAATGCCTACTTGACTATTCATTCTTAAAACTTAACCTATAAATAGGCTCTTAACTTAGATCACTGAATCACTCTTTATCTCATTAATCCTTAACCTTTGCACTTAAAGGTACGTCTAACACTTATCATACGCTTTGCATACTTAATGCGTCTCTTAAGGGGAACTCATCCCCAATACATAACCTATGAGGGGTCCTTAATTTAGACGTTTATTCTCATCTTGAGTACTTGTGAGTACTTACTTTACTTTACTATAGTTGGCATAAAATACATTCTTAGGGAGGACAAACTCCCAATACATAACTTATGAAATTATAGTCTTAAGGTTATCATTCTCATAAGCCTTAACTTGACTAGGAATAAACCCAAAACTAGTTCCTTTACTCCTCAATATAACTTAGAAGTTGAGTAATCATCCTCCATTGTAGTACCCTTTATCCATCCTACCTTATATCCATACCTAACATCAAGAAAAATGAGTTTGTGTGGAGGGGAAATCGGCGGCCGATTTGCATAAATCGGGGCCCGATTTATGCCGTAAGTTCCATGAAAAATAAGCTTTGAAATCGGTGGCCGAACCCTCCAAATCGGTGGCCGAATTAGTCATTTGCAGGATTCAATTTCTTGCTTCCTAGGCCAAACCAATCCATTCCAAACATACAAACAGCTTACAGAAAGAAATTCCAACACATATAGGTAGCTAACAACATGATTAACTAAGGGATTTACCAAGCATAAGGAATTGGACACTAATTATAAATTTATCCAATAGACAACTTAATCATCAAAACTCAACAAGGTGGGTGCTAAAACCCCTAGGGAACTCACCTTGATTTAGCTAGCTTTCTTTCCAAGCTTTCCCTTGCTTCTTCTCCAACCTTAGCTTAGGTTTTCTTTCCTTCTTGTTCCATTCTTCCTTTCTCTTGTTTCTTCTCTTGTTCTAGCTTTCCACACAAGCTTGCTAGCTCTTTCTCACATGAATTGGATTAGGAAAGGATGGGTTTATGGTGAGGGAGTGAGGGCGTGTGAGATGAGAAAGAGGGGAGAGGGAGAGCTGAAAATTGGGAAAGGAATGGAAATGGAAGAGTGTAGAAAATCTTTCTACTTCTTTCTTTTAAAACTTTCTCCCTTTTTGGCCTAAATTACAAAATTGCCACCTCCTCCTAATTTCTTATTGCCATTGCTTGCGGTTCAAGTTTCTAACACTGTTAACCATCACATTTAAGCGGAATATTACTCTTGTCATATAAATAACCCATTAACTGACAATTTACCAAATTGTCCTTTGCTTAAAACATCTCCGATACATCGTCTCAATATTAATAATTATTCGAGTCTTGGGCGGGATGTTACAATCTACCCCCCTTAAAGAAATTTCGTCCTCGAAATTTAGAATCCACTATCATATATGAATTAATCTCACATATTACTTCCTTCATTAGCCAAGACTCCAGTTCATCTTGCCTATCGGATCCATTGATTATATACTCGACAACTTTTCCTTTAACTGAAATGCTCGCGGTGAATTGCATAACTCTTACGTAGTAGGATGTGAGGTTATCTGATTCATCGTATCCCACTCGCTTGACCACATTCTTGGTTCATACACTTTTGCAAATCCAATCTGGGGTTGTCCATCTCTGACACTTGTACTAATTCTTATAAATACCTTCATAGTCCATGTAATCTTACTTCGACGACATTAGATCGTTCTCGATATCCTCAAATATTCCCACTCTTCAGTGGATTTCTTGCACTGCATTTACTTCCTATGAATCATTATCTTTATCTTTCGTCTCATACGACGACATCACTTATCTTAATAACTTAGAAATCATTCTTCTTTACTTGGAGTTTACTAATCTCCTATCTTTCTTGTCACTACTATTCTCGAATTCTGGCCGTAGCATAAATACTTTCTATATTGGTAAATCCAAACTCATAGAAGTTTAGCCCGAGTGGTGAGTAGTAATCATCTCACATAACACCACATAGTACATTTCATAACATATAATTTACATACATAAGCGAGCACGTGTACACTACTGATGGGTACACAATACATCATCTCATCCTTGTCCGACTGACGGGACATCATTCTTGATCTTATCATATTTGAGATACTACCACTTCAATTGGGAATCTTTCTTACTCTTAACTCATTTTGTAACATCCGGGATTTGCCTTTCAACTGGCTTGCCAGGTTTGCCCCGCCAATGCTACTCATGTTTAATCTTAACATACATTATTACCTAACATAGATCATGATTACTCCCGATATAGTGAACTCATTACTCATTTCTGAACATCAGGTCCAAGATCCTAATTTTTAAAAGAAAACTCTACTCGATTGCTACCAAAGTACGCTTAATCTTTAATCAAAACCTGAACTTACGTAGCCCTTTACTGTAGACTACGAGTGACTTTTAAATCTGCATAAACGTCCTTCTTCCTTTACTGATATTACCTTATGCTTGATCCTGTTGATTAAACATTACTCTTCAAGTCCTCCTAAAGTTACTGGGCTAAATTAGCTAGTTTACCGTATTAGCGGTGACTTTCCTTGCTCTAGCCTTATTGTGCTAAAAGCATATCCTTCTCATTCTTATCACATAGTCTTAAACTGCTTTGATTTCAATTTCTCTTGTGTCTCGAGGTTTGAAATATCCCTCGGCTTAACTCTTAAAATTTCCTCCTAGAACTTATAACAAGTCCGAGTCGTCATTGCTCACTGATATTCTGTGGTTCAATAATTGGGCGCTTATTGTCTTCTATGGTTCGTCTAACAAGGACTTTACAAGCATTCTCGTTCTCTAAGCTTCAGCTTGGAATCGTTCATCAACTCTTCCTTAAATCACTTTTTCGCTGCGCAACTCTGATCTAACAGAACACTTTGGAGTAGGAGTAATACACCATTATCACAATCTCTGGCCGACTTGTTCCTTAATGACTTGTAGCTATCACAGTAGATTCATCTTACGTTCGTTGATTCTCTTGTGGCTTAAACCACCCGTTTAACTTACTGATTGATCGTCATCTGACACTGTACTTCCTTTCGGACATGAACCATATACTCACTTACTGTCACGAAAATACGCCGAAACCTGTAAACAATTTTAGCAACCACTACGGACCAAGCAGTGATTCCGTCAGAACAGCTCATACACTGGTTCTAGCTTATTCTCCATGTTCCGATTCATGTGACCATATCAATGTCAATCCAATCATGTATTATCGTTTTAACATTGCAGAAACCTACCTAAAAGTATACCTGGAGCAGCTTAAGTCCACGCACAATCACTTGTGGCATCTTCTAAAACATCTATGATTTCTGGAGGTTCACATCTTTCATATACTGAATCTACTGAGGGTTTGAGTCCCATTACTAATCGTTCTATCTCTATCCATAAGGATTTCATACCCATGATACCATACCCCTTTGGTTACCTTTGAATCCCTCCAGTTAAATGATCTTGAGCTTCAAAACCTCATCATTACCTTTTGATTCATTCAACAACTCGTTACTGCATTCACAATTTAAACCTTGATCTTAACATCTGAATAATTCTGGACATAGTTGAATAATCCAAAATATATTCCTCATTACCGCCCTCGGAACTTATCAACACGAGGTGATCTCTTCCAGCTTCTAGGATAACGGTGGAAGGAAACTCATCAGTTGAAAACTTAACTCATTAACATTAACCACAATCTTATCCTTTCGTAGTTAAGACGATCCTCTGTATAATAAAGTCTCAATATAATTTCTCGGCTAAAATTTCGTTTATCTCTCAATACTGGACTACTATAATCATTTGTCATCTTAAACTCATCTTCTTCATCCAATCAAGGGACCTCAACTTATTATTCAATATCCTGTCCTGAGAACTCTTTACTTGTTGCTGAGCTTGCGTTTTTCGCATAAAACATCTCGATGGTTCGTCATAATGAAAATAATCCAATTAATCCTCTTAATCAATAACTAAATCTCTTCACTGTTTGGATTTAAAATCTCGTCTGATCCGAGTGCGCAAGTCCTTCGATTCCTCACACTCTGTCCTTATTGCTACTTCTCAACTACGGTTCCAGTTATGGTTCCATAATTTCTTACTGTTCATGTCTCCTCCTATGAGACATCTCCTAATGACGCGTCCAACTGCGTTAAGGTTCTTCACCTTATCCTTAAATATTTCCGACATTCCTGAAATTCTGTCGTAAACTGGCTTAGTCACTTTACGGTCCGATGGCCACCATTTGGCGTTGAATACTTCTCTGCCAACTCCGTCATAAAATTCTATCACCTTGATCTTCGCTCTTTGTAAACTTCGTTCCTCCTTGGTCACATTCAGCTCTCGGACATTTATCCTAACTGTCATATACTAGATTGAGTTGATCAGGCTCAACTAGATGTGACATTTAGAACAACATCCGGAACCCAATGGTCCCACTACTTTTATTGAATTTTTTTAATGACCCAAGGCACGGTCTGAATCGACCTGCTCTGATACCAATTGTAACACCCATACTAAATTATCTAGAATATTTAGCATGTGTATTATTCTGATACTGGGTACATTACAATTTTCAATAATAAATACAATATAAAACTACTGAATGAGTACAAATGGCTCGTTTATACATATATTCGAATGTCAGTTACAATAATACTCTCATATACATAAATGATCTGTCAACCTTCTGAGCTTGTCCATGACGAGCATCTGCACTTCATCCAGCGCCTTCCTGAAGACCTTCATCTGAAAGCCACTTGGCTACCTGAAAAACCTGCACCAGAAGGATAGGGATGAGACATAACGTCTCAGTGAGCTCCTACCCTACCTACTGTTGGCAACCACGGGGAAAACCTAGGGTCGCCGTGCCTACTCTCGGCAATCTTGGGGATACCTATGATCGCCGTCTTTCTCTACATAATTCGCGATCAAGGGGAATCCTAGGATCGCTACATATCTTCATCTTTCTTATACTTTTCATGTTCATAATCTTACGTGTTCATACTCTATTCTTATCTTAGTCTTATACGTAGTGATCTTGGGGACATCCTATGATCACATCGCGTTCACTAGGAACTATTCATCATGTCTCGTATTACATATAAAAATATACATATTCATTTCATATTCGTATTCATCTTTTTCGTATCATGAGTTAGAAGTTAGCGTTGAACAAACAATCATTATCTTGGTTCATTTTACGGAGTGCATCCGGGTGGAGTAACCCCGAAGTACATCTCCCTTCTAACCGGTGAAAATTCCTATCATATCAGGCTAACACCGGACTCCTCTTATCTTTGTGTGGCTGCTCTCGCGAGCGGTAACTTCACCGTCCCAGCTGCCACTTAAGGCGGTAACTTCACGGGGACCCCCTGTATACTAACTGACGAGCAGACAGGAGACACATTAACTTTAGACTTGGATGTGTAGCTGCCCTCACGAGCGGTAACTTCACCGTTCCAGCTGCCATTTAAGGCGGTAACTTCACAGGAACCCCTCGTATACTAACTAGCGAGCATACGAGAGACACATCAAGCCATCTTAATAATTTGTTCTTATTATTTAAACATATATAGTCTTATAACTTACGTGTGGATAACCCTTTCGGAGAAATCCCATCCGGCATAATCCGGAGTCTGCTGAACACGTTATCATAATCTTATCATTAGATTCTTAACTTAAATTCATAGACATATTAATTACGGTTCATAATCTTGTGCATATCTAATGCCTACTTGACTATTCATTCTTAAAACTTAACCTATAAATAGGCTCTTAACTTAGATCACTGAATCACTCTTTATCTCATTAATCCTTAACCTTTGCACTTAAAGGTACGTCTAACACTTATCATACGCTTTGCATACTTAATGCGTCTCTTAAGGGGAACTCATCCCCAATACATAACCTATGAGGGGTCCTTAATTTAGACGTTTATTCTCATCTTGAGTACTTGTGAGTACTTACTTTACTTTACTATAGTTGGC
Organism: Medicago ruthenica; assembly: GCA_018208015.1. Lineage (NCBI taxonomy): Eukaryota > Viridiplantae > Streptophyta > Magnoliopsida > Fabales > Fabaceae > Medicago > Medicago ruthenica. Next base: position 50,397,015 of record CM031378.1, read on the forward strand.
ATAAAATACATTCTTAGGGAGGACAAACTCCCAATACATAACTTATGAAATTATAGTCTTAAGGTTATCATTCTCATAAGCCTTAACTTGATTAGGAATAAACCCAAAACTAGTTCCTTTACTCCTCAATATAACTTAGAAGTTGAGTAATCATCCTCCATTGTAGTACCCTTTATCCATCCTACCTTATATCCATACCTAACATCAAGAAAAATGAGTTTGTGTGGAGGGGAAATCGGCGGCCGATTTGCATAAATCGGGGCCCGATTTATGCCGTACGTTCCATGAAAAATAAGCTTTGAAATCGGTGGCCGAACCCTCCAAATCGGTGGCCGAATTAGTCATTTGCAGGATTCAATTTCTTGCTTCCTAGGCCAAACCAATCCATTCCAAACATACAAACAGCTTACAGAAAGAAATTCCAACACATATAGGTAGCTAACAACATGATTAACTAAGGGATTTACCAAGCATAAGGAATTGGACACTAATTATAAATTTATCCAATAGACAACTTAATCATCAAAACTCAACAAGGTGGGTGCTAAAACCCCTAGGGAACTCACCTTGATTTAGCTAGCTTTCTTTCCAAGCTTTCCCTTGCTTCTTCTCCAACCTTAGCTTAGGTTTTCTTTCCTTCTTGTTCCATTCTTCCTTTCTCTTGTTTCTTCTCTTGTTCTAGCTTTCCACACAAGCTTGCTAGCTCTTTCTCACATGAATTGGATTAGGAAAGGATGGGTTTATGGTGAGGGAGTGAGGGCGTGTGAGATGAGAAAGAGGGGAGAGGGAGAGCTGAAAATTGGGAAAGGAATGGAAATGGAAGAGTGTAGAAAATCTTTCTACTTCTTTCTTTTAAAATTTTCTCCCTTTTTGGCCTAAATTACAAAATTGCCACCTCCTCCTAATTTCTTATTGCCATTGCTTGCGGTTCAAGTTTCTAACACTGTTAACCATCACATTTAAGCGGAATATTACTCTTGTCATATAAATAACCCATTAACTGACAATTTACCAAATTTTCCTTTGCTTAAAACATCTCCGATACATCGTCTCAATATTAATAATTATTCGAGTCTTGGGCGGGATGTTACACCTAGGGTTCTTTATGATTGTAAAGTGGGCCCTGCGCCCTTCTGGAGGACGTCCAGCCTGATTCCAAGGGCACACACCCTTGTCTTTAGAATCTCAAGTCCTAGATGGTAAGATCTACGGTCCAATATATATACATACACACACACACACGTTGACAAGTTGTGGCTCAGATGAGCTCTAGATTTATTATTCCTCCTAACTTCGCTGAGCGAAGCTAAGTCGCTGAGCGAGACCTCACTTCGATGGGCGAAGTTGTCCATAATTTAATCCTTTTTATTAAATAACCCATATAACGTACCAATAGGCTTATGGCTATTTGAAATGAGTTTTAGTAAGAGAAAACACGGATTAACGCTCTTAGGAACGAGTATTAACATTGAGTGATGGTTTATGTTAAAGAAATTATGCTAGTCATGGGATTAGAATTTAGATAACTCATGACTAGGCAGAACATATATTACAATAATTAATGATGCCGAAATTACACAGATATAAGTATATATATATATATATATATATATATATATATATATATATATATATATATATATAGACACACACACGTTGACAAGTTGTGGCTCAGATGAGCTCTAGATTTATTCTGGATAGGTCAGCCCGTCAGGGAACCTTCATGACGACTCATACATGTATATATATATATATATAATAATAATAATAATAATAATAATAATAATAAAACAGTTAACTGTGTCCTTCGAGGCTCTAGATTATGTTGGATGGGTTTATCGCAGATGGTAGACCACACATAGCAAGAGGAGTCAGGTGACTAGCCTCAGATAAGAGTTTTCACCGGTTATCAGAGGGATGTACTATGGGGTTACTCCACTCGGATGCATTCGGTAAAATGAACCCAGATAATAATTGTTTGTTCCACGCTAACCCACTAAATTAATAATATCTATAAGACACTTCTAATATGATAAGGCAGGTGTCAGAATTCAGATAGTAACCTAGTTTTCCCTGGTTACTCAGTGAAGAAAGTAAGCATGTATAAACCCGAAATGGGCTGAGTTTAGAGCTGGAAACCGTAGGTCTCCCCGAGGTTGCCAGCAGCCTAGGATAGGTGGAACTCACTGAGATGTCTGTCTCTTCCCAATCCTTTTAATTTAGTTTCAGGAAAGCAAGTGGTTCGCAAGCAGAAGGGTTCGTGCCAAAGATTAACAGAAGGGGGCCGAATGACTTACCTTTATATACCTGTTTTGTATTAGTCTCAGATATTTTATGCGTAGCCAGTGTTGTGCCAGAAGTGTATTTATCAGATGTTATATTTTATTGGACGTACAAACTTGTATTTTAATGTAATCATTCTAGAAGGAAAAATTCTGCTATAATTTTAATGTATCCAGTACTAAGTTTAACGCACATGCTAGGTATTCTAGATGATCTAGTATGGGTGTTAGAAAATCACACACATAAAGTTATCCTGGTTCACCCAACGTGGGCTACTCCATTCCCCACAGTACTGTGAGATTTTCCAATATGTAGTTGAGTATTAATTACTGCTGAACTATGCCTTTTCTTAGATCACTTCCTGAAACTATACACTTTGCACCTCTTTGGGCTTTACACTAGTTTCACTCACTAGCTTTTATAAACAACTATCACTAACACATTTAGCGATTCTTTTGAAATCTTTTGCTATTGTTTTACAATGTATTTGCCTTTGTAAAGAATTCAAGTAAAAGAGTTGTTGCTGGATTTTGATAGTAATGCACAAGATGAAACAGTCTTTTGAGTGTTCGTGGTGTGTTGAAAATCAAGTAAGTTAATTTATGATTTGTGACTCAATTGCTCTTCTCTTTGCAAGCCCTTGTATTTATAGATGGACGGAGTTGCTTGATGAGGTAATAAACACACGTTCCTGAGGGTGAAAATGGAAGAGAAAAGTTTGACAACTCATAAAGATGAAATACTCTTGTGTGACAATGCTTGGCAGAATGTTCTCCAAATTCTGAGAACGTTCTCAAAAACTTTGTTTGGACAGCTTGCAATAAAGTGTCATCATGAACAGTGTCATGCAGATTTTTGTTAGCTAGTTGGCAGTCAAGATTGCTTTTGTTGTGAGCTGTAAAAATCTCACACCTTGGAGGGAAAGAAAGAAGTACAAGTGATTTGATTTGATTTAATCCTTTTAGCTTGATGTGTTGTCAACTTCTCATAGGTTCATTCTTTCTTTCTTGATGTGTTGTCTAATGCTCATGGGTTCACCTTTGTTTGCTCATAGGTTCTTTATTTTTTTATTTCTTTTCATTCCTTTGAGAGTGCACCATAATAAATATGTTCCTTTTGTAGCATATGACACTTGATCCTTTTGTACTTCATTTCCATAATGATCCTTGACAAAATAAATTCTTCCTTAAAGGCCAAGATCTGTGTACCCATGATTGACAATAACTTCCAACTTGTCTTGCTTGAGCTGACTTTGGCGAAGCATACATAAGGGGTGGAGACAGACTTTGTTCTGAGAATGTTCTTGAAAACATTTCTTCCTCTGTAACCCATCTTTTAAAATTCACTCAAGATCACATGTTAAATAACAAATAATCTCAGAATTCATTTAGTCATAATTTAAATGTTTTGTTATCATTAAAACATAAGAGGGATTTTTTAGAATTTATCTCAACAATCTCCCCCTTTTTGATGATGACAAATATTTGAATTATATTTTGGTATGTTTTAAATTCTGAGTTTTTTAATGCTTATGACTAGTGAAATTTTTATCATTAGTAATATTAAGGTGATTTCATTTTCAATGATGATTTCATTAATAATAATAATGATGATTAATTGCTCCCCTTTAATTTTCGAAAGTAATATTAAGGTGACAAGAAAAGTTTGTTTCAACCATAAAATCTTCATTCATTAAATTAGCAAATTACATGATGATCAGGAGATGTTGTAATGGTTCAACAAAAAACAAACATAATCCTAAAACTTAAAGATAGAATTTTAAAAGCAGAACAAACAAAGGATGCCTTTTTGCAAAAACACAAGATATCATTCAATTTCTCCCCCTTTGGCGCATCAAAAGGAGAAGGAGGTGGCCTTACCAAGCAACTGATTCCTAAGCACGACTAGCAGAGGCTCCAGGATGATATAGGAATTCATAGTTTTCAAAGTCTAAAGATGCTCTAGGATTACAGAGAGAGTTGGGGTAGATTGTGTTGTGTTAGAGGCATTTTGAGGTGCAGAGGAGGGATCAAAAGCAGGGATTCCAGAAGCATGAAAGGTTTAGACTGGTGGTGGCCTTAGAGTAGCACTAGTAGAGAAAAAAGATTAAAAAGAACCAAAGTTGGAGTTAAAAGAGTAGAGAGATGTGTCAAAGTTCAAGTTCGGGCCAAAGGGAGGGAGCACCACTAGGAGGTGGGGTTTTGAGAAAATTGTTTAGAAAGTCAGAGCCAAAAACAGAGGTTGAAAAATTTTGACTTGTTGAAAATAGAGGAGACATAGTGGAATAATTTTGAGGTTTCTTCAAACTCAATCCCTCGAGAATTGTTGCAGCATTGTAAGTGGGCGAAAGTTCAAGAAAGAAACTTTCAAAGTTGAGATTCTGGTTTAGATCAAAAGAGTGAGAGACATTTGGAGGACTATTAGGAACGTTCTAAGGATTTTTTGGAAATTTTTCATTGAAGGATTCTTCAGTACGTTTCCTTTTGAAACCTTGGTGATCAGAGTTTCCACAGTTGGAGTGAGCTTCATGTGTTTGACATTGTTGATATTGAAGGTTTTGACAATAGACTCACAATGTTCAATTGCAAGATCGACCTGAAAGTGTTCAAACACTTTAGTGAGCAGCATTTCATATGGAACAATGTAGTTCTTATACTTGGAATTTGAAGCAAGGATCATATGTTAGATGATTATATGAGCCAGATTGAGTCGATTTTCTTCAGGGGGACTTGAGAGATAATTCATGAGAAGAAGATTAATATCAGAGACTTTTTCTTTGCTTCCAGTGTGTAGGACAAGATTGAAAAGACAAAGACTGTGAAGAAGCTTGTATTCAACTTTGAGTTTGGAAGCAACAAGAATTTCAGAGATCCTTTCATCGCCAACATTAAACATTTTTCTCATCAAATATGTTTTGCATGAAATTACTTTAGTGTACCAGTTTGAACCAAAAACTTGAATGCCACCCTTTAGGATTTCGATGATGTCAGCAAGAACATCAGGAGTGAGTTTTATTTCGACTCCTTTGACATTGGAAATGATAAGACTCATATCAAGAAATGCTTTAGCTATGAAGTAGAAAGCTCGAACAAGTTTGGGAAAATGGACTTCTTTCATGCGAATGAATCTTATCCATCCTTGGTTTTCAACCAGTTTGAGGATGTCAAAGCCTCTTTTCAGCAAATCTTCAAAATCACATAACTTTCCAACAGAAATTGGACGAAAGGCCCAATTTTCATTGAAGATTGAGTTGAGAAGAGGTGAAAAAATAAGGACATGAGTTGATTTCTTCTTTCTTTGTGAAATGTAGTCTTTCAGAAGTTTTTTGTCTTGCACCTTCTTCATCAAGACAAAAGATGATTTTTGAGACAGAGACACTGTTTTTACTTTCTTCTTGAGACTAGGCTTGATTTTTTTTTCTTCTGAAGATTCCTTGTCAGAGTCATCAAGATCAACCAGATAAACATCTTTGTTATTAGTTTTTGGTTTTGATTTGCTGGAGATTCGAGCGGATTTACGGATTTTTGGGGCATCAATAGACTTGGCTTTTCTGGGTTAATAGGTGTTTTTGAATGATTTGAAATGATAAGGTGCGGAAGTGGTGGAGCTTTTTGGTGGTGCATAATTGTTAGTGGTGCATAATTGTTGGATTTCTGGATTCTACATTTAATTCCCTTCAATTTGGATATAAGTTTCATATGATTCGGATTAGAAACGAACTCAGAAAACGAGTTAGAAGTTTGGAAAATCCTGCTAGAAACTGCTTACGGGTTTGGCGTGGATTCTTGCGAAATAAGCTAAATTGCGAGTTATGTTGGTTGAATGGCTCCAGAAATTGAATATATGTGCTTGATAGACTTAGTAAGGGTTTCAGTTAAAGTTTTAGTTGGAATTGGAACGTTCATAAGCCGTAAGTTGGGGAATAAGTTGTTTTGCAAAAGCTGGCAGCAGAAGCACAAGTTGAGGTTTGAGCTGTTTGAAGTGACCAAAGATAAATTGGTGAGTTCCTTTTAGATTAGCAATTACCCTTGGGTTATGTTGAGTGAGTTGATCTCATATAAGTGACTATGAGTTTTAGCTTAATTCCCCTAATGATGGTGCATGACTTTAATTGATGTTAAACCTTGATTCTAATGAACTTCTATTGATTTAATTGAGTCATTAGTACCTTACCAGTATCGCTGGACACTTGAGTTTGATGATTTTTAGCCAAAACATGTTTTCTGCAGTTCTGGTGTTCTGCTATGGTCGCTAAGCGAGGAGGAGCTCGCCTAGCGAACAAGCACATCATCTGCTACTGCCAGACTTCGCTAAGCGAAGCCAGAGCTCGCTAGGCGAGCCTCCCAGTCTAATTCTGGGTTGTTGTTTGCCAAGCGAGGCTTTTGGTGGCTAAGCGAAGGTGTCCAGAAACTTTTCCTTTTAAACTATGCGTGTAAGGTACCACTGAACTTTCAAAGGTTTTAAAATGAAATATTAACAACAGAATCAAGGATTGATGTGATTGGATCCATGCAACATCTAAGAGTGATAGGTTATGATATATATACATATATATATATATATGTACATATACATATATATGTAGATGTATATGTATTATGATAATTATGGGTTAGAAGTTAGACAACTCATAACCATGATATACCAGATATAGGAAACATAATGATTTACAGGCATATGTATATATATGTTGACGAGTCGTGGCTCAGGTACGCTCCAGACTTTCTGGATAGGTCGGTCGCCAGGGAACCTTCTTGACGACTCATACAAGTATGTATATATAAAAAGATAAGATTATACTAAGACGTGCCTCTTATTGTTCCCGCTAGTTGGAACATTGAGGGTCGAGTTTAAGTTAAGAGTTTAATTAAAAAGGTAAGTTGTGTCTCTTGTGATCTCGCTAGTTAGAACACAGGGGGTTCTGGATAGAGCTAGAACGGTGGAGTTACCAACTGCGAGGATAGCTGCACAACGACAAGAGGAGTCTGGTGTTATCCTGATATGATAGGAGTCTCACCGGTACCAGGGAGTGTATCCGAGGTTATTCCACTCGGGTCCATTTCATAAAATGAACCAAGATAATGATGGTGTGTTACACACTAACTTTCTAACTTATGTTAGTTACAAGATATCGATCCTAGATTCCCCTTGATCACTGGGTTATGCAAACAACAGTAACCCCTGTATTAGGGATAAGTAGAGACTAATGGCGAATGTAGGATCCCCGAGGTCGCCTACAGCCTAAGATATTGGGAACTCACTGAGACATCCTGTCTCACTCCAATCCCTTTATTTTTTTTACGCACAAGCAAATTATTCGCAAGTAGAAGGGTTTGTGTCGGAGATCAGCAGGAGGAAGCCGGATGATTTACATTATATGCACGAATCTTAACAGTTTAGATATTTCTCATACGTAGTCGGTAGTGTACAAGAAGTGTATACATTTGTCAGATGTTAAATTTTACTAGATGTACGGACTAGTAATATATTTGTATTCATTCAAAAAGAAATTATGTTGTAAATTTTAATGTATCCAATACTAAGTTTAATACGCATACTAAATATTCTAGACAATTTAGTATGGGTGTTACATAGACGATCAAATGCATGCGCATCAGGACCCTACAGAGGATCCAATAAATATTTTGGCACTGGTTCAACCATCTGTGGTGGAAAAGACGTCGTTTAGTTTCTCATTTCATAATGTCGTTGATGTGATTGAGAGGCCCCCCTATGGATGTTCAACCATCCTTGCTTATTTCCATCTTTCTCTATTATGTTCTACTTTGGTTACTATCTCTTTTTGACGTTGTCAAAGGGGGAGATTATGTTGATGAATAGCTTTCTACATGACTATACCTATGATCTATATCACTTATGCATGTATATTGCCATGTTTGTTTGCTTTCTTGTTTGGTGTGGTTTCTTGTATGCTATGTTTCAGGGGGAGCTAAGCCCCCATCATAAACATGTGTTTGACATCATTAAAACACAAACTTATAACTAAAAGCAACACCATCTTCAATGGTCATTGCTGACCGTTCATAGAATCCCTGCAATTGCTTTGCAGTTTATGCGGGGATTTTACGACGGTCAGCAGAGACTTTTGACATCAAATATAACACAAAAAATGTAGTTCATAATGTTTCGGATTTTTGAATCTGAAAAATCCTAACAATCTGGTTCGGATTATATAATCCAAACCAAGGGTATTTTGGAAAAATTTATAGGATGCATAAGTATAGTATAGGGTGGGAAAAGTAAAAGCCCTACTTTTATTGTTGCATTGCAGTCTCTTAGTATTTAGCCCATAATTTATGGTTGCATTGCAGTCTATTCATATTTAGCCCATAATCTATTGTTGCATTTCACTATGTTTGGATCCGCAAGCAACCCACCAAAAAGATTCAACCCTGTAGAATTTTTTCTGAGTTGCTGTTCAATTATTTCTCCATCTCCACTTTCGTGTTTGATTGTGTGCACTGTAGTAATAATCAAACCAGTAATAAAAAATTAATTTAGTTTTCATGCACTATTAGTATAAATGTTTTTTCTACATATGTAAATATGTATTCAATCACATCTCACTGTATACTACAACAACAATCAAACATCATTCATATAATCAGGATTGATTATACGGATCAAAGGACGATATAATGTTTTTATCATATCTTATACTTTTATCAAACTCATTAAGATTTAGATATATCCCAATAATATTTTTTTATAGTTTTCTATGTATTGTATTATATATCTAGTGGTTTTATTATACACTTCATCAGTTCTACCCTCGCTAGTACAAAATCAACCAATATTTATTTTACATGTCCAACGGAGTTTTCACCGTATTTTCTACGCTCTGTAGATCTCACCATAAATATGTTAAAACAATTAACGGTCAATGCATTGTAAATTAAGAAATGTCATACATGAATTAGTACCCAAAAAAATGTCTTAAATAAATTATTGCACATTGACATTTCAGGAGTCACATGTTCTATGTGGACACTGATATTCCCAAATATGTTGGAAATGACATTATTCTGCAGCTCTTAATCTATATGAGAATAAACTTAACTACCCTATCATACCTATATATATGTCCAACTAGGAACCTCCAATCACGTGGCCACTAGATCTATTTCTGATTCCACCATTAGATAATCATTTTTATTATTATGCCCACTGACAAAAACTTTACTCAAAATTATAGTTGGCTGCTGAGAATCTGTCATCAAAATGCCAAAATCTTCAGCCAATTGCAAATAAAATTTTTAAACACTTCTTCACATGATCCCATAAGCATAACAGCACATTAATTTAATTTATAAATGGGTATGTTTGAAGTATAAGCAGGTGTTATCACATGTGTTGTTTCATACAAAAATGGATTCTTAATCTTGGGTTTATCGATGTAACTCGTGGATAAGGTTAGGGGTAATGTTCTCATCAGGATTTCCATGTTGATAGCTTCTTGGCAGTTAAACTCGTGGCTTAAAAGCTTTCAACTAAACATAAATTTGTGAGATTTACTAGCTTACATTATTAATTATTCATATTACATGTAGTATACATATTAACCAATAGCATTCACTGATAATGACTTAGGCAAACAACCAATACATCAATATTCAGGTCAATTTAACTTTATTAAATCCATAGGAGTTTTTTACCGTTTTATATTATTAATTTGAATACTGAGTGCAGAATCATTTTTTTAAAAATTTTTAGGTACATTCAATTTATGTTATTTGAAAGTAATTATCCATATTACATATAGTATACATACTCCTTTGGTCATATTTATAAAAGACATTTGAGTCAACAAAAATTGATGCATCTAGTTCAAAATTTGGACCAGATTCATCAACTTTTATTGACCTAAATATCTTTTATAAATAGGATCGGAGTGAGTAGTAACCAATAACATTCAGTAATAATGACTTGGACAGACAGCCAAGACATGAATATTCCGGTCAATTTAACTTTATTAAATTTTAGGTGTTTTGCCATTTTATATTATAAATTTGATTTTGTTTGCATATTCACTCTTTTTAATTTTAGGTACGTTTAATTTGTGTTATTTGGAAGTAATTTACCAATTAGAATGAATGAATGTATTTGTTTAGTAAAAAAAAAATCACTAGTAACGAAAGATCCACCCGTAACAAAAGATACATTTACATCTATAAATAATTCCTCAACTTCTTTAATTCCTTAGGTCTAACTAGTTGAGCTATCCAACTTCTAGAATTAATTAATTTGAGAATCGCATTCAAATTATTCGTTAATGCAAATCTTTTATCGAGAAGATCTTCAACAAAAAGTTGACTTCGAACTCACATTTCTAAAAGGATCACAGAAGAGAAGAGGAGTACAAATTTTTTCCAAATTAGCAAAAGAAATGTTTGAAAAACTCATTCACTACAACTTTGAAAAACAAAGTTCATATGCTCAAGTCAGGTTAGTTGAAGTATGAGTGTGCGTGGATACATATTTGACCACGAGTTCTATGTGAAAGGATATGCTTGTAAGGGAAACAAAACCATGGACCACAGGGATGAGATTCTTTCTTTTTTAACACCCACTAATAACTAATGTGACATATATGCATATGGGGTTTGGTGCCCATGCTACCCATGCAACAACGCTCACCGAATCAGATTAAAAAAGCAAGGGGGCAAAAAGATAATATAATTGAAAGAAAGATTGAGTTTTTTATTTTTTGGGGTCTAAAAAGAAAGGTTGAGTTGATGTATGGTGTTAAAGATGAATATTAGTCATTGAATTTACAATATGCTTATGTCAATAAGCCTTTCACATAACTGGTCCTAACTAGATTAGCATAAAACATGAAACAATCATATGAAGTACACTATATAACCAATTCAATTTGACACTCTAAAATAGTGTTGTCATGACCTGAAAAGTTATTTGAAAAGTCAATGAACAGTTCTGTTGTAATAAGAATTCATGTAAACTTTTTTTTTAAATGGAAATATATATATAAACCAAGAAGAAAAGTACAAGATACACCAAAAGAACCATCAGAAGACGCTCAAAACGCACCCCAAAGTACTACCCCGGCCTGATAAGAGCACGGGAAAGCGCCCCTAAGACACCATCAAAACAACACCAAAAAAAAAACCCAGAAAAAGCGCCGAAAGGCTAACACAACACACCAAACAGACACCTGGAAGAAACAAAAAGCAAAGAAAACCCAGGAGACTAGGCAGGAAAGACGAAGGCAAGAAAACCCCACCCCACTCCCTAAACAACCTGAGGAAAACCACCACCACAAAACTCTACCGATTCCAAAACAGGACAGGCTGCACCTCCCACTCATAGAAGGAGCAGGAACTAGCAGGGCACTTAGCCAGGAACCACTTCCAAGCTAAGAGTTTCGCTCTATCCACCACTGGCCCCTCAAGGTGTAAGCCACCAGCAAAAATATGGTCATTCCGGGAAGTCCAAATGGTCCAAATAACAACATGTCAAACAAGAAGCAAACCTAACCCAACTCTCTTCCCCCCTCCTAAGCTTGTGAAGGCCTGGAACTGCTGGGCTAGACCAAGGGGGATCACAAACTCCCAACCCAGCCACCTAGAAACCTGATACCACACCGGAAGGATATAAGGGCACAAGAGGAACAGGTGCACCGAGGATTCAGACGGCACATCATAGAAAACACAACCCAACCCCCCTAGTTGGAGGAGACACAACACGCCTAAAAAGGTTGAGCCTCGTAGGAATCCTATCTAGAATAAGCTGCCACGAAAAAATTTAGACGGGGCCCACAACTTCCAGACCTTAGAAACCGCCTGTAGGATATCCCCATCTGGGGCACCCGGAGCCGGCATACTCTTGATAAGAGTCAAGTAGGTAGACTTCACCGAGTAACGACCGTCGGGACTATAAGTCCAGGACCACACATCCTCCCTATCCAAGCGAGAGTGCCTAGACGCTACCACTAGCAACTCATTGAGAAGGTCAGACTCTCAAACAAGCAGAGGTCTCCTCTACCTTAAATCCCAAACCCAGACACTCCCATCCCACTCTCCTAACTCCTCCACCGACCCTTCCATCTGGAGAGATAACTGGAAAAGCCGACTAAACCTCACTCTAAGGATAATCGGCCCGCACCACGGGTCATGTAACACCCTAAACCCCACATTTTATTTTTTTAATTAATTTCAATAAATAATTAAATACGCAAGGGTGTCACACATCTTGATCAAAACAAAAGGACTTCATTTAAATTAAAAACATCGCAGCGGAATAAATTTCGAAGTATTCAAAGTAATTGTCACATCATGAAATCAACATCAAAACTGAATTCAAAATGAATTCTCAAACAAAATTTGAAATAAAATAAATCCCCATTCCCTAGTGTTACTAATCAGAGCATCGACTCGATAGAGACTCCCAAAAGCGGCAAATAAATGATTAGGCTCCAAAGCTATCCTCATAGACTCACTGTTACTAAGATTCTTCTTCCTGCAAATCTACACCACAAAGGCGTAGGCGCCCAACCCGCCACTAGAGGGTGAGAATATATCCAACACAAGAGAGGTACCAACATATGTATAGATTCAGATAAAATAATCATCAATTACATTTAGACATGTATACATCACAGACAGGTAGTATTCACATTTAATCATAAGCGTCCATTTAATAAAATCAATAGACATCAATAAACATCTTATAATAACATACAAGCATCAACATCATTTAAGAATATCAAGTAGGCATATAGTAGAATACATGACATTCACACATAATCATATAGAAGCACATTATTGAATATCACATCTTTAAATAGTTACACATTTTTAAATGACACATCTTTTAATTACACATCTTCAAATAGACTCACAGTTATGTATGCAATGTCCCTAACTCGACTCTATATGCATGTGGTACCGGTTTTGGATATCAGAGGTGTGTTACTGATTTATCCCCCATCTTTAAATCACATCTTTAAATCGGACTGACCATGAATGCATGAACATCAAATAATGACTCAACAATGCATATCTTTATATGACTCAACAATTACACATCTTTAAATAACAAACACATCTTTGTATAACACATCTTCAAATAGCACATCTTTATATAACACATCATTAAATCACACATCTTCATATAACACATCTTTATATAACACATCATTAAATTACACATCTTCAAATAGCACATCTTTATATAACACATCTTTAAATCAAACATAGCACATCTTATATAACACATCATTAAATCACACATCTTCAAATATGACATCTTTATATAACACACCAATTTCACAACATCAAATAATTCATATTATTTTAAGCATAACGTAACGCCCCAAATTATGTTTATAATCGTAATAAAAGTTATAACTTTAATCACACACACCATAAAATTCAAATAATCAAGTACACGCAGTAGTTGAGATCAAAACTAACATCACATGATTCTTAAAATCACACATACAGTTGCAAAATTATTCCAACATGGGAACTGAATATTAATTTCAAATGAATGATGTCACCACCTAGGATATGTCAAACTTTAACTAATCTCTCTAACATGTACATTAATATTATATCAGCTTTTGATGAGTTATCTCAGCACTATCTGTTTACATGCTTTCCTTCCTTCGACTATTAATGCATTTAAATAGTGATCAGATGGACCAGTTGAACTATGAATACATAATTGAAATAGAGTACTCTCCACATAACTATTTATAACCCCATATATATTAGCCAGTAAGCTAATGTTCTTCATAAGATATTAAAACTGTGATAAAATTATCCATTATCTATATATATTCCTATAGCTAGTACATTGTAGGTGATACAAGGTCAAGGCCGTAGTCATATAGTGATAAAGTTTGTACACTAACCTATTTTTACACCAAGATTAGACACATTAAGAGAAATTAAAACTCTATTTCAAGGCACTAATTAAGGTATTATACACAAACATCGTATATCATGTAAATAAATTTTACCTCTCACAAAGATTTCACTTTACTGAATGCACTTTAAAAATACAAATTATACCTCTAATTTCCATTATTTTTACTCACTTTTGCTTATTTATTCAAAACATAACATAACGATTTTTCAATCATGAATTTAGCACATGAAAATAATGAATTCAGAGACAATAATCTACCCAAAATTACAGCAACAAATTAGAGCACGAATTTAATATGAATTCATTAAAAGATCATGAAAAAAACAATGGAAAACAAAACCCTCCACTACCCATACGTTCTTACAACCCTTATGGTGGATAGAGACTCCCCCCTTACCTCTAGTTTGCAGAAGTTGAATGAATTCCTACGGTGAAATCTCTCTCCTGGTTCTTCTCGCTATGCCTCCTTGCCTCTTCACTCCACAACCCTAGTTTTCCTTTGATCTCTAATCTTTTCTCAGTTTGTTGTAACCCTAATTCTCTAATGCTCTCCTCTATTTATAACCTTTTAACTGGGCTAGGTTTGTCTCATAACTATTTAACGGGTTTACTCTTTATTATTAAAATATATTATTGAGTACAAAAATATATTAAATTTAGTACAAAAATATCTCAAATTGAGTACCAAAATATATGATATTCAGTATAAAAATATATTATTGAGTATCAAAATATATTTCAGATCACAAACCAAAATATATTAGATTGTGAATAAAAATATTTTAGATTGCATTTCAAAATTATTTTAGCAAAACTTGGGGACTAAGAAATCACTTTCTAACAGGTTTACTCTCCACCTTTTACACCCCCTTCTATCCTATTTAATTAAAACACTACTTAATTCCTTCATTCAAACCACCCCTCTTTACTATTACACCACTACTCTTATTTTTTTCTATAAACATCTCTTTCTCCTTAATTTCTCTTAATCTCCTATTTTTCAACTAACTACCTCATCTTATCGCTCAATACCAACAATCCAAAAAGTTATTTTGAAAACACCAAACAAATAATTCCTAATAATATTAATATTACTAATATTATATAACAATAATACCAATAAATTAAAATTTAAAAATCGGGGTGTTACAATTCTCCCCCACTTAAAGAATTTTCGTCCTCGAAAATTGCCTAAAGAAAATAGTCTTACCAACACTTGAAGCATCTTATTTCTCCCCCACTTTGCTTAGACCCACCCAATAGAACGAAACAAGTATCGACAGTACTTACATACATGTCGCATACAACGGGATAAAAACAAAGTTTTGGCCTGACTGGACCGACCTGCTCTGATACCAACTTGTAACACCCTAAACCCCACATTTTATTTTTTTAATTAATTTCAATAAATAATTAAATACGCAAGGGTGTCACACATCTTGATCAAAACAAAAGGACTTCATTTAAATTAAAAACATCGCAGCGGAATAAATTTCGAAGTATTCAAAGTAATTGTCACATCATGAAATCAACATCAAAACTGAATTCAAAATGAATTCTCAAACAAAATTTGAAATAAAATAAATCCCCATTCCCTAGTGTTACTAATCAGAGCATCGACTCGATAGAGACTCCCAAAAGCGGCAAATAAATGATTAGGCTCCAAAGCTATCCTCATAGACTCACTGTTACTAAGATTCTTCTTCCTGCAAATCTACACCACAAAGGCGTAGGCGCCCAACCCGCCACTAGAGGGTGAGAATATATCCAACACAAGAGAGGTACCAACATATGTATAGATTCAGATAAAATAATCATCAATTACATTTAGACATGTATACATCACAGACAGGTAGTATTCACATTTAATCATAAGCGTCCATTTAATAAAATCAATAGACATCAATAAACATCTTATAATAACATACAAGCATCAACATCATTTAAGAATATCAAGTAGGCATATAGTAGAATACATGACATTCACACATAATCATATAGAAGCACATTATTGAATATCACATCTTTAAATAGTTACACATTTTTAAATGACACATCTTTTAATTACACATCTTCAAATAGACTCACAGTTATGTATGCAATGTCCCTAACTCGACTCTATATGCATGTGGTACCGGTTTTGGATATCAGAGGTGTGTTACTGATTTATCCCCCATCTTTAAATCACATCTTTAAATCGGACTGACCATGAATGCATGAACATCAAATAATGACTCAACAATGCATATCTTTATATGACTCAACAATTACACATCTTTAAATAACAAACACATCTTTGTATAACACATCTTCAAATAGCACATCTTTATATAACACATCATTAAATCACACATCTTCATATAACACATCTTTATATAACACATCATTAAATTACACATCTTCAAATAGCACATCTTTATATAACACATCTTTAAATCAAACATAGCACATCTTATATAACACATCATTAAATCACACATCTTCAAATATGACATCTTTATATAACACACCAATTTCACAACATCAAATAATTCATATTATTTTAAGCATAACGTAACGCCCCAAATTATGTTTATAATCGTAATAAAAGTTATAACTTTAATCACACACACCATAAAATTCAAATAATCAAGTACACGCAGTAGTTGAGATCAAAACTAACATCACATGATTCTTAAAATCACACATACAGTTGCAAAATTATTCCAACATGGGAACTGAATATTAATTTCAAATGAATGATGTCACCACCTAGGATATGTCAAACTTTAACTAATCTCTCTAACATGTACATTAATATTATATCAGCTTTTGATGAGTTATCTCAGCACTATCTGTTTACATGCTTTCCTTCCTTCGACTATTAATGCATTTAAATAGTGATCAGATGGACCAGTTGAACTATGAATACATAATTGAAATAGAGTACTCTCCACATAACTATTTATAACCCCATATATATTAGCCAGTAAGCTAATGTTCTTCATAAGATATTAAAACTGTGATAAAATTATCCATTATCTATATATATTCCTATAGCTAGTACATTGTAGGTGATACAAGGTCAAGGCCGTAGTCATATAGTGATAAAGTTTGTACACTAACCTATTTTTACACCAAGATTAGACACATTAAGAGAAATTAAAACTCTATTTCAAGGCACTAATTAAGGTATTATACACAAACATCGTATATCATGTAAATAAATTTTACCTCTCACAAAGATTTCACTTTACTGAATGCACTTTAAAAATACAAATTATACCTCTAATTTCCATTATTTTTACTCACTTTTGCTTATTTATTCAAAACATAACATAACGATTTTTCAATCATGAATTTAGCACATGAAAATAATGAATTCAGAGACAATAATCTACCCAAAATTACAGCAACAAATTAGAGCACGAATTTAATATGAATTCATTAAAAGATCATGAAAAAAACAATGGAAAACAAAACCCTCCACTACCCATACGTTCTTACAACCCTTATGGTGGATAGAGACTCCCCCCTTACCTCTAGTTTGCAGAAGTTGAATGAATTCCTACGGTGAAATCTCTCTCCTGGTTCTTCTCGCTATGCCTCCTTGCCTCTTCACTCCACAACCCTAGTTTTCCTTTGATCTCTAATCTTTTCTCAGTTTGTTGTAACCCTAATTCTCTAATGCTCTCCTCTATTTATAACCTTTTAACTGGGCTAGGTTTGTCTCATAACTATTTAACGGGTTTACTCTTTATTATTAAAATATATTATTGAGTACAAAAATATATTAAATTTAGTACAAAAATATCTCAAATTGAGTACCAAAATATATGATATTCAGTATAAAAATATATTATTGAGTATCAAAATATATTTCAGATCACAAACCAAAATATATTAGATTGTGAATAAAAATATTTTAGATTGCATTTCAAAATTATTTTAGCAAAACTTGGGGACTAAGAAATCACTTTCTAACAGGTTTACTCTCCACCTTTTACACCCCCTTCTATCCTATTTAATTAAAACACTACTTAATTCCTTCATTCAAACCACCCCTCTTTACTATTACACCACTACTCTTATTTTTTTCTATAAACATCTCTTTCTCCTTAATTTCTCTTAATCTCCTATTTTTCAACTAACTACCTCATCTTATCGCTCAATACCAACAATCCAAAAAGTTATTTTGAAAACACCAAACAAATAATTCCTAATAATATTAATGTTACTAATATTATATAACAATAATACCAATAAATTAAAATTTAAAAATCGGGGTGTTACAGGTCATGCCAGAACTGGGTCGAGAGACCATTCCCGATAACCCAAGCCACCCCATTAGAAAACCAACTCGCCGTAGCCTCTCTGTCACCACCCAAAGAGAGATGTTAGACCACCACGAGGACGTCCCACGAAGGCTGTTGGGCCTACCACCACGGTGGGGGAAAGGATGACACACACCGTAGCGTGCAATGAGGATATTTCTCCTAATACCACTGTCCCCCAAAAGGTACCGCCACCGCCACTTGGCCAAAAGGGCAAGATTCACCTGACGGAGGTCCCTCACCCCCAGCCCCCCCTCACGCTTAGGCTTACAGGCAGCCGACTAAGACACCCAAGGAATGCTCTTACTCCGCTTAATCCCTCCCCAAAGGAACTCCCTCTGCAGCCAAACAATTTTCTTCCACACCGTAATAGGCATCTTCATGACCAACATGTAGAAAATAGGGATAGCGTTAAGGACAGAGGATTGTTTGAGGTAGAAAATAGGTAGGGTGGTCCTTCTGAACTTTGTCATGTAAACTAATGGATTGTTTGTGTACATGCCAATTTGCTTTCCTTTTCTCAAGTTATGTGTTTCAATATTATAAATAAAAAGACAGTTAATTTTTGTTCATTAAATTTATTTTACTCAAGTTCATGAAAAACTAATAAATCTACCTCAAATGATATTGTGATTTGATTATTTTTATGATGTTATTTCTAGCTCAAAATGAAAAACTTCAAATTAAGATAAGATTGATCAACTTTCTTCTTTAGTAAATCTTAATTTGAAATACAAAGTATTTTTAATACAAAAAAAAATACAAAGTATTTTATCAAGTATAAGTTCAACAATAAGAGTTTAGCTTTATAATCTTAAGGTTTTTTTTTTACCAAGTATATGCTTAGTCTGGTGATGTTTGGTTTGGCGACAAACGAATAATTTGTGTGTAATTTGTGTGTTTGAATGTCACTCCACGGTAAAAACGTGAAAGGAAAGAAGGTTGAATTCTTAACTTTTACAGTAACATGATTTCTTGTCCCAATTTTGAAAATGCCAACACCATTCCAAACACACAAAATGTTAGGAAATTGTAATGTTAAATATTTGCCCCCCTTATGACTCAAACTCCTAAAATTTTGATCAAACAGATGTCCTCAAAAACCTTGAGCAATCAATCAGTTTAGAAGATCCAATTGTATGTATAAATACCGGTGACCCAATTTCTATATTATCCACACAAATGAAAACAATGAGAGATGCTAAAGAGACATGAATTGAAAGTAGTTGACAAGTGACTTCACATGAAAACAGTGAATCAAGACTAAACTGATCCACTTCCCACTCCTTGGTTTGTCCTGAAACAAACAAAATCGACAATGTCTCATTCACGAGAATATGACCATTTCCAACTCTCTTTGTTTCATTCCTACATTTTCATCTCTTTGTCTTTTTTCACTCTTGGAATGTGTGCTTGATTCCCTTTTCCCTTTTTTATCTACACTTTTGTCAATTTCCACCGGATTTTGTTCACCCTTAGAACAAATTTATGATGTTGATATCACCATAAAATATTCTTTAATTACATGTTCTTTAACTAATTAGCTTCATTAAAGCTAGGCAAAAAATTCCACTAGTACATATATATTGATTCAAAAGGAAGAAAAAATTATTGGATTAAGAAAATGATAAAAAAATATAACAAGAATCTCTTCCTTTATTTCTGTGGGCCATTAAATAATTGCATGCAATCAGACACCAACTAGTACTATCAAATATTTAATTGAAAATTTTCTCCATGATCTATTACTATCGATATTATAATCAACCAAATGAAAAAAAAAAAAAAAGAAAGAACCCTTTTATTATTTTATATAAAAATTTTCAACCTCAACCAGAAAAATTATGCTTGATATATATCCTATTTTATACATCAAGTTTACCAAAACAAGGTTTTTCAACTTTAGCAATTGATAGTGAATGTTCGGAATCACACTGAGTTTGATGAAATCACAGCAACATCGTGATTTTGTTGGAATTTTAAAGTGCTTTTTTTTGTTGTAAAAATCACAGTGACACGCCGTAATTTTATTAAACTCGCATCTATCCAAACATGCACTTTTGATTTCATCCGGAAAAGAAAACTCCACTCCAATCTGAAAACTATTTCTCCTTCCCTTTATTTGATCAATTGAAGTGTTGTTGCTCCAACCATGGCCATAGTCCAGATTGATCATCCATGGCACAAAACATGTTACTCAAGCTCTCTTCTTTAACCATGTGATCAATCTTTTGACACTGAATGTCTTGTCTGGAACTGGTTTGAAAGAGCTGATGAGGAACTCCTGCTGGTCTAGAAGAAGATGGAAAGAGGTTTATGCTTGTCTGCTGAGTGGATAAAGGACTATCAATAGCTTGTGTCCTTGTTGAAATATCCAACTTGATATCTGAACTGTTTTCACTTCTGTTGCTGCTTGATCCTTCTGTTTCTTTATTAAGGTTGATTGATTCAGTTGGTTCTCTATTTTTCAGTGCCAATATCTGCAACAAGCATTGAAAATCTGTAACATTTGGAAATCACAAAATACCACAAGTAAAAAGCTTTTTTTTGCTTGGACTATAAAGTTAAAACAGTTGAATAAAGTTCTCACGTTATGATGAATTAAATTATCAATTTTTTTACCAAAATAAGGAAATCATGCAAAAGAAACATGTCATTGAGTGGAAAGTAACTGTGTAATGATAGGAAAAAAGCAGCTTTTAATAAAAGTTTTCATTAGTTGGTGAAATTGATGAAAGGAAATAAAGGTTATCTTAAAATCATGAAATTTCTTTTATATTCAAAAAGCACAATATTACTCATCATGCTCTTAACCTTTATTGTACGACATCAAAACAATCTCATCTCACAAAGCACAAATTTATAACATCTCTTGTTCACCCAAAATACTTGAACATCTCTTGTGTTATTTGAAAATCAAAATATAGACATCTCAAGTGAGAGTGTGTTTATGTTTCTATCTATCTCTCTTCTACTTCTTTTTTTTTCTCAGAAATCTCTCTTCTACTTTTATCTTCCACAACACACACACATTTGGAAAATACATATAAATTAATGAATATGGTATTTGACATCAAAATTTTAGAAAATTTTACATAACAAAAAACAAATCTTTTAGAACAACACTATATTGGATCATTAGTATCCATTGAAATTCAGCTCTTGTCGCTTAGATTCGTTAAAAAAATTGGATCATGAGTAAGAATAAAAAGTTACAATACAAACCTCTGTCTGAAGTTTTTGATTTTGAGCTTGAAGTGCATCATTATCAGCCTTAATAGTATCATATTGTCTTTTAAGAACATCATAGTCTTTCTCCAACTGTTTTGTCTTCCACCTAGCCCTTCTGTTTTGAAACCATATAGCAATCTGTCTTGGCTGCAATCCAAGAGCCCTTGCTAGCTGCATTTTCCTCTCAGGCTCAAGCTTGTTTCCTAACTCAAAACTTTTCTCAAGTGTCTTCACTTGTTCCATGTTAAGCCTTCTCTTCTTCTCCCCTAACTGTGATCCATCATCGGATAATTCTTCCTCAACATTAGCTTCTTCTCCAAGTTCTATCCCTGAAAATGACATAGATCTCTTTCCTAAAAAGGATACTCCTCCTCCTGCATCAACATTTAAAACATGTTATTACTTTCATCCCATAAAAAATAATATTACATTGCAGATTTAAATAAAGGTCTGCGACCGCGATCTGGGCCATAATAGGTTTTAATGTTGTGGGAACGACAACGCAACTGCGACTGAAGCTGCATCGGCTGCATTCAACAACAATTCTCCACAATATATATCAAGGATCACACTGCGACCGCAACGGTTAATTAAAACCCTAATTACTAAATCGGTTGGTTTTTATGTGAGTGTTCTAGAGAAAGAAAGTACCATGGTAATCTTGAGGTGCACATGAGGTTATAATTGAGTTGAGTGAAGGTGGAGGTTGATGATGGTCATCTTGATGAGAAGTTTGTAGCATGAAATTTGCTGGAAAGAACGCCATATCATTGCAAGGAAAAAATCCAATGGTTGTTTACTACTGATCTTTCTTCAATATCTAAATGATACTCAAATCCACATGTTGAATAAAAAGAGAAGATTGATCATTGGTACTGTTTTTCTCTCTGTTGGTACAAGTTTGGAAAGGTAAGAACTATATTGTTGTTGTTGAAGCAACTACGACAAAAATTGAACTCCAATGCAAAACATCTTATGCTAAATTGAAGAGTAAGCAAAAATTGTGATGAAATATTTTATGCGAATATTTCAAAAGGAAATGGAAATTGGAAGAAAACGGTGAGAGAAGAAGAAGGGGAGAGAAATGAGAAGAAATGTTTGAGTCTATATTTCTATACATCAACTTCAATATATATCACTATTTTTTTTCCTTCTTATATGTAAAGTTGCAACTGTTAAATTGAGAGAGAGAGATAATGATAGAAAAAAAGAAACTAATTTGTTTTATCTTCTATGTACATGAAAAGGAGAAACAGCTAGATGAGTTTTTCTAGATGGAATATACATGTTAGCTATTAGATGTCAAAATGGCATTTAGCATTTGGAAAATGAAATAAAAAAATAAAAAATAGGAAACAATAAAAAAAAATGCTAGCTTCTCTGTATTAACATGTATAATATTCCATTGGAGTGAGTGCTTAGGTAAGCTCATTGCTTGCAATTATTTTCTTAATTATAAATAAGGTTCTCACTTAGGAGACAAGAAGTGGGGGTTTCCTTTACTAATAAAGTTATAGAAATAGAATTGCATGTCCTTGATTCCATTATCAAAGGCTAGGAAATGGAGATTCATATAACATGATTATTTAATCTAGAGTGGGTTCATTTTGAAATTGAAAAAAAAAAATGTTACGTATAATTTTTTAATCATAAAAATCATAAACAAATGGAAGTAGATGGGGCAGGTGTTCTTACTGTTGGGAAAAGACGAAACTCATTACATGGTGTGGTGACAAATTGAATTACTACTGATTCCATAATAAAATCAAATATTTAAGGTGTTCTTATGCTTGATTTGTGATGTAGTGCATCTATTAAATCTAAACACAAATGGGTTGTTATGACTTACAATCCAATTTTTTATTTTCAAAATGACCAACGTTAACATAGTTAGTAATTATTAGTATTACGCTAAGAGAGATGATCACATTATCGACTTTCTTGTCTTTTAAATTGAAAAAAACTCAAATCTTACGTGTGTTAAAAATAATGTCGGAAATAAGTTTATAAAGAATGACATCACACCTAACAAGCAGATTTTATAAGGATGAATTAAGTTTAATATAAAAGTCTAATATGACATTAGTGACAACCCATCTAGATCAACTAACATTTATACTGACGCGACCAATCCAATAGTGCAAGGCATGGACAGTGTAGTTAAAAAAAAATTCAAATCCCACACATCGAATAAAGATAAAACCTACAACAAATTTATAAAAAGTAACGCTAATCAATTTTATAAGAATCTAATATTCAACTCATTAATTCCCTCAAATCTAGATTTACAATCCAAATAAGTTATGGAAAAAAAAATTGTGCTATATTGTTAGGGGGTAAGGAAGAGAAGAGAGAAGAAGAGAGAGGAATATATCTAGGGGATGGGTCCAATGAAGAGGGCCAGGGTTTGTTACCAAACCCACCAACAAGTATCATGCATTAGGACGAAGGTCTTTCGCATCAAACCATTATCTCATTCCATCAGTTTCAGCCTCTTAGTCCCCTATTTCATGTCTTTTTGATGATATATGCATGAAATTGAAATCCACAAGCTAAGCTTAGCTTGTGTGTTGTGCTTTGTTAATACGTACCTTGCCCTACCAGAGCTGTTCTCATTTGTCCTTTTCCCTACCATATAATATGTCCATTTACATCCCACATTTCCACTGTATCTCCCACTAGAGCTAGTACTGTCATATTGCCAACTTCCTACAAATTGGCCTGGAGTTGGAGTACATCTTGTGACATATACAAATCTAATAAATAATTCATATTTTTGTGTAAATTACAAATATTAATTTTACTTATAAAGCTTCTTCAACAAAAATCAAAGTTTTATTTTAAAAAATAAAATTTTTGCAAACTTACCTCCCAATACATTATAAAGGGTTCACAAACCATTCATAAAATAAACATGGATATAATTTTTTTTTTGGCACAAACCATTCCCAAGATATATGCTTAATTCCATCCACCACCTCTTCTACTTTGGACTATTTAGAATAAAAGATAACTTGTACCAAAAAAAAAAATGAAAGATAACTTCATTCCTCATGGTCCATATTGACCATATTGCCCAAAGTCAAATCAACAACAACCCTTTTGATGCTTTCCCATTCTTGGCAAAAAAATTGAAGCTTTCTAACATCATGAGAAGGTTTACCAGTAAAACTGATGCAAGCCCAAACCACTTGAAAATGTCATACCAAATTGTCGCCGCAAATCGACACTTGATAACATCTTGAGTCGTTGTAATTCACTTTTGTCCTAAATCATATAACGTCATAGGTGTTTTGAGTGTTTTGTAGAGAAATCATGTAAATCGACAAATCAAGACATCACATGAAGGATCAAGGATATGAAGATTGAAGACCAATGGTTCTGTTGTTGTAAGCTTGAAATAGCTTGAGGCCCAAGCTAACTATATTTACGAGAATCTAAATATCTAAGATTTAGTTTTCCTTTTATTTAGGAGTTATCTAATAGAAGGCCTAGAATGTTCTTTGTTCATTATATAAGGAGATACCTAGTTGTGGTATAACTTATGAGATTGAGAACTTGAGGTTTTGAGTTATTTTCCTTGAGATTAATAAGAGTGTCATTCTTATTAAAACGTTTGTGTTCTTAATATCGAGATTCTATATTTGCTACCAGAGCTCACAATAGGATACGACAAAGACACGTTGGCGATAAAACCCTAGAAGGAGGAGAGGTCACCATGGGCGACAAGAAGGAGAAAGGTGCTGAGATAAAGTCCAAGGAGATCGGACCCTCCTCTATTAAATGCCCGATGCTAAATTCTTCTAATTACACCGTCTGGTCTATGCAATGAAAATTGCTCTCAAAGTAAACAAAGTGTGGGAAACTATAGAACCTGGAGTTGAGAACGAAGAGAAGAACAACATAGCAATTGCTTTGTTGTTTCAATCCATACCAGAAGCTTTGATCCTACAAGTTGGAGACCTTGACACATCAAAAGCAGTTTGGGATGCAATAAAGGCAAGACATGTTGGAGCTGAGAGAATAAGAGAGGCTAGACTACAAACCCTAATGGCGGAATTCGATAGAATCAAGATGAAAGAAACGGATACAATCGATGTCATTATGAGAAAACTCTCAGAAATTTCATCCAAATCAGCATCCCTTGGAGAAACCATTGAAGAATCAAAGCTCGTAAAGAAATTTCTGAAAAGTTTACCACGGAAAAGATACATTCATATCATCGCAGCCCTTGAACAAGTTCTTGACCTAAATACAACTAGCTTTGAGGATATTGTTGGAAGGCTAAAGGCATACGAAGAAAGAATTGGTGAAGAAGAAGAAGAAGAATAGTAGGAAGATCAAGGCAAACTGATGTACGCCAACACAGATTCGCAAGTATCCTATCATGAAAGCTACGGTGATAGCAGAGTGAAATTTCTGGCAGGACTGGTTCTGAACCGTAAAACAGAGTATGGAAAACAACAGTTCAGAAGCAGAATAAAACAGACAAAAAATAAAAGAACACGGTGATTTGTTAACCCAGTTCGGTGCAAACTTCACCTACATCTGGAGGCTCCAAGCCAGGAAGGAAATCCACTAAAATAGTATTAATTCGAAGTCCTATGACACAGCCCCTGTTTCACAGCCCCTATGACAACAACCCCTGTTTCCCAGCCCCTTATCACTTAATCCCTACCCGTGGTATTTCTACCTAGGAACTCCTAGATATAAGAACCCTCTTACTTCCCTCAGTCAATCACTGCCCCAATGATTATCAGACTCTAACAAATCAAACAAAATTGAAGACACTCTTCAAAAACATAAAAACAGTCACTCTTGCTTAAAAGCTTTGAGTGATTACAACTCAATAACAAACAACCAACTCTAAACACTTTGAGTGGTGCACAAAAAAACAGAGCAACAGCTCACAGACTCAAAAACACTAAGACTCTTTTAATTCTTGAGATGTCATTCTTCAATAGCAGCGTCCTCCTTAAATAGCTTCAACAACAACCATAATTCTGAACCAAATCTTCAAAGATATAATCCCAGAATTCTTTAGAAGCAAATAGAAGCTCACATATTATTCAGAAATATATTTTCCAAAGATTTCCTTGAAAATATATTCACAAATAATTGAATCAAATCTTCAGAACATATCTTGCGCAATTCTTTTTTCTTCTACACAGCTTGAATAAATCTTCAATCAAATCTTCAAAAGATTATGTGAGAGAATTAACAGCTTGAAGACACAGATTCTGAACGCAGAAACCAGCTTCTGAAATGCAGCTTCTGAAGGTTCAGCTTCTGATGAACAGTGCTTCTGATGGTCAGCAAAAGTCAGCGTCTGAACAGTGCGTCTGAAGGTCAACGAAAGTCAGCGTCTGAACAGTGCGTCTGAAGATCAGCTTCTGAACAGTGCGTCTGAAGTACTGTTCTAGCTTCTGAAGTGTACGGTCAGCTTCTGAAGAACCAGTTCAGCTTTTGATTGGCAAATTTCAGCTTCTGAAGCACAAATTGCTTGTCTATTTGATTTTAGCAAACATGAAGCCAACAACCAAATATCCAACACAGAGGAAGAGGATGAAGTGGTCGCTTCAATTGGAGAGGAAGAGACCGTAGACATTTTGGAAATTACCAAAACAGATCTTACAAACAGGGACGAGACAAGGAGATAACATGTTACCGATGCGATAAACTTGGTCATTATGCATCCAACTGTCCTGATAGATTGCTTAAACTTGAAGAAGCTATTGAGAAGAAGGACGATGAAACATAAGAAGCCGATGAATTGATGAGGCACGAGGTTGTGTATCTCAATGAGCAAAAGGTGAATCCAAACAGTTTTGAAACTGACCTAGACACAAAGAATGTGTGGTATCTAGATAATGGTTCGAGTAATCATATGAGTAGAAATCGATTTTTTTTCTTAGACCTTGATGAAATAGTTACGGGAAAGGTTCAATTCAATTTGTGTTTAAAGATGGTAAGAAGAAGGTCTTAAACAGCGTATACTACATACCAAATTTAAAGAGCAACATCGTAAGTCTTGGTCAGGCCACAGAAGCAGGATGTGAAGTACAAATGAAAGAATCTATTGATGCTCTATGATCGACTAGGTCAACTGTTGGTGAGAACAACCAGGTCCAAAAAATGTCTATACAAGGTCATTTTGGAGGTTGAAAACATCAAGTGCTTACAGTTAACATGATCAACTGAGTCAACTAAGTGGCATGCACGATCAGGCCACATTAACTTGGAAACAATGAAGATGATGATCACCAAGGAGTTAGTGACTGGTATACCAAGCATCACAGTAGAGAAAGAAACGTGTGCGTCATGCCTACTTGGAAAACAGACAAGGCAGCCCTTCCCACAAGCAACCTCATGCCAAGCCACTCAAACTCTCGAACTCATCCATGGAGATCTTTGTGGGCCTATCACACCTCCCACACCAGCTCATAAGAGGTACATATTTGTAATCATTGATGATTACTCACGCTACATGTGGACAATTCTGTTGAAAGAGAAGAGTGAAGCACTTGATAAGTTCAAGAAATTCAAGATACTTGCTGAACAAGAAACAAAAGATATAATCAAGACGTTCCGAACAAATAGAGGTGGAGAGTTCGTATCTCATGAGTTTCAAACTTACTGCGATAAATACGACATCAAAAGACACTTAACTGCACCCTATTCTCCTCAGTAAAACGGAGTAGTCGAAAGACGTAATAGAACGCTCTTGGAGATGACTAGGAGTATCTGAAGCACATGAGTATACCAAATTATCTATGGGGAGAGGTTTTGAGGCATGCTACCTATCTAATTAATAGGGTGGCAACGAGATCGCTAATTAAAAAAACCCAATACGAAGTGCTTAAAAGGAAGAAACCAAATCTTGAACATCTTAGAGTATTTGGTTGTATCGGTTATGCACGAACAGAAGGTCCTAGAAGAAAGAAGTTGGATGATAGATCGAGAATTTCGGTACACCTAGGAACAGAGCCAGGTTCGAAAGCCTATCGTCTATTTGATCCTACAACCAAGAAAATAACAGTAAGTCGAGACGTGATATTTGATGAAAGTAAAGGTTAGAGCTGGAACAATGTGGAAAAAGAAATTGGTAGAGACTCCGGAATGTTTATTATTGGCTTGGGAGAGTTTGGTAATAAAGGTATAAGGGGGATTGAAAGTCCATCAGAAACTGAGGAAAACACTCACGCCACTCAAGCTATGAGTGAGGACGTGGTGAATGAGGAAGAAGAAGAAGAGACCTATTGTGCGCACCTCGTTTAAAAAACGCGCAAATCCCCCGAGGTCGTTCGTAAACGCTCGGAGGGCCTTTGTGAAGTCGCCACCAAAGTTTTTGTGTAAAGGGAACGTTGATAAAATCTTAAGTTTTTTTTTGTTTAAAGGGAAACGATAATAAAACCCTTTGACGATGAGGAAAGGATGGTCATTGCAACCATTGTCGGGTTCGGAAGTCGATTACGCAAGGGGAAGGTATTAGCACCCCTCACGTCCGTTGTACTCAACGGGAACCTTCTATTTGGCTAAAGCTTGAATTGTTTTTAAATGTTTCGAGCGCATGCTTATCCATGTCAAAAGAAAATATACTAAAAAGGGGGGGGAAAGAGATAAAAACAAACGAAAGAAAAGAAAAAAAAGTTTTTATTATTGCGCTTGACAAGATGTCGATCTTGCTCCTACGTATCTCCCGGTAGTCGGAGAATTCAAAGCGTACGTAGTTCTTTGGTAGAAAAACGTACATATGTTGGTTAATTTTAAATGGACGATGTTTTAACCGAATTCTTGCGATTAAAACGTAGCTTGTATGCTCGCGCTTGGGAGACTTATTAAGTGTTTGTTCACGAATCGCACTAGAATTGTTAAAAGGTACGTCCGTTAGGGTAAAAGGGGTGAATTGGTCGCTATGGGACCAAAAGAGGTGCAATGGACTCAAACGAGTCAATCATTGACCGAGTGGACTCCAACGAGTCGGGCGATTGTTCAATTGATCCACTGAGATCAAGAACAGGTACAATGGACTCGGACGAGTCGAACATTGACCGAGTGACTTAAACAAGTCGAGGGATCGAATCTAATGGCCACGGGGGACCAAAAGGTTTGGATTGACCACAAGGGGCCAAGATTTGGTTTGGTTAGGGTTGGATACATTGAAAATGGAATGACGATTGCCCCAACGACGAGACATACGTCACGCATTCGTACAATCGGGGCATTGGAGAGACATACGTCACACCATCCCTTTTTCATTCAAGTTTTTGGGTAGAATTCTTTTAGAGATCCCAAGGTATATCAAAACATTTGGTTTGAAAACCCAAAATGGAAAGATTTAGCAATTTTGCTAGGAAACGCACAATTTCGGCTCGTTTTGCGAACAATTTTGAAAAGCGAACAAATTTGGCGTATGTTCATGCTTGAGTTTTGAAAATCATGAACAATGTTTATTGTTCAAGTTTAATTTGAAATGATGAACATAGCTTGTTTGTTCATGCTGTTTTGAAAGTTTGGGAACATAACTTGTTTTGCAAGTTATCCACAAAATGTCACCCGGACTTGTGAATTTGTCAAAATTGTGCAAAATCCTTGTTATGGTTTGAAAAACATGGGTTTAAAAACTCTTAGGTTCTGAGCTCTTGGGCTAGAACCTCAAAAATTGCCCATTTGGGCACCTAAACTCAGATTCTGAGTTCTGTCATGGTCGCACTGCGACCATGACTTCGCACTGCGAAGCATGCGAATTTTTGAGTTCAGAAGCTGTTTCTGAACTTTTGTTCAGAAACAACTTCTGAACACACTCAGGACCTTATAGGTGAGTGAAAAACTTTGAGTTTTTGGGATGAAAAGGACTGGACAAACCAGTTTTGGTGTTTTGAAAACCTTGGGATTTCTTTGAAATTCAAAAGGGGTTTTTTAGAACCAAGAGGTTTTGAACCAAAATTTCTATGCAAACACAATTGTAAATGCAAGATAAAAGCTTGGAAACTTACAGAACTCCTTAGCAAAGCTCCAGCTGCAATGGATTTGAATTGATTGAAGGTTCTTGCAAGGTTTTGAATGTTGGTGATGATTTTGAACTTTGTAATGCTTTGTGTTTGATTGGTTTTTTTCTGGTTGTTTGTGAGTGTTTGTAAGCTGGAATGAGTAGTGTATAATGCTCTTGAATGCTGGTTTTGTGAAGTGTTTCAGAAGTGCTTGAAACATTGGGCAATGCCTTCTATTTATAGGCCAAAAACAAATCTATTTCATCATTAGAAAATCCCAAAATCCAGCTGATTGTGGACTAAGATCAGGCTGAATCCCTTTGCATTAAATGCTAATGGATAGAGGCAACCTTGCCTTGTGCCAAGGGACAAGACTCAGCCTGATTTCAGCCACAAATTCAAAGGCTTTAGGATAGTAATGATGATGAAATAGGGCTGAATTGCAATTGGAGGAGCTTGGGGATCAATCCTTGCAATCTCAATGGTTGATCAATAAAAACGTGCACTGTAATGTGCAGAGATTGAGGGATGAAAAAGGCTACCTATGGCTGGTGTGAGGGGTGAAAAGCTGCTGCAAAAACAGGGTAGGCACTCATGGCTTTTCAAGTGAGAAAATCCAGCTAGTTTGACTGGTTTTGGGGGGAGCAAGCAGGAGGAAAGTCATCAAGCAGGTGGCTGGCAACCTTGGGGTGGTTAACAGGTCACTTGGGAGGGACAAAAGTTGCCCAAGGGCAAGCCCACTTGCTTGTCACATGCTAGGTTGGAAGAAAAAGCTTCCAACCTTGGCATTAATGGCAAGTCTTTCAATTCTGGTTTTGCTTGGCCCAAATAGCCATGAATGCTGATTAAAATAAATATGGAAATGATATGCAACAAAATCTGGAATTAAATCAAAGAAACAAAAAATCTGCAGAAAAATCGCAGACTTCGCAGTGCGAAGTCATCATTTTTGAAATGTTGACTTTTCTGTTGACTTTTGTTGACTTTGACTTTTTTCTCCCTCTTTTGATTTTTTTGGTTTTTTTTGTTTTGAAAGGCTTAGGACAAAATTGGGGTACTACAGCTGCCCCTACTTAATTGTGTCTTCGCATAGAGTGCGTGAGTGCCGGGGGCATCTCATGAACTCTTTGCGAAGATCAATTAAGTAAAAGAAGGACCCGAATTTTGTCCTTCGCGGAAATGGAAAAAATTTGCAGTAAAAGTAAAATATGCACATGCAATGATTTTGAAAGAGTTGATCGTATCCAGCCGCTAACACTGGAGGTAGATCCACTGGGGATGAAGGTAATCGTATCCAGCCGCTTACACTGAAGGTAGATTCCTGAGGATGGGTGTGATCTTATCTAGCCGCTTACACTAGAGGTCGATACACTGAGGGAGGTGATCTTATCTAGCCGCTTACACTAGAGGTCGATACCTAAGCTAGGTAATCTTATTCAGCCGCTTACACTGAAGGTCGATTCCTAACGAGCTGTGATCTTATTCAGCCGCTAACACTGAAGGTCGAACACTGGGGGAGGTGATTTTATCTAGCCGCTTACACTAGAGGTCGATACCTAAGCTAGGTAATCTTATTCAGCCGCTTACACTGAAGGTCGATTCCTAACGAGCTGTGATCTTATTCAGCCGCTAACACTGAAGGTCGAACACTGAGGGAGGTGATCTTATCTAGCCGCTTACACTAGAGGTCGATACCTAAGCTAGGTAATCTTATTCAGCCGCTTACACTGAAGGTCGATTCCTAACGAGCTGTGATCTTATTCAGCCGCTAACACTGAAGGTCGAACACTGAGGGAGGTGATCTTATCTAGCCGCTTACACTAGAGGTCGATACCTAAGCTAGGTAATCTTATTCAGCCGCTTACACTGAAGGTCGATTCCTAACGAGCTGTGATCTTATTCAGCCGCTAACACTGAAGGTCGAACACTAAGGGAGGTGATCTTATCTAGCCGCTTACACTAGAGGTCGATACCTAAGCTAGGTAATCTTATTCAGTCGCTTACACTGAAGGTCGATTCCTAACGAGCTGTGATCTTATTCAGCCGCTAACACTGAAGGTCGAACACTGAGGGAGGTGATCTTATCTAGCCGCTTACACTAGAGGTCGATACCTAAGCTAGGTAATCTTATTCAGCCGCTTACACTGAAGGTCGATTCCTAACGAGCTGTGATCTTATTCAGCCGCTAACACTGAAGGTCGAACACTGGGGGAGGTGATCTTATCTAGCCGCTTACACTAGAGGTCGATACCTAAGCTAGGTAATCTTATTCAGCCGCTTACACTGAAGGTCGATTCCTAACGAGCTGTGATCTTATTCAGCCGCTAACACGGAAGGTCGAACACTGAGGGAGGTGATCTTATCTAGCCGCTTACACTAGAGGTCGATACCTAAGGTGAAATGGTCTTACCCTAAATAGGTGCCCCTGGTTGAACCGGAGAACATGATTGTATGATGCATGTTATGCAGTATGATATGCAGTGATATGCAATGCAATATGATATGAGATAGACTCAAACAAAGATTCCTTCTGGGGAAATAGGGGACAGTTGGTGAAGGAGGTTCACTGGGGAACGCTTACTTAACTGTTGATGGATGCTGGTGAATATGTGATACTCACTGGAGAATCCTTGTTGAGGATGCATGACATGATTATGAAATGCATGTGTATGAATGATTTGGATATGCATGCATGAATGATATTGACATGATGCATGAATTATGTTATGCATGATATGTGGGATGCTGGTTGGGTGCCGAGCAAAGTCGGTCTTGGTTGTGGTTGTGCCAATGATGATTGGGCTTTTCTTTTTTTTGTTGTTTTTTGGTTGTTTGGTTTGGAAGGACAAAGTCCTTTGCCTACATACCCAAATGGGATCAAAACCGGTGTAGTTCGGGCTTGCCCCGGGGATTTGTGTTTGTCTGCCAATGATGATTGGACTTTTGTTTGGGGTTGAGACGCCTTGGGGAATGTCAATGAGGTTTGGCTTCGTGGGGATATAAGGATCATTTTGGAAGCATGATCGATATCCAGCCTTGGTTGGTGTTTGGATGTTCAGGGTGCTTACTGGGGGAATTTGTTCCTCTCAACCCTTGGGGCTTTTGCGCTCCGCGTGCCGTGAGCTACGCACTTGCCTTTGCTAAGGAGCATAAGTCCTTTGGTGCAATATTTGGTGGGAATTACCGCAATTCCTTCGAAATTCACGAAAATTCAAATAAAAACAATGTTTGTTTGCTTTTTCTTTTTTTGGAAGAAATTTCTTTTGTTTATTTCCCATGTTTTAAAGCATTTTCATCATGAATAAAACAAAATTTTATGCGCTACTGAGAACACAAAATAACAAAAGGAAGTTTATTCAATGCAGATTTGACCTCTTGAATGGGTAAAAAATACACAAAGTGAGAAGTGGGATAGAGAAAGACAAGAAAAAGCAAAAAGAAAATTGTTGGTTTTGGCACAACACATGCTATTTCCTTATGACTTCGAGATTTTTGTTTTTTGGAAGATGATGACGAGACCGATTCTTCTCCTCTTGAATCTTGTCCAGAGCTTGGATGTTGCAGTCATTGCCTTTCTTCTTTTGTTAACCCCTAACTTTTGCCTGGACTGTTCTTTCGAGTTTTCAATCCACCGGGGTGTATTTCCTTTTTTGATGTCCTTAATTTTTGCCTAGACCGCCTTTTCAGGTTTTCGATCTAGCAGGACGCTCTCTATTGCCTAAACCACCCTTTCAGGTTTTCGATTTAGCGAGCTTCTCTCTTTTTTTCCTTTTTTAGGCATAATACCTCTTGACTGCATCGGAGTTTATTGAGAGTGGGAACTCTTCTCCGTCCATAGTGGTGATGATCAGGGCTCCGCCTGAGAAAGCTTTCTTTACCACGTACAGCCCATCATAACTGGGAGTCCACTTCCCGCGGGGATCTTTGTGGATAGGTAATATCTTCTTGAGCACTAAGTCTCCTTCTTTGAATTCCTGAGGACGGACCTTCTTGTCGAATGCTCTCTTGAGTCTCCTTTGATAGAGTTGTCCGTGACATATTGCCGTCAGACGCTTCTCCTCTATGAGATTCAGTTGGTCGAACCTTGTTTGGACCCATTCAGCTTCTTCTAGCTTGGTTTCCATCAAGACTCTTAACGAAGGAATTTCCACCTCTACGGGAAGGACAGCTTCCATACCGTATACTAAGGAGAAAGGGGTTGCCCCAGTTGAAGTGCGAAGGGCTGTTCTGTAGCCATGTAGCGCAAAGGGAAGCATCTCATGCCAATCCTTATAGGTTGTTACCATCTTTTGGATGATCTTCTTTATGTTCTTATTGGCTGCTTCTACCGCACCGTTCATCTTTGGTCGGTAAGGGGAGGAATTATGGTGCTCAATCTTGAAATCTTTGCACAACTCCTTCATTGTCTTGTTGTTCAGGTTGGCCCCATTATCGGTGATGATTTTGTGGGGAGTGTCGTAACGGCAAATGATTTCCTTCTTGATGAATCGGGCTACCACTTGTTTGGTTACGTTTGCATACGAAGCTGCTTCTACCCATTTGGTGAAGTAGTCGATGGCAACGAGGATGAAGCGATGTCCATTTGACGCTTTGGGCTCGATCATTCCAATCATGTCTATGCCCCACATAGAGAATGGCCAAGGTGAAGTCATGACGTTCAGTGGAGTTGGTGGCACATGCACTTTGTCGGCGTAAATCTGGCACTTATGACATGTCTTGGCGTAGTGGAAACAGTCAGCTTCCATGGTTAACCAATAGTAGCCCGCCCTTAGGATTTTCTTTGCCATTGCATGCCCATTGGCATGGGTTCCAAATGATCCCTCGTGGATTTCTTTGATGAGCATGTCCGCTTCATGTTTATCCACACATCTGAGCATGACCATGTCGTAGTTTCTCTTGTAGAGGGTATTTCCACTGAGGAAGAACTGGGACGCCAATCTTCTGAGGGTCCTCTTGTCAGTGTACGAGGCATTTTCTGGATACTCTTGCTCTTTGAGGTATCGCTTGATATCGTAGAACCAAGGTTTGTCGTCAAGTCCCTCTTCGACTGATGCACATACAACTGGTTTGTCTCTACGATCCATCCTTATGATTGGTGCTTCGTTGTAGGAATTTACTTGGTACATTGATGATAATGTAACCAAAGCATCCGCCACCTGGTTTTCTTCTCGAGGTATGTGATGGAAGTTGATTTTATCAAAATGCTTAATCAACTCTACAACCCGGGCTCGGTAGGGAATTAAATTGGGATGTTTTGTTTCCCATTCTCCTTTGACTTGACAGATGACTAAGGCTGAGTCACCGTATACTTCAAGGTTTTTGATCCTTAAATCAATTGCTGCTTCGAGGCCTAGGATACATGCTTCATATTCTGCCATGTTATTGGTGCAGTCAAAGCATAACCTTGCTGTGAATGGTTAATATCCGTTTCTTGGGGAGATTAAAACTGCTCCGATCCCGTGCCCCATGGCATTTGAGGCGCCGTCGAAAGCGAGCTTCCATCGAGCTTTCGGTTCTGGCCCTTCATCATCGCTTGTGACCTTTTCGTCATTCAAAGCTACGACATCTTCATCCGGGAAGTCGAATTGTATGGGCTGATAATCCTCCAATGGTTGGTGAGCAAGGTGCTCGGATAAAATACTCCCTTTGATGGCTTTTTGAGCAACATATTGGATGTCGTACTCAGACAGCAACATTTGCCAACGGGCTATCTTTCCTGTGAGGGCAGGTTTTTCGAAGATGTACTTGATGGGATCCATCTTCGATATCAACCAAGTTGTATGGGTCAACATGTATTGCCTTAGGCGTCGAGCAGA
Source organism: Medicago ruthenica (assembly GCA_018208015.1). Lineage (NCBI taxonomy): Eukaryota > Viridiplantae > Streptophyta > Magnoliopsida > Fabales > Fabaceae > Medicago > Medicago ruthenica. Next base: position 50,433,564 of record CM031378.1, read on the forward strand.
CCATGCTAAAGCGCAGCAAGTCTTTTCAAGTGAAGTATACCTTGTTTCACAGTCGGTAAACTTCTTGCTTAGATAGTAGATTGCGTGCTCTTTTCTTCCCGTTTCATCTTGTTGTCCTAACACACAACCCATTGATCCTTCAAGTACGGTTAGGTATAAGATGAGGGGTTTACCCGGAACCGGAGGTACTAAAATTGGTGGTTCTTGCAGGTATTGTTTGATCTTGTCAAACGCCTCTTGGCAATCCTCATTCCAATGAACGGCTTGGTTTTTCCTTAGCAGCTTGAAGATTGGTTCACAGGTAGCTGTCATGTGTGAGATGAACCTAGCGATGTAGTTCAATCTTCCTAAGAAACCCCGGACTTCTTTCTCGGTATTTGGCGCTGGCATTTCTTGGATGGCCTTTACCTTATCGGGATCCACTTCGATACCACTTTGGCTGACGATGAAGCCCAATAACTTCCCGGATCTAACGCCAAATGTGCACTTGTTAGGATTTAAGCGCAGCTTGAACTTTCTCAGACGTTCGAAAAGCTTCTGTAGATGGACTAGATGATCCTCCTCCGTTTGGGATTTGGCAATCATGTCGTCGACGTAGACCTCAATTTCCTTATGGATCATGTCATGGAAAAGAGTCACCATTGCTCTTTGGTATGTTGCTCCGGCATTTGTTAATCCGAAAGGCATTACCTTATAGCAGAATGTCCCCCACGGGGTGATGAATGTGGTTTTCTCCATGTCCTCTGGAGCCATCTTGATTTGGTTATATCCTGAGAAGCCATCCATAAAGGAAAAGACTGAGAATTGGGCTGTGTTGTCCACCAATATGTCGATGTGCGGTAGCGGGAAATCATCCTTTGGGCTTGCTCTATTCAAGTCCCGATAATCCACACACATTCTAACTTTGCCATCCTTCTTTGGAACTGGCACAATGTTGGCAACCCATGTTGGATACTTGGTTACGGCTAAGAAGCCGGCATCGAATTGCTTTTTGACCTCCTCTCTGATCTTGAGAGCCATATCGGGTCGAGTTCTTCTCAATTTCTGCTTCACTGGCGGGCATTCCGGCTTGAGTGGCAGCTTGTGTTCAACGATGTTAGGGTCTAAACCCGGCATATCTTGGTACGACCAAGCGAATACGTCCACGTACTCTTGCAGAAGCTTAATCAACTTTCCTTTCACATCCTCGTGCAAGGAGGCTCCTATCTTGACCTCTTTCTTATCCTCTTCGGTCCCCAAGTTGACCTTTTCAACTGATTCTTGGTGAGGTTGTATTACCCTATCCCCTTGATTTGCAAGTCTGGACAATTCTTCAGGCGGTTCATAATCATCCTCTTCATCATCTTCCGTTTGATTAATCGGGAAATCGAAGTCATAAGGGATTAAGGCAGTATTGTTTTTGGAGGGTGGATTTGTAGATCTGCATGAGTATGATTTTTTTTAGGCTTTTTGTAGAAATTTTTTTTTTTAAAACAAATGCAAAAAGAAAAAGACTCAAATGAACATAAAAGAGTGATTTTATTCATGATTGTAAATAATTTTTAAAACATGGGGGCCCCACACGACTAATCATTTGCCTTGGGCAGAGCTAAATGATGATTTTTTTAAAAAGTAAAAACAAACAAACATGGTTTATTACTTGATCTTGGTAATGATCTCGGGAATTGCGATAGCCCTCCAATTGTTCAAAGCTTCATCCGAAGCGCAACGGTACACCAAATCAGGCACGTCTTCATCTACGTCTTCAAGTAGGGCCACTTGATCTTCATGGATAAACCCCGCACTGATGAATGTTTCCGAAATGGGGAGGATCCCTTGCTTTGGAGGCTTTGAGAAAGTTTCGGCTGATGGATGATACCCCAACCCGAAGCGATTCTTCTTCTCCGGTATGTCCACTAACTTGCCCCATCCGGTAGGTCGGCTTTCTTCTAGGGCCTCTCTTATTGCCCTCCATGATGACATGGCTGTCCTAGCCTCTTTCTTGGGCTTTGAGCTCAAAGTCACGACATTCGCCACTTCCAAAGACTGGAATGGAACATCTACAGCTTCTTCGTCCGTTTCTATATAACGGAATGATGAGAGATGGCTTACCATCATGTCCTCTTGCCCGGAAACTACAATCATTTGGTTATCAATGATGAACTTCAGTTTCTGGTGCAGAGTAGAGGTAATGGCTCCGGCCGCATGAATCCATGGTCGTCCGAGAAGACAACTGTATGTTGGATTAATATCCATGACTTGGAAGGTTATAATGAAAACCTTAGGCCCGATTTGGACTGGTAAGTCGATCTCCCCTATGACGGCTCTTCTTGAACCATCGAAAGCTTTTACAACCAAGGCGCTGGGCTTCATTACTGTCCCTTCACATGATAGCTTGAGGAGGGTAGTCTTGGGCATGACATTCAATGATGACCCCGTGTCCACTAGCACTCGTGAGAGGATGTGGTCCATGCATTTCACGGAGATATGTAAGGCGCGGTTATGAATGTGCCCCTCGTCGGGTAGCTCATCGCCATTGAAACCCAAGTACCTACTTGAGGTAATATTTCTGACTATCCCGTCGAATTGGTCCACAGGAATGTCCTTGGTGACATGTGCCTCACTGAGGATCCGCAGCAGTGCTTCTCGGTGTGCTTCCGAGCTTAGTAGTAAGGATAGCATGGAGATCTTGGAGGGAGTTTGACCTAGCTGGTCAATGATTTTATACTCGCTCTTTTGGATTATCCTTAGGAACTCTTCGGCCTCTTTTTGTGGGGTTGTCTTTTGAGAAGGCCCCGCTTGGTTCTCTTCTTCCTCCACGCTTTTTTCTTTGAGCGGCTCTTTCGGTAGTACGACTGGCGTCTTCCCGAGTTCTTTCGGAGCGAAGATTCTACCACTTCTGGTTATTCCTCCAACACCGGTAATGTTAGTGATGTTGGGCTCAATCTTGGCTAGTGGTTTTCCTTCCACATAGGCCACAGGTTGGTAATTCCATGGTACCCTCTTCGTGCTTTCAAAAGAGAAGGGTGCAGGTACGTGGAATGTTATGGGCTGTATAGGCATTGGTACCTCTCTCCTTTGGTATGGGATTTCGAGAGGTTTTGGGTCGTTAGACTCTAAGGTAGCAACGTCCGTGCCATCCTTTATATAGCCAATTTGGATCTAACCTTGGTCCATTAGCTCTTGAAGACAGCTCTTCAACTCTTCGCACTTGTCCGGGTTGACCTTGCAGGCTTCACAGTTGGCGTGCATTTCCTCGAGCAAACCAAAGCCGGTTAAACGCTCCCTTATGGTTGACAGGGGAGTCTTAACATTGGCTACCCTTTTGACTGGACCAAAGTCCTCTTGTTCTTCCACCGCATTTACAGAGGGACCCGCATGCCCCGGCAATGGGTTATTTTTTACATTGGGGTTCTCCTCTTTGAAGGATAACAGCTTCTTGTCAATAAGGTCCTGCACCTTGTGTTTGAAAACTCTACAGTTCTCGACATTGTGTCCCACGGTTCCTGCGTGAAAATCACATTTTTCATTTGTGTCGTACCACTGTGGATATGGTGGCGACATTGGTGGTAGTAGTCTTGTCTCGACCATACCTTTTTGGATTAGATATGGCAAGATTTGACCATAAGGCATAGGTACAGGATCAAACTGCCTATTGTAATAATTGTTCCTTGGGCCCGCTTGATTCCTTGATGGGTACCCGCCTTGTTGTTGTTGTTGATTTTGAGGCAACACTACTGGTTGTCGAGGTGGAGTTGCGGGAATTACTTGAGGTGAGTAACGCCCTTGAGCCGTTGCTGCTGCCACATAAGGATAGTGGTAGTGAGGCATTTGATTTGGTGGTGGGCAAGATGGTCCCACTAGAACAGCATTTGTCTCCCCCTCTTTCTTTTTGTGAAAGTTGCTGGGGGGTTTTCTAGCTCCACTTTGAGCTTCTAGAGAGCCTTGGATTTTTCCCCTCTTAACTCCGTCCTCTATTCTTTCACCAACCATGACTAGATCGGAGAAACCGGCAGACGTGCTTCCAATCATCTTGTCGTAATATGGGCCTTGAAGTGTGCCCATAAAGATGTCGACAAGCTCCCTTTCCAATAATGGTGGTTGTACACGAGAAGCTAGTTCTCTCCACCGCTGCGCGTACTCCTTGAAGGACTCGTTGCTTCTTTGTAGGAGGTTTTGTAGTTGCATCCTATTTGGAGCCATGTCCAAATTATATTTGTATTGCTTTAGGAAGGCATCGGCTAGATCCTTCCAAGTTTGGACATGGGTACGCTCGAGCTGCATGTACCAATCCAAGGACGCTCCGCTTAAACTATCTTGAAACACATGCACCATGAGTTTCTCGTTCATTGCGTAAGCTGCCATCTTCCTACAGAACATCCGTAGATGGTTCCGAGGGCATTGAATTCCTTTGTACTTCTCGAAGTCCGGTGCTTTGAACTTCGGAGGGATTACCACGTCGGGCACTAGGCACATGTCCAAAGCGTTGTGGGCACCGTATAAACTGAACCCTTCGACAGCTTTCAACCTTTCTTCCAAAACTCGATACATTTGGGTGGTATCGTTGTCTTGGTGGGTGGTGTCGGGAGCAGATTGTCTTAGCTGACTATTTTCCACATCATGGGGAATCACCTCATGCTGAGTAGTGGAAGTTCTTTGAGGACGACGATCTTCATTCCTTACGGGGATTGTGAGCGGTGGTGGAGGTGGTCCATGGCCCTCATTTTCAAATGGTGGGGTATAATCCGGAGGTAAACCGTAAAGAGGCCATTGCACATTGGATGCATCCGTTGTTGGGCGAGGATTACTTTCTCGTGCCGATAGAGCTTGCATTAACTCTAGCATCTGATCCATCTTTCCCTTCATTCCATCAACCTCTTCTCTTAAAGCCGCTTGGTTTTGTTCCAAATTGTCCATGATCCTTTGTTTGTTAGCTCGTGTTCCGTACGAGTGTTGGAGATCTGGTTCTTGGACCGAGGGCTTTCGGGGTTTTCGGGCTATGGTTGCTTTGAACTGTTTTTAGGGAAATAAATGAGTTTTTTTTTCGAAAAAAATGCATGAAGATGCATGTGGATGTATGTATGCGATGAGTATGCAAAATATGCGTTTTTTTTTTTGCTTTATGGAGGAGTTTAAATGTGCACAATTAATATTAGCAATTCGAAATATTAAAGACCGGGAAATTGATTATGCTTCAAAATATATTTGATTAAATAACATTTGTTTACAAAGTGTAACTAATGCTATTACAAATCAAATAGCCGCTCGCTTCTCGGCTTTGCTCATCTCCTCCCTATAGAAATCTATGGTGTCCTTGCAGAACTTCATAAACTTCTGGATCTCCATAGGGATGACAAAGTAGGGCATGACCATCTCGGCCTCCGCTAGCCTCTTTGGAAGTTGGGTGATTACCAGATTTGAGAATGCAACCAATTTAGTGAAATCCTCACTTAATCGGGTGGCGTCTTGCCATACACACTCAATCACTTCCTTGCGCTGGTCTAGCTTGACTCTTGCACTTCTGATTTCATCATGTAGTTGTGCAATGTGGTCCCCGTGAGCTCTTGCAATCTTGTCGAAGTACTCTTCGAATTTCTTGATGTCTTCTTCGAGACGATTGCACTTTAGCCTCCCTTGATGAGAGAGACTCTCATGTCTTTGCCGTTGGATGCGTTCGGCTTGAAGCTGCTCTTTGTAGTCTTTAACTACTTCTTGGAGCTGTTGATTTTTCTCTTGAAATTTCAACCTCCATTTCCGTTGAGCTTCGATGGCTAGTTCGCCGAATTTCTTGAGCTCCTGGTTGGAATGTAAGATTCTTTCCAACTCTTCGTCCTTGGCTACAAGGTTGGCATCCGCACTAACCAAGCCGCCTCCTATCCAATCTCTCTTCCCTTCGGAGATTCTTAGCCGTTTTTGGCATACTAGGAGAGAGTTCGTCACTTCATCACGGTCTCTCTTCGTCCTAGTGACTTCTCCTAAAGCTTGGAGGTGCTTCAATTCTAAGTCTCCATTTTTGTTTTGGAGTTCTGGAATTTTAGCTTCGAGTTCCTCCACTTCTTTGTTGGGAATGGTTGCAATAGGTTTAGGTGTAGGAGATTTTGGAGGGCTTATGACCACAAAGGGTAGCTTGATTGCTTTGACCCTCTCCTTCACCCATTGAGTATAAAGGGGTTTGGCGACACAGTTTCTCTTGCCGACCCTTCCTTTGCGCACTTGGCTCCATGCTCCCCGGATTCTCTCTAGCAATGCCGGGTCTTGATCGCCTTCCCTTAAGTAGAAAGCTTCCAACAAAAGGTCATTAGGTTTATCCTCCATTGAAAAACCTAGTTGTCGGAGAGAGAGGACCGGATTGTAATTAATACATCCCTTAGTACCAAAGAGGGGTACGTTAGGGAAGTCCCCGCAACTGAGGATAATTTCCGGGTCCTCTAAGTTTGGTGAAAACCAATGGATGTCCTTCTCGGCGAGGGTTGTCATCCGTTGCGACCATTTGAGCTTGGCCCGGTTTTCCACAAAGTCTCGGTTTCTTGGCATGTGGAACATCATCCAAATTTGCACCACGGGAGTGCAACAAGTAATTTTGCGTCCCCTTGCTTGTTCATGCCTAGAGTAGAGGGTATGATAAAAATCCGCCAAGATTGTGGGAACCGGATTTTTAGTCATAAATACCTCTAGAGCCGGAAAGTCTACGAAATCATCCATGTTGGGGAATAAGACAATTCCGTAAACTAAGAGGGCTAAGATGGCGTTGAATGCCCTTCCCTCTTTGTTGGCTAACATTTCCCGAGCTTTGGCTTCCAAAAACTTTCTTGAAAATCCCTTAAGGTTTCCTCTAACTTCCAAGTTAGATGCCACTTCTTGGGTGTCGAGGTATAAGGATTCGGCGATGGCTTCTAATGTGGGATCCTTTCCCGGACCGAGATAGAGTTCATGACCTTTCATGCTACAACCCAAAATCTTCTCAAACTCTTCCAAAGTTGGCGCTAGTTGGAAGTCTTGAAATGTGAAGCACCGTAGAGGTGGGTCGAAGAATTGCGCCAAAGTGGTTAAGGCCGTTGAATCTATTCTCACGGGTAGGAGATCAAGGATTAGCCCATAGCTTGCCTCGAAAATACTCTTGTTGACCGAAGAGAGCCTTTTTCTTAGGGCTAACAAGCTTTCCACCCTAGGAGCTTTAATTTTGAAGGCGAGCGTATTTTTGTTCCCGGAATCCATATTTCTTTTTGCTAATATTTGTTTGTTCTTTTTAAACTCCTATAAAGCAAAATGATGCGAAAATTACTTTCATGAATGCAAATGTTATGCAAGGGTATGGTTTATGAAGGTTCGGAACTTCCCCCCATCCTCACATGTAGGCTCTAAATTGTGAAATCTCCTAAGAAGAGGTCCTTAGAGTCATAGACCTCACATGGAATTAGGGTTGTCTATGGACATACGTCGACATGACTTCAATTAATTCCACGTGAAAATCTCATCTAAGCGGGATTGGGCATCCTACCTCACGGACATACGTCAACGCGGGCTTCCGCACACAACCTCCTTCTAACTTAGTTTTTTTCTCAAGCTCGGGTAGAGAGCCTCACACGTCCGGCATTAACCCGAACAATGTGGAGTAACATCACTCAAGTAACCCCCGCATTTGAAATATGATATGAATATAAAGCAAATAAAACAAATATAAACATAAAGCATAAATATGACATGGATGAATAAAATAAAAGCATGGCGCGCAAAGAAAATAAAAACAATTGGCTTAAAAGCCAAATAGGTTAGGCTTGACTCGCTAGTGGGAAAAGGATCCCCAGTGAAGTCGCCAGCTGTGCGCACCTCGTTTAAAAAATGCGCAAATCCCCCGAGGTCGTTCGTAAACGCTAGGAGGGCCTTTGTGAAGTCGCCACCAAAGTTTTTGTGTAAAGGGAACGTTGATAAACCCTTAAGTTTTTTTTTGTTTAAAGGGAAACGATAATAAAACCCTTTGACGATGAGGAAAGGATGGTCATCGCAACCATTGTCGGGTTCGGAAGTCGATTACGCAAGGGGAAGGTATTAGCACCCCTCACGTCCGTTGTACTCAACGGGAACCTTCTATTTGGCTAAAGCTTGAATTGTTTTTAAATGTTTCGCGCGCATGCTTATCCATGTCAAAAGAAAATATACTAAAAAGGGGGGGAAAGAGATAAAAACAAACGAAAGAAAAGAAAAAAAGTTTTTATTATTGCGCTTGACAAGATGTCGATCTTGCTCCTACGTATCTCCCGGTAGTTGGAGAATTCAAAGCGTACGTAGTTCTTTGGTAGAAAAACGTACATATGTTGGTTAATTTTAAATGGACGATGTTTTAACCGAATTCTTGCGATTAAAACGTAGCTTGTATGCTCGCGCTTGGGAGACTTATTAAGCGTTTGTTCACGAATCGCACTAGAATTGTTAAAAGGTACGTCCGTTAGGGTAAAAGGGGTGAATTGGTCGCTATGGGACCAAAAGAGGTGCAATGGACTCAAACGAGTCAATCATTGACCGAGTGGACTCCAACGAGTCGGGCGATTGTTCAATTGATCCACTGAGATCAAGAACAGGTACAATGGACTCGGACGAGTCGAACATTGACCGAGTGACTTAAACAAGTCGAGGGATCGAATCTAATGGCCACGGAGGACCAAAAGGTTTGGATTGACCACAAGGGGCCAAGATTTGGTTTGGTTAGGGTTGGATACATTGAAAATGGAATGACGATTGCCCGAACGACGAGACATACGTCATGCATTCGTACAATCGGGGCAATGGAGAGACATACGTCACACCATCCCTTTTTCATTCAAGTTTTTGTGTAGAATTCTTTTAGAGATCCCAAGGTATATCAAAACATTTGGTTTGAAAACCCAAAATGGAAAGATTTAGCAATTTTGCTAGGAAACGCACAATTTCGGCTCGTTTTGCGAACAATTTTGAAAAGCGAACAAATTTGGCGTATGTTCATGCTTGAGTTTTGAAAATCATGAACAATGTTTATTGTTCAAGTTTAATTTGAAATGATGAACATAGCTTGTTTGTTCATGCTGTTTTGAAAGTTTGGGAACATAACTTGTTTTGCAAGTTATCCACAAAATGTCACCCGAACTTGTGAATTTGTCAAAATTGTGCAAAATCCTTGTTATGGTTTGAAAAACATGGGTTTAAAAACTCTTAGGTTCTGAGCTCTTGGGCTAGAACCTCAAAAATTGCCCATTTGGGCACCTAAACTCAGATTCTGAGTTCTGTCATGGTCGCACTGCGACCATGACTTCGCACTGCGAAGCATGCGAATTTTTGAGTTCAGAAGCTGTTTCTGAACTTTTGTTCAGAAACAACTTCTGAACACACTCAGGACCTTATAGGTGAGTGAAAAACTTTGAGTTTTTGGGATGAAAAGGACTGGACAAACCAATTTTGGTGTTTTGAAAACCTTGGGATTTCTTTGAAATTCAAAAGGGGTTTTTTAGAACCAAGAGGTTTTGAACCAAAATTTCTATGCAAACACAATTGTAAATGCAAGATAAAAGCTTGGAAACTTACAGAACTCCTTAGCAAAGCTCCAGCTGCAATGGATTTGAATTGATTGAAGGTTCTTGCAAGGTTTTGAATGTTGGTGATGATTTTGAACTTTGTAATGCTTTGTGTTTGATTGGTTTTTTTCTGGTTGTTTGTGAGTGTTTGTAAGCTGGAATGAGTAGTGTATAATGCTCTTGAATGCTGGTTATGTGAAGTGTTTCAGAAGTGCTTGAAACATTGGGCAATGCCTTCTATTTATAGGCCAAAAACAAATCTATTTCATCATTAGAAAATCCCAAAATCCAGCTGATTGTGGACTAAGATCAGGCTGAATCCCTTTGCATTAAATGCTAATGGATAGAGGCAACCTTGCCTTGTGCCAAGGGACAAGACTCAGCCTGATTTCAGCCACAAATTCAAAGGCTTTAGGATAGTAATGATGATGAAATAGGGCTGAATTGCAATTGGCTAAGCTTGGTGTAACACCCATACTAAACTATCTAGAATATTTAGCATGCGTATTAATCTGATATCGGATACATTAAAATTTACAATAATTAATAAATATGCAAACTACTGAATGGGTACATTTTGCTCGTTTACATAAATATCCAAATATCATACAATACATGTTCATATACATATATAAAATCTATCAACCTTCTGAGCTTGCCATGACGAGCATCTGCACTCCATCCAGCGTCTTCCTGAAGATCTTCATGAACATCTCTTGCTAACCTAAGAACCTGCACCAGAAGGATTGGGGTGAGACATACGTCTCAATGAGCTCCAACCCAACCTACTGTTGGCAACCACGGGGGAAACCTAGGGTCGCCGTGCCTACTCTTAGCGATATTGGGGATACCTACGATCGCTGTCATTCTTTAACATCTATCGCGATCAAGGGGAACCTAGGATCGCGTCATGTCTTTAACTTTCTTATACTTGTCATTACATAATCTCATGCTTAGTGATCGAGGGGAATTCTATGATCACTTGCTGTTGTCTATAACTGCTTTGTCTTAACTCTTAGTACATAATACGTATTCATGTTCATATTCATATTCGTATTCATCTTTGCATATCATAAAGTTAGAAGTTAGCGTTGAACAAACAATCATTATCTTGGTTCATTTTACGGAGTGCATCCGGGTGGAGTAACCCCGAAGTACATCTCCCATCATACCGGTGAAATTCCTATCATATCAGGCTAACACCGGACTCCTCTTATCTTTGTGTAGGCAACCCTCTCGGTGAAGCCCCATCCGGCATAATCCGGAGCCTGCTGGACACATCTTGCATGTAGACAACCCTTTCGGAGAAGTCCCATCCGGCGTATCCCGGAGCCTGCTGGACATGCTTAAGTCTTATCACATACGTGTGGACAATCCTCTCGGAAGAGTCCCATCCGGCGAAACCCGGAGTCTGATGAACACGTTTAACATCGTCTTATAAATTACGTGTGGATAGCCCTTTCGGAGAAATCCCATCCGGCATAATCCGGAGTCTGATGAACACGTTTTCATATTCTTTATCATTATATTCTTACTTAGGTTCATAGACGTATCTATTACGTTTCATATTTCTTGTGCATATCTACTGCATACTAGAAAGATTAACCTACTAGAGGTTCTTGACTATAAACATATTGTCATTCTTGTGCTTAGTACATGGTAAGTACCATCTTAATTCTCTTTAACCTATAATAGGTTTCTAAACTTGAATACTATAACATTCTTGGCTTGCTTGTACTTAATTGAGTGTTTGAGAATTTCCTAGTAAGGGATAAACTCAATGCTAGGTTTTATACCTCTCTATGACAACTTGTGGATTAAGGCATCCTTTCTCTCACTAATGTGCCTATCCTCAATCTATAATAATGATCTAAAAATTCCCAAGGATAGGTCTTTAGATGCTTAATAGCTATGCTTAACCATTACATGTTGTTCCTTGAGCCCGAAGCAGTATTGGATAGCCGAAACGGTGCAAGTAAAATTGAAAAACAACATAATCCTGTCCCCTTCAAAATCGTGACACGATTGGGAAATCGTGACACGATTTGGCAATCGTGTCACGATTTCATACCCAGAAATCGTGCTGGTTTCTGCCTGTAAAATCGTGACACGCTGGTAAAATCGTGACACGATTTTACCTGCAGTTGGACAGCATAGGGCTAGTTCAAAACATGTTTCCCACCATTTTTGGTCTATCCAATCATACCCAAGCATCATACAACTTTAAAGGATCATTTCTAATGCTTATCACCAGAATACAACATGAATAATCAAGGATTGCTAGCAAAATAGGATTAGGCTCAAATGTTCATAACTTTGATTATCATACAAATATTCATCAAAACATGACATAGTGGGTTCTAAAACCCCTAGGGAACTCACCTTGATTGCTAGCTTCCTTGCCAAACTCTCAATTTAAAACCCTAGCTTGCTCCTCTTTTCTCTTCTCTTGATTCTTCTTCAATTTTCCTTGTTTCTTCTCTTGTTCTAGCTTTCCACACAAGCTTGCTAGCTCTTTCTCACATGAATTGGAATGAAATCTTGATGAGTGAAGGAAGGAGGGGTGAGGCGTGTGGTTGAGGGAGAGAGAGAAGAACATGCTGATTTTGGAGAGGAAGAAAGAAGAGGAAATAACAAGAAAAATATCTTGTTTCCCTTCTTAACTTCATTCTTCTTCTTTCAAGTATTTACATGTTTGCCATTGCCAATTAATTACAAAATCGCCATGCTTGCTTCATAAGTTTCTAACGCTAATAACTGATACTTTGAGCGGAATATTACACTTGCCATATAAATAAACCCATTAACTGACAATTTACCAAATTGTCCCTTGCTTAAAACATTTCTGATACATTGTCTCAATATTAATAAATGTTCGAGTCTTAGGCGGGATGTTACACTTGGGGATCAATCCTTGCAATCTCAATGGTTGATCAATAAAAACGTGCACTGTAATGTGCAGAGATTGAGGGATGAAAAAGGCTACCTATGGCTGGTGTGAGGGGTGAAAAGCTGCTGCAAAAACAGGGTAGGCACTCATGGCTTTTCAAGTGAGAAAATCCAGCTAGTTTGACTGGTTTTGGGGGGAGCAAGCAGGAGGAAAGTCATCAAGCAGGTGGCTGGCAACCTTGGGGTGGTTAACAGGTCACTTGGGAGGGACAAAAGCTGCCCAAGGGCAAGCCCACTTGCTTGTCACATGCTAGGTTGGAAGAAAAAGCTTCCAACCTTGGCATTAATGGCAAGTCTTTCAATTCTGGTTTTGCTTGGCCCAAATAGCCATGAATGCTGATTAAAATAAATATGGAAATGATATGCAACAAAATCTGGAATTAAATCAAAGAAACCAAAAATCTGCAGAAAAATCGCAGACTTCGCAGTGCGAAGTGAGCTTCGCAGTGCGAAGTCATCATTTTTGAAATGTTGACTTTTCTGTTGACTTTTGTTGACTTTGACTTTTTTCTCCCTCTTTTGATTTTTTTGGTTTTTTTTGTTTTGAAAGGCTTAGGACAAAATTGGGGTACTACACCTATGACGTTGGGAATGAAGAAAATGAAGACGATGGTGATGATGAACTGGAACAGTCACAACCAAAATTAAGGAGATCAACAAGACCAAGTGTGAAGCCAGCATATCTGAACGACTACGTTCATATCGCTGAAATAGAGTGTGAACGGCTCTTGATGGTAATAAATGAGTAGCCTTGGGACTTTAACAATGCAAGAGAATTGAAAGTCTAGATAGATGCATGTAAAGATGAGCTTTCATCGATAGAGAAGAATAAAACATGGAATCTGGTTGATCTTCCTATTGAAGTCAAGCCAATCGGGTCGAAATGGGTGTTCAAAATAAAACGCAATTCTGATGGAAGTATCAACAAGTACAAAGCACGACTAGTGGCGAAAGGGTACGTTCAAAGACATGGCATTGATTATGATGAGGTATTTGCTCCGGTGGCGCGCTTTGAAACAATTCATTTTATCATTGCTCTAGCAGCTTCAAATGGTTGGTAAATACATCATCTTGATGTAAAAAATGTGTTTCTCCATGGTGAATTGAAAGAGGAAGTTTAAGTCACTCAGCCGGAAGGATTTGTAACCTTAGGAAGTGAAGATAAGGTTTACAAGTTGAATAAAGCTCTCTATGGCTTAAAACAAGCGCCTAGAGCATGGAATGCCACGCTAAACAAAATTCTCAGAGAATTGAAGTTTCATAGGTGTTCAAAGGAACCATCTTATATCAAAAGGAAGAGAAAGAGCATCTCCTTATTGTGGCTGTGTACGTGGATGATTTACTTGTTACAGGATCATCTTTGAAATCGATACTTGAGTTTAAAGGAGAGATGGCAACCAAGTTTGAGACGAGTGATCTTGGAAATCTAACATATTATCTTGGGATTGAAGTGCATCAGCATGAAGAAGGCATCATTTTAATGCAAGATAGATATTCACAAAAGATATTAAAAGAAACTGGAATGGAAGGTTGTAACCTATCTCATGTTCCAATGGACTTAAACTTAAAGTTGTCTAAATCTCAAAAGGAGAAAGGTATCGATGAAAGGGAATATAGAAGAAGCATAGGATGTCTTCGATATTTGCTCCACACACGTCCATATTTATCTTATCGTGTTGGAGTTTTAAGCAGATACATACAAGAGTCTAAGGAATCACATGGAGCATCATTGAAGCAAGTTTTGAGGTATTTACGTGGAACACTTTCTCTTGGTCTCTTGTTTAAACGCACGTACAAGATAAACTTGGTGGGCTATAATGATAGTTCACATAACGTTGATATAGATGATGGTAAAAGCACAACGGGCCATATATTTTATCTTGATGATTGTCCAATTACTTGGTGTTCACAAAAGCAAGAAACAGTGGCGTTGTCCTCTTGCGAAGCTAAATTCATGGCGGCTACAGTGGCAGCTAAACAAGCAATCTGGTTTCAAGAACTTCTAAGTGAGGTCATTGGAAAAGCTTGTGAGAAAGTGACCATACGAGTTGACAATAAATTTGCGATTGCACTTACCAAAAACCCAGTATTCCATTGACGAAACAAACACATACACACTAGATATCATTTCAGAAGGGAGTGTGTTGAGAATGAACAAGTGGAGGTAGAGCATGTTCCTGGCAATGAACAAAAGGCGGATATCCTAACAAAGGCACTTGGAATGATCAAGTTTAAAGAGATGAGAAGTCTCATTGGAGTTCAAGATGTGGGAGAAGATAACTTAAAGCTTAAGGGGGAGAATGTTGTTGTAAGCTTGAAATAGCTTGAGGCCCAAGCTAAGTATATTTAGGAGAATCTAAATATCTAAGATTTAGTAAGATTTAGTTTTCCTTTTATTTAGGAGTTATCTAATAGAAGGCCTAGAATGTTCTTTGTTCATTATATAAGGAGATACCTAGTTGTGGTATAACTTATGAGATTGAGAACTTGAGGTTTTGAGTTATTTTCCTTGAGATTAATAAGAGTGTCATTCTTATTAAAACGTCTGTGTTCTTAATATCGAGATTCTATAGGTTCTTATAAGGTTTTTGAAGACAATACAAAGTGAAAAAAATTCATTTCAAGTTCCTAGGAATTTCCAGACGGAAGAACAATCGAAAACGGGA
Organism: Medicago ruthenica; assembly: GCA_018208015.1. Taxonomy (NCBI): domain Eukaryota; kingdom Viridiplantae; phylum Streptophyta; class Magnoliopsida; order Fabales; family Fabaceae; genus Medicago; species Medicago ruthenica. The sequence continues at coordinate 50,448,700 of CM031378.1, forward strand.
CGAAAACGCAAGAAATTACACACAGGGGCAGCCTCATGCGCCTCCTGCGCACAGGCCATGTGCCTCTTGCGCATGAGGCAGTGTTGTCACTGTCTCATGTGCATTTCCCAAAGTTTTTTCAATAAAATTCGTTTTCTGGTTCCAATGTAGAAGTGGAGGAGATTGACTTTAAAAGATAAACATAGATTGCATTAACTTTGTAAAAATACCTTGGTCGTTGATCTCACAAATCCACACATCTTCCTTATGTTGGATCATTAGGCAATGACTCAAACTATCTAGGGGGAGGGAGTGAATTGATGCACAAAAATTATTTCAAGTTTTTAAAAGTTTGTGCAGCGGAAAAGTGGATATTTTGAATTATGCTTGTTCGAATATGCAAATGAGAAGTTAACTGTTAACGAAGATTAAAACAAAACACAAATTACGAAATTAATGAAACCAAATGAATTAGTCAAATTAAATGATTGAGGTAATCACTTGATTTGAAGTTACTGTTCGATAAGCTAAAATTTGATAATCACGTATCTGGGTAAGCACTTAACTTATTAAAACTTATTTTGAGATAAATTGAATTTTTAATAAGTAAATGATAAAATCACAAATTAATTTAATTGGGTGATTAAGAAGATGGATTCTGAAAACCCCTTTTTGGTGTTGTTTAATCTTTGCTAAGATTCAACACTCAATTGGGTTTCTTTCAAATCAATCAGAAATTAGATTTTTAACTAAACAATTTTCAAACCCACATTGAATCAACTTAAAAACAAAATTTAAAGAGTTATGGATGTAGAGAAATAAAACGATGATTTATAGCGGTTCCCTCACACTGTCATCGCTAGTGGGCTAGTCCTCTCATATAGACATAAATCAATGGAGTTTCGTTGAATATTGAATATCAACTGTTAGTGAAAATATTTATATATTGTTCCGTCAAACTTGAGATTTCAACTAAGAACCACAAGACTTCAACAATTCTAGATGTATCCCTTGAATATTGCCTCACAAGAATCAACCTCCAACCCTCAATGATAACCACGTTTGATCAACCAATGTGATGAGCCGATCAATCTGAGAGCCTCTTCAATCTTTGCATGAGCCACCCAAACCATTGGGTCTCCTTTGATCTAAAGCACTCAAACTTTTATTATACCTTGATAGTTGACAAGGGGTCAATTGATCTTGAGATGTTGGATGAAGAAAACCCCCAATTCACAATAAGAGGTGAAAGACCACGATCGTTCTTTTAGGTTTCAAATGCCTCAAATTGCAAAACCATAAAATATCACAATATAGTGTACAAATAAATCATATTTTATGTAACTTGCAAGGTTCTCAACTTCATGATCAATATCTAAGAGGTTTCAAAGAGTAAAAGCTAGAATATGAGTGTTTGAGAGAATAGGTTATGAAAAAAAATCATGTTTAGAAAAACAATGTTAAGTTTTTTTTTTTTGTGGTTAAGTAGCCTATTGGATAGATAAATTGTGCGTAAACAACATGGTCAAGAAGACCAGCGATGTTGTACGGTACAAAGCTTTGGACGGTAAAGAATGAATAAGAACATAAGTTAATTGTAGTAGAGATGATGGTCCTATAGTCGATGTGTGCTAAGACTAGACGATATAGAATTAGAAATGAAAACATTAGAGAGAGAGAGAGAGAGAGAGAGAGAGAGAGAGAGAGAGAGAGAGAGAGAGAGAGAGAGAGAGAGAGAGAGAGAGAGAGAGAGAGAGAGAGAGAGAGAGAGAGAGGGTTATGGTGGCACCTATAGTCTAAAAGATGGTAGAAACTAGACTTAGATGATTTAGACATGTATAGAGATGACATGTGGATTATGTAGTAAGAAGAGTAGATCAGATGAATGAGAGTCAAGTTACAAGAGGAAGGGAAATACCTAAAAAAACTATAAGAAAAACTATTACGAAGGTACTAGTGATTAATGAGTTGAAGAAACACATGGTTTTTAATAAAACATTATGGCATTGTTTAATTCATGTAGTCGATATATCCCACATAGTTTGATAAGGCTTGGTTATTGTAGTTTAGTGGCTAGAAATTAACCCTTAAGGTGAATAGGTGGAGAATTTGATGTTCAAACTCCGACCCTTGTATATCACAATATCCCTACCAACTAAGCTATACCAACAGGGACAACAATAGTGTTATATTACTTATATAGTTTTTGGAAAGTAGGGAAAAATTAAGTTATAAAAATGTGTTGTCAAATAGAGTGAAACAATTCACAAAAACTTCATGTATGTATGAAACGATTTATATATGCATGTTAAACGATTCACTTAAAAAATCAGCAAAAATATTTTTCTACAAAACGAGTGAAGAGATTCACTATATGAAGTGAAATGATTCATATTTTTCCCTAACAGTGTGAAACGATTCACTTCATAGAATGAATGCAAGGTTTCCAAATATGCCACCTAGATATGATTGTGAAGTTAGAATGATAGGAGCTACCTAGATACACAAATTATATCCAAAAGTTTTGACATCTAATCAAAACCACAACTAATCCTAATTATAAGAAATAAAACTAAGGTTTAAATGCACTCAAACACTCCCCTTTTTTTATGATGGAAAAACTTAGAACCAAACTAGGTTGAATTTGTGACGAATTTGTAAAAGCTCCCCTTCAATGTGTGCATGACACTTGGTGGAATCTTCTCCCCTTTTGACATTATCAATTTAAATACAAGCATAGACTCACATCACATCACTAAGAATATGCACTTACGTATGAAGGTGAGAAAAACACAAGAAGGGGCATTGAATTGTGTTGACTTTTTCTGGTTCCTTTTCTGTGTGTTAAAAAGTTGTTTAGAATCAGAGGTATACAGATTCTGATACAGAGTCCGAGTGTAGCGGATAAAGTATAGAAACACAAAGATAAAGGCAGAGAGAGAGAAGGCAGACACAAACCAATTTTATACTGGTTCCTCCCACAACCCAGGAGTAGTCCATTCCCCTTGCACTTCCAAGGGATTTCACTATAATCACTCTGGATTACAAATTACTCAAGGACCCTTCCTAGAGACTTCATATGCTCAAGCACACCTACTCAAGACTTCATTGCTCTAAGACTATTCCTAAAGACTTCTTTTGCTTAAGCACAACTGCTTAAGACTTCCTTGCTCTAGGACTCTACCTAAAGACTTCCTTGCTCAAGAACAACTCCAAGAGACTTACAAATGCTCAAGCACGCAGGAAAGAGACTTTCAATGCTCTAAGGACACTCCTAAGAGACTTATAATGCTCAAGGTTTCACCAGAAGACTTATACACTTAAGCTTCACAAGCTAGAGACTTCTAATTTGTTCTACACTTGATTTAACAATGGTAGCGTATAATGAACAAATGAACCTTTTACAACTCTAGGATTTTTATGATATAAACTTTGATACAAAATTCCTATGTATTTTGCGCTATTAAATTTGACAGAGTAATGGCACAGTAAAATAACAAAGTCTTGTTAATCTTCTTCATGGTCTTCAGCTTCTTTTATAGGCAGGGATTTGAGAGACATTGGAGAAGAGTGCCAGCTCAAATAGAGTCGTTGAGAAGCTTCAATCAAGAACGTTGGCCCTTTGACCGATATAGATAATTATGGTGAATAGTCTTTTGAATTTCCTTTGTTGAAAGAAGAATTATCCGTTGCATTATTTTTGTTCTTGAGGTCCTTTGTCTGTTTGTGCACGTAGACAGAAGAAGACAAAAGAACTGTATTTATCAGACCTTGATAGGGACAGTTCACAGAAGAAGACAAAACCTACGTGGATTCTGTGTCTCTTCGGATTTTCTCAAATATGAGGGGTCATCCAAGTCTGTGGTATGCTTCTGAATCTGATGACCTTCAGAAAGTCTGTTGAGGTAACTCTTCAGCTTCTGTGTGGTATCCGTCTTCTTAGAACGTTGATTTCTAGTTGACCTTCCTTCAGATCTTCTACCATAGTCTTCTTAGCTTTTCTTGGTCCTTTTGATGCTCTTCATATGTTCATCCTTTAATGATATATTATCTCTTTGATTCTGCACACTCGAACATATGCTAGTATTCTAATTGTTCTTCAATACTTTGTTATCATCAAAACCTTAGAGGAATTATGCAATACCCTTCTTATTCCAACAATCTCCCCCTTTTTGATGATAACAAACACAAGTATTTTGAATAATTGTTGTTAATCTAATTAATAGTTAGACTTCAGGGTTTGAGGTTTGCAAGCTCCCCCTGAGTCTGCTAGTCTCAAGTTCTGAGGTTTGCAAGCTCCTTCGGAGTCTGTGATAATCCATTAAGGTGAGGTTTGCAAGCTTCCCCTACGTTCTATCCCGGTTAATTAAATTCATTCTTAATCACTCTTGAGTGCATCAAAACAAATAACAATATAGCATATTAGAACATCAACAAGATATCAGACATTTGGTCACACAGAGGTTTGCAAGCTCCAATTAAGTCCAGTCTGATACCTTATCAGAGTCTGAGAAGATTAACAATTAAACGCAATATTTTTTCATTTTCAATTTTAACTTTATTCAAAAATAAAAGTTTCCTTAGCTTCTAATTAGGCTTGGTGTTCAAATACTCTATTCTTCTCCCCCTTTTGTCATCAAGCAAAATTTATTCAGTATTAACATGATATGCAAGTGATAAAAACATAGACAAAATAGAGAAAGATAAAAAAAAATCTTAAATATATTATAAGAATAGATTAACACTATTCAGCTCAACTTACCATATATTTTAGATAGAGTAAATAACAAAATAAGCTAAGAAACATAAAGAAAACTAAATCCTAAGGTTTGAACTCAGCATCTGATCTAACATTGATTCCTAAGCTATGCTGGCAAATCTTATTGTTATGTGGTCTTCTGTATCTTCAAGTTCTTCAGATATTCCCAGAAACCTTAACAACCTTGAATGTGGAAATGTCACTACATAGGACCTTTTCGTCCAAATCCAGCAATCAAGACTTCATCTCCATCTTCGATGTAGTTTAAGCAACCATCTTGTAATTCTAAGGCTTTCTTCCCATTCTTGATGAGTTAAACCCTAGCACATTTACGAATGGTAGAGTTGCGCTGCTTAGACTGAATCCCCATACTAGATGACCTAATCTCTCGTTCTTTATCTACAGTTACATTCCATATATCATCCAGAGCTTTAAAGATGTTCATCCATCTTTGCATTGCAAGCTGGTCTTATATACCTCACTCGTCCACAATGGATAAAATTTTGGAGTCTTTGTTGACATTATTCATAGCTTATCTTTTGATCAAATAGATACTTATGAGTTCATGATTCAGGATTTTGGTTTTTCTTATGATTCTAAGGAAAACAAAAGAATTTTTCATGGATGCTTTAAAAGACATAGTGAAGAGAGTGGAAAATGAAGAGTGTGACTTTCAATATAAATAGAGTGTCATAACTTTTTATCTCCAGGTGGTTTTTGAAAACAGTAAACGAGGCAAAAACCATTAATGACAAAGCGGAGCGCGAGAAAGCAGTACTCAAAGCATAAACATCATTGCCTACAGGTTATTACCCAATAGTTACAAGCCACGTCAGATACTTACTCAGAAACGTGATACGCAGGTGGACTGGTGTATGAAAAGACAAATGAAGACTTTTCCACTTACGTGTATTGTTAGAGCCTAGATTATCCAACTTCTGTGTCACTCCAAAATTTGTTAAGTATACAGATTCAACTACTTGTCCTAGATGCTCATAGAGACTTTGATCAGAGTAGCTTCTGAATCCTTTTCAGATTTTGTGTTATCACTCAAGGACAAGTATCATTCTGAGATAAAGTGCATGTTCAGATTCTTTTTAATAAATTCAAATCTTTAAACAGTCAATGGTTTTGTAAATATATCAACCCATTGATGATATGTATCAATGAATTGTATGTATATGACACCTTTCTGAACATAATCTCTTATGAAATGATGTTTTATCTCAACTTGGCTCTTGAGTGAAAAATTGGATTCTTGGACAGACATATAGCAGCAGTATTATTGCAGTGAACTGGGATATTGCTTTCACATATCTGATAGTCTTATAACTGATGTTTCATCCAGAGCAGTTGTGTGCACCAACTTGCAGCTGAGATATATTTTGCTTTTGTTGTGGACAGTGCAATAGTGCTTTGTCTCTTACTTTCCTAAGATATCAAGTTCTCACCAAGGAATTGACAATTTCCACTGGTGGATTTTCTTTCGATTCTATCTCCAACATAGTCAGCATCATAGAATCCAACTAGCTTATAATCCTGAGATTTCTTGTACAGAATTCCAAGATTAGTTGTTCCTTTCAGATACTTGAAGATCCTCTTAACAACTGTTGAATGGGACTATCTAGGATCTGACTGGAATCTTGAACACAGACAGACACTAAATAAAATATATGGCCTGGAAGTTGTTCGATAAAGTAAGGAACCTATCATACCTCTGTACAACTTCTGATCTACCTTGCTGCTTGATTCTTCTTTGCTCATATTGTAGTTTGGATGCATTGGAGTAGCCATCAGTTTATAATTTTCAAGTTTGAACTTCTTTAGAAGCTCCTTTGCATATTTAGATTAATGAACGTAGACTCCATTTTTACATTGGTTGATTTGAATACCAAGAAAGAACTTTAATTCTCCCATCATACTCATTTCAGACTCAGTCTACATAGTCTAAGAAAACTCCTTGCAAAGAGCAGCATTAGTAGAGCCAAAGATGATATCATCAACATATATCTGAACAATTAGAATATCTTTCTTTAATGTCTTTCTGAAGAGAGTGGTATTAACCTGTCCTCTTTTAAAACCTTTTTCAAGCAAGAAATTACTTAGTCTATCATACCATGCTCTGGGAGCTTGTTTCAGACAATATAGTGATTTCTTGAGTTTGAAAACATAATCTGGGTGTTTCAAATCTTCAAACCCAGGAGGTTGTTTTACATAAACCTCTTCAGAAATGACACCGTTCAGAAAGGCACTCTTAACATCCATTTGATATAAGATGATACCATGATTGACAACATAAGACAAAAGTAGTCTTATTGCTTCCAACCTAGCAACATGTGCAAAGGTCTCTGTGTAATCAATTCCTTCCTGCTAACTATAACCTTGTGCTACCAGCCTTGCTTTGTTTCTTATTACTTCTCCTTGTTCATTAAGCTTATTTCTGAAGACCCACTTTGTTCCAATGATGTTCTTCTGAGGAGATTTGACAACTAGATCCCAAAGATCATTTCTTTGGAACTAATTCAAGTCTTCTTGCATGGCTACAATCTATCCATCATCTGCTAGTGCTTCATCAATTGAGGTAGGCTCAACTAGAGAGATTAGTCCTTTCATGGATTCATTTTTGAATGTTGATCTTGTTCTCAAAGGACTGTCTTTGCTTCCAATTACAAGCTCTTCTGGATGTGATGACTTGTATTTCAAGGTTCTTTTGGATTGAGTGACTTCTACTGGATCATCATGGGCTTCTTCCTCAGAATCGTCACCATCTGGATTCGCTTCTGGGATTGCATCAGTTTCGGGTACTTCAGATGTGTTGACAGATTCTGGGACATTTGTGGCAGGTTCAAACGCTTGTATAAAGTCTGATAAGTCTTCTAATACATGTATTTTTGCAAAAATTTCAACCAGCTCTGACATTTTATCATCAGGCGCTTTTCGTCAAATCTGATGTGTATTATGAAGGGATTTAAGAGGGGTTTTTCAAAAATTTAATCCTCTTAGCGGAACAAATCCCATTGAAACGGGTCTTGATTAAATCATTAATCACAAATCAAACACATACTTAAACACTTTAAGGATTCATGTGTTTACCTCTTGAAGCGCAGAACCTTTGTAGCAGAATTGTTTCTGATCACTAGCAAAGCAACGTAGCGATGCCTCTATTCAGTCCACACGAATAGAACTTCTCCGATGACCGGTGCTAGCCAATTCCAATGGAGATTCAGAGAGAACAGGGTTTAGAGAGCGGCGGCTAGGGTTTCACAACTTTTGTGAATTAGGTTAAGCGTTTCAAAAAGTATGTAATGCTTAAACACAAGGGTTCTATTTATAGAACCACTTGTGTGCTCAACAAGCCAAGCACTTAAATACACCGTACCTTACGGTGCACCATATTTCACTTAAACACACCGTACCTTACGGTGGACCGCGTTTCTCTATTTTTCATAAATTAAATAATAAGTCATACTTAATTATTTAATTACTAATAAGTCCTACTTATTATTTTATAAATAAGTCTTGCTTATTTATTTCTCTCATCTATCTGTCCTTTGTGTGTGACCCCTATAGGTTCCCGTAACGTTGGCAATAATCTTAAAACACATATTTAATATTATAAACAGTGAGTGGTATCTAGCAACACATCACTGCTACCCAAGTGACGAGAATGTCATGTGATCTGACGAAACCTTTCTGTGATAATGATCATGTGTATAATTACCCCTTTACCCTCATGTCTATATTGAACACAAAGCATAGACCGTGTCATCCTTGTCTAGTTCAATATTGGGCCCATAGACATTTCTCCTGTTATGTAGGAGGGGCAAATTCCATCTAGGTCACTCATGTCCCTTAGCATGATTCATGGAGTACCCATCAACCAACTTTATAGTCATCCTCTTACAGACAACGTTTGAATGGTGATAAAGCACTCGACTCCTACATCTAGGATACATAGTGGTTTCAGGTCAAAGGGTGGAATACACCACTATCACTATGAGAATATCTTATGACACTTTTCATAACTTTTACTATGTAGTATTCTCATGGCGAGTCAATCCAGTATAAATATTACTCCTAATATTTATACCTATGTGAAGACTTGATAACTCTTTATCTATGATCCGTGAGATGTGATCATCAGTCTACCCACATAATAATCTCTATGCTTTAATGTTATCCCATTTCACAATAAAGCTTGACTACGGATAATTTAAGAATAATGTCATTTTGTTTAATGGATCTCACGATTAAGTCACACTTAATGCTCCATTAAACAGACTAATTATTCTATGGAACTTATTATTTTGAAACTGAACAAAAGAATAAATAAATGCCTTATATATATATATATATTCATAAATATATATATATATATATGTATATATATATATATATATATATATATATATATATATATATATATATATATATATAAGTCATGATACAAAGCCAAATCCAATCAAAATAGATTGGCTATTAGGGCTTACTCCAACAATCTCCCACTAGCACTAAAAGCCAATCAAATATTAGCTCAATATATATTGGTCAAATGTTAGCATCAAGCACACTATGTGCAAGATACTCTACTAGCAGATAAGGAACCTTTCCTATGTTGGTAGGTTGTACTTCTTTCAATTTCCACTTTCGATCTTCTATCAAAAGGAAATTGAAGTGTCAACATATACATTTGAATCATTGGTGAGATCTAGTTTTCATTGCTTGCAAAATTAAACCAATTTCACCTCAGATGGGATCCATGGAATCCGCAACGCAATAAACACATGTTTTCGCTCATTTATGAGCTAAACGATTCAAATCATATATTTGACATCTGTAATAGAAACAACAACTATCTAAAGCTTGTACTTTTACAAATTTTATAGTTTATATCTAAGCATAACATTTATTCCAGATTGCGATCTGGATATACTGTACACAGATATGAAAGTTGTCATCATTGTAACTCCTTTACGATGTTCCTTTTCATCTGTGTTCAAGAAACAATCCTAAGTCCTTTAAGACATCCAAGGATATTCTTGAAGGTATTCTAGTGTCGAACACTAGAATCAATTTTGGTACAAATTAGAAATAATTTTCTAACCATGTCTCACATGTGTAGATAAATTGTTTTGGTGACTAGTATGTCATCCACATACTCCACCAAACTAATATCAATGCTCCCACTAATCTCCTTGTGTGCACAAGATTTAAATTTGTTCTTTTATTAATCTAAGTTTTCATAAAACTCTATTAATAAAATAAACAATTCAACTTCGAGAAGCTTGTTCTAATTCATAAATGAATTTTGTAATACATGTACCTTTCTAGTATCCTTTGGATTAACAAAATCCTACATATGTCAAATACATATATAACGTTATTCCAAGTAAGGAATACAACCTCGTTATCCATCTTTCAGAACACGTATTATACAACAATGACAAGCGGGATCGCTAGGTATAAGCATTGCAATGATGTAATGATTTTGTCATGATTTGCATCATGAGTTGCATGAAGCCTTCTACAGTCAATCACATCTTAAAGGTATTCTTAATACCATCCATGTCAGTTTTATATAAGAAAACCCACATTCATCTTATGAGTCATACTCATTGGATGATATAACCAATATCCATATATGGTTTGTGTACATAGATTCTCTATAAGATCCCAGGGCATCTAGCCACTTCACCGTATTCAGGTCATTTAAGACCTTCTAGTAAGTCGGGGCTCATCCTCCATGAGTATCATATCACTTTTTTGAGTCATGACAAAATCATGTTTCTCATCCTAGTGATATGTCATATCAGACTCATCTAGATCTTGTGCTACTCGAACTAGTGATTTAACAACAACCCTTTGTTGAATCAGGTCATGTTCCATTCTTAGAGAAACATGTATTTTGTGGTACTTGACTTAATTCAAGTTCTACATCACTCCCACTGGCTCTTGCAGAGACACACTACTTCAAGAGGAATACTCCAGATCCAGAGACAAACGACTTTTGTCATATAAAGTGATGTACAATTAGTATCCCTTATTTTTCCTTAGGGTACCTCCGCAAATATACATTTGTCTAATTTGGAATATAGTTTATCTAATAAACTTTATAACCCCAAATTATCATAAAGTCAGACTAGGTACTCTTACCTCCATATCTAATATGGTGTCTTTATAATTACCTCAATTGGAACTTATAGTGGGGAAAGAATAACTGTAATTTAATCCATTTCAAGAGTCATGGAGTTATAATCGAACTATTTTAGATCGAGTCATGTCAAACATGAAGCGATATAAATTATCAATTTACTCCTTAATTAAGTATTAACCATCATGACATACTCATATGATCTTTATACTTTTCAAAATTATTCCTTTACTCCATCATTGAACTCTTTGAACCAATTCAAAGATTTCTAACTCGTGTCAAACACATATTTACATTTACTAATCTAATCAGTAAAGTAAATGAAGTAAGAGAAATAAATATCTCTAGCAAATGTGTTTGGTGATCCATATACATCATATGTATATTGATTCGAATAAATCAGATGTTCTCTAACACTGAAATTTTTTAAAGGAGGAACTCATATCCTTCAAATGATAAGATATCAAATGAGTCCAATAGTTCATATTCATGGAATCTGAAATTGTGAATCACACTTCTTTGCAACAATAATGCCGATGATATACAAAAGGTCCAAATCTCATTTGATCCTTTCCTCATATGTTATAGACCAGCTTATCAAGATCATGGAACTCAAATCCATTACTTGATTAGCACACTTGTATAGCAAACATTATTTGGATAATAGGTCAACGTTTGTCTTTTATTCAAGTACACAGTCATTCTCTTGTCGATACAAGATATATGATTTAATGCTTCTATTTTATGGAATTTAATAACAATTATTTGGTTCCATATCAAGTTAAATTTAAGTCCAAACATTAGCTTCTATGTCAATGAAACAATTTGTTCCATTCTAGACATAGGTGGACTTCACTTATAGTTAATGTCTTGTTTCCTTAAAAACTCTATATTTCAACAAATATGAGATCAATCATCAAGTATCATATACTTATGATGCAGAAGTAGAAATTTAACCTTATATAACCATATGGGCAAAGAAGAAGTCTTACCTCTTTCTTATATTTTGACTCTTTTCAAAACAATAACAGTTTTTCTTGTACTTAGAACAATTCTCAATTCTTGTACCAATTCAGAAACTCCTTTTTGAAGATTTTGTTCTTTATAAGAACATTTAACAATATAATAAAATGCATATGCCAAAGAAATTCTAAATACAGAAAATAAATAAAATAAATGTATCATGATTTAAAAACATATTTAATTAGGTCTTTAATTAAATATGCACCCACTATTTTACTCAAAACAAATGACCTTCAACATTTGATTCGGAAAATCTCATTGGAAGATTTTCTAGTGGGTTGAAATCCATATTTCACTTCGTTTTGAGTCAGCGAGGGCTGATCCCCCAAAACTTAGCTATTTAGGTAGGAACTCCTTCCAATTGTATCTCATACAACTTTCAAACCATTTGGGCGAGTAACTCCTTACTCTAATCTATCATATAGATGTTCCCAAACATTGCTTCTAAATATATTTTAATATTATTAAAATAATTTAGTTAAGTTAGACCCAAAGAATAACAGTCGGGTAAATGGAATTACCTCACCGCAACTTAATAGTATAGAAAGTGCACTTCGCTAGGGCGAACCCACACTACTCGAGACTAGTCTTGAAGGGTGTTATCCTTTGGAAAGCAATTAACTTAATATTCTATTTGAAGTTAATATATTTTTAATCTTATTAAAATAACTTAGTTAAGTTAGACCCAAAGAATAACAGTCGGGTAAATAGAATTACCGCACCTCAACTCACTAGTATAGAAAGTGCACTTCGCAGAGGCGAACCCACACATTTCGATATTAGTCTTGAAGGGTGTTATACTTTGAAAATCAATTAACTTCAATTCTATTTGAAGGATTTTTATTAAGTTTGATCTCATCGACATGTGTATCTCATACACATGTCTCTTAAGATACATGACATTCATGCTCATGGATAGCAAGTATATAAAAACATTTAAAACATACATGCTAACATTTATCTAAAACATGTTAAGCATACATCTCATACATGCGCTAACTAAACATACATTTCATGCATCACATACATAAAATAAATTAGGTAGTATGGTTATGACCTCCTAACGCGTAAGAATTAAATAAACTACTTTATTACAATTCTTTGACCCACGAGCAAGCTTCAAAAGTTTCTCCATCAGAATCATCTTTTGGCGTCGTCTTCTCTTCAACTCTTGAAGCAATTACAATATTTAACTCTTAAATAAATTAATAAATCAAACGACACACAGGTCGTATTTAAATAAAATAAATCACGACACGCAGGCCGTATTTAAATAAAATAAATCACGACACGCTGCCCGTATTTAAAAGAATTAAATCATGACACGCACATCATATTTTATTTAAATGAATAAATGCCAAAGTAAACTAAGGTCATAACCATATACCTTAAACTTAATGATAAAAAATAATAACTATTTATTATTATCATTAAACAATTATAAAGTCAATCAAGATTTGGAATAATATTTTGACCGAGATATATGCCATATAAAATTGATTCATATATATATTTATATATTTGAAACTATTTCAAATTCAATCTGGTCATAAATAAAATTAAAATATGTAAATTTTAGGACCAAATCTAAAAGATCATATCCGACATTGAAACTCTTTCAAAATCATGATTCTTTTAAATTAGAAACAAATTATGTAAAAATCATGCAAATCTTTTAAATAAATTCAAAATCATACATGACATTGAAATTATTTCAAATCATGACATTTTAAATTTACTATCAAATAAGGATCGTTTACTACCATTTCAAACAACTTTTGAAAAACAATCCAAAAAGGTAGAATTTTTATTTATGTAATTACAGTAATATTGACACTCAATAATTATTATAATTAAATCTGCTTTATTTAGGCAATCAATCTGTTTCCAAAACAAATTATGGTGCTAAAATTATGCAAATATTTTACTACCAAATTCAAAAGATCATATCTGATATTGAAACTTTTCAAAATCATGATCCTTTTAAATTGGAAATGAATTAAACTAAAGATATGAAAATCTTTAATTACCAAATTCAAAAGACCATATCTGATATTGAAACTCTTTCAAAATCATGATCTTTTAAATCTACCTTTCTCGAATTGAATTAATTAATTAAACATTATGATCGATCACACTACGCAGATCACACTACATCAATAGTTTCAAGGATTGTTTGTTTAGCATGAACAATCGGATCTTTGATGCTTCACCAGATTCGGATATTGAAGCTCAATCTCACGAATTGTTCAAATTCACAACAATCTTTCGAAAGCAATTGACGAATGATACAACCATAATAATACAACTCTTGTATAGTTAGGTAACCTAATACGACGATCAAACATCAATAGTTTTAACAATTGTTTGTTCAGTATGGACAACCGGATCTTTGATGCTTCACCAGAATCGGATATCGAAGCTCAATCTCACGAATTGTTTACAAATTCACAATCAATTATATAAAACATATTGAACGAGTGACACAATCAATATATCACATATACTGATGTCATATCAGAATCATATATCAAATATATGATATCGATCAATCAATTTTAATTAATATTTAGTAAAATAATTTTACAAGATTAATTACAAAATAAATATGAAACATTTATTTATACATATCACATATATACAAAATATGTTCTGATTTTATTTCAAATATCACGTTTCCTTTCAAAAACGAAACTATATGCTAATCAATTTCAATCATATTAAAACCGATAAAGCATCAAATCATGTTACGGAACCAACATATTTGAATTCAATGATTTAATCAGAACCAAAAGCTCTGATACCACTGAAGGGATTTAAGAGGGGTTTTTCAAAAATTTAATCCTCTGTGGGGAACAAATCCCATTGAAATGGATCTTGATTAAATCATTAATCACAAATCAAACACATACTTAAATACTTTAAGGATTCATGTGTTTACCTCTTGAAGCGCATAACCTTTGTAGCAGAATTGTTTCTGACCACTAGCAAAGCAACGTATCGATGCCTCTATTCAGTCCACATGAACAGAACCTCTCCGATGACCGGTGCTAGCCAATTCCAACAGAGATTCAGAGAGAACAGGGTTTAGAGAGCGGCGGCTAGGGTTTCACAATTTTTGTGAATTAGGTTAAGCGTTTTAAAAAGTATGTAATGCTTCAACACAAGGGTTCTATTTATAGAACCACTTGTGTGCTCAACAAGCCAAGCACTTAAATACACCGTACCTTACGGTGCACCATATTTCACTTAAACACACCGTACCTTACGGTGGACCGCGTTTCTCTATTTTTCATAAATTAAATAATAAGTCATACTTAATTATTTAATTACTAATAAGTCCTACTTATTATTTTATAAATAAGTCTTGCTTATTTATTTCTCTCATCTATCTGTCCTTTGTGTGTGACCCCTATAGGTTCCCGTAACGTTGGCAATAATATTAAAACACATATTTAATATTATAAACAGTGAGTGGTATCTAGCAACACATCACTGCTACCCAAGTGACGAGAATGTCATGTGATCTGACGAAACCTTTGTGATAATGATCATGTGTATAATTACCCCTTTATCCTCATGTCTATATTGAACACAAAGCATAGACCGTGTCATCCTTGTCTAGTTCAATATTGGGCCCATAGACATTTCTCCTGTTATGTAGGAGGGGCAAATTCCATCTAGGTCACTCATGTCCCTTAGCATGATTCATGGAGTACCCATCAACCAACTTTATAGTCATCCTATTACAGACAACGTTTGAATGGTGATAAAGCACTCGACTCCTACATCTAGGATACATAGTGGTTTCAGGTCAAAGGGTGGAATACACCACTATCACTATGAGAATATCTTATGACATTTTTCATAACTTTTACTATGTAGTATTCTCATGGCGGGTCAATCCAGTATAAATATTACTCCTAATATTTATACCTATGTGAAGACTTGATAACTTTTTATCTATGATCCGTGAGGTGTGATCATCAGTCTACCCACATAATAGTCTCTATGCTTTAATGTTATCCCATTTCACAATAAAGCTTGACTACGGATAATTTAAGAATAATGTCATTTTGTTTAATGGATCTCACGAATAAGTCACACTTAATGCTCCATTAAACAGACTAATTATTCTAGGGAATTCATAAATATATATATATATATATAAAAGTCATGATACAAAGCCAAATCCAATCAAAATAGATTGGCTATTAGGGCTTACTCCAACATATTGATTCTTCTATCACATTAGTTTTAGAATTTTACACTATGTATGCCTTTGACCTTTCAGAGTTAACTAAAAAGGTACACTTTTAAGCCTTGACATCAAATTTAGTCAGATAGATTTTACTGTTCATAATATAACATGTACAACCAAATTGGTGAAAGTAAGAAATACTTGGTTTTCTACCTTTGAATAACTCATATGTTGTTTTGGTCATAATAGGTCTTATATAAATTCTATTTTGTACATAACATGATGTGTTTACAACTTCTGCCCAGAAGCACTTAGCCCTGTGAGTTTCATGGAGCATTGTCCTAGCCATTTCTTGTAAAGATATGTTCTTTCTTTCTACAACCCCATTTTGTTATGGAGTTCTAGGAGAAGAGAACTCATGGAGAATTCCATGTTTTTCACAAAAATTTTCAAATGGCTCATTCTCAAATTCTCCTCCATTATCACTTCTGACCTTAAGAATTTTCAGTTCTTTCTCATCTAGTACTTGAGTGCAGAAGGTGTTGAACATATCATATGCTTCATTCTTGGTTCTGAGAAATTTCACCCAAGTTCATCTGCTATAGTCATCAACTATGACTAACCCATATTTCTTCCAATTGATTGATGTCGTTCCAACTGGTCCAAACAAATCAATGTGAAGTATTTCCAAAGGTCTGGAGGTAGAAACAATATTTTTAGATTTGAAAATAGTTTTGACGATTGTAGTACCCCAATTTTGTCCTAGGCCTTTTAAAACAATCAAAAATCAAAAAAATCAAAGAGGGAGAAAAAGTCAAAGTCAACAAAAGTCAACAGAAAAGTCAACATTTCAAAAATGCTGACTTCGCACTGCGAAGTCTGCGATTTTTCTGCACATTTTTGATGTTTTTGATTTAATTCCAGATTTTGTTGCATATCATTTCCATGTTTATTTTAATCAGCATTCATGGCTATTTGGGCCAAGCAAAACCAGAAATGAGAGACTTGCCATTAATGCCAAGGTTGGAAGCTTTTTCTTCCAACCTATCATGTGACAAGCAAGTGGGCTTGCCCTTGGGCAGCTCTTGTCCCTCCCAAGTGACCTGTTAACCACCCCAAGGTTGCCAGCCACCTGCTTGGTGACTTTTCTCCTGCTTGCTCCCCCCAAAACCAGTCAAACCAGCTGGATTTTTCACTTGAAAAAGCCATGAGTGCCTACCATGTTTTGCAGCAGCTTTTCACCCTCTCACACCAGCCAATTGTAGCCTTTTGTATCCCCCAATCTCTGCACATCACAGTGCACGTTTTTATTGATCAACCATTGAGATTGCAAGGATTGATCCCCAAGCTTGGCCAATTGCATTTCAGCACTATTTCATCAACATTGCTATCCAAAATCTTTGAATTTGTGGCTGAAATCAGGCTGAGTCTTGACCCTTGGCACAAGGCAAGGTTGCCTCTATCCATTAGCATTTAATGCAAAGGTATTCAGCCTGATCCTAGCCCACAAATCAGCTGGATTTTGGGGATTTCTAATGATGAAATTGATTTGGTTTTGGCCTATAAATAGAAGGCAATGCCCAAGGTTCCAAACACTACTGATAACAGCAATTCAAGAGCATTATACACTACTCATTCCAGCTTACAAACACTTACAAACAACCAGAAAAAACACAATCCAAACACAAAGCCTCACAAAGTTCAAAACCATTACCAACATTCAAAACTTTTGCAAGAACCTTCAATCAATTCAAATCCATTGCAGCTGGAGCTTTGCTAAGGATCTCTGTAAGTTTCCAAGCTTTTGTTTTGCATTTTCAATTGTGTTTGCATAGCAATTTTGGTTCAAAACCTTTTGGTTCTAAAAAACCCCTTTTGAATTTCAAAGAAATCCCAAGGTTTTCAAAACATCAAAACTGGTTTGTCCAGCCTTTTTCATCCCAAAAACTCAAAGCTTTTCACCCACCTAAAAGGTCCTGAGTGTGTTCAGAAGTTGTTTCTGAACAAAAGTTCAGAAACAGCTTCTGAACTCAAAAATTCGCATACTTCGCAGTGCGAAGTCATGGTCGCAGTGCGACCATGACAGAACTCAGAATCTGATTTTTGGTGTCCAAATGGCCAATTTTTGAGGTTCTAGCCCAAGAGCTCAGAACCTAAGAGTTTTTAAACCCATGTTTTTCAATCCATAACAAGGATTTTGCACAATTTTGACAAATTCACAAGTTCGTATGACATTTTGTGGATAACTTGTAAAACAAGTTATGTTCCCAAACTTTCAAAACCATATGAACAAACCAGCAATGTTCATCATTTTAATCCAAACTTGAACAATAAATATTGTTCATGATTTTCAAAACTCAAGCGTGAACATACGCCAAATTTGTTCGCTTTTCAAAACAATTCGCAAAACGAGCCGAACTTGTGCGTTTTCTAGCAAAATTGCTAAATCTTTCCACTTTGGGTTTCAAACCAAATGTTTTGACATACCTTGGGATTTCTAAAAGAATTCTTCCCAAAAACTTGAATGAAAAAGGGATGGTGTGACGTATGTCTCTCCATTGCCCCGACTGTACGAACGCGTGACGTATGTCTCGTCGTTCGGACAATCGTCATTCCTTTTTTCAATGTATCCAACCATAACCAAACCAAAATCTTGGCCCCTTGTGGTCAATCCGAACCTTTTGGTCCCCCGTGGCCATTAGATTCGATCCCCCGACTCGTTTGAGTCACTCGGTCAATGTTCGACTCGTCCGAGTCCATTGTACCTGTTCTTGATCTCAGTGGATCAATCGAACAATCGCCCGACTCGTTGGAGTCCACTCGGTCAATGATTGACTCGTTTGAGTCCATTGCACCTCTCTTGGTCCCATAGCGACCAATTCGAACCCTTTTACCCTAACGGACGTACCTTTTAACAATTCTAGTGCGATTCGTGAACAAACGCTTAATAAGTCTCCCAAGCGCGAGCATACAAGCTACGTTTTAATCGCAAGAATTCGGTTAAAACATCGTCCATTTAAAATTAACCAACATATGTACGTTTTTCTACCAAAGAACTACGTACGCTTTGAATTCTCCGACTACCGGGAGATACGTAGGAGCAAGATCGACATCTTGTCAAGCGCAATAATAAAAACTTTCTTTTTTTTCCCTTTCGTTTGTTTTTATCTCTTTCCACCCCCTTTTATTATATTTTGACATAGATAAGCATGCGCGCGAAACATTTAAAAACAATTTAAGCTTTAGCCAAATAGAAGGTTGCCGTTGAGTACAACGGACGTGAGGGGTGCTAATACCTTCCCCTTGCGTAATCGACTCCCGAACCCGACAATGGTTGCGATGACCATCCTTTCCTCATCGTCAAAGGGTTTTATTATCGTTTCCCTTTAAACATAAAAAAAAACTTAAGGGTTTATCAACGTTCCCTTTACACAAAAACTTTGGTGGCGACTTCACAAAGGCCCTCCGAGCGTTTACGAACGACCTCGGGGGATTTGCACGTTTTTTAAACGAGGTGCGCACAGCTGGCGACTTCACTGGGGAACCTTTTCCCACTAGCGAGTCAAGCCTAACTTATTTGGCTTTTAAGCCAATTGTTTTTATTTTCTTTGCGCCATGCTTATTATTTTATTCATACATGTCATATGCTTTATGTTTATATTTGCTTTATTTTTTGCTTTATATTCATATCATATATATATATATATCAAATGTGGGGGTTACTTGGGTGATGTTACTCCACATTGTTCGGGTTAATGCCGGACGTGTGAGGCTCTCTACCCGAGCTTGAGAAAAAAACTAAGTTAGAAGGAGGTTGTGTGCGGAAGCCCGCGTTGACGTATGTCCGTGAGGTAGGATGCCCAACCCCGCTTAGATGAGATTTTCACGTGGAATTAATTGAAGTCATGTCGACGTATGTCCATAGACAACCCTAATTCCATGTGAGGTCTATGACTCTAAGGACCTCTTCTTGGGAGATTTCACAATTTAGAGCCTACATGTGAGGATGGGGGGAAGTTCCGAACCTTCATAAACCATACCCTTGCATATCATTTGCATTCATGAAAGTAATTTTCGCATCATTTTGCTTTATAGGAGTTTAAAAAGAACAAACAAATATTAGCAAAAAGAAATATGGATTCCGGGAACAAAAACACGCTCGTCTTCAAGCTCAAGATTCCTAAGCCAAGCACAACTGTTCCCAACAAAGTGGAGGAAGAGCTCAAGGCTAAAATTCAAGACTTAGAATTGAAGCACCTCCAAGCTTTAGGAGAAATTACTAGGACGAAGAGAGATCGTGATGAAGTAACAAACTCTCTCCTAGTGTGCCAAAAACGGCTAAGAATCTCCGAAGGGAAGAGAGATTGGATAGGAGGCGGCTTGGTTAGTGCGGATGCCAACCTTGTGGCCAAGGACGAAGAGTTGGAAAGAATCTTACATTCCAACCAAGAG
Source organism: Medicago ruthenica (assembly GCA_018208015.1). Lineage (NCBI taxonomy): Eukaryota > Viridiplantae > Streptophyta > Magnoliopsida > Fabales > Fabaceae > Medicago > Medicago ruthenica. The sequence goes on from CM031378.1 coordinate 50,469,265, forward strand.
CTCAAGAAATTCGGCGAACTAGCCATCGAAGCTCAACGGAAATGGAGGTTGAAATTTCAAGAGAAAAATCAACAGCTCCAAGAAGTAGTTAAAGACTACAAAGAGCAGCTTCAAGCCGAACGCGTCCAACGGAAAAGACATGAGAGCCTTTCTCATCAAGGGAGGCTAAAGTGCAATCGTCTCGAAGAAGACATCAAGAAATTCGAAGAGTACTTCGACGAGATTGCAAGAGCTCACGGGGACCATATTGCACAACTACATGATGAAATTAGAAGTGCAAGAGTCAAGCTAGACCAGCGCAAGGAAGTAATTGAGTATGTATGGCAAGACGCCACCCGATTAAGTGAGGATTTCACTAAATTGGTTGCATTCTCAAATTTGGTAATCACCCAACTTCCAAAGAGGCTAGCGGAGGCCGAGATGGTCATGCCCTACTTTGTCATTCCTATGGAGATCCAGAAGTTTATGAAGTTCTGCAAGGACACCATAGATTTCTATAGGGAGGAGATGAGCAAAGCCGAGAAGCGAGCGGCTATTTGATTTGTAATAACATTAGTTACACTTTGTAAACGAATGTTATTTAATCAAATATATTTTGAAGCATTATCAATTTCCCGGTCTTTAATATTTCAAATTGTTAATATTAATTGTGCACCTTTAAACTCCTCCATAAAGCAAAATAAAATAAAAAACGCATATTTTGCATACTCATCGCATACATACATCCACATGCATCTTCATGCATTTTTTCAAAAAAAAAAACTCATTCATTTCCCTAAAAACAGTTCAAAGCAATCATAGCCCGAAAACCCCGAAAGCCCTCGGTCCAAGAACCAGATCTCCAACACTCGTACGGAACACGAGCTAACAAACAAAGGATCATGGACAATTTGGAACAAACCCAAGCGGCTTTGAGAGAAGAGGTTGATGGAATGAAGGGAAAGATGGATCAGATGCTAGAGTTAATGCAAACTCTATCGGCACGAGAAAGTAATCCTCACCCAGTAACGGATGCATCCAATGTGCAATGGCCTCTTTACGGTTTACCTCCGGATTATACCCCACCATTTGAAAATGAGGGCCATGGACTACCTCCAACACCGCTCACAATCCCCGTAAGGAATGAAGAGCGTCGTCCTCAAAGAACTTCCACTACTCAGCATGAAGTAATTCCCCATGATGTGGAAAATAGCCAGCCAAGGCAGTCTGCTCCCGACACCACCCACCAAGACAACGATACCACCCAAATGTATCGAGTTTTGGAAGAAAGGTTGAAAGCTGTCGAAGGGTTCAGTTCATACAGTGCCCACAACGCTTTGGACATGTGCCTAGTGCCCGACGTGGTAATCCCTCCGAAGTTCAAAGCACCGGACTTCGAGAAGTACAAAGGAATTCAATGCCCTCGGAACCATCTAAGGATGTTCTGTAGGAAGATGGCAGCTTACGCAATGAACGAGAAACTCATGGTGCATGTGTTTCAAGATAGTTTAAGCGGAGCGTCCTTGGATTGGTACATGCAGCTTGAGCGTACCCATGTCCAAACTTGGAAGGATCTAGCCGATGCCTTCCTAAAGCAATACAAATATAATTTGGACATGGCTCCAAATAGGATGCAACTACAAAACCTCCTGCAAAGAAGCAATGACTCCTTCAAGGAGTACACTCAGCGGTGGAGAGAACTAGCTTCTCGTGTACAACCACCACTATTGGAAAGAGAGCTTGTCGACACCTTTATGGGCACACTTCAAGGCCCATATTACGACAAGATGATTGGAAGCACGTTTGCTGGTTTCTCCGATCTAGTCATGGTTGGTGAAAGAATAGAGGACGGAGTAAAGAGGGGAAAGATCCAAGGCCCTCTAGAAGCTCAAAGTGGAGCTAGAAGACCCCCCAACAACTTTCACAAAAAGAAAGAGGGGGAGACAAATGCCGTTCTAGCGGGACAATCTTGCCCACCACCAAATCAAATGCCTCACTACCACTATCCTTATGTGGCAGCAGCGATGGCTCAAGGGCGTTACTCACCTCAAGTGATTCCCGCAACTCCACCTCGACAACCAGTAGTGTTGCCTCAAAATCAACAACAACAACAACAAGGCGGGTACGCATCAAGGAATCAAGCGGGCCCGAGGAACAGTTATTATAATAGGCAGTTTGATCCTGTACCTATGCCTTATGGTCAAATCTTGCCATATCTAATCCAAAAGGGTATGGTCGAAACAAGACTACTACCACCAATGTCGCCACCATATCCACAGTGGTACGACATGAATGCCAAATGTGATTTCCACGCAGGAACCGTGGGACACAATGTCGAGAACTGTAGAGTCTTCAAACACAAGGTTCAGGACCTTATTGACAAGAAGCTGTTATCCTTCAAAGAGGAGAACCCCAATGTAAAAAATAACCCATTGTCGGGGCATGCGGGTCCCTCTGTAAATGCGGTGGAGGAACAAGAGGACTTTGGTCCAGTCAAAAGGGTAGCCAATGTTAAGACTTCCTTGTCAACCATAAGGGAGCATTTAACCGGCTTTGGTTTGTTCGAGGAAATGCACGCCAACTGTAAAGCCTGCAAGGTCAACCCGAACGAGTGCGAAGAGTTGAAGAGCTGTCTTCAAGAGCTAATGGACCAAGGTTGGATCCAAATTGGCTATATAAAGGATGGCACAGACGTTGCTACCTTAGAGTCTAACGACCCAAAACCTCTCGAAATCCCATACCAAAGGAGAGAGGTAGCAATGACCATACAGCCCATAACATTCCACGTACCTGCACCCTTCTCTTTCGAAAGCACGAAGAGGGTACCATGGAATTACCAACCTGTGGCCTATGTGGAAGGAAAACCACTAGCCAAAATTGAGCCCAGCATCACTAACATTACCGGTGTTGGAGGAATAACCAGAAGTGGTAGAGTCTTCGCTCCGAAAGAACTCGGGAAGACGCCAGCCGTACTACCAAAAGAGCCACTCAAAGAAAAGAGTGTGGAGGAAGAAGAGAACCAAGTGGGGCCCTCTCAAAAGACAACCCCGCAAAAAGAGGCCGAAGAGTTCCTAAGGATAATCCAAAAGAGTGAGTATAAAATCATTGACCAGCTAGGTCAAACTCCCTCCAAGATCTCCATGCTATCCTTACTACTATGCTCGGAAGCACACCGAGAAGCACTGCTGCGGATCCTTAGTGAGGCACATGTCACCAAGGACATTCCTGTGGACCAATTCGACGGGATAGTCGGAAATATTACCTCAAGTAGGTATTTGGGTTTCAATGGCGATGAGCTACCCGACGAAGGGCACATTCATAACCGCGCCTTACATATCTCCGTGAAATGCATGGACCACATCCTCTCACGAGTGCTAGTGGACACGGGGTCATCATTGAATGTCATGCCCAAGACTACCCTCCTCAAGCTATCATGTGAAGGGACAGTAATGAAGCCCAGTGCCTTGGTCGTAAAAGCTTTCGATGGGTCAAGAAGAGCCGTCGTAGGAGAGATCGATTTACCAGTCCAAATTGGGCCCAAGGTTTTCATCATAACCTTCCAAGTCATGGATATTAATCCAACATACAGTTGTCTTCTCGGACGACCATGGATTCATGCGGCCGGAGCCATTACCTCTACTCTGCACCAGAAACTGAAGTTCATCATTGATAACCAAATGATTGTAGTTTCCGGGCAAGAGGACATGATGGTAAGCCATCTCTCATCATTCCGTTATATAGAAACGGACGAAGAAGCTGTGGATGTCCCATTCCAGTCTTTGGAAGTGGCGAATGTCGTGACTTTGAGCTCGAAGCCCAAGGAAGAGGCTAGGACAGCCATGTCATCGTGGAGGGCAATAAGAGAGGCCCTAGAAGAAAGCCGACCCACCGGATGGGGCAAGTTAGTGGACATACCGGAGAAGAAGAATCGCTTCGGGTTGGGGTATCATCCATCAGCCGAAACTTTCTCAAAGCCTCCAAAACAAGGGATCCTCCCCATTTCAGAAACATTCATCAGTGCGGGGTTTATCAATGAAGATCAAGTTGCCCTACTTGAAGACGTAGATGAAGACGTGCCTGACTTGGTGTACCGTTGCGCTTCGGATGAAGCTTTGAACAATTGGAGGGCTATCGCAATTCCCGAGATCGTTACCAGGATCAAGTAATAAACCATGTTTGTTTTTTTACTTTTAAAAAAAAAATCATTTAGCTCTGCCCAAGGCAAATGATTAGTCGTGTGGGGCCCCCATGTTTTAAAAAGTTATTTTCGATCATGAATAAAATCACTCTTTTATGTTCATTTGAGTCTTTTTCTTTTTGCATTTGTTTTAAAAAAATTTTTTCTACAAAAAGCCTAAAAAAAAAATCATCATACTCATGCAGATCTACAAATCCACCCTCCAAAAACAACACTGCCTTAATCCCTTATGACTTCGATTTCCCGATTAATCAAACGGAAGATGAGGAAGAGGACGATTATGAACCGCCTGAAGAATTGTCCAGACTTGCAAATCAAGGGAATAGGGTAATACAACCTCACCAAGAATCAGTTGAAAAGGTCAACTTGGGGACCGAAGAGGATAAGAAAGAGGTCAAGATAGGAGCCTCCCTGCATGAAGATGTGAAAGGAAAATTGATTAAGCTTCTGCAAGAGTACGTGGACGTATTCGCTTGGTCGTATCAAGACATGCCGGGTTTAGACCCTAACATCGTCGTACACAAGCTGCCACTTAAGCCGGAATGCCCGCCAGTAAAGCAGAAATTGAGAAGAACTCGACCTGATATGGCTCTCAAGATTAGAGAGGAGGTCAAGAAGCAATTCGATGCCGGCTTCTTAGCCGTAACCAAGTATCCAACATGGGTTGCCAACATTGTGCCAGTTCCGACGAAGGATGGCAAAGTCAGAATGTGTGTAGATTATCGGGACTTGAATAGAGCAAGCCCGAAGGATGATTTCCCGCTACCACATATCGACATATTGGTGGACAACACGGCCCAATTCTCAGTCTTTTCCTTTATGGATGGCTTCTCGGGATATAACCAAATCAAGATGGCTCTAGAGGATATGGAGAAAACCACATTCATTACCCCGTGGGGGACATTCTGCTATAAGGTAATGCCTTTCGGATTAACAAATGCCGGGGCAACATACCAAAGAGCAATGGTGACTCTTTTCCATGACATGATCGATAAGGAAATTGAGGTCTACGTCGACGACATGATTGCCAAATCCCAAACGGAGGAGGATCATCTAGTCCATCTACAAAAACTTTTCGAACGTCTGAGAAAATTCAAGCTGCGCTTAAATCCTAACAAGTGCACATTTGGCGTTAGATCCGGAAAGTTATTGGGCTTCATCGTCAGCCAAAGAGGTATCGAAGTGGATCCTGATAAGGTAAAGGCCATCCAAGAAATGCCAGGGCCAAATACCGAGAAAGAAGTCCGGGGTTTCTTAGGAAGATTGAACTACATCGCTAGGTTCATCTCACACATGACAGCTACCTGCGAACCAATCTTCAAACTGCTAAGGAAAAACCAAGCCGTTCATTGGAATGAGGATTGCCAAGAGGCGTTTGACAAGATCAAACAATACCTGCAAGAACCACCAATTTTAATACCTCCGGTTCCGGGTAAACCCCTCATCTTATACCTAACCGTACTTGAAGGATCGATGGGTTGTGTGTTAGGACAACAAGATGAAACAGGAAGGAAGGAGCACGCAATCTACTACCTAAGCAAGAAGTTTACCGACTGTGAAACAAGGTATACTTCACTTGAAAAGACTTGCTGCGCATTAGCATGGGCTGCTCGACGCCTAAGGCAATACATGTTGACCCATACAACTTGCTTGATATCGAAGATGGATCCCATCAAGTACATCTTCGAAAAACCTGCCCTCACAGGGAAGATAGCCCGTTGGCAAATGCTGCTGTCTGAGTACGACATCCAATATATTGCTCAAAAAGCCATCAAAGGGAGTATTTTATCCGAGCACCTTGCTCACCAACCATTGGAGGATTATCAGCCCATACAATTCGACTTCCCGGATGAAGATGTCGTAGCTTTGAATGACGAAAAGGTCAGAAGCGATGATGAAGGGCCAGAACCGAAAGCTCGATGGAAGCTCGCTTTCGACGGCGCCTCAAATGCCATGGGGCACGGGATCGGAGCAGTTTTAATCTCCCCAAGAAATGGATACCAACCCTTCACAGCAAGGTTATGCTTTGACTGCACAAATAACATGGCAGAATATGAAGCATGTATCCTAGGCCTCGAAGCAGCAATTGATCTAAGGATCAAAAACCTTGAAGTATACGGTGACTCAGCCTTAGTCATCTATCAGGTCAAAGGAGAATGGGAAACAAAACATCCCAATTTAATCCCCTACCGAGCCCGGGTTGTAGAATTGATTGAGCATTTTGATGAAATCAACTTCCATCACATACCTCGAGAAGAAAACCAGGTGGCGGATGCTTTGGCTACATTATCATCAATGTACCAAGTAAATTTCCACAATGAAGCACCAATCATAAGGATGGAGCGAAGAGACAAACCAGTTGTATGTGCATCAGTCGAAGAGGGACTTGACGACAAACCTTGGTTCTACGACATCAAGCGATATCTCGAAGAGCAAGAGTATCCAGAAAATGTCTCACACACCGACAAGAGAACCCTCAGGAGATTGGCATCCCAGTTCTTCCTCAGTGGAAATACCCTCTACAAGAGAAACTACGACATGGTCTTGCTCAGATGTGTGGATAAACACGAAGCGGACATACTCATCAAAGAAATCCACGAAGGATCTTTTGGAACCCATGCCAATGGGCATGCAATGGCAAAGAAAATCCTAAGGGCGGGCTATTATTGGCTAACCATGGAAGCTGACTGTTTCCACTATGCCAAGACTTGTCATAAGTGCCAGATTTACGCCGACAAGGTGCATGTGCCACCAACTCCCCTGAACGTCATGACCTCACCTTGGCCATTCTCTATGTGGGGCATAAACATGATTGGAATGATCGAGCCCAAAGCGTCAAATGGACATCGCTTCATCCTCGTTGCCATCGACTACTTCACAAAATGGGTAGAAGCAGCTTCGTATGCAAACGTAACCAAACAAGTGGTAGCCCGATTCATCAAGAAGGAAATCATTTGCCGTTACAGCACTCCCCACAAAATCATCACTGATAATGGGGCAAACCTGAACAACAAGACAATGAAGGAGTTGTGCAAAGATTTCAAGATTGAGCACCATAATTCCTCCCCTTACCGACCAAAGATGAACGGTGCGGTAGAAGCAGCCAATAAGAACATAAAGAAGATCATCCAAAAGATGGTAACAACATACAAGGATTGGCATGAGATGCTTCCCTTTGCGCTACATGGCTACAGAACAGCCATTCGCACTTCAACTGGGGCAACCCCTTTCTCCTTAGTATACGGCATGGAAGCTGTGCTTCCCGTAGAGGTGGAAATTCCTTCGTTAAGGGTCTTGATGGAAACCAAGCTAGAAGAGGCTGAATGGGTCCAAACAAGGTTCGACCAACTGAATCTCATAGAGGAAAAACGTCTGACGGCGATATGTCATGGACAACTCTATCAAAGGAGACTCAAGAGGGCATTCGACAAGAAGGTCCGTCCTCGAGAATTCAAAGAAGGAGACCTAGTGCTCAAGAAGATATTACCTATCCACAAAGATCCCCGAGGGAAGTGGACTCCTAGCTATGACGGGCCGTACGTGGTAAAGAAAGCTTTCTCAGGCGGAGCCCTGATCATCACCACTATGGACGGAGAAGAGTTCCCACTCTCAATAAACTCCGATGCAGTCAAGAAGTATTATGCCTAAAAAAAGAAAAAAAAGAGAGAATAAAAAAAAGAGCTCGCAAAATCGAAAACCTGAAAGGGCGGTTTAGGCAATAGAGAGCGTCCTGCTAGATCGAAAACCTGAAAAGGCGGTCTAGGCAAAAATTAAGGACATCAAAAAAGGAAATGTACCCCGGTGGATTGAAAACTCGAAAGAGCGGTCCAGGCAAAAGTTAGGGGGTTAACAAAAGAAGAAAGGCAATGACTGCAGCATCCAAGCTCCGGACAAGATTCAAGAGGAGAAGAATCGGTCTCGTCATCATCTTCCAAAAACAAAAAAATCCCGGAGTCATAAGGAAATAACATGTGTTGTGCCAAAACCAACAATTTTCTTTTTGTTTTTTCTTTCTTGTCTTTCTCTATCTCACTTCTCACTTTGTGTATTTTTTACCCATTCAAGAGGTCAAATCTGCATTGAATAAATTTCCTTTTGTTATTTTGTGTTCTCAGTAGCGCATAAAATGTTGTTTTATTCATGATAAAAATGCATTAAAACATGGGAAATAAACAAAAGAAATTTCTTCCAAAAAAAAGAGAAAAAACAAACAAGCGTTGTTTCATTTGAATTTGTGTAAATTTCAAAAGAATTGCGGTAATTCCCACCAAGTATTGCACCAAAGGACTTATGCTCTTTAGCAAAGGCAAGTGCGTAGCTCACGGCACGCGGAGCGCAAAAGCCCAAGGGATAAGAGGAACAAAATTCCCCAGTACGCACCCTAAACATCCAAACATCAACCAAGGCTGGATATCGATCATGCTTCCAAAATGATCCTTATATCCCCATGAGCCAAACCTCATTGACATTCCTCAAGGAGTCTCAACCCCAAACAAAAGTCCAATCATTATTGGCAAACCCACACAAACCCCCAGCGCCCGAACTACACCGGTTTTGATCCCATTCGGGTATGTAGGCAAAGGACCCTGTCCTTCCAAACCAACCAACCAACCAAAAAAAAAAAAACCAAGAAATCGCCCGAACTACACCGGTTTTGATCCCATTCGGGTATGTAGGCAAAGGACCCTGTCCTTCCAAACCAACCAACCAAAAAAAAAAAAAAAAAAAACCAAGAAAGCCCAATCATCATTGGCGCAACCACAACCAAGACCGACTTTGCTCGGCACCCAACCAGCATCCCACATATTATGCATAACATAATTCATGCATCATGTCAATTTCATTCATGCATCATGTCAATTTCATTCATACATCATGTCAATTTCATTCATGCATGCATATACAAATCATTCATACACATGCATTTCATAAATCATGTCATGCATCCTCAACAAGGATTCTCCAGTGAGTATCACATATTCACCAGCATCCATCAACAGTTAAGTAAGCGTTCCCCAGTGAACCTCCTTCACCAACTGTCCCCTATTCCCCAGCAGGAATCTTTGTTTGAGTCTATCGCATATCATATTGCATTGCATATCACACTGCATATCATACTGCATAACATGCATCATACAATCATGTTTTCCGGTTCAACCAGGGGCACCTATTTAGGGTAAGACCATTTCAGCTTAGGTATCGACCTCTAGTGTAAGCGGCTAGATAAGATCACCTTACTCATTGTTTCGACCTTCAGTGTTAGCGGCTGAATAAGATCACTCAACTCGTTAGGAATCGACCTTCAGTGTAAGCGGCTGAATAAGATTACCTAGCTTAGGTATTGACCTCTAGTGTAAGCGGCTAGATAAGATCACCTCACTCAGTGTTTCGACCTTCAGTGTTAGCGGCTGAATAAGATCACTCCACTCGTTAGGAATCGACCTTCAGTGTAAGCGGCTGAATAAGATTACCTAGCTTAGGTATCGACCTCTAGTGTAAGCGGCTAGATAAGATCACCTCACTCAGTGTTTCGACCTTCAGTGTTAGCGGCTGAATAAGATCACTCCACTCGTTAGGAATCAACCTTCAGTGTAAGCGGCTGAATAAGATTACCTAGCTTAGGTATCGACCTCTAGTGTAAGCGGCTAGATAAGATCACCTCACTCAGTGTTTCGACCTTCAGTGTTAGCGGCTGAATAAGATCACTCCACTCGTTAGGAATCGACCTTCAGTGTAAGCGGCTGAATAAGATTACCTAGCTTAGGTATCGACCTCTAGTGTAAGCGGCTAGATAAGATCACCTCACTCAGTGTATCGACCTTCAGTGTTAGCGGCTGAATAAGATCACTCCACTCGTTAGGAATCGACCTTCAGTGTAAGCGGCTGAATAAGATTACCTAGCTTAGGTATCGACCTCTAGTGTAAGCGGCTAGATAAGATCACCTCACTCAGTGTTTCGACCTTCAGTGTTAGCTGCTGAATAAGATCACTTACTCGTTAGGAATCGACCTTCAGTGTAAGCGGCTGAATAAGATTACCTAGCTTAGGTATCGACCTCTAGTGTAAGCGGCTAGATAAGATCACCTCACTCAGTGTTTCGACCTTCAGTGTTAGCGGCTGAATAAGATCACTTACTCGTTAGGAATCGACCTTCAGTGTAAGCGGCTGAATAAGATTACCTAGCTTAGGTATCGACCTCTAGTGTAAGCGGCTAGATAAGATCACCTCCCTCAGTGTATCGACCTCTAGTGTAAGCGGCTAGATAAGATCACACCCATCCTCAGGAATCTACCTTCAGTGTAAGCGGCTGGATACGATTACCTTCATCCCCAGTGGATCTACCTCCAGTGTTAGCGGCTGGATACGATCAACTCTTTCAAAATCATTGCATGTGCATATTTTACTTTTACTGCAATCTTTTCATTTCGCGAAGGACAAAATTCGGGTCCTTCTTTTACTTAATTGGTCTTCGCAAAGAGTTCATGAGATGCCCTCGGCACTCACGCACTCTATGCAAAGACACAATTAAGTAGGGGCAGCTGTAGTACCCCAATTTTGTCGTAGGCCTTTTAAAACAATCAAAAATCAAAAAAATCAAAGAGGGAGAAAAAGTCAAAGTCAACAAAAGTCAACAGAAAAGTCAACATTTCAAAAATGCTGACTTCGCACTGCGAAGCTCACTTCGCACTGTGAAGTCTGCGATTTTTCTGCAGATTTTTGATGTTTTTGATTTAATTCCAGATTTTGTTGCATATCATTTCCATGTTTATTTTAATCAGCATTCATGGCTATTTGGGCCAAGCAAAACCAGAAATGAGAGACTTGCCATTAATGCCAAGGTTGGAAGCTTTTTCTTCCAACCTAGCATGTGACAAGCAAGTGGGCTTGCCCTTGGGCAGCTCTTGTCCCTCCCAAGTGACCTGTTAACCACCCCAAGGTTGCCAGCCACCTGCTTGGTGACTTTTCTCCTGCTTGCTCCCCCCAAAACCAGTCAAACCAGCTGGATTTTTCACTTGAAAAAGCCATGAGTGCCTACCCTGTTTTGCAGCAGCTTTTCACCCTCTCACACCAGCCAATTGTAACCTTTTGTATCCCCCAATCTCTGCACATCACAGTGCACGTTTTTATTGATCAACCATTGAGATTGCAAGGATTGATCCCCAAGCTTGGCCAATTGCATTTCAGCACTATTTCATCATCATTGCCATCCAAAATCTTTGAATTTGTGGCTGAAATCAGGCTGAGTCTTGACCCTTGGCACAAGGCAAGGTTGCCTCTATCCATTAGCATTTAATGCAAAGGTATTCAGCCTGATCCTAGCCCACAAATCAGCTGGATTTTGGGGATTTCTAATGATGAAATTGATTTGGTTTTGGCCTATAAATAGAAGGCAATGCCCAAGGTTCCAAACACTACTGATAACAGCAATTCAAGAGCATTATACACTACTCATTCCAGCTTACAAACACTTACAAACAACCAGAAAAAACACAATCCAAACACAAAGCCTCACAAAGTTCAAAACCATTACCAACATTCAAAACTTTTGCAAGAACCTTCAATCAATTCAAATCCATTGCAGCTGGAGCTTTGCTAAGGATCTCTGTAAGTTTCCAAGCTTTTGTTTTGCATTTTCAATTGTTTTTGCATAGCAATTTTGGTTCAAAACCTTTTGGTTCTAAAAAACACCTTTTGAATTTCAAAGAAATCCCAAGGTTTTCAAAACATCAAAACTGGTTTGTCCAGCCTTTTTCATCCCAAAAACTCAAAGCTTTTCACCCACCTAAAAGGTCCTGAGTGTGTTCAGAAGTTGTTTCTGAACAAAAGTTCAGAAACAGCTTCTGAACTCAAAAATTCGCATACTTCGCAGTGCGAAGTCATGGTCGCAGTGCGACCATGACAGAACTCAGAATCTGATTTTTGGTGTCCAAATGGCCAATTTTTGAGGTTCTAGCCCAAGAGCTCAGAACCTAAGAGTTTTTAAACCCATGTTTTTCAATCCATAACAAGGATTTTGCACAATTTTGACAAATTCACAAGTTCGTATGACATTTTGTGGATAACTTGTAAAACAAGTTATGTTCCCAAACTTTCAAAACCATATGAACAAACCAGCAATGTTCATCATTTTAATCCAAACTTGAACAATAAATATTGTTCATGATTTTCAAAACTCAAGCGTGAACATACGCCAAATTTGTTCGCTTTTCAAAACAATTCGCAAAACGAGCCGAACTTGTGCGTTTTCTAGCAAAATTGCTAAATCATTCCACTTTGGGTTTCAAACCAAATGTTTTGACATACCTTGGGATTTCTAAAAGAATTCTTCCCAAAAACTTGAATGAAAAAGGGATGGTGTGACGTATGTCTCTCCATTGCCCCGATTGTACGAACGCGTGACGTATGTCTCGTCGTTCGGACAATCGTCATTCCTTTTTTCAATGTATCCAACCATAACCAAACCAAAATCTTGGCCCCTTGTGGTCAATCCGAACCTTTTGGTCCCCCGTGGCCATTAGATTCGATCCCCCGACTCGTTTGAGTCACTCGGTCAATGTTCGACTCGTCCGAGTCCATTGTACCTGTTCTTGATCTCAGTGGATCAATCGAACAATCGCCCGACTCGTTGGAGTCCACTCGGTCAATGATTGACTCGTTTGAGTCCATTGCACCTCTCTTGGTCCCATAGCGACCAATTCGAACCCTTTTACCCTAACGGACGTACCTTTTAACAATTCTAGTGCGATTCGTGAACAAACGCTTAATAAGTCTCCCAAGCGCGAGCATACAAGCTACGTTTTAATCGCAAGAATTCGGTTAAAACATCGTCCATTTAAAATTAACCAACATATGTACGTTTTTCTACCAAAGAACTACGTACGCTTTGAATTCTCCGACTACCGGGAGATACGTAGGAGCAAGATCGACATCTTGTCAAGCGCAATAATAAAAACTTTCTTTTTTTTCCCTTTCGTTTGTTTTTATCTCTTTCCCCCCCGTTTTATTATATTTTGACATAGATAAGCATGCGCGCGAAACATTTAAAAACAATTTAAGCTTTAGCCAAATAGAAGGTTCCCGTTGAGTACAACGGACGTGAGGGGTGCTAATACCTTCCCCTTGCGTAATCGACTCCCGAACTCGACAATGGTTGCGATGACCATCCTTTCCTCATCGTCAAAGGGTTTTATTATCGTTTCCCTTTAAACATAAAAAAAAAACTTAAGGGTTTATCAACGTTCCCTTTACACAAAAACTTTGGTGGCGACTTCACAAAGGCCCTCCGAGCGTTTACGAACGACCTCGGGGGATTTGCGCGTTTTTTAAACGAGGTGCGCACAACGATCTTTCCTTTTTGGCATGCTCCACAGAGAGCATCTGAATGATAGTGTAGCTCTAGTAGTCTATTGACTAGTTTCAACTTGATAAGCTTAAAGATTAATCTCCAGTTAGCATGTCACAATCTTTTATTCCAGAGCCACTTTTCATCATTCGCTGACAGAAGGCAAATGACCTTCTGATCAAACAATTAAAAAAAATTATTTTATAAATATTGCCTTTCCTTTGACCATAAATAGTAACCAATTTTGATGAAATTGAGTTATGATGAAACCAGTGATTTAGTAAACAAGTAATGAGTTAGGATTGATGTAAATGAAGATGAATCAACATATGAATTAAGATATTGATGATGATATTTATGATGCTATTGATGATGTTATTGATGATGATATTTATGATGTTATTGATTATGCTATTTATGTTGATGTTATTGATGATGCTAGTGATGATATTGAATGATGTGTGATGATGATACATGTTATGTAATAAGCGATGATATTTGATTAAGTGATGATGATACATATTGTGTATTAAGTGACGATGTTTAAATCATATGAAAGTTTATATGACAAGTGACGATGTTAATAAGCGACGATGTTTAATCATAGGAGAGAATATATGATACTGATGATGAATGTGATGAGATGATGTTATGATGATTAAGCATGATGAATATGATGAGATGATGTTATGATGATTAAGCATGATGAATAGGATGAAATGATGTTATGATGATTAAGCATGATGAATGTGATGATAATGCAATAGTGACGATGAGGAGATACGTTATATGATGGAGTGAATTATATAATAGCATGATGAGTGCATTGTCGACTCTATATGTGGTGTCCATGCATACATAGTCAGTTGAGTTGTGAATTGATGATAACATGCCGAGGGTTTTGATAATTCAACATGTTGAGGGTTCTAGTAATCCAACATGCCGAGGGATCCGATATCCAAACTTTGGTACCACATGCATTTAGTGTCGTGTTAGGCACATTGCATAAACATGATGAGTCATATGTAGAATTGTTTTGGTGTGAACTTGTGCATTTATGTGATAAATGTATACTTGATTATATTGATGACATGGTGAATGCTTTATGCTTGAATTGATGATGAGACATGAACGATGTAAAAATTGAGTTGATATTATCTGTTGATGACTTGTAGATGAGTGATATTTATCTGTTGATGATTATTCGTTGATGATTTATAGTTGAGATTATGATTTAATTGTTGATGATGTATAATTAAGTTGGTAATTATATAATGATGAGGGTATGCTATGATTTATGAATTATGTATGAGTATAATGATGAGGGTATGCTGAGGCTTTTTGGAGTCTAGCTTAGGAGCTCTGATTAGAACTTGGGGTTTTCTTTATGTTATGCCATGTGATCTTAGGATCAAACTTGTTGAGATATTATTCTGATTTGTATGTTATGACCGAGACATTACATTTATGAGTCGTTGATGATATTATTCCGCTGTGCTATGAGAATGTTTAATGAAATTTTTATATTATGAAATTAATATGAGAAGTATGTTGAAGTATTAATGTCCCAATATGTGAAATATGCATGCTTTGTCTGTTTAATTATGTTCTCGGGTTCGGGATGTTAGAAAGTGGTATCAGAGCAGGTCGGTCCAGTCCGGGCTAACACTTGGGTATTGTCTTGTTGCATGCGACATGTATGTATATATACTGCCGATGTTTTTCTCGTCTAACCAGGTGGTGCTCATTTTGTAGTAGAGAGATGGCTGGATGTAACGATGTGGCGATAGCTAATGTGATGGTTCAGGCATTGGCGCAGGCTAATGTGACGGCTCATGGGCAACATTAGCAGTTGGGTGGAGTGGAGGAGCTGAGGTTGGATCATTTCATGAGAAACCATCCCCAGACATTCAACGAAAGGTAAGACCCGGAGGGTGCGCAGACTTGGCTTTAGGGTATCGAGAGGATTTTTCGTGAGATGGTGACGTCTGATGATCATAAGGTTTGGTTGGCGACCCACATGTGTGCAGAGGAGGTTGAGTATTGGTGGATGAACACCCGTCAGAGGTTGGAGCTTGGAGGAGCTGTTGTGTCCTGGGAAGCATTCAAGGATGCATTTTTGATGAAGTACTTTCCTGCTGCTGTCAGAAGCAAGAAAGAGATTGAGTTTTTGGAGCTGAAGTAGGGTAATATGACTGTAGCGGATTATGCTGCTAAGTTTGAAGAGTTGTCTCGTTTTTGTCCACACTACAATGTGGTAGGAGCTGAAGCTGTGAAGTGCGTGAAGTTTGAGAGTGGCTTGCAACCTGAGATCAAGCAGTTTATCAGTTTCCACGAGATTCAGGATTTTCCTGCGTTGGTGAATAAGTGTCGTATGTTTGATGAGGATGGTAGAGCGAGGGCTAGTTATTACAAGAATCTTGGTGATAAGAAAGGAAAGGGGAATGATCATGGGAAGCCTTATGAGAAGCAAGGAGATAAGGAAAAAAAGCTGTATGATGGTGGTTTAAACCCAAGTGGGGGAGAACTTAAGTATAAGGGGACGTATGCTAAGATGTCGAAGTGCGAGTTTTGATTGCTGGAAGTGAGTTTCCGTGGTCAAGTGTTTTCTAAAGGTGGAATTATGGTTGGTCAGTCGAAGGTTGGAGTTGTGGTGCTTTAGGAGGCTCATAAGCCTGTTACTGAGATCTGAAGTTTTTGGAATTGGCATCGGTAGCGTTTGCGCTTGAGATTTGGAGGCATTATCTGTTGGTTCAAGGTTTGAAGTGTTCAGCGATCATAAAAGTTTGAAGTATTTGTTGACCAGAAGGAGTTGAACATGAGGCAAAGGCGTTGGATGGATTTCTTGTAGGAGTATGATTTTGAGTTGAGTTATCATTCAGGCAAGGCCAACGTAGTAGCAGATGCTTTGAGTCAAAGGTCTTTGCACGGGTCGACGCTTATGGTTAAAGAATTGGAGTTGGTTGAGCAGTTCAGATATTTGAGCTTAGTGTGTGAGTGGACACCTAATGATGTGAAGTTAGGGATGTTGAAGCTGACGAGTGATATTTCTGGAGAGGGTCAGAAGGTGGACTTGAAGCTTGTAGGTCGGTTGATATTGTTTAGATCGAGGCAATTTTCGATGACGAAAATTCTTTAAGTGGGGAAGAGTTGTAACAGCCCGTTTTTTAGAATTAGAATTATTTTAGTGCCGCGATATTTTTTAATTGTTTAGTTTATTTAATTATATTTGTTAATTGATTATTTGTGTGTGATTGGTGGGTTAAAGGAATTATTATTGTTAGAGTGGCATTTTTGTAAATATGCCAGGACTAGTAATTTGAATTTTAGAGAATAGTGATGTATAATTAAAATGGGGGTTTAAGTAGTAAAAGTGTAGAGAAAATAATTGGGAGTTAATTGTGGCTAAGCCCAATAGTGAGAATAACCTAGAAACTTATTATAAATACATTAGTTAGTGGTGGTGGTGAATTAGGTTAACATTTCACAAAACATTTTGAGAGAGGCTAGAGAGAGAGAAAGGGAGAAGAAGCTTGGAGGAGAGGAAAGGCTAGAGCACCAATAGGAGAGGGGAAGATTCCATAAGAAGCAACAAGAGATCGAAGAAACTAAGGTAAGTGGCAAGATTATGATTATCATAAGGGTTTAAGAAGCAATTGAGTGTTTGGGAGCTTTTAGCTTATAGCTTAATTTCATGAATTATGATTAATTGTGTTGATTTTTGTGCTCTTTGTTGATGACTGAATTGAGTATATTTTAAGTTGTTGATTTCATGCCTTTACTTCATCAAAACTCCTGGTTGATTATGCTATTTGTGAACTTTGTGAAATTTCGTGAATTTGATCAATTTTGATGAGAAACATGATGATTGGTGATGTTTATGTTTAATTGACTTGATTATGAGTATGATTATGTGTTTGGGTTATGGAATCATGAAGTTATGCTGTTTGGGTTAGGTTGGAATTGTGGTTGTTATTGTTTATGTGAAAATTGCTTAAATTGGTGAATTTGAGTGAATTATTGATATAATTGATTTTAAGTTGGTTCATGTTGTTAATTAAGTGATTATGAACATGTTGATATGATTAGAAAGTTGGAACTATTGTTGTAAAGTTTTGTTTTGGATTTTAAGTTGTTTTGGGAGAAAACGGGTTTTTGAGACGAACTATGATTTTAATCCGATTAAGTTGAGTTTAAGTGATTAAGGTTAGTTGTTTTAAGCCATGATAAGTGGTAGGTGATAGGGTGTGTCTCGTTTAAGGTGTTGGGACGAATTTGGTGTGAATTGGGTCGAAAACGATTTTGAAAAACAGTTTTTTCGCAAAAACAGAACGAAAAATCTGTCACCTCTGACCTGCACAGGTGGCACAACCGTGCGCCTATATGGCACGGCCGTGCGTGATCTTGCTGCCCAGGAGGGCACGACCGTGCACTTTTTGGCACGACCGTGTCATCCTGCCTGAGTTCCGAAACCCAAATTTTATGACTTTTTGAGGTATCCAATGACCCTAAATGGTTCCCAAACCTTTATGAAGGTGAGAAAAACACACAAGAAGGGGAGGGGGGGTTGAATTGTGTGGGCTTAAAAAACTTTTTTTTTCTCAAAACTTATGATAAGTTCAGAATCTGATATAGATCAGTTATGAACCTTTTTCAGAGTTTGTTTGCAGCGGATTAAGAAGTCAAGAGAAAGGGAGAGAGAGAGAGACACACAATATTTTTATACTAGTTCCTTCCACAAGTTGGAAGTAGTCTAGATCCCCTGTCACTTACAGGAGATTTAACTATAATCAAACTGATTACAATTGCTCAAAACACAAAGTAATGAGACTTCAATGCTCAAACACCTAGTAAGAGACTTCTAATGCTCAGAACACAAAGTAATGAGACTTCCTTGCTCAAGACACAAATTCAAGAGACTTCAAATTGCTTAGAACACAAAGTAATGAGACTTCCCTGCTCAAGACACACACTCAAGAGACTTCCAATTGCACAAAACACAAAGTAATGAGACTTCAGGTTGCTTAGCACGCAGGCTAAGACTTTGGGTTCAAACTTATTTACAAATAAATAAGTTTGAGTTGAACACTTGATCAAATATCAGAGGTGTTCACTTAATACAATTCAATTAAGACTTTAACACTTAAGAAATTCTAAGATAAACAATTGTAAGAATTCTTAAGTTATTTTGTGACAGAAAACGTAAAACAGAGTGTTGCAGTTCTGGTGTTGCAGGTTGTTTTTCTGTACAGAGTCTTGACAATTCTTCTTCAAAACTTCACCCTTTTATAGATAATAAAAGAGCTGTTGAGATTGCCCAATAATCCAGCAAAGAGACGTTGCAATTGGAAGCTAGGATAACGGAAAATGTGTGCTGAAACTGAGCAGAACAGAGCAAGCATTTTTTGAATCCTTTCCTTAAAAGCTAGGGAATGTTTTGGCCAAGGAGACAACTGTTCCATTGGAGTTGTTCTAACACTGCAGGCGTTAAATGCTGACTGAGACAGTTGCTTTTCCTTCCACGTCAGACTTCAGAAGCTTCTTCAGGAACACAATACTTCAGAAGCTCTCTTCAGAAGCAGGACTTCAGACACACACTTCAGAAGCACTGTTCATCAGACGCTCCCTTCAGACGTTGACTTTTGTTGACCTTCAGACTCAGCCTTCAGACGTTGACTTCTGTTGACCTTCAGACTCAGCCTTTAGATGTTGACCAACGTTGACCTTCAGACTCAGCCTTCAGAAGCACCTTTCAGACGCAGTCTTTAGACTCTGCCTTCAGAAGCACCCTTCAGACGCAGTCTTCAGACTCAGCCTTCAGAAGCTGCTTCAAACCCCGTTTTGATTCAGACTTGCAATAAGGCTTCTATGTTTTCCTTCTTGCTCTTAGCTTGTTCTTCCAAAACCAATATTAATTACTGAACATTAAGAACATGATTCTGCACACTTAGAACAAAGCATTAGCAATACCAATTTTCTTTTTAACACTTTGTTATCATCAAAACCCAAAAGAGAGTTGTTCATACACATTTTGTTCAAACAATCTCCCCCTTTTTTATGATGACAAACATAAGTATTAATAGAAAATTGTTGTTAATTTAATTAACAAGTTGACTACAGGGTGTGAGGTTTGCAAGCTCCCCCTGAGTCTGATCCAGGTTAATTAAATTTAGTTTAAATCACAAAGATGAAAATTTCAGAATTGTTGTTAAGTTTAATTAACAAGCTGACTTCAGGATGAGGTTTGCAAGCTCCCCCTTTGTCTGATAATCCTCAAGGTTAGGTTTGCAAGCTCCCCTTGATTCTTATCCAAGTTAATTAAATTTAACTTAGAACAATAATGTGAAATTATCACTCAGAATTGTAAATAACAAGCTGACTTCAGGTTATGAGGTTTGTAAGCTCTCCCCCTAAGTCTGATAATCCACAGGATGAGTTTTGTAAGCTCCCTGAGTCTTATCCTTGTTATTTAAATTCATTTCAACTCATTAAAGAGTGATTTATCTCACAAAATTAAATTCAGAGGCTAAGAGATTAAAAACAGTTCTCATAAGTTAATTTCTATCAGAAATTGACTTATGTTCTGAGCCTCAGGACTTAATACCTTTTACTCCCCTTCATAAGTTAATTAACTGACAGAAATTAACTTATATTCTGAGCTCAGGAGCTTTAATACTTGTTTACATTTGTCCCCCTTTTGTCATCAACAAAAAGAAAATTTTCAGAATTTTAAGAGAGTTTGAAAAACATGTGAGATGAAAATGCAATCATATAGGTAATCAAGCAGCAAAGATAAGCATCAGAGCAAGCTTGATCATACATGAAGTATATAATATTGCATTTGAAAATCAGAGAATGCTGTTCAGAACATAAAAGATTGTTCAGAGCATTCTGATCAGACACAATCTGTTCAGAGTTGTTCAGTACCACTTGACTGGTTTTAGAAAACTGAAAACAAATCATTTTGTTCAGAGCATTTTTGTTCAGTACATTCTGTTAAGTATCACTGAACTATTTTAGACAAAATTGTTCAGATAATATACTAACTGAAAGTTTTTAGCACAACTGAACTCTTTTCAGAAACCTGAAAAGTATTGCATTTAGCTTAGTGCTTTTGAACCTTTTCAGACATAACTGTTCAGAATTTTTTAAATATGTTTTAAAAGCTGAACATGTTTGATACCAAGGTGAGACTGATATCAAGGTGGGACTGATATCAAAGTGGGACTGATACCAAAAAGGTTTGTAAATCTGAACAAGTCTGATATCAAATTGAGCATTTATGATGAAAAAAAAAATGTGTCTGTGTTTTTGTTTAAAACATTCAGAACTGAAAACAGTTAAAAACACATTTTCATATTGATGACTCTGGGAGGGACAAAGTATAACTTTCAAAGCTTAATTCATCATTGCCCAGAGTTATAACTTACCAGATTCTGACCAAAAGTTAGATAACTATACAGATTCAGAAGTCAGAAATCCAGATTCTAAAACTTCAGACTCTGAAGTTTTTCAGAAACTTAACTTTCTTCAGACTCTCAGAATGAGTGACTGATAAGTCTTAGCTTCTGATGAACTCAGAATCTCAGTTTCTATTCAGAGGCAAGTAAATTTTTCCAAGAGATGAAATGCATTGTTCAGATTTTGTTTAATAAATTTAAATCTAACTTCTGAATAAAATCTCTTAATAAAATGAAGTTTAAGTTCAAAAAAACTTGGCTCTTGAATGTAGAATTGGAATTTTTAGACATACAGATTATAGCAATGTTATCACAAAGAAGATTATGCTATTTTCATAAATCTGATAGTTCCAACTCATGTAGAATCTATTAAGAATAACTGAGAACAAAACATACCTCAGTAGAGCTTCTGATCTACCTCTCCTTGTTCATTTGGATTGTTGCTGAACACCCATTTTTGTTCCAGCAATGTTCTTGATTGGTTTTAGGAGAAGTATCAGCTTCTGAGAGGCTTTTTAGCTTTAGACATTCTTCAGACTCATGTTCTGGTTTAGGTTCTGGTTCAGGTTCTGAAGTGTCCTCTGAGAGCTGAATCTTAGTACCAGTGATCAAGTCTTTGTGGTTTCCTCCAGATTCCACAGTTCCTCTCCCTTTCATGATCAGGGTTTGGAACATAGACTTGTTTTCTATCATGCATTGCTAGCAGCCATTGCTCAGGTACCAGGATTTCTCCTTTTCTTTGGCTGTTCAGCATATCTGCAACAGAAACAATTTCAGACCTAGGTACCCATATCTTTATGGGTCCTCTTGGGTTAATCCTGGAAGGTTTAGTCTTTTGTACCTTATGTCTGGAGTTATAATACTCAGACTTGTTCAGAAACCTTGGATGTGAATCCTTTAATTTTGAATAAGTCTTAGTATCAGACACTGAGTTCTTCAGAACCTGAGTTTTCAATGGTCTTGACCCAGATTTCTTCAGAACCTGAGACTTGAAGGTCTTTGGTTCTGATTTCTTTAGAGTCTAAACTATTGAATACTTTGGTTCTGATTTGTTAAGAACTCTATGTTTGTCAGCTCCTGACACAAGGCAAACTTCGGTTTGACCTTTCTTAATGCAAACAGAAACAGATGACATATTGGCTCTCTTTTGTTTGCTTTGCTTGACGTTCTGAGATTGAAAATGTTTTGTATAAACTGGTTTATTATTCCTTGAAGATTTCATAAACACAGTCTTAGAAAAAATTGAGTTTGAATTTTTCAGATTCTGGGACTTACTTGTTTCAGGTTCTGAACTCTTCAGACTCTAAACATTTTCAGGTTTAGAGTCTGATTTTCTCATAGTCTTAGGCTTAGGACCTTTTGGCTTAGACTTTGGCAAAGTTTTAAGTTTTGCCTTCATCTTTCCCTTAGGTTCAGAAGCTTCAGATTCTGAGCAGTTCAGAACCTCAGACTTAGCAGTCTCAGTTTCTGTTAACTTCTTTATCTCAAAACTGTCAGAAGGAGGAACAAAGCATACTTTAGAGCCTTTTATATTATCTTTAGAGTAGGATTGAAGGTTTGTTTCATTTGAAAAAATAAATGAATCATTTTTGAAACCAATTCCTTCTCCTTTGTTTCTGCTGATATTATAAATCATAGAAGCAACTTTGCTTCTGTTGATTCCAGCCAAAATACAATCCTGAAGAGCAGTTTCATGTTCACTAAGAACTTCATCAGGTTTCTTATGAACTATTTCTCTGAGCTCTTTAACTTCTTCATCAATATCATTGATATGATTCTGAAGTTGAAGATTCTCATCAGCCAGCAAGTTATTTTTCTTTTTCAAAGTTTTAACCTGATTTAACTTGCTTCTGAGGTGGTTCATAAGTTCCTTGACTGTTTCAACAAGATCAGATCTAGTGAGTTCAGAAAATACCTCATTGTCAGAGTCTGAACCTGATTCTTCATCAGAAGATACAGTTGCAACCAGATTCAAATTGGCTTCTTCCTCAATTTCCTTGATAGATTCTGATCCAGATTCCTCATCAGATGATACTAGTGCTACCAAACCCAGGTTAGCTTCTTCATCTTCATCTTCAGAATCTGATTCATGGTCAAGTTTACTCCAAGTAGCCAAAAGATTCTTCCTGAATCTGTCTTTGAAGTTGCCAGACTTTGAACTGATCTTTCTTGATTTGTTCTTCTGAAACTCAGGACATTTAGATTTGTGATGACCAGTTTTCTTGCAGTTTGAGCAGCCCTTTTGTTCATCCGTCTTGGAACTAGATTCTTTGAAGTTGCTGCTCTTGTTAGAGGATTTTCTTTGTCTTTGCAGCAAGAACTTAACTCTTTTGGAAAGCATTTCTAGCTCCTCAGCTTTTGAATCCTCATCAGAACTTTCCTCAGAAAATTCTTCATCAGATTCTGAAGCTTTTAGAGCTTTTGAAAGCTTTCCTTTGGATTTAAGTGCTACAGACTCAGACTGTCTAACAAATTTATCTTCAATGAGTCCCAGTTCATGCACCTTGAGAGAGCTTATAAGATCTTCAATACTTAGAGTATTTCAATCTTTAGCTTCCTCAATGGCAGTCACCTTAGGTCTCCATTGAGATGGCAGACTTCTGAGGATCTTGTTCACATGATCAACAGTAGTGTAGCTCTTCTTCAGAATCTGAAGTCCAGAAACTAGAGTCTGAAATCTTGAGAACATAGCCTCAATATTTTCATCCTCCTGCATTCTGAACAGCTCATACTGTTGAACTAGAAGGTTTGCATTTGCTTCTCTGACCTTTTTATTCCCTTCATAGTTGGAGCATAGAGAGGTAAAGATTGCTTTTGCTGTTGATTTATCACTCAGTTTGAGATACTCATTGTGGGGTAAAGAGTCCACAATGATTCCTCTAACATTGTGATGCTTCCTGTAGATTTTCCTCTCAGCATCAGTCAGACCTCTTTCGTTGATAGCCACTCCTTCTTCATCAACTGGAATAGAGATTCCATCTTCTATTATATCCCATAATGAATCATCAATTCCAATAATGTGGCTGTACATCTTGCTTTTCCACCATGAGAACTTCTCAGCATCACCAGTAAATAGAGGGGGTTTATTTTGTGAGTGAGATTTCTTGTTATCTGTACCATAGCCACCACCACCACTTCTGGATGTAGCTTCACCATAATTTCCAGAAGCCATGTTTTTCTCAGGATCAATACTGATTCACTGTTAAGTGATTGAATATCAGAACCGGAGCTCTGATACCAACTGAAGGTGAGAAAAACACACAAGAAGGGGTGGGGGGTTGAATTGTGTGGGCTTAAAAAACTTTTCTTTTTTAAAACTTATGATAAGTTCATAATCTGATATAGATCAGTTCTGAACCTTTTTCAGAGTTTGTTTGCAGCGAATTAAGAAGTAAAGAGAAAGGGAAAGAGAGACACATAATATTTTTATACTAGTTCCTTCCACAAGTTGGAAGTAGTCTAGTCCCCCTGTCACTTACAGGAGATTTAACTATAATCAAACTGATTACAATTGCTCAGAACACAAAGTAATGAGACTTCAATGCTAAAACACCTAGTAAGAGACTTCTAATGCTCAGAACACAAAGTAATGGGACTTCCCTTCTCAAGACACAAAGTCAAGAGACTTCTAATTGCTTAGAACACAAAGTAATGAGACTTCCCTGCTTAAGACACACAGTCAAGAGACTTCCAATTGCTCAAAACACAAAGTAATGAGACTTCAGGTTGCTCAGCACGCAAGCTAAGACTTTGGTTTCAAACTGATTTACAAAGAAATAAGTTTGAGTTGAACACTTGATCAAATATCAGAGGTGTTCACTTAATACAACTCAATTAAGACTCTAACACTTAAGAAATTCTAAGATAAACAATTGTAAGAATTCTTAAGTTATTTTGTAACAGAAAACGTAAAACAGAGTGTTGCAGTTCTGGTGTTGCAGGTTGTTTTTCTGTACAGAGTCTTGACAATTCTTCTTCAAAACTTCACCCTTTTATAGATAATAAAAGAGCTGTTGAGATTGCCCATAAATCCAGCAAAGAGACGTTGCAATTGGAAGCTAGGATAACGGAAAATGTGTGCTGAAACTGAGCAGAACAGAGCAAGCATATTTTGAATCCTTTCCTTAAAAGCTAGGGAATGTTTTGGCCAAGGAGACAACTATTCCATTGGAGTTGTTCTGACACTGCAGGCATTAAATGCTGACTGAGACAGTTGCTTTTCCTTCCACGTCAGACTTCAGAAGCTTCTTCAGGAACACAATACTTCAGAAGCTCTCTTCAGAAGCACGACTTCAGACACACACTTCAGAAGCACTGTTCATCAGACGCTCCCTTCAGACGTTGACTTTTGTTGACCTTCAGACTCAGCCTTCAGACGTTGACTTCTGTTGACCTTCAGACTCAGCCTTCAGACGTTGACCAACGTTGACCTTCAGACTCAGCCTTCAGAAGCACCCTTCAGACGCAGTCTTTAGACTCTGCCTTCAGAAGCACCCTTCAGACGCAGTCTTCAGACTCAGCCTTCAGAAGCTGCTTCAGACTCAGTTTTGCTTCAGACTTGCAACAAGGCTTCTATGTTTTCCTTCTTGCTCTTAGCTTGTTCTTCCAAAACCAATATTAATTACTGAACATTAAGAACATGATTCTACACACTTAGAACAAAGCATTAGCAATACCAATTTTCTTTTTAACACTTTGTTATCATCAAAACCCAAAAGAGAGTTGTTCATACACATTTTGTTCAAACAATCTCCCCCTTTTTTATGATGACAAACATAAGTATTAATAGAAAATTGTTGTTAATTTAATTAACAAGTTGACTACAGGGTGTGAGGTTTGCAAGCTCCCCCTGAGTCTGATCCAGGTTAATTAAATTCAGTTTAAATCACAAAGATGAAAATTTCAGAATTGTTGTTAAGTTTAATTAACAAGCTGACTTCAGGATGAGGTTTGCAAGCTCCCCCTTTGTCTGATAATCCTCAAGGTTAGGTTTGCAAGCTCCCCTTCAGAAGCACCCTTTAGACGCAGTCTTCAGACTCTGCCTTCAGAAGCACCCTTTCAGACGCAGTCTTCAGAAGCTGCTTCAGACCCAGTTTTGCTCCAGACTTGCAACAAGGATTCTATGCTTTCCTTCTTGCTCTTAGTCTGTTCTTCCAAAACCAATATTAATTATTGAACATTAAGAAGATGGTTATATACACTTAGAACAAAGCATTAGCAATACCAATTTCTTTTTAACACTTTGTTATGATCAAAACCCAAAAGAGAGTTGTTCATACACATTTTGTTCCAACATTTTAAACTTGATTAGTAAAGTGTAATGAAGATGTTTATGATTGATTAACTTGGATGTAAGTATAAGGAGAGTTAGGGGTTAATTGATTACAATTGGACTTGTGAATTGTCTTGAAATTGAGTTATGATGAAACCATTGATTTAGTAAACAAGTAATGAGTTAGGATTGATGTAAATGAAGATGAATCAACATGTGAATTAAGATATTGATAATGATATTTATGATGCTATTGAAGATGTTATTGATGATGATATTTATGATGTTATTGATGATGCTATTGATGATGATATTGATGATGTTATTGATGATGCTAGTGATGATATTGAATGATGTGTGATGATGATACATGTTATGTAATAAGCGATGATGTTTGATTAAATGATAATGATACATGTTGTGTATTAAGTGACGATGTTTGAATCATATTAAAGTTTATATGATAAGTGACGATGTTAATAAGAGACGATGTTTAATCATAGGACATAATATATGATAATGATGATGAATGTGATGAGATGATATTATGATGATTAAGCATGATGAATAAGCATGATGAATATGATGAAATGATGTTGTGATGATAATAGGATTTGTATTGTATGGATATATTGATTTGATAATGCAATAGTGACGATGTGGAGGTACGTTATATGATGGAGTGAATTATATAACAGCATGATGAGTGCATTGTCGAGTCTATACGTGGTGTCCATGCATACATAGTCAGTCGAGTTGTTAATTGATGATAACATGCCGAGGGTTTTAATAATCCAACATGCCGAGAGTTTTGATAATCCAACATGCCGAGAATTCTAGTAATCCAACATGTCGAGGGATCCGATATCCAAACTTTGGTACCACATGCATTTAGTGTCGTGTTAGGCACATTACATAAACATGATGAGTCGTATGTGGAATTGTTTTGGTGTGAACTTGTGCATTTATGTGATACATGTATACTTGATGATATTGATGACATGGTGAATGCTTTATGCTTGAATTGATGATGAGACATGAACGATGTAAAAATTGAGTTTATATTATCTGTTGATGACTTATAGATGAGTGATATTTATCTGTTGATGAATTATTGATGAGTTGATGATTATTAATTGATGATTTATAGTTGAGATTATGATTTAATTGTTGATGATGTATAATTAAGTTGGTAATTATATAATGATGAGGGTGTAACGTCCCGCTTAAGACTCGAATATTTATCAGTGTTGAGACGAAGTATCAGAAATGTTTTAAGCAAAGGACAACTTGGTAAATTGACAGTTAATGGATTTAATTATATGGCAAGTATAAATATCCCGCTTAGACGTAACTTTTATCGGTGATTAAGGATTAAAATGTAAGCAATGGCAAAGTTGTAATATTCTTGAAAGAGGGGATTATATAAGGGGGAAACAAGATATTTTCCATTCATTCTTCCCATTCTCTCATCTTATCTCACGCCACTCTCCTCCATCTCTCCCAAAATTCATTTTCCTTAATCACCATCACTCAATACTTATGCAAGCAAGCTCAAGTGTGATCCTTGGGTCATTGGAGGGCAAGAAAACAAGGAAAGGAAAGTAATTACAAGCTAGGGTTTTTAGTAGAAGCAAGTTGGGATTTTGAAGAGGAAAGCTTATCAAGGATCATCATCAGTTTTAGGTGAGCTCCCTAGGGTTTTAGAACCCACTTGAGTAAGTTTAAGGGTTAATTACAATTTGAGTAAAGTTTAGAAATATACCCTAATTCTTTGTTATGTGTTGATTCCTTGTTCAATCATGTCTAAACTGTTTAAATGTTAAAGAAAATCCTTTTTGATACCTTTGGGAAGCTTGGGTAAGTTGGAATGGCTTAAAATGATGAAAAAAATGCAATTTCTGAGTTTTCCTGAACTGTCATGGTCGCTACAGCGACCAGCCGTCGCTATAGCGACCAGACAGCATTTGAGTTCTGCCTACGGTCGCTACAAGCGACCAGCCGTCGCTATAGCGAGCAGGCATGTTTTTGACTTTTACCTACGGTCGCTGTAGCGACAGGCCGTGGCTATAGCGACCACATCAGGACAGCACTTGACAGCTTTGCTGTTTTGGGTGTTCTGATGCGCGTAGGCGAGGTTTTCCACTTCCGTTTTCTCCAAAAACATTTAAGGATGATTAAGCACCATTTTAACTCATCCAAGAGGCTTCCTAAAGGGATGTAATTATAAGGAACAAGGATGGTACAATAACTTAGAATTGAGGGCAAAGTTCAGACGAGTATAGGAACATTTCCAACAATTAAGTAGTGGCTTATAAAAACGATAAGCCTATGACCCTATACTCACATGTTAAGTATTGGGAGATTGGTTCCCTTAAGGAATGCATTAATTATGCAAAATCTCATAGTAAATTATTAGACGTACTTCCAAGTACATAAGTTAAGAATTGATGAGAATGAGAATGCACATAGTATAGCAAGCTTAAGTTGCACTCAATTAAGTGTGCGTATGCACAAGAAAAGATTTAACATTCAAAGTCAAGAACCTATTTATAGGTTACGTATTTAAGAATGATTACTTAAGAATGTATTAGATATGCACCAGAATATGAAACGTATTAGATATACATATGAACTTAAGTTAAGAATTTAATGATAAAGATTATACGTGTTCATCAGACTCCGGATTATGCCGGATGGGATTTCTCCGAAAGGGCTATCCACACGTAAGTTATAAGACTATGTTAAACGTGTCCAGCAGGCTTCGGGATACGCCGGATGGGACTTCTCCGAGAGGATTGTCCACACGTATGTTAAAAGATTAAGCATGTTCAGCAGACTTCGGGATACGCCGGATGGGACTTCTCCGAGAGGGTTGTCTACATGCAAAGTTAAGTTGTGTTCAGCAGACTCCGGGATTCGCCGGATGAGACTTCATCGAGAGAGTTGTCCACACAACGATAAGAGGAGTCCGGTGTTAGCCTGATATGATAGGAGTTTCACCGGTATGATGGGAGATGTACTTCAGGGTTACTCCACCCGGATGCACTCCGTAAAATGAACCAAGATAATGTATTGTTTGTTCAACTCTAACTTCTAACTTTATGTTATGGAAAGATGAATATGAATATGAATATGATTATGTGTATGTATTATATACTAAGAGATAAGACAAAGTAGTCGTCGGACATCAGAAAGTGATCATAGACTCCCCCTCGATCACTAAGCATAAGATTATGCATAAGATAGACATGTGATAAGATACAGACATGTAGCGATCCTAGGTTTCCCCTTGATCGCGAAATATGTAGAGAATGACGGCGATCGTAGGTATCCCCAAGATCGCTAAGAGTAGGCACGGCGACCCTAGGTTTCCCCTGTGGTTGCCAACAGTAGGTTGGGCTGGAGCTCACTGAGACATTATGTCTCATCCCAATCCTTCTGTTGCAGGTTTACAGATAAGCAAGAAGATTTCAGATGATGTACATTCAGGGAGATGCTGGATGGAGTGCAGTTGCTCGGCATGGACAAGCTCAGAGTTTATTAGTATCTGTTTATGTATTTGTAAATGATATTTGGATGAATGTATAAACGAGCCAACTTGTACTCATTCAGTTGTATATATGATTGTTATTGAAAATTTTAATGTATCCGGTATCAGACTAATACACATGCTAAATATTCTAGATAATTTAGTATGGGTGTTACAGAGGGTATGCTATGATTTATGAATTATGTATAAGTATTACCAGGCTTTTTGAATTGATGATACTTGATGAATCTTGAGTGTTTGATATATGATTGAAGATTTGTGATTGAGATCATAATTGAATATGAATGTGATATGTATGTTGAGTCATGTAACCAGACTTGTTTATTTAAATGCATATGTGATGATTATTGATGTTGTTTGTCTTACATACATGCACTTATTATTCTCTTATCTTAAGCATATATCTTACCCTCCAGTGGCTTTATTGTCGCCTCATCCTTGGGTCAATCCCTCATGGATGTAGACATGCAGGTTGAGGAGTAGCTTTTCCTGTGAGTATGTCGAGGACGGCTTTGCCTACTGATAAGTGCCAGAAACTAGTTTTAAAGCATATTTATTTTAGGCACTTTTCTTACTAGTTTTGCAAGTTATCTAGGTAAAAGCTCCAAAATAAAGGATAAATATCATTTCACGCTTTTTAGACCTAATCCCAACCATTTTTGTAGGTACATTCTTTTTCCTTGGACTTAAAGATCAGACTCAGAAGATCAGAGTCTGAGCAATTTCGCAGAGCAAAGTATGGTCGCAGAGCGAAGTAGGTTCTGAAGCTCCAGACTCTGAAGTTCAGAAGCTGAGGTGGCAGAAACCTTCGCAGAGCAAAGTATTACTTCGCAGAGCGAAGTAGGGAGGTTTGAACTGTTCAAGACTGAGGTGGCAGAAACCCAGTAGTGAAGAAAGGACTTCGCAAAGCGAATTATGACTTCGCAGAGCAAAGTTCTGAATAACAGAACACTTATAAATAGGTTCAAAAGCTGAATGTTTAGAGAGATTGTATTATTACAGTTTAGTAATATTTTAGGTTATAGTTTTAGACAGAAAATAGGATTAAAAGAGGTGATCTTCATGGAGCAAGAGTGATTGAAGTGGGGATTAACTAAGATTCTTTGGGAAATCAAGACTTAGCTTTGGATCTTCATCTTTCTTTCCACTTTTGTATAGTTGTCATGACAGTGATCAACTAACCTTCCCTTGTTGGGATTCGAGGTACTCAATATAGCTTAGATGTAATCTTTTGATATTGCAAATATATGACTCTAGTAACTTATGTGATATTGAAGTAATTCTTGCTTTTCATTCTTATGCTTGATTTAATTATTTTTGACAAATACTTTTGAATCTAGGTTTAGAATAATCTTCTATCAAAATAAGAAATTCTAGACATGGAATTGGGTTTTGATAATCACACAAAGTGTTGGAACGTAAAGCTTTCAGATCGTTTAATAGATTGGGAAATCGTCGATTAAACGATACGATCGATCTCACGACGTCATTTGGATACGAATGATGTTGTCGAGTGATACGTGATAGTTTCGCTAAAAAGCTAGATTGACGAACTCCGATCTCAACGCTTTTATTCCCTATTACTTGTCGTCTTTATTATCGCTTTTAAATTCCAATATTTTATAACAAACAACTTATAAACCCAAACTCAAAATGATATCAGCTGTTGAAAGGCTTGGAATATCGCACTAGTCCCTGTGGAGATGATATACAAAATAATTACTTTTGACTAAACATCAAAATGGCGTCGTTGCTTTACTACATCCTCGCCAACAAACAAGTGGATGTCGCAAGGGTGATTGCACAAGAGCTAAAGATAGTGGTGGAGAGTGGAATTAAGCCACCAGCTAAGAAAATGTGCCCTCTTGCATTCCCGGGCCTAATTATGGGTCTCTGATGGGATGCACGCATAGTGATCCCTCCCCAGATCCATAAAACAATTAAAAATCCAATCACTGATGATTATATTGGAAGGCACTCCACAGGCAAGAGAGCACCCAGAGCACAACAACCACCTCCTCAAGCCCCACCTGCACCACGTGGCCCACAATTTTCAGACAGAGCTAGATCCTCCTACACATGGGATGCTCTGGAAGCAAACCACAGAGGTCAGCTGGGAATCCAGGAGTCTTTGTATAAATTGCAGCTGCAGTGGGGACTTCCATCAGATCCTCCTCAACATGTGATGACTCCAGAGGCTTTTCGTTCCTATGTTGCATATCCTGAGGACATGCCTTTTTACTTAGAGAGGGGTGGTAGTAGTGCAGCTGCTGGAGGACATGATGATGATGATGATGATGATGATGATGATGATGATGATGATGATGATGATGATGATGATGATGGTGATGGAAGTGAAAACACTGAGGAGGGCGATGCCCATACTCCATGAGTCGCTTCCTTTTAAAGATTTTGTTGACTTATGTTTTTTTTGTTTTCTTTGTACTTTCTAGACAATTGTGGTGTTTAAGTTATTTATATTTGTACTTTTTTTAAATGTTATTTGTATTAGTACTCTTTTATTATTTGGCTTTTGAGTTATAATTATAGTGACTGTTATTTACATAAATATGCTTTAATGTTCAAAAATTCTGCTTTCACCATGGATCATTAGTAAAATCAAAGCTTCTCAAATGCTGATTGATCCAAAGCTGAATGATTCAGCCACAGATGTATGGTAATGATAGAAAATTGATTGATTTGTTCAAAGTCAAGGTACATGTTTCCTGTTTTTCTAGGATTAAACTTGAATTGTGAATATGTACTTTGTACAAAGGTTATATTATACAGTTTTCTTCATTAATATGTTTATTCTGTGAACCTCTTAGAACAAACCTAAATGTGAGGAATCCTCAAGTTCAATGTATATGTGCAGGAGACCGGTATTTTTGTCTAACTCGGTTGTTTTATGTTGAATCTGAAAATTGTTTTGAACTATATGAAAGCACAGAAATGATCAAGGCATTCTTTTGAAAATGAGAAGAAACACTTGACCACAAAAAGCCTACCCAGTGAGAAAGTGAGTATTTGATAACCCCATTTGAGCCTAATGAATCAGAATCCTTAACCATGAACTTCAATATTCATAAGCACAATGCTTAATGAATTTGCCCAAGTTTTTCAAAATCCAGTTCATAGTTAAATCACTATTGGATTCTGATATTTACCTTCATTTTGAACCCTTAACCATCATGTATATTTGTCCCTTGCCTGATGATAAGGGAACATTCAATTAGGGTATTATTTTGAATAAGTTGGGGAGAAAAGGGAGGTATTGTATGTCAAGTAGTGGTGAAATTTGAAAATTGATCTTGACAACAAGAAAGAGAGAAAGAAAAGAAAAAGAAAAAGAAAAGCAAAAAAGAAAGAAAAAGAAAAAGAAAAGAAAAAAGAGAAAAATACAATAAATAGAAAAAGTTGTCAAGATCAAAGTACTACTTGTACATCACCAAGGGTTGATAATGAGAATTTGGAGGAAGTTGTGTAAATAGAAAGAATGTTCCTCTATGCTTGGCCTTTTGAATTTATTTTTCCCACATATGACATTTCTTTTGAAACCAAGCCAAGTTACAACCCTAAAAGACCTTTTGATCTATGCTTTTGTGCTTTTTGAAATGATATTTGGATGGACACATAACTTAATCAGGATGTTAGCAGATTTGCCGGATGTGTGTTCAAGACCCTCACTTTATCATTTCAATTTGTTTCATCTACTTTCAAAGAAGTGTGTTAGGTGTGGTCCACTTATAACCGTGTTCATGACTTGAACTGTTGATATAAATTTTGTGTTTAGGATTATTTCACATTCATAGTGTAATCTTAGATTAATGGGAGCATCAGAATTGCCCGAGCAAATCTCAAATGAATCATGCAATCTGAAATTTTGTTTAAATCTCTGCCTTTGCTGTTTTGCATCTTACCTGTTGTTTAAAGCTTGTATCTTTATTTATAGAGTCCTTTGTTTGAGGACAAACAAAGATTTAAGTTGGGGAGTGTGATAAGTGCCAGAAACTAGTATGCAACAGTGATAACTACTCAAGTTTTTCTGCTTTGGAGTCTAGCTTAGGAGCTCTGATTAGGTTTGAGGATTTTGTTTATGTTATGCCATGTGATCTTAGGATCAAACTTTGTTGAGATTTTATTCTGATTTGTATGATATGACCGAGACATTACATTTATGAGCCGTTGATGATATTATTCCACTGTGCTATGAGAATGTTTAATGAAATTTTTATATCATGAAATTAATATGAGAAGTAAGTTGAAGTATTAATGTCCCGATATGTGAAATATGCATGCTTTGTCTGTTTAATTATGTTCTCGGGTTCAGGATGTTACATTTAGACCGTTTCTTAAGGAACCAGCCGCCGAATTCAAGGGAAGTCACGACCCTGAGGGAGCCCTGTCTTGGATGTTGGAGGTCGAAAGGATTTTTAGAGCGATGGTCAAGGATGATGCTCAGAAGGTGCGGTTGGCTACGCACATGCTTGCGGAGGAAGCTGAGTTCTGGTGGTTGAACACTTAACAGAGGATGGAGGCCGGTGGAGTCGAGATCTCATCGGTAGTCTTCAAGGAAGCGTTCCTTGAGAAGTATTTTCGGAGGATGTTCGAGGTAAGAAGGAAAGTGAATTTCTGGAGCTAAAGCAAGGGAATATGTCGGTAGCAGATTATGCGGCAAAATTTGAGAGCCTTTCTCGTTTTTGCCCGCATTACAATGCTCTTGGAGCGGAAGCATCTAAATGCATTAAGTTTGAAAGTGGTCTTCGCCCGGAGATTAAGATGTTGATCGGGTACTGTAGTACCCTAATTTTGTCCTAAGCATTTTAAAACAAAAAAATCAAAGAGGGAGAAAAAAATTCTACCCAAAAACATGAATGAAAAAGGGATGGTGTGACGTATGTCTCTCCATTGCCCCGATTGTACGAACGCGTGACGTATGTCTCGTCGTTCGGACAATCGTCATTCCCTTTTCAAACGTATCCAACCATAACCAAACCAAACCTTGGCCCCTTGTGGTCAATCCGAACCTTTTGGTCCCCCGTGGCCATTAGATTCGATCGCCCGACTCGTTGGAGTCCACTCGGTCAATGTTCGACTCGTTCGAGTCCATTGTACCCGTTCTTGATCTCAGTGGATCAATCGAACAATCGCCCGACTCGTTGGAGTCCACTCGGTCAATGATTGACTTGTATGAGTCCATTGCACCTCTCTTGGTCCCATAGCGACCAATTCGAACCCTTTTACCCTAACGGACGTGCCTTTTAACAATTCTAGTGCGATTCACGAACAAACGCTTAATAAGTCTCCCAAGCGCGAGCATACAAGCTACGTTTTAATCGCAAGAATTCGGTTAAAACATCGTCCATTTAAAATTAACCAACACATGTACGTTTTTTTTACCAAAGAACTACGTACGCTTTGAATTCTCCGACTACCGGGAGATATGTAGGAGCAAGATCGACATCTTGTCAAGCGCAATAATAAAAAACTTTTCTTCTTTTCTTTCATTTGTTTTTATCTCTTTCCCCCCCCCCCCCCTTTATTATATTTTGACATAAATAAGCATGCATGCAAAACATTTAAAAACAATTTAAGCTTTAGCCAAATAGAAGGTTCCCGTTGAGTACAACAGACGTGAGGGGTGCTAATACCTTCCCCTTGCGTAATCGACTCCCGAACCCGACAATGGTTGCGATGAACATCCTTTCCTCATCGTCAAAGGGTTTTATTATCGTTTCCCTTTAAACAAAAAAAAACTTAAGGGTTTATCAACGTTCCCTTTACACAAAAACTTTGGTGGCGGCTTCACAAAAGGCCCTCCGAGCGTTTACGAACGACCTCGGAGGATTTGCGCGTCTTTTTCTCAGGAAAAAAACGAGGTGCGCACAGCTGGCGACTTCACTGGGGAATCTTTTCCCACTAGCGAGTCAAGCCTAACCTATTTGGCTTTTAAACCAATTGTTTTATTTTCTTTGCGTGCCATGCTTATTATTTTATTCATACATGTCATATTTATGCTTTATGTTTATATTTGCTTTATTTTGCTTTATATTCATATCATATATATATCAAATGCGGGGGTTACTTGAGCGATGTTACTCCACATTGTTCGGGTTAATGCCGGACGTGTGAGGCTCTCTACCCGAGCTTGAGAAAAAAAACTAAGTTAGAAGGAGGTTGTGTGCGGAAGCCCGCGTTGACGTATGTCCGTGAGGTAGGATGTCCAACCCCGCTTAGAGGAGATTTTCACGTGGAATTAATTGAAGTCATGTCGACGTATGTCCATATACAACCCTAATTCCATGTGAGGTCTATGAATCTAAGGACCTCTTTTTAGGAGATTTCATCTTTAGAGCCTACACGTGAGGATGGGGGGAAGTTCCGAACCTTCATATACCAAATCCCTGCATGTCATAACATTTGCATTCATAAAACTTTTTGCATAAACAAAAAAAGAGGGGCATATTTTTGCATACTCATTGCATTCATACATTCACATGCATTTTCATGCATTTCAAAGAGGAACCCCCACATTTTGCCTCACTAAAAACACCAAAAAAAGGAAATACCCGACCCGGTGTACAGTAGCGTTTCGGTTGAGATCCGAGCAACCGGAAGGCCATCGAAATTCTGGAAATCATTTCTTTGTCCAAGTAATTTATCTTGTTTTTCAAAAAAAAATCAAATCATTTTGCTCTTCCCAAGGCAAATGATTAATTTTATGGGACCCCCATATTTCAAATCATTTCCGTCATTAATAAATTTGCAGTTTATTTTCAAAAGAGTTCGTTTTTCTTTCGTTCTTAAATAAATTTTCGCAACCCTACAAAAAAAAATCATCATACACCAAAAAATAACACTGCTACGATCCCTTTTGACTTCAATCTTCGAATTAACCAAACGGAAGATGATAATAAGGACGATTTTGAACCTCCTGAAGGATTGTCCAGACTTGGGGATCAAGAGGATAGGGTAATACAACCTCACCAAGAGAGCCCTCAAAAGAATGGCACTACAATTTTCCCTCTGTCGGGGCACACTCTATAAAGAGAAGTTATGGTCTTACTCAGATATGTGGATAAACATGAAGCAGTCATGCTCACCAAAGAAATCCATGAGGAGTCCTTCCAAACCCATGCCAAGACATATCACAAGTGCCAAATTAACGCCGACAAGGGGCACATACCACAAACACCTCTGAATGTCATCACCCTAACCTTTCTCTATGTGGGGCATAGACATGTTCGGAATGATTGAGCCAAAGGCTTCAAAAGGGCACCAGTTCATACTAGTTGCCATCAACTGTTTCACCAAATGGGTCAAAACAGCTTCCTATGCAAACATGACCAAACAAGTGGTCGCCCAATTTATCAAACAAAGAAACCATTTGCCGTTACGGCACTCCCCACAATTTCCCACAAAAAGCCAAGTCGTCATTGGCATTCCTCACATTCCCAAACAAACAAAGCCCAATTTTCATTGGCATTCCCAAACACACAAAGCCCAATTTTCATTGGCATCCCCAAACACAAAAAGCCCAGTCGTCATTGGCATTCCTCACATCTCCAACAAAAGACCAATTTTCATTGGCACACACAATTTCCAAACAAAAAGCCCAATTTCCATTGGCAATCACAAACCCCACTTCCAATAAAAGCCCAATTGTCATTGGCATTCCCATCCAAAAAAAAAGACAAAAAAAAAGCCCGACCTTGCTCGGAAGACAATCATAAAGCCCGACTTTGCTCGGAAGCCAATCAAAAAGTCCGACCTCGCTCGGCATCCAAAAAAAAAAGCCCGACCTTGCTCGGCATCCCATCATAAAAGCCCAATTTCCATTGGCATTCAAACACAAACAAGGTTCGACCAACTGAACCCCATAAAAGAGAAACACCTCACAGCATTGGGGCATGGAAGTTCAACAAGAAAGTTCGCTCTCGAGAATTTAGAGAAGAAGACGTAATTGTGCGCACCTCGTTTTTTTCCTCGGGAAAAAGACGCGCAAATCCTCCGAGGTCGTCCTCGAACGCTCGGAGGTGCCTTTGTGAAGCCGCCACCAAAGTTTTTGTGTAAAGGGAACGTTGATAAACCCTTAAGTTTTTTTTTTGTTGTAAAGGGAAACGATAATAAAACCCTTTGACGATGAGGATAAGGATTAGGTCATCGCAACCATTGTCGGGTTCGGGAGTCGGTTACGCAAGGGGAAGGTATTAGCACCCCTCACGTCCATTGTACTCAACGGGAACCTTCTATTTGGTTAAAGCTTGAATTGTTTTTTTATACTTTGCGTGCATGTTTATTTATGTTAAAAATATAATAAAAGGGGGGAAAGAGATAAAAACAAACGAAAAAGAAAAAGTTTTTATTATTGTGCTTGACAAGATGTCGATCTTGCTCCTACGTATCTCCCGGTAGTCGGAGAATTCAAAGCATACGTAGTTCTTTGATAGAAAAACGTATGTGTGTTGGTTGATTTTAATTGGACGATGTTTTAACCGAATTCTTGCGATTAAACGTAGCTTGTATGCTCGCACTTGGAGACTTATTAAGCGTTCGTTCGCGAATCACATTAGAATTGTTAAAAGGTACGTCCGTTAGGGTAGAGGGTTGAATTGGTCGCTATGGGACCAAGGGAGGTACAATGGACTCATATAAGTCAAACATTGACCGAGTGGACTCCGAAGAGTCGGGCGATTGTTCGATTGATCCACTGAGATCAAGAACGGGTACAATGGACTCGGACGAGTCGAACATTGACCGAGTGGACTCTAACGAGTCGAGGGGTTGAGTCTAATGGCCAACGGGGGACCAAAAGGTTTGGATTGACCACAAGGGGCCAAGATTTGGTTTGGTTAGGGTTGCACATATTAAAAAAGGGAATGACGATTGTCCGAGCGACGAGACATACGTCACGCATTCGTACAATCGGGGCGATGGAGAGACATACGTCACACCATCCCTTTTTCATTCATGTTTTTGGATTGAATTCTTTAGAAATCCCAAGGTATGTCAAAACATTTGGTTTGAAAATCCAAAAATGGGAAGGTTTAGCAAATTTGCTAGAAAGCGCGCAAGTTCGTCTCATTTTGCGAAAATGCGCACGTAAACGGTGTATGTTCATCTTTGAGTTTTGGACATCATGAACAATATTTATTGTTCAAGTTTAGATTGAAAAGCTGAACATAGCTTGTTTGTTCATGTGGTTTTGAAAGTTTTGGGAACATAACTTGCTTTGCAAGTTACCCACAAAATGGTTATACGAACTTGTGATTTTGCCAAAATTATGCAAAAACCTTGTTATGGTTTGAAGAACATGGATTTGAAAACTCTTAGGTTCTGAGCTCTGGGGCTAGAACCTCAAAAATTGGTTGGTTTGATACAAAAACTCAGGTTCTGAGTTCTGTCATGGTCGCACTGCGACCATGACTTCGCACTGCGAAGCATGCGAAATTTTGGGTTCAGAAGCTGTTTCTGAACTTTTGTTCAGAAACAACTTCTGAACACACTCAAGACCTTATAGATGGGTGAAAAACTTTGAGTTTTTGGGGTGAAAAAGATTGGACAAACCAATTTTGATGTTTTGAAAACCTTGGGATTTCTTTGAAATTCAAAAGGGGTTTTTTAGGACAAAGAGTTTTGAGCCAAAATGGCTATGCAAACACAATTATAAATGCAAGATGAGAGCTTAGAAACTTACAGAACTCCTTAGCAAAGCTCCAGCTGCACTTGATTTGATTTGGTTGAAGGCTTTCACAAAGGTTTTGAAGATTTGTGATGAACTTGAACTTTTGTAAGCTTTGTGTTGGATGGATTGTTTCTGGTTATTTGTGGAGGTTTGTGAGCTAAAATGAGTAGAGTTTCTGCTCTTTGAATGATGTGTTTTCTGTGTTTTTTCAAGTGTTTGTAACCTTGGGCATTGCCTCCTATTTATAGGCCAAAATCAAATCTTTGTCATCATTACACAATCCCAAAATTCAGCTGATTTGTGGCCAAGATTAAGCTGAATCCCTTTGCATTAAATGCCAATGGATAGAGGCAACCCTGCCTTGTATCAAGGGGCAAGATCCAGCTTGATTTCAGCCACAAATTCAACACATTCTAGAAGGTAATGATGAAGAACAAAGCTGATTTGCAATTGGCTAATGCTTGGGGATCAATCCTTGCAATCTCAATGGTTGATCAATGAAAACGTGCACTGTAATGTGCAGAGATTGAGGGATGAAAAGGCTACTTATGGCTGGTGTGAGAGGGTGAAAAGCTGCTGCAAAACAGAGTAGGCAATCATGGTTTTTCAAGTGAAAAAAACCCAGCTGGTTTGACTGGTTTTAGGGGCAGCAAGCAGGAGGAAAGTCCTCAAGCAGGTGGCTGGCAACCTTGTGGTGGTTAGCAGGTCACCTGGGAGGGACTAGAGCTGCCCAAGGGCAAGCCCACTTGCTTGTCACATGCTAGGTTGGAAGAAAAAGCTTCCAACCTTGGCATTAATGGCAAGTCCTTCAACTCTGGCTTTGCTTGGCCCAATTAGCCATGAATGCTACCTAAAATAATTATGGAAATGATATGCAACAAATTCTGGAATTAAATCCAAGAAACCAAAAATCTGCAGAAAAATCGCAGACTTCGCAGTGCGAAGGGAGCTTCGCATTGCGAAGTCAGCATTTTTGAAATGTTGACTTTTCTGTTGACTTTTGTTGACTTTTGACTTTTTTTCCCCTCTTTGGATTTTTTTTGATTTTTTTGTTTTAAAATGCGTAGGACAAAATTAGGGTACTACAGCTGCCCCTACTTAATTGTGTCTTCGCATAGAGTGCGTGAGTGCCGAGGGCATCTCATGAACTCTTTGCGGAGATCAATTAAGTAAAAAGAAAAAGAAGGACCCGAATTTTGTCCTTCGCGAAATGCAAATGCAATGGTTGGTAGGGGTTGATCGTATCCAGCCGCTAACACTGGAGGTAGATCCACTGGGGAATGAAGGTAATCTTATCTAGGCACTGTCACTAGAGGTCGATTCCTGAGGGTAGTGGTTTACTCTAGGTACTGTCACTAGAGGTGGAACATTGATGGAGGTGATCTTCTCTAGGCACTGTCACTAGAGGTTGAACATTGATGGCGGCGATCGACTCTAGGCACTGTCACTAGAGGTCGATACCTAAGGATGGTGATTTACTCTAGGCACTGTCACTAGAGGTGGAACATTGATGGAGGTGATCTACTCTAGGCACTGTCACTAGAGGTCGATACCTAAGCTAGGTGATCTTATTCAGGTACTGCTTCTGAATGTCGATTCCTAACGAGCTGTGATCTTATTCAGCCGCTAACACTGAAGGTCGATACACTGGGGGAGGTGATCTACTCTAGGTATTGCTTCTAGAGAGGGATACCTAAGCTAGGTGATCTTATTCAGGTACTGCTTCTGAATATCGATTCCTAACGAGCTGCGGTCTTACCCTAAATAGGTGCCCCTGGTTGAATGTTGATGGATGCTGGTAAATATGTGATACTCACTGGAGAATCCTTGTTGAGGATGCATGCTTTATGAAATGAAATGCATATGTATGAATGGTTTTAAATATGCATGCATGAAATGAAATAATGTTGGTTGGGTGCCGAGCAGAGTCGGTCTTGGTTGTGGTTGTGTTCATGACAGTTGGGCTCTCTTTGTGTTTTGTTTGTTTTTTTGGTTGGTCGGTTTGGAAGGACGAGGTCCTTTGCCTACATACCTAAATGGGATCAAAACCGGTGTAGTTCGAGCCTAAGCCCGAAAATTTGTTTTTTTTGCCAATAATGATTGGACTTTTGTTTGGGGTTGAGACTCCTTGGGGAGTATCAATGAGGTTTGGCTTATAGGATCATTTTGGAAGCATGATCGATATCCAGCCTTTGTTGGTGTTTGGATGTTCAGGGTGTTTGTTGGGGAATTTTGTTCCACTTGACCCTTGGGGTTCTTGCGCTCCGCGTGCCGCGAGTTTCACACTTGCCTTAGCTAAGGAGCATAAGTGTTTGGGTGCAATATTTTGGTGGGAACTACCGCAATTCTTTCAGAATTCACGAAGATTCAAAATAAAGCAAAGTTTGTTTGTTTTTTTTCTTTTTGGAAGAAAATTCTTTTGTTTATTTCCCATGTTTTAAGGCATTTTCATCATGAATAAAACAAAATTTTATGCGCTACTGAGAACATAAAATAGCAAAAGGGAAATTTATTCAATGCAGATTTGACCTCTTGAATGGGTAAAAATACACAAAGTGAGAAGTGAGATAGAGAAAGACAAGAAAAAGCAAAAAGAAAATGTTGGTTTTGGCACAACACATGCTATTTCCTTATGACTTCGATATTTTCGTTTGTTGGAAGATGCTGACGAGGCCGATTCCTCTCCTCTTGAATCTTGTCCGGAGCTTGGATGCTGCAGTCATT
The DNA here is from genome assembly GCA_018208015.1 of Medicago ruthenica. Lineage (NCBI taxonomy): Eukaryota > Viridiplantae > Streptophyta > Magnoliopsida > Fabales > Fabaceae > Medicago > Medicago ruthenica. The sequence continues at coordinate 50,511,479 of CM031378.1, forward strand.
GCCTTTCTTCTTTTTTTTTTTGTTAACCCCTAACTTTTGCCTGGATCGCTCTTTCGAGTTTTTCAATCCACCGGGGTGTATTTCCTTTTTTGATGTCCTTAATTTTTGCCTAGACCGCCTTTTCAGGTTTTCAATCTAGCAGGACGCTCTCTATTGCCTAAACCGCCCTTTCAGGTTTAGCGAGCTTTTCTCTTTTTTTTTCTTTAGGCATAATACCTCTTGACTGCATCGGAGTTTATTGATAGTGGAAACTCCTCTCCATCCATAGTGGTGATGATCAGGGCTCCGCCTGAGAAAGCTTTCTTTACCACGTACGGCCCATCATAGCTGGGAGTCCACTTCCCTCGGGGATCTTTGTGGATAGGTAATATCTTCTTGAGCACTAGGTCTCCTTCTTTGAACTCTCGAGGACGGACCTTCTTGTCGAATGCTCTCTTGAGCCTCCTTTGATAGAGTTGTCCGTGACATATTGCCGTCAGACGCTTCTCCTCTATGAGATTCAGTTGGTCGAACCTTGTTTGGACCCATTCAGCTTCTTCTAGCTTGGTTTCCATCAAGACCCTTAGCGAAGGAATTTCCACCTCTACGGGGAGAACAGCTTCCATACCGTATACTAAGGAAAAGGGGGTTGCCCCAGTTGAAGTGCGAATGGCTGTTCTGTAGCCATGTAGCGCAAAGGGAAGCATCTCATGCCAATCCTTATATGTTGTCACCATCTTTTGGATGATCTTCTTTATGTTCTTATTGGCTGTTTCTACCGCACCGTTCATCTTTGGTCGGTACGGGGAGGAATTATGGTGCTCAATCTTGAAATCTTTGCATAACTCCTTCATTGTCTTGTTGTTTAGGTTTGCCCCATTATCGGTGATGATTTTGTGGGGAGTACCATAACGGCAAATGATTTCCTTCTTGATAAATCGGGCTACCACTTGTTTGGTTACGTTTGCATACGAAGCTGCTTCTACCCATTTGGTGAAGTAGTCGATGGCAACGAGGATGAAGCGATGTCCATTTGACGCTTTGGGCTCGATCATTCCAATCATGTCTATGCCCCACATAGAGAAAGGCCAAGGTGAAGTCATGACATTCAGTGGAGTTGGTGGCACATGCACCTTGTCGGCGTAAATCTGGCACTTGTGACAAGTCTTGGCATAGTGGAAACAATCAGCTTCCATGGTTAACCAATAGTAGCCCGCCCTTAAGATTTTCTTTGCCATTGCATGCCCATTGGCATGGGTTCCAAAAGATCCCTCGTGGATTTCTTTGATGAGCATGTCCGCTTCATGTTTATCCACACATCTGAGTAGGACCATGTCATAATTTCTTTTGTAGAGGTTATTTCCACTGAGGAAGAATTGAGATGCCAATCTTCTAAGGGTCCTCTTGTCGGTATGCGAGACATTTTCTGGATACTCTTGCTCTTCGAGGTATCGCTTGATGTCGTAGAACCAAGGTTTGTTGTCAAGTTCTTCTTCGACTGATGCGCATACAACTGGTTTGTCTCTACGATCCATCCTTATGATTGGTGTCTCGTTGTAAGAATTTACTTGGTACATTGATGATAATGTAGCCAAAGCATCTGCTACCTGATTTTCTTCTCGAGGTATGTGGTGGAAATCGATCTCATCAAAATGTCTGATCAATTCTACAACCCGGGCTTGGTAAGGAATTAAATTGGGATGTCTTGTTTCCCATTCTCCTTTGACTTGATAGATGACCAAGGCTGAGTCACCGTATACTTCAAGGTTTTTGATCCTTAGATCAATTGCTGCTTCGAGGCCTAGGATACATGCTTCATATTCTGCCATGTTATTGGTGCAGTCAAAGCACAACCTTGCTGTGAAGGGCTGGTATCCATTTCTTGGGGAGATTAAAACTGCTCCGATACCGTGTCCCATGGCATTCGAGGCGCCGTCGAAAGCGAGCTTCCATTGAGCTCCTGGTTCTGGTCCCTCATCATCGCTTGTGACTTCTTTGTCATTCAAAGCTACGACATCTTCGTCTGGGAAGTCAAATTGTATGGGCTGATAATCCTCCAATGGTTGGTGAGCAAGGTGCTCGGATAAAACACTCCCTTTGATGGCTTTTTGAGCAACATATTGGATGTCATACTCAGACAGCAGCATTTGCCAACGGGCTATCTTCCCTGTGAGGGCAGGTTTTTCGAAGATGTATTTGATGGGATCCATCTTCGATATCAACCAAGTTGTATGGGTCAACATGTATTGCCTTAGACGTCGAGCAGCCCATGCTAAAGCGCAGCAAGTCTTTTCAAGTGAAGTATACCTTGTTTCACAGTCGGTAAACTTCTTGCTTAAGTAGTAGATTGCGTGCTCTTTCCTTCCCGTTTCATCTTGTTGTCCTAACACACAACCCATTGATCCTTCAAGTACGGTTAGGTATAAGATGAGGGGTTTACCCGGAACCGGAGGTATTAAGATCGGTGGTTCTTGCAGGTATTGTTTGATCTTGTCAAACGCCTCTTGGCAATCCTCGTTCCAATGAACGGCTTGGTTTTTCCTTAGCAGCTTGAAGATTGGTTCGCAGGTAGCTGTCATGTGTGAGATGAACCTGGCGATGTAGTTCAATCTTCCTAAGAAACCCCGGACTTCTTTCTCGGTATTTGGCGCTGGCATTTCTTGGATGGCCTTTACCTTATCGGGATCCACTTCAATACCTCTTTGGCTGACGATGAAGCCCAATAACTTCCCGGATCTAACGCCAAATGTGCACTTGTTAGGATTTAAGCGCAGCTTGAATTTTCTTAGGCGTTCGAAAAGCTTTTGTAGATGGACTAGATGATCCTCCTCCGTTTGGGATTTGGCAATCATATCGTCGACGTAGACCTCAATTTCTTTATGGATCATGTCATGGAAAAGAGTCACCATTGCCCTTTGGTATGTTGCCCCGGCATTTGTTAATCCGAAAGGCATTACCTTATAGCAGAATGTTCCCCATGGGGTGATGAATGTAGTTTTCTCCATGTCTTCTGGAGCCATCTTGATTTGGTTATATCCCGAGAAACCATCCATAAAGGAAAAGACTGAGAATTGGGCTGTGTTGTCCACCAATATGTCGATGTGTGGTAGCGGGAAATCATCCTTTGGGCTTGCTCTATTCAAGTCCCGATAATCCACACACATTCTCACCTTGCCATCCTTCTTCGGAACTGGCACAATGTTGGCAACCCATGTTGGATACTTGGTTACGGCTAAGAAGCCGGCATCGAATTGCTTTTTGACCTCCTCTCTGATCTTGAGAGCCATATCGGGTCGAGTTCTTCTCAATTTTTGCTTCACTGGCGGGCATTCCGGCTTGAGTGGCAGCTTGTGTACAACGATGTTAGGGTCTAAACCCGGCATGTCTTGATACGACCAAGCGAATACGTCCACGTACTCTTGCAGAAGCTTGATCAACTTTTCTTTCACATCCTCGTGCAGGGAGGCTCCTATCTTGACCTCTTTCTTATCCTCTTCGGTCCCCAAGTTGACCTTTTCAACTGATTCTTGGTGAGGTTGTATTACCCTATCCCCTTGATTTGCAAGTCTAGACAATTCTTCAGGCGGTTCATAATCGTCCTCTTCATCATCTTCCGTTTGATTAATCGGGCAATCGAAGTCATAAGGGTTTAAGGTAGTGTTGTTTTTGGAGGGTGGATTTGTAGATCTGCATGAGTATGATTTTTTTTAGGCTTTTTGTAGAAAAATTTTTTTTAAAACGAATGCAAAAAAGAAAAAGACTCAAATGAACATAAAAGATTGCTTTTATTCATGATTGTAAATAACTTATAAAAACATGGGGGCCCCACACGACTAATCATTTGCCTTGGGCAGAGCTAAATGATTTTTTTTATTTAAAGTAAAAACAAACAAACATGGTTTATTACTTGATCCTGGTAATGATCTCGGGAACTGCGATAGCCCTCCAATTATTCAAAGCTTCATCCGAAGCGCAACGGTACACCAATTCAGGCACGTCTTCGTCTACATCTTCGAGTAGAGCCACTTGATCTTCATGGATAAACCCCGCACTGATGAATGTTTCCGAAATGGGGGGAACCCCTTGCTTTGGAGGCTTTGAGAAAGTTTCGGCCGATGGATGATACCCCAACCCGAAGCGATTTTTCTTCTCCGGTATGTCCACTAACTTGCCCCATCCGGTGGGTCGGCTTTCTTCTAGGGCCTCTCTTATCGCCCTCCATGATGACATGGCTGTCCTAGCCTCTTCCTTGGGCTTCGAGCTCAATGTCACGACATTCGCCACTTCCAAAGATTGGAATGGGACGTCCACAGCTTCTTCATCCGTTTCTATATAACGGAAAGATGAGAGATGGCTTACCATCATGTCCTCTTGCCCGGAAACTACAATCATTTGGTTATCAATGATGAACTTCAGTTTCTGGTGCAAGGTAGAGGTAATGGCTCCGGCCGCATGGATCCATGGTCGTCCGAGAAGACAACTGTATGTTGGATTAATATCCATGACTTGGAAGGTTATGGTGAAAACCTTAGGTCCGATTTGGACTGGTAAGTCGATCTCCCCCATGACGGCTCTTCTTGACCCATCGAAAGCTTTTACGACCAAGGCGCTGGGCTTCATTACGGTCCCTTCACATGATAGTTTGAGGAGGGTAGTCTTGGGCATGACATTCAATGATGACCCCGTGTCCACTAGCACTCTTGAGAGGATGTGGTCCATGCATTTCACGGAGATATGTAAGGCGCGGTTATGAATATGCCCCTCGTCGGGTAGCTCATCGCCATTGAAACCCAAGTACCTACTTGAGGTAATATTTCCGACTATCCCGTCGAATTGGTCCACCGGAATGTCCTTGGTGACATGGGCCTCACTGAGGATCCGCAGTAGTGCTTCTCGGTGTGCTTCCGAGCTGAGTAGTAAGGATAGCATGGAGATCTTGGAGGGAGTTTGACCTAGCTGGTCAATGATCTTGTACTCGCTCTTTTGGATTATCCTTAGGAACTCTTCGGCCTCTTTTTGCGGGATTGTCTTTTGAGAAGGCCCCGCTTGGTTCTCTTTTTCCTCCACGCTCTTTTCTTTGAGCGGCTCCTTTGGTAGTACAGCTGGCGTCTTCCCGAGTTCTTTCGGAGCGAAGACTCTACCACTTCTAGTCATTCCTCCAACACCGGTAATGTTAGTGATGCTGGGCTCGATTTTGGCTAGTGGTTTTCCTTCCACATAAGCCACAGGTTGGTGTGCGCACCTCGTTTTTTTCCTCGGGAAAAAGACGCGCAAATCCTCCGAGGTCGTCCTCGAACGCTCGGAGGTGCCTTTGTGAAGCCGCCACCAAAGTTTTTGTGTAAAGGGAACGTTGATAAACCCTTAAGTTTTTTTTTTTGTTTAAAGGGAAACGATAATAAAACCCTTCGACGATGAGGATAAGGATTAGGTCATCGCAACCATTGTCGGGTTCGGGAGTCGGTTACGCGAGGGGAAGGTATTAGCACCCCTCACGTCCGTTGTACTCAACGGGAACCTTCTATTTGGTTAAAACTTGAATTGCTTTTTAATACTTTGCGTACATGTTCATTTATGCTAAAAATATAATAAAAAGGGGGGGAAAGAGATAAAAACAAACGAAGAAAAAGTTTTTTTTTATTATTGTGCTTGACAAGATGTCGATCTTGCTCCTACGTATCTCCCGGTAGTCGGAGAATTCAAAGCATACGTAGTTCTTTGGTAGAAAAACGTATGTGTGTTGGTTGATTTTAATTGGACGATGTTTTAACCGAATTCTTGCGATTAAACGTTGCTTGTATGCTCGCACTTGGAGACTTATTAAGCGTTCGTTCACGAATCACATTAGAATTGTTAAAAGGTACGTCCGTTAGGGTAGAGGGTTGAATTGGTCGCTATGGGACCAAGGGAGGTACAATGGACTCAAACGAGTCAAACATTGACCGAGTGGACTCCAAAGAGTCGGGCAATCGTTCGATTGATCCACTGAGATCAAGAACGGGTACAATGGACTCGGACGAGTCGAACATTGACCGAGTGGACTCTAACGAGTCGAGGGGTTGAGTCTAATGGCCAACGGGGGACCAAAAGGCTTGGATTGACCACAAAGGGCCAAGATTTGGTTTGGTTAGGGTTGTACATATTAAAAGGGAATGACGATTGTCCGAGCGACGAGACATACGTCACGCATTCGTACAATCGGGGTGATGGAGAGACATACGTCACACCATCCCTTTTTCATTCATGTTTTTGGATTGAATTCTTTTAGAAATCCCAAGGTAAGTCAAAACATTTGGTTTGAAAACCCAAAATGGGAAGGTTTAGCAAATTTGCTAGAAAACGCGCAAGTTCGTCTCATTTTGCGAAAATGCGCACATTACCGGTGTATGTTCATTTTTGAGTTTTGAACATCATGAACAATATTTATTGCTCAAGTTTAGATTGAAAAGCTGAACATAGCTTGTTGGTTCATGTGGTTTTGAAAATTTGGGAACATAACTTGCTTTGCAAGTTATCCACAAAATGGTTATACGAACTTGTGATTTGCCAAAATTAAGCAAAAACCTTGTTATGACTTGAAGAACATGGGTTTAAAAACTCTTTGGTTCTGAGCTCTGGGGCTAGAACCTCAAAAATTGGTTGTTTTGACACAAAAACTCAGGTTCTGAGTTCTGTCATGGTCGCACTGCGACCATGACTTCGCACTGCGAAGCATGCGAAATTTTGGGTTCAGAAGCTGTTTCTGAACATTTGTTCAGAAACAACTTCTGAACACACTCAAGACCTTATATATGGGTGAAAAGCTTTGAGTTTTTGGGATGAAAAAGGTTGTACAAACCAATTTTGATGTTTTGAAAACCTTGGGATTTCTTTGAAATTCAAAAGGGGTTTTTTAGGACAAAGAGTTTTTGAGCCAAAATAGCTATGCAAACACAATTAGATATGCAAGATAAAGAGCTTAGTAACTTACAGAACTCCTTAGCAAAGCTCCAGCTGCACTTGGCTTGATTTGGTTGAAGGCTTTCACAAAGGTTTGAAGATTTGTGATGAACTTGAACTTTTGAAAGCTTTGTGTGGATTGATTGCTTCTGGTTATTTGTGGAGGTTTGTAGGTTGAAATGAGTAGAGTTTCTGCTCTTTGAATGTTGTGTTTTCTGTCTAATTGTGTGTTTGTAACCTTGGGCATTGCCTTGTATTTATAGGCCAAAATCAAATCTTTGTCATCATTACACAATCCCTTGATTCAGCTGATTTGTGGCCAAGATCAAGCTGAATCCCTTTGCATTAAATGCTAATGGATAGAGGCAACCCTGCCTTGTGCCAAGGGGCAAGTTCCAGCTTGATTTCAGCCACAAATTCAACCTATTCTAGAAGGTAATGATGAAGAACAAAGCTGATTTGCAAATGGCTAATGCTTGGGGATCAATCCTTGCAATCTCAATGGTTGGTCAATAAAAACGTGCACTGTATTGTGCAGAGATTGAGGGATGGAAAGGCTAAAATTGGCTGGTGTGAGAGGGTGAAAAGCTGCTGCAAAACAGAGTAGGCACTCATGGCTTTTCAAGTGAGAAAATCCAGCTGGTTTGACTGGTTTTTGGGGCAGCAAGCAGGAGGAAAGTCCTCAAGCAGGTGGCTGGCAACCTTGTGGTGGTTAGCAGGTCACCTGGGAGGGGCTAGAGCTGCCCAAGGGCAAGCCCACTTGCTTGTCACATGCTAGGTTGGAAGAAAAAGCTTCTAACCTTGGCATTAATGGCAAGTCTTTCAACTCTGGCTTTGCTTGGCCCAATTGGCCATGAATGCTACTTAAAATAATTATGGAAGTGATGTGCAACAAAATCTGGAATTAAATCCAAGAAACCAAAAATCTGCAGAAAAATCGCAGACTTCGCAGTGCGAAGTGAGCTTCGCATTGCGAAGTCCTCAATTTTGAAAAGTTGACTTTTCTGTTGACTTTTGTTGACTTTTGACTTTTTCCCCTCTTTGACTTTTTTTTGATTTTTGGTTTTAAAATGCGCAGGACAAAATTAGGGTACTACAGCTGCCCCTACTTAATTGTGTCTTCGCATAGAGTGCGTGAGTGCCGAGGGCATCTCATGAACTCTTTGCGGAGATCAATTAAGTAAAAAGAAAAAGAAGGACCCGAATTTTGTCCTTCGCGAAATGCAAATGAAAGGGTTGGTAGGGGTTGATCGTATCCAGCCGCTAACACTGGAGGTAGATCCACTGGGGGATGAAGGTAATCTTATCTAGGCACTGCTTCTAGAGGTCGATTCCTGAGGGTGGTGGTTTACTCTAGGCACTGTCACTAGAGGTGGAACATTGATGGAGGTGATCTACTCTAGGCACTGTCACTAGAGGTTGAACATTGATGGTGGCGATCGACTCTAGGCACTGTCACTAGAGGTCGATACCTAAGGGTAGTGGTTTACTCTAGGCACTGTCACTAGAGGTGGAACATTGATGGAGGTGATCTACTCTAGGAATTGCTTCTAGAGGTCGATACCTAAGCTAGGTGATCTTATTCAGGTACTGCTTCTGAATATCGATTCCTAACGAGCTGTGATCTTATTCAGCCGCTAACACTGAAGGTCGATACACTGGGGGAGGTGATCTACTCTAGGAATTGCTTCTAGAGGTCGAACAATGAGGTAGGTGATCTATTCTAGGAATTGCTTCTAGAGGTTGATACCTAAGCTAGGTGATCTTATTCAGGTACTGCTTCTGAATATCGATTCCTAACGAGCTGCGGTCTTACCCTAAATAGGTGCCCCTGGTTGAATGTTAATGGATGTTGGTGAATATGTGATACTCACTGGAGGATTCTTGTTGCAGGTTTTATGAAATGAAATGCATGTGTATGAATGGTTTTAAAATATGCATGCATGAATAATGTTAGTTGGGTGCCGAGCAGAGTCGGTCTTTGTTTGTGGGTGTGTTCATGATAATTGGGCTTTCTTTTTTTTTGTTTTTTGGTTGGTCGGTTTGGAAGGACAGGGTCCTTTGCCTACATACCCAAATGGGATCAAAACCGGTGTAGTTCGAGCCTAAGCCCGAAAATTTGTGGTTGGTCGGTTTGGAAGGACGAGGTCCTTTGCCTACATACCCAAATGGGATCAAAACCGGTGTAGTTCGAGCCTAAGCCCGAAGATTTGTGTTTTGTTTGTTTTTGCCAATAATGATTGGACTTTTGTTTGGGGTTGAGACTCCCTGGGGAGTATCAATGAGGTTTGGGCTTTATTGTGGGCCAATGAAAATTGGGCTTTCGTTTGTTGTGCTTGACAAGATGATGATCTTGCTCCTACGTATCTCCTGGTGGGATGGAGAATTCAAAGCTTACGTAGTTCTTTGCTTTGCCAATGAATATTGGACTTTTGGTTCGCCAATGATTATTGGACTTTTTGTTTGGTTGCCGAGCGAGGTCGGGCTTTTGTTTGGTTGCCGAGCGAGGTCGGGCTTTTTGATTTTGGTTGCCGAACGAGGTCGGGCTTTTTGGTTATGGTGGGATCTCACTGGGGATATAAGGATCATTTTGGAAGCATGATCGATATCCGGCCTTAGTGGATGAAAAAGATGTATGGGGGGTGTGCTTTAATTGGGGAAATTTGTTCCTCTGACACCCGGGATCTTTGCGTTTTACGCGTCGTGAGCTACGCACTTGTTTCTGCTGAAGAGCATGAGTCTTAAAATGACTGATGCTGAGCTTCAAGTTTTGAGTCCTCTGATGCAATACCGGGGACCAACGAAATTCTTTCGACATTTAACGTCCAAGTAAAAAACACACATTTTTTTGTTTTTTTTATGTTATTCCCATATTTCAATGCATTATCTATCATGAATAAAAGCACATTTTATGAGCAAGTAAGGACGCATAACAATGAAGAGGTTTTTTTTTTTTTTTTTTTTAAAAAATGATTTTGATTCAACGAAACTTAGTCCCTTGTATGGGTAACTATTCGTGAAAATGTAATCCCTATAAGAGGTGATTACTGAGATAGAGAAAAAGGAAGAAACAAAAAGGCAAATGAAGATTTGCTTGGGTTTCACGTGCTACTTTCCCTATGACTTCGAAATAACTCGTTTTTGAAAGATGATAATGAGGTTGATTCTTTCCCTCTCGAATTCTGTCCGGACCTCACGTGCCGCAGTCTTTTGCCTTTTTTTTTTTTTTTGAAACCCCTAACTTTTACCTGGACCGCTCTTTCGAGTTTTCAGTCCACTGGGGTATATTTCCTTTTTTGATGTCCTTAATTTTTGCCTAGACCGCCTTTTCAGGTTTTCGATCTACCAGGACGCTCTCTATTGCCTAAACCGCCCTTTTCGGGTTTTCGATTTAGCGAGCTCTTTTTTCTTTTTGGCATATATTTTTTTGACTGCGCCGGAGTTTATTGATAGGGGGATCCTTGTGGATGGGTAATACCTTTTTCAAGCATTAAGTCTTCTTCTCTAAATTCTTGAGAATGAACTTTCTTGTCGAGCTGTCCATGCCCCAATGCTGTGAGGTGTTTCTCTTTTATGGGGTTTAGTTGGTCGAACCTTGTTTGTGTTTGAATGCCAATGGAAATTGGGTCTTGGGTGTTTGGATGCCGAGCAAGGTCGGACTTTTTGTTTTTGGTTGCCGAGCGAGGTCGGGCTTTTTGTGATTGGAGTGGAGATGCCAATGAAAATTGGGCTTTATGTGTGATTGTGTTTGTAAGGGCCAATGAAAATTGGGCTTTTATTGGAAATGGTATTTGGGAATATGTTTGTGAATGCCAATGAAAATTGGGCTTTTGGGTGTTTGGATGCCGAGCGAGGTCGGGCTTTTATTGTGGGATCCCGAGCAAGGTCGGGCTTTTGTTTTTTTTTATGGGAATGGCTTCCGAGCAAGGTCGGGCTTTTGTGATTGGCTTCCGAGCAAGGTCGGTTTTTTGTGATTTTGGCTTCCGAGCAAGGTCGGGCTTTTGGATGGGAATGCCAATGAAAATTGGGCTTTTATTGGAAATGGGGTTTGTGAGCGCCAATGGAAATTGGGCTTTTTGTTTGAAAATTGTGTGCGCCAATGAAAATTGGTCTTTTGTTGGAGATGTGAGGAATGCCAATGACGACTTGGCTTTTTGTGGGAATTTGTGGGGAGTGCCGTAACGGCTAATGGTTTCTTTTTTGATGAATTGGGCGACCACTTGTTTGGTCATGTTTGCATAGGAAGCTGCTTTGACCCATTTGGTGAAACAGTCGATGGCAACTAGTATGAACTGGTGCCCTTTTTGAAGCCTTTGGCTTAATCATTCCAAACATGTCTATGCCCCACATAGAGGAAGGTTAGGGTGATGTCATGACATTCAGAGGTGTTGGTGGTATGTGCCCCTTGTTGGCATAATTTTGTCACTTGTGACATGTCTTGGCATGGGTTTGGAAGGACTTCTCATGGATTTCTTCGGTGAGCATGACTGCTTCACGTTTATCCGCACATCTGAGTAAGACCTAATTTCTCTTGTAGAGTGTGCCCCGGCAGAGGGAAAACTGTAGTGCCATTCTTTTGAGGGCTCTCTTGGTGAGGTTGTATTACCCTATCCTCTTGGTCCCCAAGTCTGGACAATCCTTCAGGAGGTTCAAAATCGTCCTTATTATCATCTTCCGTTTGGTTAATTCGAAGATTGAAGTCAAAAGGGATTGTAGCAGTGTTATTTTTGGTGGTGTATTTATGATGATTTTTTTTTTGTAGGGTTTATGAAAATTTATTTGAGAACGAAAGAAAAACGAACTCTTTTGAACATAAACTGCAACTTTATTAATGACGAAAATGATTTGAAATATGGGGGTCCCCTAAAAATTAATCATTTGCCTTGGGAAGAGCAAAATGATTGTTTTTTTTTTTGAAAAACAAGATAAATTACTTGGACAAAAAAAGATTTCCGAAATTTCGATGGCCTTCCGGTTGCTCGGATCTCTTCCGAAACGCTACTGTACACCGGGTCGGGTACTTCCCCTTTTTTTGGTGTTTTTAGTGAGGGGGTGATGTGAGAGTTTTGCTTTGAAATGAAAATGTATGTGAATGTATAAATGCAATGAGTATGCAAAAATATGCCCCTCTTTTTTTTTATGCAAAAAAATTTTATATGAATGCAAATGTTTATGATATGCAAGGGTTTGGTGTATGAAGGTTCGGAACTTCCCCCCATCCTCACGTGTAGGCTCTAAAGATGATATCTCCTAAGAAGAGGTCCCTAGAGTCATAGATCTCACATGGAATTAGGGTTGTCTATGGACATACGTCGACATGACTTCAATTAATTCCACGTGAAAATCTCCTCTAAGCGGGGTTGGACATCCTACCTCACGGACATACGTCAACGCGGGCTTCCGCACACAACCTCCTTCTAACTTAGTTTTTTTCTCAAGCTCGGGTAGAGAGCCTCACACGTCCGGCATTAACCCGAACAATGTGGAGTAACATCACTCAAGTAACCCCCGCATTTGATATATATATATGATATGAATATAAAGCAAAATAAAGCAAATATAAACATAAAACATAAATATGACATGTATGAACAAAATAATAAACATGGCACGCAAAGAAAATAAAAAAACAATTAGCTTCAAAGCCAAATAGGTTAGGCTTGACTCGCTAGTGGGAACAGGGTCCCCAGTGAAGTCGCCAGCTGTGCGCACCTCGTTTTTTTCCTCGGGAAAAAGACGCGCAAATCCTCCGAGGTCGTCCTCGAACGCTCGGAGGTGCCTTTGTGAAGCCGCCACCAAAGTTTTTGTGTAAAGGGAACGTTGATAAACCCTTAAGTTTTTTTTTTTGTTTAAAGGGAAACGATAATAAAACCCTTCGACGATGAGGATAAGGATTAGGTCATCGCAACCATTGTCGGGTTCGGGAGTCGGTTACGCGAGGGGAAGGTATTAGCACCCCTCACGTCCGTTGTACTCAACGGGAACCTTCTATTTGGTTAAAACTTGAATTGCTTTTTAATACTTTGCGTACATGTTCATTTATGCTAAAAATATAATAAAAAGGGGGGGAAAGAGATAAAAACAAACGAAGAAAAAGTTTTTTTTTATTATTGTGCTTGACAAGATGTCGATCTTGCTCCTACGTATCTCCCGGTAGTCGGAGAATTCAAAGCATACGTAGTTCTTTGGTAGAAAAACGTATGTGTGTTGGTTGATTTTAATTGGACGATGTTTTAACCGAATTCTTGCGATTAAACGTTGCTTGTATGCTCGCACTTGGAGACTTATTAAGCGTTCGTTCACGAATCACATTAGAATTGTTAAAAGGTACGTCCGTTAGGGTAGAGGGTTGAATTGGTCGCTATGGGACCAAGGGAGGTACAATGGACTCAAACGAGTCAAACATTGACCGAGTGGACTCCAAAAAGTCGGGCAATCGTTCGATTGATCCACTGAGATCAAGAACGGGTACAATGGACTCGGACGAGTCGAACATTGACCGAGTGGACTCTAACGAGTCGAGGGGTTGAGTCTAATGGCCAACGGGGGACCAAAAGGCTTGGATTGACCACAAAGGGCCAAGATTTGGTTTGGTTAGGGTTGTACATATTAAAAGGGAATGACGATTGTCCGAGCGACGAGACATACGTCACGCATTCGTACAATCGGGGTGATGGAGAGACATACGTCACACCATCCCTTTTTCATTCATGTTTTTGGATTGAATTCTTTTAGAAATCCCAAGGTAAGTCAAAACATTTGGTTTGAAAACCCAAAATGGGAAGGTTTAGCAAATTTGCTAGAAAACGCGCAAGTTCGTCTCATTTTGCGAAAATGCGCACATTACCGGTGTATGTTCATTTTTGAGTTTTGAACATCATGAACAATATTTATTGCTCAAGTTTAGATTGAAAAGCTGAACATAGCTTGTTGGTTCATGTGGTTTTGAAAATTTGGGAACATAACTTGCTTTGCAAGTTATCCACAAAATGGTTATACGAACTTGTGATTTGCCAAAATTAAGCAAAAACCTTGTTATGACTTGAAGAACATGGGTTTAAAAACTCTTTGGTTCTGAGCTCTGGGGCTAGAACCTCAAAAATTGGTTGTTTTGACACAAAAACTCAGGTTCTGAGTTCTGTCATGGTCGCACTGCGACCATGACTTCGCACTGCGAAGCATGCGAAATTTTGGGTTCAGAAGCTGTTTCTGAACATTTGTTCAGAAACAACTTCTGAACACACTCAAGACCTTATATATGGGTGAAAAGCTTTGAGTTTTTGGGATGAAAAAGGTTGTACAAACCAATTTTGATGTTTTGAAAACCTTGGGATTTCTTTGAAATTCAAAAGGGGTTTTTTAGGACAAAGAGTTTTTGAGCCAAAATAGCTATGCAAACACAATTAGATATGCAAGATAAAGAGCTTAGTAACTTACAGAACTCCTTAGCAAAGCTCCAGCTGCACTTGGCTTGATTTGGTTGAAGGCTTTCACAAAGGTTTGAAGATTTGTGATGAACTTGAACTTTTGAAAGCTTTGTGTGGATTGATTGCTTCTGGTTATTTGTGGAGGTTTGTAGGTTGAAATGAGTAGAGTTTCTGCTCTTTGAATGTTGTGTTTTCTGTCTAATTGTGTGTTTGTAACCTTGGGCATTGCCTTGTATTTATAGGCCAAAATCAAATCTTTGTCATCATTACACAATCCCTTGATTCAGCTGATTTGTGGCCAAGATCAAGCTGAATCCCTTTGCATTAAATGCTAATGGATAGAGGCAACCCTGCCTTGTGCCAAGGGGCAAGTTCCAGCTTGATTTCAGCCACAAATTCAACCTATTCTAGAAGGTAATGATGAAGAACAAAGCTGATTTGCAAATGGCTAATGCTTGGGGATCAATCCTTGCAATCTCAATGGTTGGTCAATAAAAACGTGCACTGTATTGTGCAGAGATTGAGGGATGGAAAGGCTAAAATTGGCTGGTGTGAGAGGGTGAAAAGCTGCTGCAAAACAGAGTAGGCACTCATGGCTTTTCAAGTGAGAAAATCCAGCTGGTTTGACTGGTTTTTGGGGCAGCAAGCAGGAGGAAAGTCCTCAAGCAGGTGGCTGGCAACCTTGTGGTGGTTAGCAGGTCACCTGGGAGGGGCTAGAGCTGCCCAAGGGCAAGCCCACTTGCTTGTCACATGCTAGGTTGGAAGAAAAAGCTTCTAACCTTGGCATTAATGGCAAGTCTTTCAACTCTGGCTTTGCTTGGCCCAATTGGCCATGAATGCTACTTAAAATAATTATGGAAGTGATGTGCAACAAAATCTGGAATTAAATCCAAGAAACCAAAAATCTGCAGAAAAATCGCAGACTTCGCAGTGCGAAGTGAGCTTCGCATTGCGAAGTCCTCAATTTTGAAAAGTTGACTTTTCTGTTGACTTTTGTTGACTTTTGACTTTTTCCCCTCTTTGACTTTTTTTTGATTTTTGGTTTTAAAATGCGCAGGACAAAATTAGGGTACTACAGTTGGTAATTCCATGGTACCCTCTTTGTGCTTTCAAAAGAGAAAGGTGCAGGTACGTGGAATGTTATGGGTTGTATTGGCATTGGTACCTCTCTCCTTTGGTATGGGATTTCGAGAGGTTTTGGGCCGTTAGACTCTAAGGTAGCAATGTCCGTGCCCTCCCTTATGTAGCCAATTTGGATCCAACCTTGGTCCATTAACTCTTGAAGACAGCTCTTCAACTCTTCGCACTCATTCGGGTTGACCTTGCAGGCTTCACAGTTGGCGTGCACTTCCTCGAATAATCCAAAGCCGGTTAAACGCTCCCTTATGGTTGACAGGGGAGTCCTAACATTGGCTACCCTTTTGACTGGACCAAAGTCCTCTTGTTCCTCCACCGCATTTACAGAGGGACCCGCGTGCCCCGGCAATGGGTTGTTCTTCACATTGGGGCTTTCCTCTTTGAAGGATAACAGCTTCTTGTCAATAAGATCCTGCACCTTGTGTTTGAAAACCCTACAGTTTTCGATATTGTGCCCCACGGATCCTGCGTGGAAATCACATTTGGCATTTGCGTCGTACCACTGTGGATATGGTGGCGACATTGGTGGTAGCAGTCTTGTCTCGACCATACCCTTTTGGATTAGGTATGGCAAGATCTGACCATAAGACATGGGTACAGGATCAAACTGCCTATTATAGTAATTGTTCCTTGAGCTCGCCTGATTCCTTGGTGGGTACCCGCCTTGTTGCTGTTGCTGTTGATTTTGTTGCGGCAACACTACTGGTTGTCGAGGTGGATTTGCGGGAATCACTTGAGGTGAGTAACGCCCTTGAGTCGTTGCTGCTGCCACATAAGGATAGTGGTAGTGAGGCATTTGACTTGGTGGCGGGTAGGATGGTCCCATTAGAACGGCATTTGTATCCCCCTCTTTCTTTTTGTGAAAGTTGCTGGGGGGTTTTCTAGCTCCACCTTGAGCTTCTGAAGAGCCTTGGATTTTTCCTCTCTTCACTCCATCTTCTATTCTTTCACCGACCATGACTAGATCGGAGAAACCGGCAGACGTACTTCCGATCATCTTGTCGTAATATGGGCCTTGAAGTGTGCCCATAAAGGTGTCGACAAGTTCTCTCTCCAATAGTGGTGGTTGTACACGAGAAGCTAGTTCTCTCCACCGCTGAGCGTACTCCTTGAAGGACTCGTTGCTTCTTTGCAGGAGGTTTTGTAGTTGCATCCTATTTGGAGCCATGTCCAAATTATATTTGTATTGCTTTAGGAAGGCATCGGCTAGATCCTTCCAAGTTTGGACATGGGTACGCTTGAGCTGCATGTACCAATCTAAGGACGCTCCGCTTAAACTATCTTGAAACACATGCACCATGAGTTTCTCGTTCATTGCGTAAGCTGCCATCTTCCTACAGAACATCCTTAGATGATTCCGAGGGCATTGAATTCCTTTGTATTTCTCGAAGTCCGGTGCTTTGAACTTCGGAGGAATTACCACGTCGGGCACTAGGCACATATCCAAGGCATTGTGGGCACCGTATGAGCTGAAACCCTCGACAGCTTTCAACCTTTCTTCCAAAACTCGATACATTTGGGTGGTATCATTGTCTTGGTGGGTGGTGTCGGGAGCAGATTACCTTAGCTGGCTATTCTCCACATCATGGGGAATTACTTCATGCTGAGTAGTGGAGGTTCCTTGAGGACGACGCTCTTCATTCCTTACGGGGATTGTGAACGGTGGTGGAGGTGGTCCTTGACCCTCATTCTCAAAGGGTGGGGTATAACCCACAGGTAAACCATAAGGAGGCCATTGCACATTGGATGCATCCGTTGTTGGGCGAGGGTGGCTTTCTCGTGCCGACAGAGCTTGCATTAACTCTAGCATCTGATCCATTTTTCCTTTCATTCCATCAACTTCCTCTCTCAAAGCCGCTTGAGTTTGTTCCAAATTGTCCATGATCCTTTGTTTGTTAGCTCGTGTTCCGTACGAGTGTTGAATATCTGGTTCTTGGACCGAGGGCTTTCGGGGTTTTCGGGCTATGATTGCTTTGAACTGTTTGAATGGGAATGAATGAGTTTTTTTTTGAAAAAATGCATGAAGATGCATGTGGATGTATGTATGCTTATGAGTATGCAAAATATGCGTGTTTTTATTTTGCTTTATGGAGTTTAAAGGTGCACGATTAATATTAGCAAATTCGAAATATTAAAGACCGAGAAATTGATTATACTTCAAAATATATTTGATTAAATAACATTTGTTTACAAAGCGTAACTAATGCTATTACAAATCAAACAGCCGCTCGCTTCTCGGCTTTGCTCATCTCCTCCCTATAGAAATCTATGGTGTCCTTGCAGAACTTCATAAACTTCCGGATCTCCATAGGGATGACAAAGTAGGGCATGACCATCTCGGCCTCCGCTAGCTTCTTTGGAAGTTGGGTGATCACCAAATTTGAGAATGCAACCAATTTAGTGAAATCCTCACTTAATCGGGTGGCGTCTTGCCATACATACTCAATCACTTCCTTGCGCTGGTCTAGCTTGACTCTTGCACTTCTAATCTCATCGTGTAGTTGTGCAATGTGGTCCCCATGAGCTCTTGCAATCTTGTCGAAGTACTCTTCGAATTTCTTGATGTCTTCTTCGAGATGATCGCACTTTAGCCTCCCTTGATGAGAGAGACTCTCATGTCTTTGTCGCTGGACGCGCTCGGCTTGAAGCTGCTCTTTGTAGTCTTTCACTACTTCTTGGAGCTGTTGATTTTTCTCTTGAAATTTCAACCTCCATTTTCGTTGAGCTTCGATGGCTAGTTCGCCAAACTTCTTGAGCTCTTGGTTGGAATGTAAGATTCTTTCCAACTCTTCGTCCTTGGCAACAAGGTTGGCATCCGCACTAACCAAGCCGCCTCCTATCCAATCCCTTTTCCCTTCGGAGGTTCTTAGCCGTTTTTGGCATACTAGGAGAGAATGTGATACTTCATCACGATCTCTCTTCGTCCTAGTAACTTCTCCTAAAGCTTGGAGGTGCTTCAATTCTAAGTCTCCGTTTTTGTTTTGGAGTTCTTGAATTTTAGCCTTGAGGTCCTCCACTTCTTTGTTGGGAATGATTGCAATAGGTTTAGGTGTAGGAGGTTTTGGAGGGTTTGTGACCACGAAGGGTAACTTGATTGCTTTGACCCTCTCCTTCACCCATTGAGTATAAAGGGGTTTGGCGACACAGTTTCTCTTGCCGACCCTTCCCTTGCGTACTTGGCTCCATGCTCCCCGGATTTTCTCTAGCAATGCCGGGTCTTGATCGCCTTCCCTTAAGTAGAAAGCTTCCAACAAAAGGTCATTAGGTTTATCCTCCATTGAAAAACCTAGTTGTCGGAGAGAGAGGACCGGATTGTAATTAATACATCCCTTAGTACCGATGAGGGGTACGTTAGGGAAGTCCCCGCAGCTGAGGATAATTTCCGGGTCCTCTAAGTTTGGTGAAAACCAATGGATGTCCTTCTCGGCGAGGGTTGTCATCCGTTGCGACCATTTGAGCTTGGCCCGGTTTTCCACAAAGTCTCGGTTTCTTGGCATGTGGGACATTATCCAAATTTGCACCACGGGAGTGCAACAAGTAATTTTGCGTCCCCTTGCTTGTTCATGCCTTGAGTAGAGGGTATGATAAAAATCCGCTAAGATTGTAGGAACTGGATTTTTAGTCATAAACACCTCTAGAGCCGGAAAGTCTACGAAATCATCCATGTTGGGGAATAAGACAATCCCGTAGACTAAGAGGGCTAAGATGGCGTTGAAGGCCATTACCTCTTTGTTGGCTAGTAAATCCCGAGCTTTGGCTTCCAAAAACTTTCTTGAAAAGCCCTTAAGGTTTCCTCTAACTTCCAAGTTAGATGCCACTTCTTGGGTGTCGAGGTATAAGGATTCGGCGATGGCTTCAAATGTAGGATCCTTTCCCGGACCGAGATAGAGTTCATGACCTTTCATGCTACAACCCAAAATCTTCTCAAACTCTTCCAAAGTTGGCGCTAGTTGGAAGTCTTGAAATGTGAAGCACCGTAGAGGTGGGTCGAAGAATTGCGCCAAAGTGGTTAAGGCGGTTGAATCTATTCTCACGGGTAAAAGATCAAGGATTAGCCCATAGCTTGCCTCGAAGATGTTCTTGTGGACCGAAGAGAGCCTCTTGCTTAGAGCTAATAAACTTTCCACCCTAGGAGCTTTAATTTTGAAGGCGAGCGTATTCTTATTCCCGGAATCCATATTTCTCTTTTGCTAATATTTGTTCGTTCTTTTTAAACTCCTATAAAGCAAAACGATGCGAAAATTACTTTCATGAATGCAAATGTTATGCAAGGGTATGGTTTATGAAGGTTCGGAACTTCCCCCCATCCTCACATGTAGGCTCTAAATTGTGAAATATCCTAAGAAGAGGTCCTTAGAGTCATAGACCTCACATGGAATTAGGGTTGTCTATGGACATACGTCGACATGACTTCAATTAATTCCACGTGAAAATCTCATCTAAGCGGGGTTGGACATCCCACCTCACGGACATACGTCAACGCGGGCTTCCGCACACAACCTCCTTCTAACTTAGTGTTTTTCTCAAGCTCGGGTAGAGAGCCTCACACGTCCGGCATTAACCCGAACAATGTGGAGTAACATCACTCAAGTAACCCCCACATTTGATATATATAATATGAATATAAAGCAAATAAAGCAAATATAAACATAATATAACATGCATGAATAAAGTAAATAAACATGACACGCAAAGAAAATAAAACAATTGTCTTTAACCCAAATAGGTTAGGCTTGACTCGCTAGTGGGAACAGGGTCCCCAGTGAAGTCGCCAGCTGTGCGCACCTCGTTTTTTTCCTCGGGAAAAAGACGCGCAAATCCTCCGAGGTCGTCCTCGAACGCTCGGAGGTGCCTTTGTGAAGCCGCCACCAAAGTTTTTGTGTAAAGGGAACGTTGATAAACCCTTAAGTTTTTTTTTTGTTGTAAAGGGAAACGATAATAAAACCCTTTGACGATGAGGATAAGGATTAGGTCATCGCAACCATTGTCGGGTTCGGGAGTCGGTTACGCAAGGGGAAGGTATTAGCACCCCTCACGTCCATTGTACTCAACGGGAACCTTCTATTTGGTTAAAGCTTGAATTGTTTTTTTATACTTTGCGTGCATGTTTATTTATGTTAAAAATATAATAAAAGGGGGGAAAGAGATAAAAACAAACGAAAAAGAAAAAGTTTTTATTATTGTGCTTGACAAGATGTCGATCTTGCTCCTACGTATCTCCCGGTAGTCGGAGAATTCAAAGCATACGTAGTTCTTTGATAGAAAAACGTATGTGTGTTGGTTGATTTTAATTGGACGATGTTTTAACCGAATTCTTGCGATTAAACGTAGCTTGTATGCTCGCACTTGGAGACTTATTAAGCGTTCGTTCGCGAATCACATTAGAATTGTTAAAAGGTACGTCCGTTAGGGTAGAGGGTTGAATTGGTCGCTATGGGACCAAGGGAGGTACAATGGACTCATATAAGTCAAACATTGACCGAGTGGACTCCGAAGAGTCGGGCGATTGTTCGATTGATCCACTGAGATCAAGAACGGGTACAATGGACTCGGACGAGTCGAACATTGACCGAGTGGACTCTAACGAGTCGAGGGGTTGAGTCTAATGGCCAACGGGGGACCAAAAGGTTTGGATTGACCACAAGGGGCCAAGATTTGGTTTGGTTAGGGTTGCACATATTAAAAAAGGGAATGACGATTGTCCGAGCGACGAGACATACGTCACGCATTCGTACAATCGGGGCGATGGAGAGACATACGTCACACCATCCCTTTTTCATTCATGTTTTTGGATTGAATTCTTTAGAAATCCCAAGGTATGTCAAAACATTTGGTTTGAAAATCCAAAAATGGGAAGGTTTAGCAAATTTGCTAGAAAGCGCGCAAGTTCGTCTCATTTTGCGAAAATGCGCACGTAAACGGTGTATGTTCATCTTTGAGTTTTGGACATCATGAACAATATTTATTGTTCAAGTTTAGATTGAAAAGCTGAACATAGCTTGTTTGTTCATGTGGTTTTGAAAGTTTTGGGAACATAACTTGCTTTGCAAGTTACCCACAAAATGGTTATACGAACTTGTGATTTTGCCAAAATTATGCAAAAACCTTGTTATGGTTTGAAGAACATGGATTTGAAAACTCTTAGGTTCTGAGCTCTGGGGCTAGAACCTCAAAAATTGGTTGGTTTGATACAAAAACTCAGGTTCTGAGTTCTGTCATGGTCGCACTGCGACCATGACTTCGCACTGCGAAGCATGCGAAATTTTGGGTTCAGAAGCTGTTTCTGAACTTTTGTTCAGAAACAACTTCTGAACACACTCAAGACCTTATAGATGGGTGAAAAACTTTGAGTTTTTGGGGTGAAAAAGATTGGACAAACCAATTTTGATGTTTTGAAAACCTTGGGATTTCTTTGAAATTCAAAAGGGGTTTTTTAGGACAAAGAGTTTTGAGCCAAAATGGCTATGCAAACACAATTATAAATGCAAGATGAGAGCTTAGAAACTTACAGAACTCCTTAGCAAAGCTCCAGCTGCACTTGATTTGATTTGGTTGAAGGCTTTCACAAAGGTTTTGAAGATTTGTGATGAACTTGAACTTTTGTAAGCTTTGTGTTGGATGGATTGTTTCTGGTTATTTGTGGAGGTTTGTGAGCTAAAATGAGTAGAGTTTCTGCTCTTTGAATGATGTGTTTTCTGTGTTTTTTCAAGTGTTTGTAACCTTGGGCATTGCCTCCTATTTATAGGCCAAAATCAAATCTTTGTCATCATTACACAATCCCAAAATTCAGCTGATTTGTGGCCAAGATTAAGCTGAATCCCTTTGCATTAAATGCCAATGGATAGAGGCAACCCTGCCTTGTATCAAGGGGCAAGATCCAGCTTGATTTCAGCCACAAATTCAACACATTCTAGAAGGTAATGATGAAGAACAAAGCTGATTTGCAATTGGCTAATGCTTGGGGATCAATCCTTGCAATCTCAATGGTTGATCAATGAAAACGTGCACTGTAATGTGCAGAGATTGAGGGATGAAAAGGCTACTTATGGCTGGTGTGAGAGGGTGAAAAGCTGCTGCAAAACAGAGTAGGCAATCATGGTTTTTCAAGTGAAAAAACCCAGCTGGTTTGACTGGTTTTAGGGGCAGCAAGCAGGAGGAAAGTCCTCAAGCAGGTGGCTGGCAACCTTGTGGTGGTTAGCAGGTCACCTGGGAGGGACTAGAGCTGCCCAAGGGCAAGCCCACTTGCTTGTCACATGCTAGGTTGGAAGAAAAAGCTTCCAACCTTGGCATTAATGGCAAGTCCTTCAACTCTGGCTTTGCTTGGCCCAATTAGCCATGAATGCTACCTAAAATAATTATGGAAATGATATGCAACAAATTCTGGAATTAAATCCAAGAAACCAAAAATCTGCAGAAAAATCGCAGACTTCGCAGTGCGAAGGGAGCTTCGCATTGCGAAGTCAGCATTTTTGAAATGTTGACTTTTCTGTTGACTTTTGTTGACTTTTGACTTTTTTTCCCCTCTTTGGATTTTTTTTGATTTTTTTGTTTTAAAATGCGTAGGACAAAATTAGGGTACTACAGTAATGCTTGAAAAAGGTATTACCCATCCACAAGGATCCCCCTATCAATAAGCTCCGGCGCAGTCAAAAAAAATATATATGCCAAAAAGAAAAAAAAAGCTCGCTAAATCGAAAACCTGAAAGGGCGGTTTAGGCAATAAAGAGCGTCTTGGTGGATCGAAAACCTGAAAAGGCGGTCTAGGCAAAAATTAAGGACATCAAAAAAGGAAATATACCCCAGTGGACTGAAAACTCGAAGGAGCGGTCCAGGTAAAAATTAGGGGTTTCAAAAAAAAAAAGAAGGCAAAAAGACTGCGGCACGTGAGGTCCGGACAGAATTCAAGAGGGAAAGAATCAACCTCATTATCATCTTTCAAAAAAAGGTTATTTCGAAGTCATAGGGAAAGTAGCACGTGAAACCCAAGCAAATCTTCATTTGCCTTTTTGTTTCTTCCTTTTTCTCTATCTCAGTAATCACCTCTTATAGGGATTACATTTTCACGAATAGTTACCCATACAAGGGACTAAGTTTCGTTGAATCAAAATCATTTTTAAACCTTTTCATTGTTATGTGTCCTTACTTGCGCATAAAATGTGTTTTTATTCATGATAGATAATGCATTGAAATATGGGAATAACATAAAAAACAAAAAATATGTTTTTGTACTTGGACGTTAAATGTCGAAAGAATTTCGTTGGTCTCCGGCATTGCATCAAAGGACTCAAGACTTGAAAACTTTCATCAGTCACTTCAAGATCTTACTCTTCATCAGAAACTAGTGCGTAGCTCACGACGCGTAAAACGCAAAGATCCCGGGTGTCGGAGGAAACAAATTTCCCAAATAAAGCACACCCCCCATACATCTTTTTCATCCACTAAGGCCGGATATCGATCATGCTTCCAAAATGATCCTTATATCCCCAGTGAGACCACCAAAACCAAAAAGCCCGACCTCGCTCGGCAACCAAACAAAAAGCCCGACCTCGCTCGGCAACCAAACAAAAAGCCCAATAATCATTGGCGAACCAAAGTCCAATATTCATTGGCAAAGCAAAGAACTACGTAAGCTTTGAATTCTCCATCCCACCAGGAGATACGTAGGAGCAAGATCATCATCTTGTCAAGCACAACAAACCAAAGCCCAATATTCATTGGCCCACCATGAAGCCAAACCTTATTGACATTCCCCAGTGGAGTCTCACCCAAAGTCCAATCCTCATTGGCAAACAAACACAAATCCCCAGGACAAGCCCGAACTACACCGGTTTTGATCCCATTCGGGTATGTAGGCAAAGGACCTTGTCCTTCCAAACCAACCAACCAACAAAACAAAAAAAGAGAGAGTCCAATCGTCATTGGCACAACCACAACCAAGACCGACTTTGCTCGGCACCCAACCAGCATCCCTCATATCATGCATAGCATAATTCATGCATCACGTCATTTTCATTCATGCATGCATATACAAATCATTCATACACATGCATTTCATTTCATAAATCATGCATCCTCAACAAGGATTCTCCAGTGAGTATCACATATTCACCAACATCCATCAACAGTCAAGTAAGCGTTCCCCAGTGAACCTCCTTCACTAACTGTCCCCAATTCCCCAGAAGGAATCTTTGTTTGAGTCCATCTCATATCATATTGCATTGCATATCACTGCATATCATACTGCATAACATGCATCATACAATCATGTTTTCTGGTTCAACCAGGGGCACCTATTTAGGGTAAGACCACAGCTCGTTAGGAATCAACCTTCAGTGAAAACGCCTGAATAAGATTACCTAGCTTAGGTATCGACCTCTAGTGAAAACGCCTAGATAAGATCACCCCCCCAGTGTATCGACCTTCAGTGTTAGCGGCTGAATAAGATCACAGCTCGTTAGGAATCGACCTTCAGTGAAAACGCCTGAATAAGATTACCTAGCTTAGGTATCGACCTCTAGTGAAAACGCCTAGATAAGATCACCCCCCCCCAGTGTATCGACCTTCAGTGTTAGCGGCTGAATAAGATCACAGCTCGTTAGGAATCGACCTTCAGTGAAAACGCTTGAATAAGATTACCTAGCTTAGGTATCGACCTCTAGTGAAAACGCCTAGATAAGATCACCTCCCTCAGTGTTCGACCTTCAGTGTTAGCGGCTGAATAAGATCACTTCCCCTTTAGGAATCTACCTTCAGTGTTAGCGGCTGGATACGATTACCTTCATCCCCCAGTGGATCTACCTCCAGTGTTAGCGGCTGGATACGATCAACCTTTTCAAACCATTGCATTTGCATTCCGTGAAGGACAAAATTCGGGTCCTTCTTTTTACTTAATTGATCTTCGCAAAGAGTTCATGAGATGCCCTCGGCACTCACGCACTCTATGCGAAGACACAATTAAGTAGGGGCAGCTGTAGTACCCTAATTTTGTCCTAAGCATTTTAAAACAAAAAAATCAAAGAGGGAGAAAAAAGTCAAAGTCAACAAAAGTCAACAGAAAAGTCAACATTTCAAAAATGATGACTTCGCACTGCGAAGCTCACTTCGCACTGCGAAGTCTGCGATTTTTCTGCAGATTTTTGGTTTCTTTGATTTAATTCCAGAATTTGTTGCATATCATTTCCACATTTATTTTAATCAGCATTCATGGCTAATTGGGCCAAGCAAAACCAGAATTGAAGGACTTGCCATTAATGCCAAGGTTGGAAGCTTTTTCTTCCAACCTAGCATGTGACAAGCAAGTGGGCTTGCCCTTGGGCAGATTTTGTCCCTCCCAAGTGACCTGTTAACCACCACAAGGTTGCCAGCCACCTGCTTGATGACTTTTTTCCTGCTTGCTTCCCCCAAAACCAGTCAAACTAGCTGGATTTTCTCACTTGAAAAGCCATGAGTGCCTACCCTGTTTTTGCAGCAGCTTTTCACCCCTCACACCAGCCATAGGTAGCCTTTTTCATCCCTCAATCTCTGCACATTACAGTGCACGTTTTTATTGATTAACCATTGAGATTGCAAGGATTGATCCCCAAGTTTGGCCAATTGCAATTCAGCCTTGTTTCTCATCATTACCTTCTAGAATTAGTTGAATTTGTGGCTGAAATCAGGTTGAATCTTGCCCCTTGGCACAAGGCAAGGTTGCCTCTATCCATTAGCATTTAATGCAAAGGGATTCAGCTTGATCCTAGCCACAAATCAGCTGGATTTTGGGATTTTCTAATGATGAAATAGATTTGGTTTTGGCCTATAAATAGAAGGCAATGCCCAAGGTTCTAAACACAACTGATAACAGCATTTCAAGAGCAGAAACTCTACTCATTCCAGCTTACAAACACTCAGAAACAACCAGAAAAAAAACCAATCCAACACAAAGCATCACAAAGTTCAAGTTCATCACCAATATCAAAAACCTTTGTGAAAGCCTTCAACCAATTCAAATCCATTGCAGCTGGAGCTTTGCTAAGGAGTTCTGTAAGTTTCTAAGCCTTTGTATTGCATTTTCATTTGTGTTTGCATAGCAATTTTGGTTCAAAACCATTTGGTTCTAAAAAAACCCCTTTTGAATTTCAAAGAAATCCCAAGGTTTTCAAAACATCAAAACTGGTTTGTCCAGCCTTTTTCATCCTAAAAACTCAAAGCTTTTCACTCACCTAAAAGGTCCTGAGTGTGTTCAGAAGTTGTTTCTGAACAAAAGTTCAGAAACAGCTTCTGAACTCAAAAATTTGCATGCTTCGCAGTGCGAAGTCATGGTCGCAGTGCGACCATGACAGAACTCAGAATCTGAGTTTAGGTGTCAAAATGACCATTTTTTGAGGTTCTAGCCCAGGAGCTCAGAACCTAAGAGTTTTTAAACCCATGTCTTTCAAACCATAACAAGGATTTTGCACAATTTTGACAAATTCACAAGTTCGTACGACATTTTGTGGATAACTTGCAAAACAAGTTATGTTCTCAAACTTTCAAAACCACATGAACAAATCAGCTATGTTCATCATTGCAATCAAAACTTGAACAATAAATATTGTTCATGATGTTCAAAACTCAAACATGAACATACGCCAAATACGTTCGCTTTTCGCAAAATGAGACGAACTCGGGCGTTTTCTAGCAAAATTGCTAAATCTTTCCAATTTGGGTTTTCAAACCGAATGTTTTGATATACCTTGGGATTTCTAAAAAAATTCTACCCAAAAACATGAATGAAAAAGGGATGGTGTGACGTATGTCTCTCCATTGCCCCGATTGTACGAACGCGTGACGTATGTCTCGTCGTTCGGACAATCGTCATTCCCTTTTCAAACGTATCCAACCATAACCAAACCAAACCTTGGCCCCTTGTGGTCAATCCGAACCTTTTGGTCCCCCGTGGCCATTAGATTCGATCGCCCGACTCGTTGGAGTCCACTCGGTCAATGTTCGACTCGTCCGAGTCCATTGTACCCGTTCTTGATCTCAGTGGATCAATCGAACAATCGCCCGACTCGTTGGAGTCCACTCGGTCAATGATTGACTTGTATGAGTCCATTGCACCTCTCTTGGTCCCATAGCGACCAATTCGAACCCTTTTACCCTAACGGACGTACCTTTTAACAATTCTAGTGCGATTCACGAACAAACGCTTAATAAGTCTCCCAAGCGCGAGCATACAAGCTACATTTTAATCGCAAGAATTCGGTTAAAACATCGTCCATTTAAAATTAACCAACACATGTACGTTTTTTCTACCAAAGAACTACGTACGCTTTGAATTCTCCGACTACCGGGAGATACGTAGGAGCAAGATCGACATCTTGTCAAGCGCAATAATAAAAAACTTTTCTTCTTTTCTTTCATTTCTTTTTATCTCTTTCCCCCCCCCCCCCCCCTTTATTATATTTTGACATAAATAAGCATGCACGCAAAACATTTAAAAACAATTTAAGCTTTAGCCAAATAGAAGGTTCCTGTTGAGTACAACGGACGTGAGGGGTGCTAATACCTTCCCCTTGCGTAATCGACTCCCGAACCCGACAATGGTTGCGATGACCATCCTTTCCTCATCGTCAAAGGGTTTTATTATCGTTTCCCTTTAAACAAAAAAAAACTTAAGGGTTTATCAACGTTCCCTTTACACAAAAACTTTGGTGGCGGCTTCACAAAAGGCCCTCCGAGCGTTTACGAACGACCTCGGAGGATTTGCGCGTCTTTTTCTCCTGAAAAAAACGAGGTGCGCACAGGTACCAGGAGATTAGGGTGTTTTCCACTTTGGTTAACAAGTGTCGTATACTTGACGAAGATAGCAAGGCTAAGTTAAGTTACTACAAGAGCTTAAATGAGAAGAAGGCTAAGGGAAGTGATCGTTGGAAGCCTTACGGTGGAGACAGAGGGAAGAAGGGTGTTAGTGTTGCTCAAGGTGGAGGTGACTTGAAGTGTTTCAAGTGTTGAGTATCTGATCATAGAGCAATTGATTGCAAGAGTAGCTGTAGTTTGCTACAGGTGTGGTAAAGCAGGACATCGTGCTGTGGAATGTAAGAGTAAGGAAGTGGTTTGCTTTAACTGTGGTGAAGTGGGTCACATTAGTCTAAAGTGTATGAAGCCGAAGAGGAAGAAAGCTAGTGGGAAGGTTTTTGCATTGAGTGTGGAGGAAAGAGCTGAGTCAGACAATTTGATCAGAGGTATGTGTTTTATTGATATTGGTGTGACACATTCATTTATTTGGCTTGAGTGTGTTAAGAAGTTGAATTTAGTCTTGTCCCCTATGCTTAGAGGAATGGTCATTGATACCCTAGCTAATGGCTTGGTGACCACTTCCTTGGTTTGCGTTGGTTGTCTTGTTAATTTTAGTGATGTGGATTTTAAGTTGAATTTGGTTTGATTGCCTTTGGAGCATATGGATGTAATTTTTGGAATGGATTGGTTACTAACTTTTGGTGTTAACATTAACTATTTAACCAAGAGTGTGACTTTTCCTAAGCCGGAGGAGCGTGATGTAGGGAAGTTTTTGTTTGCAAGGCAAGTAGGAGCGTCGTTGGACGAAATGACTCAGGTGTTTGTTATGTTTGCTTCGATGAAGGTCGGAAGTGAAGTTCAAGTTAGCGATTTGTCGGTAGTGAATGAGTTTGCGGATGTTTTCCAGATGACATTACTGACTTACCGCCGGAGATGGAAGTAGAATTTGTGATTGATGTTGTACCTGGAACTAGTCCTATATCGGCGCGGCCGTATCGGATGTCTCCTTCTGAGTTGGGTGAGCTGAAGAAATAGTTGGAGGAGATGTTGGAGAAGAAGTTCATCAGGCCGAGTGTTTCGCCATGGGGAGCGCCAGTGTTGTTAGTCAAGAAGAATGATTGTAGCATGTGGCTGTATGTGGATTATCGGCAGTTGAACAAGGTGACCATTAAGAACAAATATCCTTTTCCAGGGATAGATGATCTGATGGATCAGTTAGTTGGTGCTCAGGTGTTTAGTAAGATTGATTTGAGATTCGGATATCACCAGATACGAGTAAAGTCGGAGGATGTGCCTAAGACTGAGTTTCGAACGAGGTGTGGACACTATGAGTACTCTGTGATGCCCTTTGGTGTGACTAATGCAACCGGTGTATTCATGGAATACATGAATAGAATTTTCCATCCTTATTTGGATCATTTTGTGGTCGTGTTTATAGATGATATCTTGGTATATTCGAAGTCTGAGGAGGAGCATGCGGAGCATTTGAGGATCAAGTTGCATACTTTGAGGGAGAAGAAGTTGTATGCCAAGCTGTCAAAGTGTGAGTTTTGGCTGCGAGAAGTGAGTTTTCTTGGTCATGTTATTTCTAGAGGTGGAATAGCAGTTGATCCATCGAAAGTTGATGTGGTGTTGCAGTGGGAGACTCTGAAGTCTGTTTTTGATATTAGAAGCTTTTTGGGTTTGGCCGGTTATTATCAGAGGTTTATTGAAGGTTTCTCTAGGTTGGCTTTGCCGTTGACACAGTTGACTCGTAAGGGACAAGCTTTTGTGTGGGATTCAAAGTGTGAAGAGAGTTTCCAAGAGTTGAAGAAGAGATTAACGACTGCCCCTGTTTTGATTTTGCTGAACGTGAAGGATTCTTTTGTGGTGTATTGTGAAGCATCGAAGATCGGTTTACACAGTGTGCTTATGCAAAGTGGTCAAGTGGTGGCGTACACATCAAGACAGTTGAAAGTTCATGAGAGGAATTATCCGACCTACGACTTGGAATTAGCGGCAGTGGTGTTTGCGCTTAAGATTTGGAGGCATTATCTCTTTGGTTCGAAGTTTGAGGTGTTCAGTGATCATAAGAGTTTGAAGTACCTGTTTGACCAGAAGGAGTTGAATTTGAGGGAGAGGCGTTGGATGGAATTCTTGAAGGATTATGATTTTAAGTTGAGTTATCATCCCAGTAAGGTGAATGTGGTAGCGGACGCTTGGAGTAGAAAGTTGTTGCACATGTCGGCGCTTATGGTGAAAGAGTTAGAGTTGATCGAGCAGTTTTGAAAAATTTGAGTTTGGTAAGTGAGCGGACTCCGAATGGTGTGAAGTTAGAGATGTTGAAGTTGACGAGTAACATTCTTGAAGAGATCAAAGAGGGTCAGAAAGTGTATTTACAGCTTGTGGATCGTTTGGTGTTAGTTAACCAAGTCAAGGAGGTAGACTTTGGATTGGATGAGAGTGGAGTTCTGACATTTCATGGTCGAGTTTGTGCGCCGGATGTACCCGAGCTGAAGCATAAGATTTTGAAAGAAGGTCAACGGAGTAGTTTGAGTATTCATCCTGGAGCGATGAAGATGTATCAAGATCTGAAGAAGTTGTTTTGATGGCCAGGAATGAAGAAGGATATTGTTGAGTTTGTTTATGATTGTTTGGTTTGTCAGAAGTCCAAGATCGAGCATCAGAAGCCGTCTGGAGTGATGTAACCGTTGTTTGTGCTGGAGTGGAAAGGGGATAGCATTTCTATGAATTTTGTGAGTGGTTTGCCGAAGACTGCGAAGGGTTGCGATTCGATTTGGGTGATTGTCGAACAGTTGACGAAATCAGCGCATTTTATTCCAATCAAGGTTAGTATGTCTTTGGAGAAGTTAGTTGAGATCTACATTGAGCAGATTGTGAATTTGCATGGTATCCTGTCTAGATTGTTTCGGACAGAGATCTGAGGTTCACGTTGAAGTTTTGAGGGAGTTTGCAAGAAGCATTGGGAACTAAGTTGAGATTGAGTTCTGCATATCACCCTCAAACTGATGGTCATTCGGAGAGGACTATTCAGTATTTGGAAGACTTGTTGAGAGCTTGTGTTTTGGAGCAAGGTGTAAGTTGGAGTGAATGTTTCCCGTTGATTGAGTTTACCTACAACAACAGTTTTCATTTGAGTATTGGTATGGCACCTTTTGAAGTGTTGTACGATAGGAGATGTAGAACGCCGTTGTGTTGGTTTGAGTTGAGTGAGTGCTTTGATTGGACTGAAAGTAGTTCAGCAGACTGCGGAGAAGGTTAAGATGATTCAGGAGAAGATGAAGGCATCTCAGAGGAGGAAGGATATTGAGTTTTAAGTCGGAGATCATGTGTTTTTGAGAGTGAATCCAGTTACGGGTGTTGGGAGAGCTTTAAAGTCGAAGAAGTTGACATCACATTTTGTTGGACCTTATAAGATTGTGGAGAGAATTGGAACTGTAGCGTATCGGATTGCGTTACCGCCATAGTTGTCGAATCTTC
The DNA here is from genome assembly GCA_018208015.1 of Medicago ruthenica. Taxonomy (NCBI): domain Eukaryota; kingdom Viridiplantae; phylum Streptophyta; class Magnoliopsida; order Fabales; family Fabaceae; genus Medicago; species Medicago ruthenica. Next base: position 50,543,197 of record CM031378.1, read on the forward strand.
ATGATGCGTTTCATGTGTCTCAGTTAAGGAAGTATGTGTATGATCCATCACATGTAATCCAAATGGATGATTTGGAAGTAAGAGAGAATTTGACCGTTGAGACTATGCCGTTGATTATTGAAGGACGAGAGGTTAAGCAATTGCGTGGGAAAGAGATCGTCTTTGGTGAAGGTGATTTGGGGAGGTCCTACGGGAGAGAGCATAACTTGGGAGTTGGAGAGTAAAATGAAGGAGTCGTATCCTGAGTTGTTTCCTTCAGATAATTTTCGAGGGCAAAAATTCTTTAAGGGGGGTAGAGTTGTAACAACCCAATTTATAGGATTTATTTATTTAATTGTTTATGTGTGTTTAATTGTTTATTTTGGAGATTTACTGAATTTTGGGTGATTAAGGGTATTTTGGTAATTTGAGAGTTAATGGCATATTTGAAATATGTTAGAAGTTTAGAATTTGAAAATAGTGGTGTATAAGTAATAAGGGGTTTAAGTGAAGTAAAAGTGTAGAGAAAATAATTGTGAGATAATTGTAACAAACCCAATTAGTGGGATAACAAACTCTAGAAACCTATTATAAATACACTAGTTAGTGTTGAGTGAGTTAGGTTATTCATTATTCACAAAACTTTTGAGAAGCAAGAGAGAGAAATAGAGAAAAGATGCTTGGAGAAGAGGAAAGCTAGAGAATCAAAGGGGAAGGAGAGGATAGCACTAAGAATAACAAGAATAGCGAGGAAACTAAGGTAAGAGGGGAGATTATGATTAACATATGGGTTTAAGAAACAATTGGGTGTTTGGGAGCTTTTAGATTATAGCTTAATTTTATGAATTATGATTAATTGTGTTGATTTTTGTGCTCTTTGTGATGATTGAATTGAATATGTGTTAAGTTGTTGATTTCATGCTTTTACTTCATTAAAACTCATGTTTGATTTTGTTATTTGTGAACTTTGTGAAATTTGGTGAATTTGAAGAATTTTGATGAGAAACATGATATTTGATGATTTTTATGTTTAATTGAATTGATTATGAGTATGAGTATGTGTTTGAGTTATGAAATCATGGAGTTATATTGTTTGGATTAAATTGTTATTGTGGTTGTTGATGTTTATGTGAAAATTGCTTAATTTGACGAATTTGAGTGAAGTGTTGATATAATTGATTTTAAGTTAATTCATGTGGTTAATTAAGTGCATATGAACATGTTAATATGATTAGAAAGTTGGAATAGTTGCTGTAAAAAATCTGTTTGGGATTCTAGGTTGTTTTGGTGAAAAACAGGTTTTGAGACGAACTTTGATTTAATCCGATTTAGTGGAGTTTAAGTGATTAAGATTAAGTTGTTTTAAGCAAAAATAAGTGGTAGGTGATAGGGTGTGTCTTGTTTAAGGTGTTGGGACAAATTTGGTGCGAATTGGATCAAAAACGATTTTGAAAAATGGTATTTTCGCAAAAACGGAATGAAAAATTTGTCACTCCTGACCTGCATGAGGAGCACGACCATGCGCCTATAGTGCACGGCCATGCGTGACCTTGCTGCCTAGGAGGGCACGACCGTGCTGTTTTTGGCACGACCGTGCCATCTTGCCTGAGTTCCGAAACCCTATTTTTATGACTTTTGAGGTATCCAATGACCCTAAATGGTTCCCAAACCTTTAAACTTGATTAGTAAGAGTGTAATGAAGATGTTTATGATTGATTAACTTGGAGGTAAGTATAAGAAGACTTAGAGGTTAATTAATTACAATTAGACTTGTGAATTGTCTTGAAATTGAGTTAGGATGAAACCATTGGCTTAGTAAACAAGTAATGAGTTAGAGTTGATGTAAATGAAGATGAATCAACATGTGAATGATGATATTAATGATGCTATTGATGATGATATTTATGATGCTATTAATGATGTTAGTGATGGTACTAAATGATGCTATTGATGATGTTAGTGATGGTACTTAAAGAGTTAAACATTGAGCTCTAATTTGTTTTAAACAAAATAAAAAGATTTTCAAAAAAATCCTACACAACTCAATCCCTCCTTCTTGCGTTTTTCTCATCTTCAATTAAGTCTAGGTGCAATTTTCTATGACTCTAATGTAGATACTTGATATGGTTGGCTGTATATAAATATTTTTCGTTCTAACAATTCCTTTATTGTTGTACTTAATGCTTCTCTGACGTGAAATCCGAGATTGATCTTTTAACTTAGGGAGTAATAAACATAGACCTTCTTTGTAAGGGACATGGGCAAAGGTATTTGTAGATGCTAGTTGTAAAATATAGGGGCAAGCTTGAAATCATACACATTGTTTGAGTGTAATACCATCCAATTAGATAACCGGGCGAGGCATTTGAGGTTATAGAACAAGGCCTCATTATATACGAGACATCGAGATGTACAGAGGCCAATATGTGAAGGTATAATTGAAATATGAGTATTATCTAATCGATTAAGGAAGGGTATTAAAAGATTAGTTAATGAAACCTAATCCCAACAATATTACCTCTATGTTCTTGTTTCTATTTTTAAAGGCATATACCATTTTATAAACAAACAACCATTTATCTCTACATAAAATTATAACAATTGTTGAAAGGCATCAATATAGCACGAGTCTCTGTTGATATGAAAACACCCAAATATTAACTTGATACCACTAAAAGCGACTCATCACTCATAAGAATTGATTTTTTGACGTTGAAGGCAAAAAGGGGATAAGGTCTTTTATGGATCTTTTATTCTTTGCTACTTGGTAATTGCATCTAATTACCAAATTGTTCCTTATTATCACAAATATTTAACAAAAATAGTTAAGACCGATGTGTTGGTTGCCCTCTTCTTTGATCACAATCGTCTAATGTCTTAGGTGAATTCGTGATCATCGAAATTTTGATTGAACGTTAAATCTTGTATCACAAATAAGATAATAAGATGTGTCTAAAGCTACTCTTGAACAAACAATTATCCTTGGACGTGTATCAAAAGTCAGCGTTAATAGTCATTTGATATATGATTCAATACATATATTCGTAAACATACAAAAAAAACATTATGCACAAAAGATAACTGAAAAATACCGAGATTTCAATTACAATAGGATATTACTGTAAGATTATATGATTCAAATAACTTAGAAGGTTCATCTATTTGACCTAATCAAAGAAATTTAATAAAGACATTGAAGGTGAGAAAAACACACAAGAAGGGGGGGTTGAATTGTGTGAGCTTTTTCTTTTCTCTCTCAAAAACTTATGTTAGTTCAGATTTTGATATTGATCAGATCTGAAACTATTTTCAAAGTGTTTTGCAGCGGGTAAAAGCTAAATGGGAGAGAGAGAGAGAGAGACACACACACACAAGCAGTTTATCCTGGTTCCTTCCACAACCCGGAAGTAGTCCATTCCCCTTGTTACTAACAAGAGATTTTCACTATAATCACAAAGATTACAATTGCTCAAGCACAAAGCAAGAGACTTCCAATGCTCAAACACTAAGTATGAGACTTCCTATGCTCAACCACAAAGGATGAGACTTCCTTGATCTAACACTAAGTAAGAAACTTCCTTGCTCAACCACAAAGGATGAGACTTCCTTGCTCAACCACAAAGGATGAGACTTCTGGTTGCTCAAGCACGCAAGCTAGAGACTTTGATTCAAACAGATTTACAACAGAAAACAGTTTGAGTTGAACACTTGATATACTATCAGTGGTGTTCACAAAATACAACACAGGTTAAGACTCTACACTTAAGGAATTCAAAGATAAAAAGGTTTGTAAGAATTCCTAAGTTATTTGATGACTGTTGGATGAAAAACAGAGTATGGCAGTTTCAGGTTTTTCAGTCTTATATTTCTGTACAGAGTCCTTAGTCTTCTTCTTCAAATCTTCAATCCTTTATATAGAATTAAAGAGCTGTTGAGAAGATGCCATGTCATCAAAAGAGCCGTTGCAATTGAAGCTTCAGCCAGCAATACAGCCTTCCTGTTATGGTGCGCAAAACAGAGCAACACAATTTGAATTGTTTCCTTAAAACCAGGTTGAATGTTTTGCCCAGGGAGACAACATTGCAAAGAACTGTTCTGACTTGTACAGTACTGTACTGTTGACAGTTGCAATTGTTGACTGTTGCGTTTCATTGAACTTCAGACTTCAGAAGCTGGCTTCAGATACTGTTCATCAGAAGCTGCCTCCAGACGTACGGATCAGAAGCTGGTCTTCAGACGTACGGATCAGAAGCTGGTCTTCAGAAGCACTGTTCATCAGAAGCTGGTCTTCAGAAGCTTGTCTTCAAAAGCTGATCAGAAGAAGTACTTCAGAAGCACTGTTCATCAGAAGTTGTTTACAACGCAAGCTTCAATATTTCTTTTGCTCTTAACTTGATCTTTTAAGAACCACTGTTAGATACCAAGTCTTTAAGAATATGGTTCTGCACACTAGAATCAAGTATTAGCATATCCAATTTTCTTGTTAACACCTTGTTATCATCAAAACTCAAAGAGAGATTTGTTTATACATTTTGTTCCAACAATCTCCCCCTTTTTGATGATGACAAACACAAGTATTAATAGAAAATTGTTGTTAATTTAATTAACAACTTGACTGCAGGGTATGAGGTTTGCAAGCTCCCCCTGAGTCTGATCCAGGTTAATTAAATTCATTTTAGATCAAAAAGGTGAGAATTTCAGAATTGTTGTTAACTTTAATTAACAAGTTGACTTCAGGGTATGAGGTTTGCAAGCACCCCCTGAGTCTGATAATCCACAAGGTGAGGTTTGCAAGCTCCCCTTGATTCTTATCCAAGTTAATTAAATTCAACTTAAAACAATAAGGTGAAATTATCACTCGGAATTATAAATAACAAGCTGGCTTCAGGGTATTAGGTTTGTAAGCTCCCCCTAAGTCTGATAATTCATAAGATGAGGTTTGTAAGCTCCCTGAGTCTTATCCAAGTTATGTAAATTCAATTTAACTCAATAAAGAGTAATTTATCTCACAGAAATTAAATCAGAGGCTAAGAGATGAGAAAATGTTCTCTTAAGTTAATTAATCAACAAAAATTAACTTAAATTCTGACTGGTGTTAGTTCTGCGAAAGCAAGTATTAGTTTTTATATCGTTCCACAGGGATTAATGTGATATCATATTCCGTTCAACTTCGATTATCGTCTTAAGTTAGGGTTTAATCGTTTGTTTTACTACACTACTCATAATTTTAAAACATAATAAATAAATGGTAGAGTAATAGGACATAGAAGGTGCTTAGGATTAACTTTCATCAATCAAACATTGTTTATATCCGATTGATCATAAATACGAATTCTAGCTTTTTCTTATATATTGCATTATTACGTATTGCTCATCAACATCATTGATTTCCCAAATGACGTCGTGAGATCGATTGTATCGTTTAATCGATGATTTCTCAATCTATTAAACGATCCAAAAGCATTATGATCCAATACTATAATGTAATTATCAAAACCAAATCCCATTTCTAGAATTTCTTATCTTGATAGAAAATCATTCTAAACCTAGATTCAAAAGCCTTTTTCAACAACATTTAAATCAAACATAAGATTGAAAAGCAAGAAGAAATTCAATGGTATATAAAAATTGCTAGAATCATATATTGAATAATCAAAAGTTTACAACATGAGTGATTGATTACCTATCAATCCCAACAAAGGAGATTGGTTGATCATTTTCATGACAACTCTTGCAAAATAGGAAAGAAAGATGAAGATATGTGAGAGCTTGATGTCTCAAAGCTTCTTAAGATCTTCTTCAATCCAAATCTAATTGCTATTTGATGTTTTCCTCCTTCTATGCCTATTCTCTCTCAAAGATTATAAGTTTTCTAAGCTCTGGAAAAATATTATAACTGATAAAAAACTATCTCTCTAAGAAATGAGCTTAAAAATCCTTAAATATGCTGAGATAATGCACGCTCGCTACAAGCGACCAGTCTGTCGCTTGTAGCGAGGACTTCAGTTGGCCAATCATAGAGCTCCACGTCACCATCAGCATTAAACCGCCCCTTTGGTCGCTGTAGCGACCAGGTCTGTCGCTACTAGCGACCAGCCTTTGAAATTCCCTGCCTAGGCTCGCTTCAAGCGTCCAGTTCATCGCTACTAGCGATGAACTCCTGATAATCCCTGCCTAAGCTCGCTTCTAGCGATGGATGCTGCGCTTCAAGCGATGGATCACTGAAAATCTCTGCCTATCCTCGCTACTAGCGATGAGTCCTGCGCTTGTAGCGATGGCATCAAGAAAACCTTCTTGTCTTTGCATCAATCAGGTTCAAGCATGTATTTCCTGCATAAACACATGGGGTAAGGCTTAGGATCACATTCATTGCATTTTTAACACATTTATGCCCTAATCCTAAGGTAACTTGTACAACAAGTAAACATAAGTGCCTAAATTTGTACCAAAATATAACAACATTTAAGCACTTATCAACTGGCTCAAAGCCTGAAATACTTGTAACTTTCTCCCCCTTTTGTCATCAACAACAAAAAAAATTCAAGAATTTTAAAACAGAGAGAGAGTTCAGATGTGAGATAATCATGCAATCATATAGGCAATTAAGCAGCAAAGATAACATTGCATTGAAAACCAGAGAATGTTGTCCAGAACATATTGTTCTGTACTACTGAACTGTTTTTGACCAAAAATGTTCAGAGCATATGGTTCAGTATTACTGAACTCTTTCAGACAAAACTTTTCAGTGTTTTTGAATGGGTCTGAAAACTGAACAAGTAATATGTGAAAGTGAAAGTGTTTTGAGTGTTTTGTTAAAATGTTTCAGAAACTGAAAACAGAAAAACATTAAACACAATTGCATATTAATGACTTTAGGAGGGACAAAGTACAACTTTCAAAACTTATTCATCACTTCCCAGCTGTTATTACTTATCAGATTCTGACCAAGTGTTGGACAACTGTTCAGATTCACTCTCATTAGTGGGCCACGTGTAAAGTGTCCACTTACAATGAGTTTTATCAGAAGTCACAAAAAATTCAGATTTTGAAACTCAGACTCTGATGTTTTCAGAAGCTGAACTATCTTCAGACTCTCAAAGTGAGTGTCTGTTAAGTCTTAGCTTCTGATGAACTTCAGAATCTCAGTTTCTATTCAGAGTCAAGCAATTTTTCAGAGATGAAAAGCATGTTCAATAAATGATGAAATACATGTTCAGAGATGAAATGCAGTTTCTATTCAGTTTCTATTCTGAACATAATCTCTTAATAAAATGAATTTTAAATTTCAATTTGCTTGGCTCTTGAATGAAGAATTGGATTTTTAGACAAACAGATTGCAACAGTATTATCACAAAGATGGTTATGCTGTGATCATGAATCTGATAGTCGTTCACATTGGTGTAGAAGCTGTTAAGTATAACAGAGAACAATCATACCTCTTGAGCTTCTGATCTACCTCTCCTTGTTCATTCAGGTTGTTTCTGAACACCCATTATTGTTCCAACAATGAAATTCTGGCAGTTCAAGTTCTGAACCAACAAAACAGAGCACAAGAAGTGCTAAACAGAGCGCAGGTTCAGAAGCAGAAAATAAACAAGACAGAAAGTAAATAACATAGCAATTTGTTAACCCAGTTCGGTGCAAACTTCACCTACTCTAGGGGAGACCAATCCAGGAAGGAAATCCACTACAAGGAATTAATCCTAAGACTCAAGACACAGACCCCCTGTTCCCAGCCTAAGCAATCAATCTCCACTAGTCTGATTTCTACTCAGGAACCCACCTAAGTATTAGAACACTACTAACTTCCCAATTACTTAATCACAACCCAGTGATCAGCAACTTCTGAATAAACAACTCAAATATGAAGACACCCTTCAAAAGAACAAAGACATCATCCGTACTTAAAAGCTTAGAATGATTTACAACTCAAACAATCTAAACCAACTCAGATGAGTGGTGTACAAATAAAGCCTAAGCTTAAAACTCAAAAACTCTTAAAACTCTTAAGACTCTAATTTCTAGTTTTTTATTAACACTTCAATAAGCAGCACGTCTTCCTTTATATAGACTTCAGCAAGCAGCACAATTCTGAACTCAATCTTCAATTGATATGATTCTGAAATTCTTCAAAGGCTCAATAAGGAAACAAATATTTCTGAGTACTATCTTGCAAAGATTCTTCAGCAAATATATTCAAATATAAATACGAAGCCAATCTTTCACCAAAATCTTCACCAAATAACTCAGTCGTCTAGAAAACAATAACATGAATAAAACTTCAGTAAATCTCTAAGAGATACGCACAGAATTAATCCAAAAGAATGCAGAAAATCAGCTTCTGGAAACAGCTTCTGAAGTTCAGCTTCTGAAGGTCAACGCTGGTCAACGTCTGAAGCTCAGCTTCTGAAGGTCAATGCTGGTCAACGTCTGAACAGTGCATCTGAAGACCCTTCCTGCGTCTGAAGGCACTTTCTGCGTCTAAAGGTCCATCCTGCGTCTGAAGGTCCATTCTGCGTCTGATGAACAGTCAACCAGGATTTCAGCTTCTGATGCAGTTTTCAGCTTCTGAACCTCTTCTAATCCAAATTCTTGCTTCTGAAGACATTATATAACATCTGGAAAACGCATTGCTTGCATTTTGATTTTACCAAACAATGAAGCCAACCTTTAAATAACCAACAATCTCCCCTTTTGGCAAATTTTTGGCTAAAATCAAATGCTTCATAAACACAAGCCCTTCATTCATCACAAGTAATTAACCATGAAGAACTCCACATAATGTAGCAGAGTCAGCAGTGGATTAAAAACACAAACAACTGAAAATTACTCCCCCTGCAACACATAACAACAGTTTCTGAGGAACAGACCTTCTCCCTCTGAAATACAACACTCAGGAACTCCCCCTGAACATATACAGCTTCTGACAGGAAGCAGACAAACTCAGGAACACTCCCCTTGAACAGCTCAGCTCAGCAATCATACAAATTTCTCCCCCTTTTTAGCCAAATAAGTTTGCCAAAACACCAGCAAGCACCAGGAGCAGATAAACATAACACAGAAGCATAAAACTCAGCACAGCACAGACAGCATACCAGAAATACACGGAGAAAACCAGAACACCAGTCACCAACTAGCCAGTCTTCAGACTCAGCATCAAAAATTGCTTAGTCTTCATTAGACACAATCATCAAATGCTGCTCAATTGATATGTGCCTCAGGCACATTCAGAATCTTCTTCCCAGCTATCTTCTTCTCAAAATCAGCAACTCTTTTCTGAACACAGGACATAACATCTTCAAACTCACAAGAAACAAGTGCCTTTTGAACAGGAATACGAACTAACACTTTGCTCCTGATTTTAGATGAACCAGCACCAGAACTCATCTGTTCTACAGGAATGGGCTTACTGTCATCAGCAACAGCCTTTCCTTTTCCTTTGTTTAGCTTCTGAGCAACACCAGCACACTTTGGTCTCCATTCTTTCTTGATTTTGCTTTTATTCATAGCTGGTTCAGTTTTTGTGTTTAAAATGCTTGGGATAACCATGCAACTTGTAACAAAAAGGTTTAATGTGACCCTTTTTACCACAATGATGACAAACCCAAGGATGAGAAACTTTCTTGTTTTTAGAATCTTGAGGTTTGTTCTTAGGTTTTCTCATCAGTGGAACATGAGAATCAGCAGCAGGTATGCACCTCTTAGCAGGATTTTGCTTTTTGATGTTCAGGTTCTGATCAACAAATCCAATGCCATTTGATTTTCCTTGATTCTAATTCTCCAGAATCTCTTCCAGCACATCAGTAGCAGAATTCAGCATTCTAACTTGCTTTTTCATCTGATCAAGTTGTGAATTCAGTTGAATTACCTCATTACTGATGTCGCGGTGATTTTTGGATATCAAGCTATTAATTAGCGTTGACTCGCAATTTTAAGTTCATCACCGATCTTTTATTTTTCCGAGGAAAAGGGAGAAAGTTCGAAAAACCCTATTTTTTAGAGAGATCAAAGGTCCGGGGGTTGGTTACGCAAAGGGAAGGTATTAGCACCCTAAACGTCTATAGTACTCTATAGGAACCTCTTGCTTATTTTTATCTTTATGCTAAGTTGATTAGTTGTTTGTAAAATAAATGCCTAAGTGTAAAAAGGATAAAGTGATGAAATTGAAAGAAAAGGAAAATGTTTTTGTTATTTTTATTGATTTGGAAAGACAAAGTCTTTTGCCTACATACCCGAATGGGATCAAAATCATGTAGTTCGGGGTAAAAAAGGCGAGTGATTGGTTTTGATTGATTTTAAAGTTTGAAAAAAAAGTTTTAAGAAAGATAAGAGGCCGAAAGGCATAGAAGAAATAAAAGAAGTGAAATTGATTGATTTTAAATTGAAAAAAAAGGTTTTGATTGATTAAAGATTGATTGAAATTTGAATAACAAAGAAATGATAAAGATTAATTTTTTTGAAAATTTTGATTATAAAATGTTTTTGGATTTTGACTTTTTTTTTGACTTTTTTATGAAAATTTGATTAAGTCCTAAGGTCCAGAGACTAAGTTATGCTGAGATAAGTCCAACGCGCCGGATCCCTCAAAATGACATTGGATCAAGTGAGGGTCCTTTTCCTCGGATACGGTCAAAATTACGCTATTGTCCTCGACATAAAAGCATAAAAAAATAAATGTGGTGTCGGTGCATATTCTCATTTATATTTTTTACGTTGGACTTAGATACATTCTAATAGCAATAAAATAAATGACAAAAATAATAAAATTGCATTAAAGTAAATATACTAAAAAGGAAATAAAAATAATGCATGAAATGCAAAACAATAAGTAAATATGGTGTATAAAACAAATAAAGAAAATAAAAATGCAAGACATAAAATAAATATGATGCTGAAAATAAAATAAGAAGAAAATAAAAATGCAAGACATAAAATAAATATGATGCTAAAAATAAAAAAATGCAAGACATAAAATAAATATGATGCATAAAATTAAAATAAACAAAATAAAATAAAAAAATGCAAGATAAGAAATAAATATGATACTGGAAAATAAAATGCAGAGCATAAAATAAATATGGTGCTGGAAAATAAATAAAGAAAATAAAAAAAATGCAAGGCATAAAATTAAATATGGTGCATAAAGTAAATAGAAAATAAAAAAAATAAAAAGAATGCATAAAAAGAAAAATAGCAATAATAATAAAATGCATGCAGTACTAAAAATTAAAATGCGGTAAGATAAAATGCATGAAGTAAATAAACGCTGAAAAAAAAATAAATGCAAGAAAAAAAAGAAATAAAAGGAAAGTAAAGAGAAAAAAAAATAAAAAAGAAAGGGTGTAGGAGAAGAAGAAGGGGGTGTAATAAGAAATCAGAAAAGGGAGGGGGAGAAGAAGATGATCTGGGCCGAGTTGGGCCAAATTCAGGAAAGGTGTATAAATGGTTTTTTCTTCAGATTTTTCATTCTATACTCTTCTCTCTCTCTCTTACTTCTCCTTCTTCACAAAATCCTCTCCTCCTTCTCTCTAAACACACGGCCGGAGCATCTCACTGGCGCGGTGGCTGGCCGGCCATGGGTGGCGGCGGCGCCGCGCCGGAACCTAATTCTCCACCGTTTTTAAAAAGCTTAACAGATTTAGGTATCCTTTTTCCCCTAGTTCTCGAATCTACGGTTATTTTCTTCAAAAACTTTCTTATATGTTCTAGATCTAAACCTTTTTTTAAAAAAGGAAACTACCTTCTTGTTACTAGCTTAGATACGGTTACGGGCTTGGCTATTTGAGTTCAGATTCGGGCTAGTGACGAATTTGTATTATACCTTGGTTTCGACTTCGGCCTGTGTAGTCCGATTGGTGTTTTTGCTGTGATTTTGTTGTTGTAATGTTGTGGCCGTGGCTTTGCTTGTTGATGAGTTTGTGACTTTTTTGTGATTGTGGTTATGTATTGATGGGTTATTTGCGTGTGTGTGTGAGTAATATGTGGTAGTGGCCGGTTCTGATTCAGTAAGGGAAGGAGAGAAAAAAAAGAATTTTAGTTTTTTTTTTGGTGGCCGGAAAGTGGATTTCTGGGTGGTTGCAGAGGCTGTGTTGGTGGTTTGTGGTGGTTTTGATTCTGACTAATTGGTACTATTCTGACTGTGGGTACTGTGTCCTTGGGTACTGTGCATTAAATGCCTTTTATAGTAAAAATCAGGGTAAAACAGAAAAGGACAAAACTGCCCCTCTGGGCTTGGACTGAAAAAAAAATGGACTGAAAAAATAAAGAAGTAAAAAAACAGTAAAAATGGAAAACAATAAAAAATAATAATAATAAAAAACGAAAATAATAAAAAACACCTAATAAAAGAGAAATAAAAAAAAGAAATAAAGAAAATAATAAGTAATAATAATAAAAATAAAAAATAAAAAACAACTGTTGCCTTCGGAACAAAATATGAGGTATTTTAAAATACCTCCCTGCCGAAATTTTGTCTGAAACGACGAAAATTTCTGGCCTAAAAGACGAGAGAAAAGAAATAAAAACGGGTCAAAAATGGGGTATGACAACTGAGAACATAAATCTTCTCTAATTGTTCACCCTTCTCAATCTGAAGTTGAGTATTAATTTTCTTCTGTTCTTCTATCTGCTTGCACACTTCATCAAATTGACATTGCAACTTCCTGCAAAACTCAGCAGGATTTTTGTGATAGGCAGCCAGATCTTCACAGGATGATTCTCCATCACTTGACTCAGATTCTGAACAAGTTTCTGACCCCATAGCTTCATCATCAGGGATGCATCTTCCAGTAAAAGCAGCAACATGCTTAGCAGACTTACTCTCCACATCTCCTTCTGAATCCTCTTCATCAGACCAAGTCACAGTCAGACTCTTCTTCTGTTTCTTGAGGTAAGTAGGGCATTCTGACTTGACATGTCCATAGCCTTCACACTCAAAGCACTGAACTCTCTTTGACTTATTGCTCTTGTCATCAGTTCTTGTTTTCTGCTTCAGAAACTTCTTGAATTGTTTACTCAGCAGCACAAGAGCTTCTGATGAGCTATCATCATCCACACGTTCAGTATCAGCAACAAATGCAACACTTTTACCCTTCTTATCAGTTCTGCTTATTTCAAAGTTTTGAAGGGAACCTATCAATTCTTCAACCTTCATGCTGGATATGTCATGTGCTTCTTTAATAGCAGTCACCTTCATATCAAACCTCTTGGGTAGGGATCTGAGAATTTTCCTTACAAGCTTCTCATCTGAAACTTTTTCTCCAAGAGATTCAAAAGAGTTTTCCATGTCCAGAATGTTCATGTAAAAGCTTTGTATGTTCTCATCTTCCAGCATTCTGAGATTTTCAAATTTAGTGGTCAGAAGCTGAAGTCTGGACAGCTTGACTTTTGAGGTGCCTTCATGAGTAGTCTTGAGTATCTCCCAGGCATCCTTGGCAATTGTACACTGCTTGATCATACTGAATACATTCTTGTCCACTCCATTGAATATTGCATTCAGGGCTTTGGAGTTTGCAAGTGACAGAGCATCTTCATCATTGGTCCAATCTTCCTCTGGTTTTAAAACACCTGTCTTGTTACCATCTTTGTCAGTCACAACTGGATGTTCCCAACCCTTCAGAACAGCTTTCCAGGTCTTGCTATCAATAGATTTAAGGAAAGCACTCATGCGTGATTTCCAATAATCATAATTGGTCCCATCCAGCAGATGTGGCCTGTTAACAAACCCTCCTTCTCTCTCCATAAAGCCATAAATTATCATCCCTGGAGCTCACCAAAATACAAGCAGGGTGCCTGCTCTGATGCCAATTGAAATTCTGGCAGTTCAAGTTCTGAACCAACAAAACAGAGCACAAGAAGTGCTAAACAGAGCACAGGTTCAGAAGCAGTACATAAACAAGACAGAAAGTAAATAACACAGCAATTTGTTAACCCAGTTCGGTGCAAACTTCACCTACTCTAGGGGATATCAATCCAGGAAGGAAATCCACTACGAGGAATTAATCCTAAGACTCAAGACACAGACCCCTTGTTCCCAGCCTAAGCAATCAATCTCCACTAGTCTGATTTCTACTCAGGAACCCACCTAAGTATTAGAACACTACTAACTTCCCAATTACTTAATCACAACCCAGTGATCAGCAACTTCTGAATAAACAACTCAAATATGAAGACACCCTTTAAAAGAACAAAGACACTATTCGTACTTAAAAGCTTAGAATGATTTACAACTCAAACAATCTAAACCAACTCAGATGAGTGGTGTACAAATAAAGCCTAAGCTTAAAACTCAAAAACTCTTAAAACTCTTAAGACTCTAATTTCTAGTTTTTTATTAACACTTCAATAAGCAGCACGTCTTCCTTTATATAGACTTTAGCAAGCAGCACAATTTTGAACACAATCTTCAATTGATATGATTCTGAAATTCTTCAAAGGCTCAATAAGGAAACAAATATTTCTGAATACTATCTTGCAAAGATTCTTCAGCAAATATATTCAAATATAAATACGAAGCCAATCTTTCACCAAAATCTTCACCAAATAACTCAGCCTTCTACAAAACAAAAGCATGAATAAAACTTCAGTAAATCTCCAAGAGAATGCAGAAAATCAGCTTCTGGAAACAGCTTCTAAAGTTCAGCTTCTGAAGGTCAACGTTGGTCAACGTCTGAGCAGTGCGTCTGAAGACCCTTCCTGCGTCTGAAGGCACTTTCTGCGTCTGAAGGTCCATTCTGCGTCTGATGAACAGTAAACCAGGATTTCAGCTTCTGATGCAGTTTTCAGCTTCTGAACCTCTTCTAGTCCAAATTCTTGCTTCTGAAGACATTATATAACATCTGGAAAACGCATTGCTTGCATTTTGATTTTACCAAATAATGAAGCCAACATTTAAGTAACCAACAAACAATGTTCTTGATTAACTTCAAGAGAAGTGTCAGATTCTGAGAGATTTTCAGCTACAGGAGGATTTTCAGCTTATGGACATTCTTCATACTTAGAACTTGTTCAGGTTCTGAAGTGTCCACTGAGAGCTGAAGATCAGCAGAGCTCTCAATAGCTCAGTACCAATAATCTTGTCTTTGTGGTTTCCTCCAGATCCCACAGTTCCTCCCTCTTCCATGGTCAGGGTTTGGAACATAGACTTTCCTTCTGTCATGTAATGCCAGCAGCCACTGTCCAGGCACCATGACTTCCCCTTTTGTTTGGCTCTTAATCATATCTGCAACAGAAATAATCTCAGACCTAGGTACCCATATGGGTCCTCTTGGGTTATTTCTGAAAGGTTTAGTCTTATGCACCTTATGTCTGGAGTTATAGAACTTAGAGTTGTTCAGATACCTTGGATATGAATCCTTTAATCTTGAATAAGTCTTAGTATCAGACACTGAGTTCTTCAGAACCTGAGCTTTCAAAGGTCTTGACTTAGATTTCTTCAGAACCTGAGACTTGAAGGTCTTTGGTTCTGAGCTTTTCAGAGTCTGAACCTTTGAAGACTTTGGTTATGTTTTCTTCAGAACTTTGGACATAAGAATCTTTGAATCTGATTTGTTCAGAATCTTGGATTCAGAAGTAGAAGGTTCTGATTTGTTAAGAACTCCAGTTTTGCTAGCTCCTGACACAAGGAACACTTTCTGTCCTTTCTTAATAAAATTAGAATCAGATGACATATTGGCTTTCTTTTGTATCCTTTGTCTGACATTCTGAGATTTAAAAGGTTTTGTATAAATTGGTTTAGTATCTTTTGAAGATTTCATAAACACAGCCTTTTTAAAATTAGAGTCTGAATTTTTCAGAGTTTGAGACTTGGTTGTCTTAGGTTCTGAACTCTTCAGACTTTGAACCTCTTCAGATTTAAAGTCTGTTTTCCTCATAGTCTTAGACTTAGAACCTTTTGGTTTAGACTTTGGCAAAGTTTTAAATTCTGCCTTCATCTTTCCCTTAGGTTCAGAAGTTTTAGATTCTGAGCAGTTTAGAACTTCAGACATAGCCGTCTCAGTTTCTGTTAAATTCTGTTTCTCAGAATTGTCAGATGCAGGTACAAAACATACCTTAGTGCCTTTTATACTATCTTCAAAACAGGATGGTAGAATTGTTTCATTTCAAAAATTAAATGGATTATTTTTGAAACCAATACCTTCTCCTCTGTTTCTGTCAATATTATAAATCATAAAAGCAACTTTGCTTCTGTTGATTCCAGTCAAAATAAAATCTTGAAGAGCAATTTCTTCTTCATTTAAAGGCTTATCAACTTTCTTATCAGTCATTTTTACAAGAAGAGCATTGTTCTCATCTTCTAATTCAGAGATGTGACTTTGAGCTTCTTCTTGTTTTCTTTCAAGCAGTTGAAGTTCCTTTTTCAAAGTTTTAAATTGTTTTGACTTGTTTAGATAATGACTGATAAGATCTTTGACAGTTTCAATAAGTTCACATCTAGTGAGTTTAGAGTATACCTCATCTTCATCATCTGAGTCTGAATCTGACTCTATATCAGAAGATACAGTTGCAACCAAAGCTAAATTGGCTTCTTCTTCATCT
The DNA here is from genome assembly GCA_018208015.1 of Medicago ruthenica. Lineage (NCBI taxonomy): Eukaryota > Viridiplantae > Streptophyta > Magnoliopsida > Fabales > Fabaceae > Medicago > Medicago ruthenica. The sequence continues at coordinate 50,559,712 of CM031378.1, forward strand.
TCATTGTCAGAGTCTGTTTCTTTGTCAAGATCATTCCAAGTTTCCATCAGGCCTTTCCTGATCTTGTTAATGAATTTGCTTGACTTGGAGTTAGTGCTCTTTGACTTCGCCTTTGATTCGTCCTTTTGAAGTTCTGGACAGTCAACAATGAAGTGACCCACTTTCTTGCAATTGTAGCAGCCCTTCTGACCTTCCATCCTAGAACCTGATCCTTTGAATCCACTGCTTTTGTTGGAGAACTTCTTGCTTCGATTAGCCAAGTACTGAAGTCTTTTGGAAAGCATTTCTATCTCTTCAGTTTCTGAGTCTTCTTCAGAACCTTCATCTGAAAGTTCTTCTTCAGACTCATAAACTTTCAGAGCCTTTGCAGACTTTCCTTTGGACTTCAATGTTATGGACTTAACTTTCTTAGCAGGTTCATCCTCATTGAGTCCCAGTTCATGCACTTTGAGAGAGCTTATAAGATCTTCAAAACTTAGAGTATTTAGATCTTTAGCTTCCTCAATAGCAGTCACTTTAGGTCTCCATCTAGCAGGTAGACTCCTAAGAATCTTGTTCACATGATCAGCAGTAGTATAGCTTTTCTTCAGAATCTGAAGTCCAGAAACAAGAGTCTGAAATCTTGAGAACATAGTCTCAATGTTTTCATCTTCCTTCATTCTGAACAGCTCATACTGCTGAACCAGAAGGTTTGCTTTTGCTTCTCTAACCTTCTTCTTCCCTTCATACTTAGAGCAGAGAGAAGTGAAGATGGCTTTTGTTGTTGATTTATCACTCAGCTTCAAGTACTCCTTATGAGGTAGAGAATCCACAATGATACCTCTTACATTGTGATGCTTTCTGTAGATCTTCATTTGAGCATTAGTAAGGCCTCTTCTGTTAATGGCTACTCCTTCTTCATCAACTGGAATGGATATTCCATCTTTTATGATATCCCATAAAGAATCATCAATTCCAATGATGTGGCTGTACATTTTGCTTTTCCACCATGAAAATTTCTCTGGATCACTAGTAAACAAAGGAGGTTTATGGTGTGAACGAGATTGCTTTTCACCTGTTCCATAGTCATGTGACACAGCAGAGTGATCTTCAGGGGTAGATGTAGAGGAACCACTAGAAGCCTTGTTTTTCTCAGGATCTTATACTGACTCACTGTTAAGTGATTGAATATTAGAACCAGGGGCTCTGATACCAACTAAAGGTGAGAAAAACACACAAGAAGGGGGGTTGAATTGTGTGGGATTTTTCTTTTCTCTATCAAAAACTTGTGTTAGTTCAGATTCTGATATTGATCAGATCTGAAACTATTTTCAGAGTATTTTGCAACGGGTAAAAGCTAAATGAGAGAGAGACAAGCAGTTTATCCTGGTTCCTTCCACAACCCGGAAGTAGTCCAGTACCCTTGTTACTCACAAGAGATTTTCACTATAATCACAAAGATTACAATTGCTCAAGCACAAAGCAAGAGACTTCCAATGCTCAAACACTAAGTATGAAACTTCCTATGCTCAACCACAAAGGATGAGACTTCCTTGCTCTAACACTAAGTAAGAGACTTCCTTGCTCAACCACAAAGGATGAGACATCCTTGCTCAACCACAAAGGATGAGACTTTTGGTTGCTCAAGTACGCAGGCTAGAGACTTTGATTCAAACAGATTTACAACAGAAAACAGTTTGAGTTGAACACTTGATATACTATCAGTGGTGTTCACAAAATACAACACAGGTTAAGACTCTACACTTAAGGAATTCAAAGATAAAAAAGGTTTGTAAGAATTCCTAAGTTATTTGATGACTGTTGGATGAAAAACTGAGTATGGCAGTTTCAGGTTTTTCAGTTTATATTTCTGTACAGAGTCCTTAGTCTTCTTCTTCAAATCTTCAATCCTTTATAGAGAATTAAAGAGCTGTTGAGAAGATGCCATGTCATCAAAAGAGCCGTTGCAATTGAAGCTTCAGCCTACAATACAGCCTTCCTGCTTTGGTGCGCAAAACAGAGCAACACAATTTGAATTGTTTCCTTAAAACCAGGTTGAATGTTTTGCCCAGGGAGATAACATTGCAAAGAGCTGTTCTGACTTGTACAGTACTGTACTGTTGGCAGTTGCAATTGTTGACTGCTGCGTTTCATTGAACTTCAGACTTCAGAAGCTTTTTTTCAGAAGCTGGCTTCAGATACTTTTCATCAGAAGCTGCCATCAAACATACAGATCAGAAGCTGGTCTTCAGACGTACGGATCAGAAGCTGGTCTTCAGAAGCACTGTTCATCAGAAGCTGGTCTTCAGAAGCTTGTCTTCAAAAGCTGATCAGAAGAAGTACTTCAGAAGCACTGTTCATCGGAAGTTGTTTGCAACGCAAGCTTCAATATTTCTTTTGCTCTTAACTTGATCTTTTAAGAACCACTGTTAGATACCAAGTCTTTAAGAATATGGTTCTGCACACTAGAATCAAGTATTAGCATATCCAATTTTCTTGTTAACACCTTGTTATCATCAAAACTCAAAGAGAGATTTGTTTATACATTTTGTTCCAACAATCTCCCCCTTTTTGATGATGACAAACACAAGTATTAATAGAAAATTGTTGTTAATTTAATTAACAACTTGACTGCAGGGTATGAGGTTTGCAAGCTCCCCCTGAGTCTGATCCAGGTTAATTAAATTCATTTTAGATCAAAAAGGTGAGAATTTCAGAATTGTTGTTAACTTTAATTAACAAGTTGACTTCAGGGTATGAGGTTTGCAAGCACCCCCTGAGTCTGATAATCCACAAGGTGAGGTTTGCAAGCTCCCCTTGATTCTTATCCAAGTTAATTAAATTCAACTTAAAACAATAAGGTGAAATTATCACTCAGAATTATAAATAACAAGCTGACTTCAGGGTATTAGGTTTGTAAGCTCCCCCTAAGTCTGATAATTCACAGGATGAGGTTTGTAAGCTCCCTGAGTCTTATCCAAGTTATTTAAATTCAATTTAACTCAATAAAGAGTAATTTATCTCACACAAATTAAATCCGAGGCTAAGAGATGAGAAAATGTTCTCTTAAGTTAATTAATCAACAAAAATTAACTTAAATTCTGACTGGCTTAGAGCCTGAAATACTTGTAACTTTCTCCCCCTTTTGTCATCAACAACAAAAAAAATTCAACAATTTTAAAACAGAGAGAGTTCAGATGTGAGATAGTCATACAATCATATAGGCAATCAAGCAGCAAAGATACGCATCAGAGCAAACTTGATCATACATGAAGTATATAACATTGCATTGAAAACCAGAGGATGTTGTTCAGAACATATTGTTCAGTACTACTGAACTGTTTTTGACCAAAAATGTTCATAGCATATGGTTTAGTACTACTGAACTCTTTCAGACAAAACTTTTCAGTGTTTTTAAATGGGTCTGAAAACGGAACAAGTAATATGTGAAAGTGAAAGTGTTTTAAGTGTTTTTGTTAAAACGTTTGAGAAACTAAAAACAAAAAAACATTAAACACAACTGCATATTAATGACTTTAGGAGGGACAAAGTACAACTTTCAAAACTTATTTATCACTGCCGAGCTGTTATTACTTATCAGATTCTGACCAAGTGTTGGACAACTGTTCAGATTCACTCTCATTAGTGGGCCACGTGTAAAGTGTCCACTTACAATGAGTTTTATCAGAAGTCACAAAAAATTCAGATTCTGAAACTCAGACTCTGATGTTTTCAGAAGTTGAACTATCTTCAGACTCTCAAAGTGAGTGTCTGTTAAGTCTTAGCTTCTGATGAACTTCAGAATCTCAGTTTCTATTCAGAGTCAAGCAGTTTTTCAGAGATGAAAAGCATGTTCAATAAAATGATGAAATACATGTTTAGAGATGAAATGCAGTTTCTATTCAGTTTCTATTCTGAACATAATCTCTTAATAAAATGAATTTTAAATTTCAATTTGCTTGGCTCTTGAATGAAGAATTGGATTTTTAGACAAACAGATTGCAGCAGTATTATCACAAAGATGGTTATGTTGTTATCATTAATCTGATAGTCTTTCACATTGGTGTAGAAGCTGTTAAGTATAATAGAGAACAATCAGACCTCTGTTAAGCTTTTGATCTACCTCTCCTTGTTCATTCAGGTTGTTTTTGAACACCCATTATTGTTCCAACATTGTTCTTGATTAACTTCAGGAGAAGTGTCAGATTCTGAGAGATTTTCAGCTACAGGAGGATTTTCAGCTTCTGGACATTCTTCATACTTAGAACTTGTTCAGGTTCTGAAGTGTCCACTGAGAGCTGAAGATCTGCATAGCTCTCAATAGCTCAGTACCAATGATCTAGTCTTTGTGGTTTCCTCCAGATCCCACAGTTCCTCCCCCTTCCATGGTCAGGGTTTGGAACATAGACTTTCCTTATGTCGTGTAATGCCAGCAGCCACTGTCCAGGCACCATGACTTCCCCTTTTGTTTGGCTCATAATCATATCTGCAACAGAAATAATCTCAGACCTAGGTACCCATATGGGTCCTCTTGGGTTATTTCTGAAAAGTTTAGTCTTTTGCACCTTATGTATGGAGTTATAGAACTCAGACTTGTTCAGATACCTTAGATATGAATTCTTTAATCTTGAATAAGTCTTAGTATCAGACACTGAGTTCTTCAGAACCTGAGCTTTCAAAGGTCTTGACTCAGATTTCTTCAGAACCTGAGACTTGAAGGTCTTTGGTTCTGAGCTTTCAGAGTCTGAACCTTTGAAGACTTTGGTTATGTTTTCTTCAGAACTTTGGACTTAAGAGTCTTTGATTCTGATTTGTTCAGAATCTTGGATTCAGAAGTAGAAGGTTCTGATTTGTTAAGAACTCCAGTTTTGCTAGCTCGTGACACAAGGTAAACTTTCTGTCCTTTCTTAATGAAATCAGAATCAGATGACAGATTGGCTTTCTTTTGTATCCTTTGTCTGACATTCTGAGATTTAAAAGGTTTTGTATAAACTGGTTTAGTATCTTTTGAAGATTTCATAAACACAGCCTTTTTAAAATTAGAGTCTGAATTTTTCAGAGTTTGAGACTTGCTTGTCTTAGGTTCTGAACTCTTCAGACTTTGAACCTTTTTAGATTTAAAGTCTGTTTTCCTCATAGTCTTAGAATTAGAACCTATTGGTTTAGACTTTGGCAAAGTTTTAAATTCTGCCTTCATCTTTCCCTTAGGTTCAGAAGTTTTAGATTCTGAGCAGTTTAGAACTTCAGACTTAGCAATCTCAGTTTCTGTTAAATTCTGTTTCCCAGAATTGTCAAATTCAGGTACAAAACATACCTTAGTTCCTTTTATACTATCTTCAGAACAAGATGGTAGGTTTGTTTCATTTGAAAAATTAAATGGATTAATTTTGAAACCAATACCTTCTCCTCTGTTTCTGTCAATATTATAAATCATAGAAGCAACTTTGCTTCTGTTGATTCCAGTCAAAATAAAATCTTGAAGAGCAATTTCTTCTTCACTTAAAGGCTTATCAACTTTCTTATCAGTCATTTTTAGAAGAAGAGCATTGTTCTCATCTTTTAATTCAGAGATGTGACTTTGAGCTTCTTCTTCTTTTCTTTCAAGCAGTTCAAGTTCCTTTTTCAAAGTTTTAAATTGTTTTGACTTGTTTAGATAATGACTGATAAGATCTTTGACAGTTTCAATAAGTTCAGATCTAGTGACTTTAGAGTATACCTCATCTTCATCATCTGAGTCTGAATCTGACTCTGTATCTGAAGATACAGTTGCAACCAAAGCCAAATCTGCTTCCAGAAGCTGGTCTTCAGACGTACAGATCAGAAGCCAAATCTGCAACCAAAGCCAAATCTGCTTCCAGAAGCTGTTTCCAGAAGCTGGTCTTCAGACGTACGGATCAGAAGCTGGTCTTCAGACGTACGGAACAGAAGCTGGTCTTCAGAAGCACTGTTCATCAGAAGTTGGTCTTCAGAAGCTTGTCTTCAGAAGCTGTTCAGAAGCAGTACTTCAGAAGCTGCTCATCAGAAGCTGTTTGCAACACAAGCTTCAATATTTATTTTGCTCTTAACTTGATCTTTTTAGAACCACTGTTAGATACCAATCTTTAAGCATATGGTTTTGCACACTAGAATCAAGTATTAGCATATCCAATTTTCATGTTAACACTTTGTTATCATCAAAACTCAAAGAGAGACTTGTCCATACATTTTGTTCCAACAGACATAACAAAGATATTAAGAAATTAGACATTAATCAATGGTGACAAGGTTGCTCCAAACTTATTTCCAAATTGAAATTTCAGCCTCCAATGCCTGGAAATCGAGTTTTTGGGCTTTTTGTGTATTTTTCGACCCTTGGGGCTATTTTGGACGTTCCCTTATATAGAAAAATGACCCCAAAATCATGGGTATTTGTTGGAACATTGGTGTGAAGTTGGAAGGAAATTGGAAGATTATACACCAAGTAATAAGACTTTGAGCTAGTGTGATGTGAATTGAAAAAATAGAGAGTGAGGGTCCCACATAAAATAGAACACACACATTAGTTTTGTTTAAATTGTGGTATTTTATTTTAAATACTAGATAATGATAAAAATAATAGTAATTATTATATTTATTCATGGATATCACTTCCCACAATTTTAGTTTATGTTGGTTGTGATAAGGTTTAAGAATCCAACTGAATTTCCTATCTTTCCTTCATTCATATCCAATGAGTTTGTTTCCTCCACTTTTGTGGATTTGATTCCTTTTAATCTTATTCACAAGTGTTGTTGAACTAATTAGTGGTTAAATTTCATTTTGATCTTATCCATTAGAGTAACTGGTGCCGCAATTTTAGCTAAAACAGTTACAAAATCTCTATATAAATAGAGGACTCCACTTAGTTCAAAAATTACGCCAAATATTTCTATTGAGTTGTCGAGAACTCTTTCTCTTTTTCCCTTCAGCTTGTGTTAACGAGCTATTCTTCTCCTCATCTCCTTTTTATGTCCCTTCGGAATTAAGAGTGTTCGTAAGATCTTAGTCCCTATTCGGTATAATGTCCCTTCAGAATTAAGAAAGGACTTAAGAACATAGTCCCTTCGACCATATATGTCCCTTCGGAATAAAGAGTACTTTTAAGATCATAGTCCCTTTCTGAAATAATAATGTCCTGTCGGAATTAAGAATGATCTTAACGGTATATAAATATTCTTTCGATATTCTTGTACTCATGAAGAAGTTAAAAAGTCAGAATGGTGGTATCACCATATTTGAGTGGTTGTAGTACCATATTGAATTTTTTGGAGAACTTAAAGGTTAGAATGGTGATAACACTATATTTGAGTGGTCTTAGCACCATAATAGAGTGGTCACGATACCATATTAGAATGATTTTAGTATTAAAGAGTGGTCTTAGTACCATAATGAAGGTGTAAATCTCGAACGGTTTTCTACAGTGCAGTAGTTAACCGCATTGTTGTAGCTGGGCTTGTTTTATGCTGGAGGCGGCGTGGTTGATAGTCTTCCTTTCACAATTTTGGGCAAGCCATGAAATGTCTTAAAGAGAGCGACCTAGTCGTGACTCAACCTAATAACAACTTCAGTAGATATTCCTGTACAAAATAGAATTTGGAAATCCAAATACAACAGTTTGGAAATCCAAAACCAACAATATTTGTGTTTGATGTGCACTATGAAGGTGAGAAAAACACAAGAAGGGGGGTTGAATTGTGTTAGCTTTTTCTTATTTTTAACTAAGATCAAAGTTCAGCTTCTGATAGAGTTCAGAATCTGAAGCAATGTTCAGAGTCAAATGCAGCGGATATAAAAATGATAGATAGAGATAGAGTATAGAAAGAAACAAAACAATTATCCTGGTTCCATCCACAATCCGGAAGTAGTCCAGTACCCTTGTCACTTACAAGACATTTTCACTATAATCACACAGATTACAAATGCTCAAGCACACAAGCAAGAGACTTCTTATAAACAAAGATTACAAAGAAAAAAATGTTTGGTTGAACACTTTATATACAATCAGAGGTGTTCACAAAATACAACACAGTTCAGACTCTAGAACTTAAGAATTTCTAAGATATAAAAGTTGTTAAGAAGTTCTAAGAGTTTGATGAAAAATTCAATTTGACAGAGTTTTAGCACTTTCAAAATGTGGTAGAGTCTTGTATATTCTTCAAGTCTTCAATCCTTTATATAGAGGTTGAAAAGAGACGTTGAAGAGAGTGCCAACGCATCATAGAGTCGTTAGAGAAGCTCGATCATTCACTAATGATCTGTTGCTTGATTTAGTAAATGTCCTATGAATGAATGAATGAATGAATTTGAATCCTTTCCTTGATATGGAATGAACCGTTCTTTTCCAAGGAGACACAGCTTGCAGCAACGTACATAAGCACAAGGGAATGTTGGTGGTACGATTTGTACTATGTCCTTTCCTGTGTCTGGCTTCCAGAGAATATGACTATCAGAGTCTAGGCTTTCATCTTCTATGGTTGCCTTCAGAGTCTAGGTGTCCTTCAGAGTCTGACCATCAGAGTCTGAGTCTTCAGCTTCTGATCTTCAGATTTTGAACTTCAGATTCTGACCTGGAACTTAGCTTCTCTTTAAAATTTCTTGCTCCTCATTCGTTCTTTCAGAACCAATACATATTTGAATCCATATAAATTTTTGTCTATGGTCCTGCACACTTGAACAAATATTAGCATATCCAGTTGATCTTTTAATAAATTCTTATCATCAAAACTCAAGAGGCATTGTTAAAACTTATTTTGTTCCAACAATCTCCCCATTTTTTATTATGACAAACATATGTATTAATAGACAATTGTTGTTAATCTAATTAACAAGTTGACTTTAGGGTATGAGGTTTGTAAGCTCTCCCTGAGTCTAATAGTCCATAAGGTGAGGTTTGTAAGCTCCCCCTAAGTTCTATCCAAGTGAATTAAATTCATTTTAAGTTTTTGAAAACTTATAAATAACATTGCGCTTAAAAAACGTCACTCAGAAACATCTTCACATTAAATCCAGAGGCTAAGAGATGAGAAGAAGGTTCTCCGAAGTCAATTTTAATTAACTTATTATTGGACTCAGAGCCTAAATACATATGTCTTACTCCCCCTTTTGTCATCAACAAAAATGAAATAAAAAAATGAGTAAGAAAAGATATGGATAAAAACATGAATGCTACATAAAACATATCAAACGTATAAGCATATCAAACGCAAAATTATATCAGAGGCAAAATTGTATCAGAAGCAAAATTTTCAGAGGCAGGATATCAGAAGTAGATATATCAGAAGCATAAACATCAGAAGCACAAAATATTCAAAAACAAAAGCAAAAATTCAGAAAAAAAAATGGTGTGAAACTAAGGCTTTTGATGTTTCTACATCATCACCAGAAGAGCATTGATGCCAGAATTCATCTGATGTTGTTGCTTAGCCATATCTGCATGTGTCTTAGCATTCTCAGATTACTCATTAGCCATTTCTGCTTGCTTTGACACTAACTTTTCTTGCTTCATGACTAATTCAGCTTAACTTGCACTTAGATTCTTCTGCTCTTTCATAACCTCCATAAGTTGAGATTCCAGAGCTGCTTCTCTTGCCTTTTGTTCTAACAAGTCAACTTCTATCTTGTCTGTGGATCTGATCATTTCTGGTTCCTCCAGATCTAGTCTCTTCAGAACTACCTTGTCAGGTTTGACAAAGAACTTGGAAATACATGATGCTTTAAGTCCAGATTTCAGAATCTCAGGCACTTCTTTAGGAATGCCCTCATAGAAGGCAAAGTCTGAAATCTATCTTGATATGTCCTTCTTTAGCTCTACAGCTTCCATACTTCTGATCACTTCCTTAAACCAGTTCTGAAGTGCTTCTTGCTGAGAAGCCACTGCTATGACTTAAACAATGTCCAAGGTTGAGTTCACCAGTTTTCTGAGATTCTCCCATTTGTCAACATAGTTAACTAGCTGAATTGGCAAATGCCTTGATTTTAGGAGTTCTTCCAGACTGCCAAAGATAACCTTGCACACCTCTTGCAGGTCAAGGTTAGAGGTAAGGATATGAGGAGGGTTAAGAGTTATAGGTTGGATGGATGAAGATGGGATGTCTGTGATAACTTCAACTGTAGTATTAGAAAGTGGTTCTAAAACTATTAATGAAGCAGTGTTATCATCAGAGACTGTGAAGGGTATGAGAGTGGTGATTTCTGGTTGGAATTCACCTTCTGATGCCTCAGTTATGATAACATCATAGGTTGCAGGTTCAGATTCAGGTTTGGCAAAATTAAGGGGCAAAGCTTCAAAAGGTTGGTCTTCTAATACTGAAGATGTATCAGAGAATGTAGTGGTTTTGGTTGTGATTTGAGGCATTTTTGAAACAATAGACTTTGATTTCTGAGATAACCTTTTTATTGAATTCATTAATAGTTATTTTTTCCGCTATTCTGTTTAATTCAGCTTGTTCTTCTTCTGAAGGGTTTGTGATTCTAGGAAATATCAGAGGTTTTTCACCAGGAAGAACTGTTTGCATAGGTTGAATATCTAGTATTTCATCAGAACCTGGTTGAGGTTCAGATTTAGGGGAAGGTGTTTTGGTTTTCTTGAGGCTCGAGTAGTGTTGGCTAAGAGGTTGATCATCTATTGGTGATTGTGTGTGGTCTGGTGAATCTAAATGAATAGGGTTGAAAAGTGAGGAGGGTGCAAGATTACCTGACATAATTGATGAACCTCCAGTTTCTGATGCAGCAGCTTCAGACACACCAGATTCCTGCTTGACCTTAAGATGAGAAGCAAGAACCTTCTGAGCTTCTCTGGCACAAGTATTCTTTAGATTCTCAGCAGAATCAATTACTTTCTCTATGTCCTTTAACTTCTTCATCTGAACAGATTCAACAACAGCTTCTTCTTCTTCCTCTTCAACTTCTTAAAGGACTAGCTTCCTTTGATATGGCCTCTTCTTCTCCTTATAAGGCTTCTTGCTTGCCTCAGTTCCTGATCCCTTTTCAGATGCTCCCTTTCTAGTCCTTCTAGAGAGTACGATTGCTAGATCCAGATCAACCACTTCTAATAGAACTTCAGAAGCAGCAGGCTTAGAAGCAACAGACTTTTGCTTCTTAGTTGGCTTCTATGGCTCAGGCTCAGCAGCTTCTGGGGTAACTTTCCTTTTCATGTGCATCTTCCAGGGTTGTTCATGATGATCAGCTATCATCTCCCATTTGATTGCTGCTTCTGTTTCCTTGAAGTGCTTTGAGATAAAGTGTGCAAGCACTTCTCGAGGGTCTTCCCTTGCGATTGGTGGGAAGTCATCCATATAGGTTGATTGATTTAAGCTTGACTGAAGGTCATGTTCAGAAGTAACCACCTCATTCTTGGGAATGATCTTCATACTTCCCAGAGTCAGACCGGATAGCACCTTGCCTTTGCATGTTCCTAGGTCTTCATCAGAACCTACTCGTAGATGTTGCAGCTTCTGAACTAACTTTCCTTGATGAAAAATCTCATAAAGTAGTCTGACATAAGGAACATTTCTCTTTCCCATTATTCCATCCTTGATTGGGGTGCACAGATAGTTGAAGAAGTAGGCAGGAAGATTAATTGGTCCCATGACATATAACTTGTACCTCCTTCTCTAGGCATGAAGCACGTAAGGATCATCTTGTACAGAACCTTGTGCTCATCCTTCATATCTGAAGTCTTCTCAGAGGGACTTCCATCATGCAGTGTTGCCTTGATTCTGGCTACCTAATCACTTTTCTTGTCAGTTCCAGTCATGAACATACCATTCCTTTTGGCTCCAATTACCTTAGCAATTACAAACTCAGTGATGGTGATTCTGATACACATAACTGCAAACCTAATCTCAGTTTCTGTAAACTTTTTCACACCCATCTCAGCCCTTGATTTCCCTTTTAGATTCTTGTTCTCAGACACCTTCTGAGATTCTTCTTTTGCAACAACTTCCTTGTCATACACTTCGTTATTAACCTAGAAATCTTTTACTAGTTCAGTGTAGGATGGACCATTTAACATTTCATAGAATGGCATCCAGTTATGAGTTTCTATATAGTGCTTTACGTCGCATCCATTCAGACTTAGAAGTTGAAATCCACTGAAGATTCAATAATCGGACTTAAATCCTCCATGCTCAAAGCCATTGTCTTAGGATTGATAAAAGTAGTAGCTTCTGATTCGACAAAGATTGCGTGTTGAGAAGATGATGAAGTTCAACCATTTCTAAGGTTTTAGGGTTCTAGGAAGTTATGTAAATTTGGGAGTTTTTTTAGAGAGAGTACAAAAAATGAAAGTGTCAGTAGTGAAGTGAGAGAGGTGTGATTAAGAATAGGTGTTATTATGAATAAGTGTGAGTAGTGAAGTGAGAAAGGTGTGAGTACGAAAACTAAAAATTAATGACGTTGGAGGCGCGAGACACATTATTCAAAGCATTAACATCATTGCACTGCAGTTATTATGAAGGTGAGAAAAACACAAGAAGAGGTGGTTGAATTGTGTTGGCTTTTTCTTCTCAAAAAAACTAAGAGTTAGTTCAGCTTCTGATGTATGATCAGAATCTGAAACTAAGTTCAGAGTTCAGGTGCAGCGGATTAAAAGTAAATGAGAGAGAAAGAGGACACAAGCAATTATCATGGTTCCTTCCACTAATCCAGAAGTAGTCAAGTCCCCTTGTCACTTACAAGAGATTTTTCACTATAATCCAATGATTACAAATTGCTCAAGCACAAAGCAAGAGACTTCCTATGCTCAAACACTAAGTAAGAGACTTCTGATTGCTCAAGCACAAAAGCAAGAGACTTCTAATTGCTCAAGCACAAAAGCAAGAGACTTCTCAACAAACAGAATTACAAAGAAATATGATTGGTTTGAACACTTGATATACTATTAGTAGTGTTCACAAAATACAACACAGTTTTCAGACTCTAGACTTAAGAAATTCTAAGATAAGAAAGTTTGTAAGAATTTATAAGTGCTTGATGCATATAGAATTTAGCAGAGTATTGGCACTTTTCAAATTTGTAGAGTCTTGTATATGCCTAACCTTTCTTCAAGTTTTCAGTCCTTTATATAGAGGAGTAGAGAGACGTTGAGAAGATGCCAAATCATAAATAGAGTCGTTTGATTTGAAGCTTGATCCAACATTGATTGTTCCTTGATTTGGACTACGTACCATGAAGAATACCGTTTGAATCCTTTCCTTAAAATGGATTGGATGTCTTGTCCAAGGAGACAAAGTTGTAGAGAACGTTTCTGAGTCTGAGAAGTTTGCAGAGGTTGTGGTTGTACTATGTCCTTGATGACAGTTACACCAGTTGACTTCTGATACTTCGGACTTCAGAATCTGAGTCTTCAGCTTATGATCCTTCAGACTTTAGAGTCTGAGTCTTCAGCTTCTGATCCTTCAGACTTCAGAGTCTGAGTCTTCAGCTTCTAAGACTTCAGCTTCTGACTTGCAACACAAGCTTCCAACAATATTTCCTTGCTCTTAAACTCGTTCCTTCAGAACCAAACTTGATTGATACTTGAATAATTTTAGTCTATGGTCCTGCACACTTGAAACAAGCATTAACGTATCCAATTTTCTTTTTAATACCTTGTTATCATCAAAACTCAAAAGAGGCATTGTTTACACATTTTGTTCCAACATATTACTCAACACTTACCAACCACGTTAGAAGCCTTTTCAGAAGAACTATTTTATTAGTGGGACAGCTGTCAATAAAGTCGTTACAAACCATTCCACTTATAAAACCTATCAGAAGCAAGTAATCCAGATTCTGGACGTCAGAGTCTGATAGCTTCAAAAGCTGAACTACTTTAGATTCTTAGTTAAGAGAGTCTGATAGATTTTTAGCTTCTCAATCTCATCAGATTCTGAATTCCTATTCAGAGGCAAGCATCATTCTGTGATAAAATGCATGTTCAGATTTTTCTTAATAAAATCAAACCTTTCTTCTGTTAAGGGTTTTGTGAATATGTCAACCCACTGATGATCAATATCAATGAACTAAATATCCAAAACACCTTTCTGAACATAATCTCTTATAAAGTGATGTTTGATTTCATTGTGCTTGGTTCTTGAATGTAGAATTGGATTCTTTGACAAACAGATAGCAGCAATATTATCACAAAAGATAAGAATGTTGTTTTCATAAATCTGATAGTCTTCTAATTGATGTTTCATCCAAAGAAGTTGTGTGCAACAACTTGCAGCTGAGATGTAATCTTCTTCTGTTGTAGATAATGCAATAGTTGATTGTCTTTTGTTGGCCCAGGATATCAGATTCTCACCAAAAAATTGACAATTTCCACTCGTTGATTTTCTTTCAATCCTATCACCAGCATAATCAGCATCACAAAATCCAACCATCTTATAATCTAGGGATTTTTTATAGAGAAGTCCAAGATTAGTTGTTCCTTTCAGATATCTGAAGATTCTCTTAGCAACAGTTAAATGAGATTCTCTAGGATCTGATTGAAACCTTGCACACAAGCATACACTGTATAAAATATTTGGTCTAGAAGCTGTTAAGTGTAACAGAGAACCTGTCATACCTCTATAGAGCTTTTGATCTACCTTTGTACCAGTATCTTCTTTATTTAAGTTGCAGGTTGGATGCATTGGAGTAGTCATCAGTTTACATTCTTCAAGTTTGAACTTCTTCAGAAGCTCCTTTGTATACTTTGGCTGATGAACATATACTCCATCTTTGCATTGGTTAATTTGAATTCCAAGAAAGAACTTCAATTCTCCCATCATGCACATTTCAAATTCATCCTGCATTAACTTAGAAAATTCTTTGAAAAGAGTGGCATTAGTAGAACCAAATAAAATATCATCAACATAGATTTAAACAATTAAGATATCTTTCTTAAGTGTCTTTCTGAATAATGTAGTGTCAACTTGACCTCTTTTAAAATCATTTTCCAGCAAGAAGTTACTCAGTCTCTCATACCAAGCTCTGGGAGCTTGTTTAAGACCATAAAGTGATTTCTTCAGTTTAAAAACATGATATGGATATTTTAAATCTTCAAAACCAGGAGGTTGTTTGACATATACTTCTTCAGAAATGACACCATTTAGAAAGGCACTCTGAACATCCATTTGATATAAAGTGATGTTATGATTAACTACATAGGACAGAAGTAACCTTATTGCTTCTAGTCTTGCAACTGGAGCAAATGTCTCAGTGTAGTCAATTCCTTCTTGTTGACTATAGCCTTGTGTTACAAGTCTTGCTTTGTTTCTGACAACTTCTCCTAGCTCATTAAGCTTGTTTCTGAACACCCATTTTGTTCCAATAATGTTCTTTTGATTTGGTTTGGCAACCAGATCCCTAGACATTATTTCTTTGAAACTGTTTGAGTTCCTCTTGCATTGCAATTATCCATCCATCATCAGAAAGTGCTTCATCAACAGAAGTTGGCTCAATCATTGACAGTAATCCAAGCATTGAATGTTCTTGTTTGAAGGATGATCTTGTTTTCCTTTGGACCATCTTTGTTTCTAATGATTAAATCTTCTGGATGTGAAGACTTGTACTTGAAAGTGTTCTTGGATTAAGTTGCTTCTTGAGAGCCATCATGAGCTTCTTCATGAGCTTCTGAAGTTGTATCAACTTCTACAGTTGTGTTAGCTTCTAAACCTTCAGGGTTGTTATCAGATTCTGAATTCTGACTTAGTTCTGAAGCTTCATCTGATATCTGTATATCTGCAAAACTTTCAACTAGCTCTGAAATTTTATTGTCAGGCTCTTTGTCATCAAATCTGATGTGCATAGATTCTTCAACACAGTGTGTTCAAAATTATACACTCTGTATGCCTAGGATCTTTCAGAGTAACCCAAAAAGATTCCCTTCTGAGCCTTGGCATCAAATTTCTTTAGATAGACTTTGTTGTTTAAGATGTAACATGTACATCCAAACTGATGAAAGTAAGAGATACTTGGTTTTCTACCTTTGAAAAGTTCATATGTTGTTTTGTTCAGAATTGGTCTGATGTAGATTCTGTTCTGAACATGACATGTTGTGTTTACAGCTTCTGCCCAAAAGTACTTAGCAATTT
Organism: Medicago ruthenica; assembly: GCA_018208015.1. Classification (NCBI taxonomy): domain Eukaryota; kingdom Viridiplantae; phylum Streptophyta; class Magnoliopsida; order Fabales; family Fabaceae; genus Medicago; species Medicago ruthenica. The sequence continues at coordinate 50,575,770 of CM031378.1, forward strand.
TAGTCTCATGAATCATGATTCTAGCCATTTCTTGTAAAGATATGTTCTTTCTTTCTACAACCCCATTTCGTTGTTGACTTCTAGGAGAAGAGAATTCATGGATGATTCCATGGTTTTCACAAAAAGTTTCAAATGGCTCATTTTCAAATTCTCCACCATGATCACAACTGACCTTTAAAACTTTCATTTCTTTTTCATATTACACTTGTGTGCAGAAGTTACTAAACACATCATATGCTTCATCCTTGGTTCTAAGGAATTTTAGCCGAATCCATCTGTTGTAATCATCAACAATGACTAATCCATATTTCTTTCCACTGATTGATGTTGTACCAACAGGTCCAAATAAATCAATGTGAAGTGAGACACCCCAATCCCCGAGAACATATATAAAAGATAAATCGTGCATTTATCACACATCAGTGTGCTACTACTTCAACATACAACTCATATCAATTAATCAATATAAAAATTTCATCAATATATTCAGATCGCCGTGGAATAAATTCATAATCAACATCATATAAATGTCATGTCTCATTTCATAACATACAACTCAACAAAATATATCAACAATAGTTTGATCATAAGATCTTATAGCATAAAATCAAACAAAAGAAAATCCTGACATCCTAGATCAGAGCTCCTAAATCTAGACTCCTCGATAAAAGCAGCTAAATATGAGTAGGCCTCAAGCCGTCCACATCAACTCAAAAGCAAGATGCTACTCCTCATAACAAGGGTGAGGCGACAAAAGTCACTGGGGGGGTAAGATATATGTTCACCATAAGAGATTAATAAACGCATGTAAGTTCAGGCAACAATAACATCAATATCAATACATCCATATACATCACAAAGCCTAGTTTCATCTTACATATATTCATAACATATTCGCATACAATCATCATCCGGGTTACCCCACAGTTATATACATATCAAGAACTCATACCAAATCATGTTCGTATATAATCATCAACTCAAGTTAAATCGATTCAATCTCATCACAATCACCAAGTATCCCATTACCAATTAGTTGCACAAGTTCACGCCAAAACATTGCCACATACGATGCTTCATGCGTATGCAATGCGCCTAAGGACTCTACATGCATGTGGTACCGGGTTGGATGTCGGAGATATTTTACTGATCGATCCCTCGTCTTTACATAATTGGAAAGTCAGAACTATGTTACCGAACAATCCACTCGTCTTTACATACTCATCTCTGCATAGTACTAACTTATGACGCATGGACCCACATATAGACTCGACAATGCACACCAAGCATAGTCATCATTCGTTATACAATTTACACCGTCATATAACATATCATCACCAATTCAACACCAATCGCATTGTCAAATCACATAAGGTCGCACACATCAACAAGTCAAATAATCAAATCATCATATCATAACAACACATCTTCATTTAATCTCATTCACATAGTTCACAATCTACACTTAATAACATAAGTTCCATTCACCTATTACCAACTAACTTATCACCATCTTATATGTATTCCAATTATCATCTAATTCATTATCCTAAGTTAATCATGTCATTTTACTTTGATTTTATCATAGAAGAACATCACTTAATTGATATAAACAACTCCCTATTCATCCTATCAAGTTTGGAAACATTTGGAATGGTTAAAAATGCATTTTTAGGAGTTCTGGAAGTTGGTAACCGATTACCATACTTGGGTAATCGGTTACACTAAAAAAAACGATCTGGGCAAATTTTGCATGTGGTAATCGATTACCACTACCAGTTTCAAAAATTCACCCAGAAAGTGTGAATCAATGGGTAATCGATTACCACTTGCTGGTAATCGATTACCACTGTGCAGAAAGTCAAAATTCAGCTTTTCAAAACGCGAATTTCACCAATTAAGCACTTTTAAAGCCCCATAATCAACCCCAACACACCCAAATCATTCCAAAACATTTCCCATGATCAAAACACTTTTAATAAACACTCACAACACTTCAAATCATCAATTATATATCCAAAACCATGATTTCTCCTCACTTTTCCAAAAATCCAAAACAACACATAATCACAACTTAACTATGAACTTATCACATTAAACTGATGCAAACAGAAATATTATCATACCCAAAGTCATAACAAGAAGATAGAACACGAAAATACATCATTTCATCATCAAGTTCCATGAATTTCATTCATTTGGCTTAAACTCAAAAAACATAACAACAACAACTTCAACCAAACATGGTATAACAACAGCAACAACACTTCATTCATACCTAACATCATCAAAATCACTTATTCTAATAGTTATAGCAGCAACTTATTCATTTCAACATCAACTTATTCATTTTCACCAAATTAAGTCATTTTACCAACACACAACAACAACATCTTAATTGACAACAATTCACATAATCAACATAATCTTTTCATCCTTTTAATGAATCATGGCAACAACACATCAACAACAACAACTTAAATTATTTACATTCAATTAATCATGTTATTCACCAATCATCAAAAATCAACAACTTATCATTTTAATATAACAACCCATAAATTTTGACATGAATAAAACATGAATTCAACAACTTTAACATATTCACATTCATCATGAAAAATGGAGCACGGATTTCACATAATCAACATCAACAATTATGAAATTAAGCAAAAGCTAAAACACCCAAACAACCTCATTTGTTTCTTAATACTCAAATGATGAAAATAATCTTACCCTTACCTCAAAACTCTTCAAAAATGGCTTCCTAGCTTCAATTCTTCACTTCCTAGTTGATAAGTCATAATTTATAGTTCTTTTAGGGTTTATTTTTATGCAAGTTTAGTCGTTTTTTCCTTATTTTCTTGAGCTATTTTACTTCAGTACCTTTGTTTTTCGTTTTTAGGCAAAAATAATGATGAGCAAGCACTTAGGAGCAAAATCATATAAAGCCGGGCAAGAAAAGTCAAGTTTCAAGGCAAAAGTGAGATAATACGGTCGTGCCATCAGTTACACTGACCGTGCGCCCATCCTGGGCAGACCGTGCCATTCCAGGCAGTAGGATCACGCACGGCCGTGCGTTCAGAGAGCACGATCATGCGCCTATTGTGTTCTTCAGATTTTTACGTTTTGGAACTTGGCACAACCGTATGTCCCATATGGCACGGTCGTGCGTGTTATGCAGTCAGAAATAATGATCGAAAACTCTTGGTTTTTGCCAATTATTGCTCTGTAATTCGTGGTTAATGCTTTGTCTAAGACTTTAGGCTATAAATAGGGCTCTAATCAGAGTTGTTTCTCATCTTGGAATGAGTGTAAAGTTACTATAATGAGATTGTAACTCTAGCTTGTTCTAAGCTCAAACATTTATAAAATTTTTGCACTTTTACAATTCTTTGCAATTTACTTTATTATTCATTGCATTTCTGCACTTTACTTTTCCGCAAATTTACGATTCCTGTCATTTACATTCATGTCTTTACAATTCATGCATTTATATTTTGTCAAATGTCTACAATGAACTCTTGCGAGTAGACTTGTCTAGTCTTGGGATTGTTGGAAAAGTCTAATGACTAGATCTTAATCAAACCAAGCCTAGACTCTATTTTATATAATAACCATTTTCCTATCTAATCTCATCGTTTTCTAAACTCAATAGCAAGTGTTGAACAAAGTACCGAACAGAGAAGTTCAATAACTAATATTTCATCATTTCAAATATCAAGTGAAGTATCGAACGAAGAAGTTTGATATTGGAACAAATGAGATTAGACAAGATGTCACAAAGCTTGATGGAAAAAAGACCAAATGAATAACTTTGTGAAACCTTGAGGCCATAAGACTCGCACTTAATGAGTCTCATATAGCAATCAATTATGAGAATAGGTGTGGTTGCTTATTGAGATACATTCATGTAGCTCGAAAGAGACCATGAATTACCATAGAGAGTCTTGCCAATTTTGAGCTTATCACAATTTTCAACTTATCACAATTTTGACATCCCATCTGACAAGAAGACCCATTCAATTCAACTCATTTATACGTGTTGGTCTACTGAACTGAATGGATAGGGTTAACATATTTGACAACTATAATCACATCTACACCTTATCTCCTTCCGAGAAAAGCATAATTATTCCTAACTTAACAGTTGCAGCAGCCTCTTGATAAACTTAAGTCGATAACGACAAGAACACCAATACAAATGCACCAGTTATGCAGTTTATTATAACTTCAGAATCCATGTGCAACTCAGCATGACAGAAGCCCACGGATTTCAAAACAACATCAAATACGTTCATTATATATTTAGAAAGTGGCATCTCTTTATATACGTATTTTAGAAAGGGCTCAAGCTTCAGTAGCAAACAATTAAAATCTCTAATAACAAACCAAATATCTTTGTTATGAGTTACATTTGTATCATCATAAATATAAATAAAATTCTTTTAGACGTAGACATATAATGAAAAAAGAATAAAATAGAAAAAAAAATTAAGTGACATGTATTTTTGAAATAATTAAATATGTACTGTAAGAGTATGTGATTAAATAATTTTGATTTGAAGATATGTATAAATAGAATAATAATATTTATACGATAATTTTGGAACAATTTCTTCTTCTCTCTTCTTATCGGCAAAAAAAAAATAGTGAGAGAAAGATGCAAATGTAATAGAAACACAATTAAATATAAGAGAGAATTTTCTTAAAATCTATACTATATATAAAGAAAATAACATGTTTTGAAAGAATTTGGGTTGGCTTTTTTGTTATTTTAATTATACCCTTAAACAATTTTTTCAATAATAATGTTATATTGCTGTTAATTTTATAAAAAAATAAGAATTTTTGTTATATTTATTATATTATTGTTGTCATTGGAAAAGTATAAATATAGTTTGTTGAGTTTGTTACATTTGAAAGTCACAAATATCTATACTTATAATTTTAATATATTTGTACTTATAATTTTAATTTATATAAAAAATGTATATTTTGATGAGTTTGTTACATTTTAAATTCACAAATATCTATACTTATAATTTTAATTTATATAAAATATCGTTTGTAATTTACACACAAAATTTTTAAAAATATCGTTGATAATCTACACGCGTTAACGCAATAAAAAATACGGAAAGACATTATCCTAGTATAAATATTTCTCCTTCTATATTCGGTATATGCTTTGTGAAATCGATGTGTTTGACGTTTTACCATATATAAAGGAGATATTTTGTACTGTAATATCTTCTTGAAGGGTTTTGTGCTGTTATAATAAGGTGCCGTTTTATTTTTAAGGATAGTTACGGTACTGCAAGATAATTTTATCTAGACCCATATCTAGATATCTTTAGGCTGGACCTATAATCTAAATAAATATAATATGATAAAGAGAACTTGCCCTTTCTACTAGATTAGTTACACTATTCATAAAGTGCCGCCTGATGTCACTTTTTTTAATTCATTTATATTTTTGCATTTTGGAGTATTCTTTGATTTTATTTGGGTGAACAAAGTTTTTTTTACATAACAAATAGTTATTAGAATGTAAGTTTTGTTTGAGATTGGACCCATATAATTTTTTTTAGGTGAGTAAAGTATTCTTATAAAACAACGTATATATATCCGTGAAATGATATAAGCATCTTTCTTTAAAAGTGTAAATTATTAGGCTTATATATATATATATATATATATATATATATATATATATATGTTAGATACTCCTTCTATTCATTTTTAAGTATCGTTTGAGTGTGAATTTAATGTTTATATTTAACTGTCGTTTTGATATTTTAAGGGTACGATTCGTCAATTATACCTTTTTGTCAATTACACTTATTTTTTTCAATAAAACTAATTAATGCTATATATTTGAAAAACTAAAGTTTGTTTTTTTAAACAAAGTTTTTTTTTAAAACAAAGTTTGTTTCTTGTTATATTAAAATTGACAATTGTTTGTTATGAGAGAGACAGAGTGTGCAAAAAAATAGAAATTTGTTGGAGAAAAAGATAATAACTAACAATTGTTTGTTATGAGAGAGACATAGTGTGCAAAAAAAATAAAAATTTGTTAGAGAAAAAGATAGTAACTAACAATTGTTTGTTACGAGATAAAGATACCATATTAAATTTATTTGAAAGAGAAAATTTGTGCAAAAAAATAGGAATATATTTGTATAATAGGAAGTAAAGGTGCAAAAATCAACTTCGCTAATTTGATGTTAATATTCCAAAACGACACTTAAAAATGAACAACGGAGGAATTAATAAAGTATTGAGTTTAAGTTATTTGACATATATACTACTTAGTTAGCAGTCTATTAGGTTTTATGTATATTCTCTTTAACTTTTTGTAATGTCGAGCTATTGGTATTTTATGAAACTCTAGCGTCTTTGTTATTCTATTTGATTATATATTGTTAACATAGTATCAAGAGCATGATTTGATAGGCCTTGAAACATTTATGGCTTCCGCTGTTGAATTCCCAAAAACATTGGAATTGTGTTGTCTTCTTTATTATTTTGAAATTAAATTAGAGTGAATTTGTGATTCACTTGCTGTTTGGAATCGAAGTAAAGAGAGCAAGGTTTTATTTTAGAATTTTTGGGTCACACATTCTTACGAGCTCACCTGTATTGGGTTTCACTTTTCGATTGTGTAGAATTGCTGAATTGGACGGTAAATAAATAATTATATTAAGTGAGTGCAAGCTTGAGAATTGGGATAACGTGTTTGGTGCAATATTGAGTATGGTATATGCATGTGTGAATTTGTTTGAGTTTCAGCGTTCGGCCAGGTTTGAAATTTTATGATGGATAGTTATGCTCTTTTGGTTGTGAATTTTTCTTTAACTGTTCTTCTTTCTTTTGATTCATCTTTTTGGTTGCTTCTTCTGTTTGATCCCTCTTTTGATGATTCTTATGTTTGATTGACTCTCTTTATTTGGTTCTTCCTCTTTGCTTGATTGCACTTCTCCCTATTGATTTTTTTTGTTTGATTGCACTTCTCCATGTTGATTCTTTTGATTGATTGGACTTCTCCCTACCGATTCTTTTGTTTGGTTTGGTTTGACTTGGTTCTTCTATTTGGATGGTTTCTTTGGCTGGATGATGGTGATAGTTCTTGCTGCTCCCTCTATGATGATAACTCACTTTGGTTGCTCCTCTCTTTACTGATGATAACTCACTTTGGGTAGTGTTAGAACTTTATGTTAACATGTTTTTTTGTATTTTGTATGACAAACACACAATGTTTCTTGTTGATGCATCATGAGTTTGAAGGTAGGTGTTAGATAATAAATTATTGGTCTTAAGTTATTGAGCCTTTATACTACTAAGTTAGCAGTCCATTACGTTTTATATATATATATATATATATATATATATATATATATATATATATTCTCTTGTAACCTTTTGTAATGTCAACCTATTGGTATTCTATGAAACTCTATCCGTCTTTGTTATTCTATCTGATTATCTATATTGTTAACAATATCAACTATGAATGGATATTAAATTATGATATATAAGATATGTAACTCATATATTTTAGTCAAAAGATTTTCAATGAAGATGTGGTGTCAATATCTCTTACAAGTATTGGATCATTAGCACGTTTTTTCCCAAACTCCCCAATCAATTGTATCAAAGCTTTAGTTCAATTCAAGGATAGGCATTCTTAGTATGCTATGTGTAGTAGCTATTTGATCTTCCACATCAAACAAGAAAGGAGAAAATATGAAAGAGTTGTTTTGGAAATTATTTGGCTATAAAAATTTTTTGGTAATTTTACGTGTGACTATTGAATCACCTCTCTTTTCTAAGAACCTACATGATGCATGTTTATACTACAACTGCAACGTCAATGTCTTGTAAGTGTTGTGAAATTGGACACAGAAAAAATTGATGGAAGAATCGACTTGTGGAAAACTTAAATCAATGGTGTATTGATGCCACCAAGATTACACAAAGCATTTAATAACACAAATGCATTGGTTACCAATGAGGCAATGCGTGTTGTGGCGTGCGATAATGTCCATTGAATAAGAACTTTCCAAAAATGCCAACATGGAATTTTCACCATAATTTTTGGAGTGGTTTAGTATCAAGATAGATAGATATACACTTTAGGTTAAAGTTTGAGTTCTTTTAACTATAATTGTCAGTAGAATATAGAAGTAGTAGATGTATGATTTTCATGCAAGGTGGAGATTCTTAGAGTTTGTGTTGAAATGAGACAACATGGAACAAGTCTCACATCACCCGGTATGATAAAGGAAGAGGGGCACCAAAACTCAATATATTGGTCCAAGTTCATCGTTACAATATTCACGGGTCGAAAACACTTCTTTGTTTCTCATATATATACTTTAGTAAGTGTTGTGAGATGCAGTTCGTATATTTGATTTATAGACTTTGGATGTACTAGGGTCTTGAGGGATTTGAGAGAGGTTTATGTTGTAAAAAAATCTTATAATGTTTTTTTTGCCGTAATTAGACAACGATTATGGTTTTTCTTCAATTTTAAAGATTTTCACATCATATTTTTATGTTGTGATTGTGTTCCTTAACATCTCTATATTGTTCTTTCCTAACAACCTGTTACGAGAGCCTAATTCTGATCTAGGACCTTTGTTAATAATTTTTCTTTTTCTCTAAATTTTAAAACATCAAACTAATCATTATCTCTTACACGACAATTTTGTGGGATACTTATTAAAAATTTGTAAATGATATATATATATATATATATATATATATATATATATATATATATAATATTGTGTTCCTTAACGTCTCTATATTGTTTTTCCTAACAACTTGGTATGAGAGCCTAATTATGATCTAAGACCTTTTGTTAATAATTTTCTTTTTTCTAAATTTTAAAACATCAAACTAATCATTATCTCTTACACGACAATTTTGTGCAATACTTATTCAAAATTTGTAAATGATATATATATATATATATATAGTACTTATAAAATCAGAAAAAAATTAGTAAATTAAACTTTGTTAAACCCCAAAATTCCTTAAATAAGAGAAAAATACTAATAATATATTTTTCTACTCATTTTATAAATAATGAGATAATGTTTAACTTATATTATGTAAAAAACAAATTTAAAAATTCATAAATTGTCTAAGCTATGTTTATATGGTGGTATAAGATGGAAAATATGAGTTGAATGAAATGGGGGAAATAAAAACAGTTAGCTTTTCCCTACACCCCCCCTGCAAGTACCCAACTCTATAATTGGTGTAGTCAATAGTTCTCAATCATTGAATAAGATAGAATGGTTCTGGAAATAAAAACCATGAGATATTTCTCTAACTGTCGACAATCAAAATACTAAAATATTAGAATTGCAATCATAGATAATCCAAATCTGTAGTTCTGTTCACACATAATGCAGGGCTAGGTAACTAAAGATAGAAGAAAACTACATTCAATTTTACATTCAACAAATTTTATTTACTATGCTGGAAACTACAGTAGCTTCCGCTCTATTACGATTTGCTGGAGGGTCTATAGTCTTTTTATTTTATAAAAGAAATTGTAGTTGCAGTCTAGTTGGATTTCGATGGCTCATTGACCAGAGTCAGAAAATTCTTAAGGATTCAGATAACACTACTTAAATTTTTTTTTTGATAATGACAAATGTTAGTATATATGTTAATTTTTTTTTTTTGAAGAGTTATTATGTTAATTGTTACGTTAGCATTTTCTCATTTGTTTGGATTTAAACCATGAGCTTTAACTTCTTAACTCTTTTAATCTCTTATCTCAATCAAGTGAGCTCCTCGTCCCGCCTCTACTTACATATACTATCTACTAAGGTCATGAATCAACTAAGAAATTTGAACACAAATCCCTGTAGAATTTGAATTGAATTATTATCAACTGGATCAACCCACGCATTCGATCATTGATCAGACTATTTGATACGGTCCGAAGTAATTTTGGAACTAGAGTTTTTCACATAAAACTAGTGAAAAGAACATGTACAATTTTGGTATGATGATTGCAATTTTCATACAATTGGAGATGAAAAAACAGTATCAAATAAAGAAGTACATCACGCTGATAGTGTCTATATGAGGGAAATGAACATTCATCTACAGTACATATTATGAAGTAAAAAGTACACTTTAACTTTACTACTGTTATTTTTTCCGTTATTGTTCTGTCACCATCGATCTTCGATCTATATCTAATATTTGAAACAGGAAGTTTAAGAGACACATAGGACCCATGAAAGGAATTAAATTTCTAATACATGGTCCCAAATTGGCTAGATCATCAGCCATAAACATGCACGACCATAAGTTCCTCTTTGATTTGAACCCTTCGAGACTTTCTGATGAGTACATCACTTGATTCAACAGCTATAATTAATGTTGTGATTCTGACACTAGTATAAATCCATATAATAGTCACTATTGATATATAGTCATATAAAATTAATTCCTGTGTAGAACTCGGATACAGGATAATTATAAGTTACTCCCACCGTTTTAAAATATACATCGCATTTTCACAGGTGTGCACTATTTACATGATTTATTTTGATCATAATTTTTAACTAATATATGAATACAAATATTAACATGTAAGATGTTGTTATATTTGTCTTCGATAAATTTTCAAAATATTTAATTTTTATAACTGTTTACTTTAGATAATTAAATATATTAATGGTAAAAAATTATGTATTGACATGTGTGAAGTGATTGACTTGCGACATGTATTTTAAAATGAAGAGAGTATATGTTTAAGAATTCCATATTTATGTAATATAGTACAATTTACTACAACATTATAATTTGATAATTATGTCGGATACCAGACATGTTTTCAATATGAAGTTTTTGTACTATGTGTGTTTTCAATCTGACATGTTTTCTATTATTGGATCATTAAATCTCATCATATTTTATTTAATTTAGTAGTAAAATTTATTGATCCAATGATAGAAACAACCTTATGCATGGTGCAAAACATATGTCTCTTGTGCACCATAAACTTAGCCCTAATTAACATATGTTGTGTTTTCGGAATGTCGAATATTAGTATAATAATATTTTGTTCTAAGTGAGGATTGAATCTTTAACTTGGAGATTAGTATAAGTGGGTTAAAGTGGCAAATACTTTGTTTTCCTGACTATATAATCAATGTCTTCATATGTCTTTGTTTGAGTCATGTTCATACAAAAAATATACGTTAAAATATCTTTGTCCATTATATGAATATGAATATCTTTGTTTGAGTCAGGTTCAAGTGAATAGGATGTTCTAAAACAAGGGAAAGTATATAGTCTTAATAAAAGTAGTAGATAGAGTGATGAATCTATGTATTGTGATGATAGGACATTTATAAGGAAGGTCCCATGCAAACACTGCTTTGATATGTAGCTAACCAAAGACAATTGAGTTCTCATTGATTCACATGCCCTTTATTAGTTGGAAAATTTGCATTAGTATGGGGTGGAACCATGTTAATATTCTTTTAATTTCCCCTATTAAATATTTTTTTCTGATTAAATAAACAAAAGAAATTCAAAATTGAAATAGGGAAAAGAAAAGAAATAGCTAATGAATCTTCTCATCCACATGCTGTTATGCTTCTGGTGCGTTCAGTTTACTCAAAAATCCCATGTGCTATCTTTGCTTGACATATCTTTTTCCAGTGTGTGTGTTTCCCTTTTTAAATCATGTCAAATTTTCAAATGTTTTAATTTTTGGTATTTTCCTATAAGAAAATGTACATTGATAGTGATATGTCAACCACTCGACCAGTTATGTTTTTATTTTTATAAAATGTTTTCTCGTGACCATGTTTATTTTTTTCACTTTGTCAGATAACAGATGGCCCATTTATCAGAACCGTTCATTGCGGAGGATACTTCCCCAATTGATTGGATGCATCTTGAAAGTGTTTATTTTTTTTTTTTATTTAGAGATAAAGAAACTATATTACTTTATCAAAAAGGAGAAAAAAAATATTAAAGAGTAAATGCTATGTAAAGATGCAAGTAGGATATGCACTTAGTCCTAGTGAAAGTTAATTTTGATTTATTTAAAGAAAAAAGGAGAAATTGTTTTTAGAAAAGTTATAAAGTATTTCAATATTTTAATTACAGACAAGATCACTCTTTTACTCGGGGATGACAATGTACCCTATGGGTAGGGTACTAGAATGTCCTTCTCATACCTACCTTTGTAAAAAATGATGCATTATTGAGCTCGTACCCTCGTGGACAACAACTTTAATGCACTTCCTCATATCCTATGGGCATCTAAGTACCCATACCCGTACACATTACCCGCACTTTAACTATGAAAAGACAATATAAACATCACAATTGAAATAAAACTATGGTTCAAAAGTTTTCCAATAAACTCATAAAATAACACGAATCGTAGTATTTAGCCAAATAAAAACATCCAAAATATCCCTTAAAAATTGTACACTAGTAGGAGGGAGCGGTTACTGTATTAAGTAGTTTTTCTGTTTAAGTTTAAGCTTAAATAAATTAATTAATTAATTATACAGCAAAAATAAATAAATTATTTATCATATTATATAAACATGTATATACGGGTTGCAGAGCTGAGCAGTATAGTACCCATACCCATTTAAATTTGCGGGTAATCACCCGGACCCATGAAAGCGGGATTTACCCTACCCATTGCAGATATTTTTTGCTGGTGCCCATCGGACCTGGGTATAATTGTCATCCTTGCTTTTACTGCACCCTACCTTTTTTTTTACTATCATATTTGTAAAAACTACAGTCTAAAAAATATGTGTGTATTTTTTTTCAACATGTGCTTTTATTCCCTATGTAAGGATTAAAAGCAGCCAATTTTATAAAAGGTATGGATTAAAAATGGTAAAAAAAAAAAAGTTATAGCACTAAAAACATCATATTAACTCTTCTTTTGATATAGTATTCATAGCTAGCCTAAAACCTTCCTTAAAAAAAAAAACTTGCATAAAACCTCCACTTGTAAGGTTAATTTCATTTTGATCTTATATCATGTCATAATAGTTATTTTGTTTTATTATTAATTAGAAGTTATCATTTTCATCTCACAACAAGTGACACATTCATTTCACACATCTTAAAAAATGACTATAACGAAAGAAATGGTATACCAAATTTACAAAATTAACCATATCAAGTGTTGTACAGTCATTATTACCACTAGAGAAAAGATGGGCACTCACGTGCCTGTTTTTCCACTCTTTTTATTCCTCTAAAATTTGAAAATTATGAATGGTGTTTTTCTATGAAATTTTGATTTTGATTAAAAGTATAAATATAAATGATTGTTGCTTTCAAATTATAACAAATCAAATTAACATTGTTTATCTAATTCAATTACACCAACAATATAACAAAAAAATATAATCTAAATTCTTATCTTTTTAATGACACCAACAACAATCATTATTATAGAAAAATTTGTTTGAGTATAATTTGGATAATGAAAAAGTCAGTCCAAAATCTTATATATATACTCGATCTAGTTTGTTACACTTTTTAAAACATAAAGGAAAAAAAACTGGACATATATTCATATCGTGTTTGTTACATTTTTTTTTAATTTTTGAATTCACTCCAATCAATTGTCTTTTTTAAAGAATAAAGGATAAGAAAAAAGTGATATATCATGGACAATAAAGATTGAATTTGTTACACTTTTTTTAATATTTAAATTTACTCTTATCTATTTGTTATATGAGTTATTTGTTTTAAAGTTAAAGGTAATTTAGAAAAGAGAAAAAATCAGTCCAAAAGAGTCGAAAAAGGCTATTTTCTTTATATATAGTATAGATAATTACATAATATTGAAGATATTTACTATGTAGTGTGATGCATATGCTATTATTATTTTTTAAACAAAAAGAGTGCAAATGCATCATTGTTCAAACTAGTAATCCCAGTTAGATTGGTATCAAAAGTAGAACTAATCTCTTGCAGTACCCCAAAATATTATTATAAAAGTGAAAAGTTAAAAAAAAAAAAAAAAAAAAAAAAAAAAAAAAAACAAAGGAACCATAGGGTGGCAAATTAAACCAAACTCTGGACAAGCGTAGCCTATGGCTAGGAAGACTAATCTTATTCCAGGGGGGAAAAAAAACATCACAAATACAAACATGCAATGAATCCTCCACTTGGTTCTTACTTCGAGCTAGACAATTGGCAAGGGCGACATGGAAAAAAAATATTATCTTTAGATTTTTATTCACAATGAATATTGTGTAATAAATAAATAAAACATGTTTGCTATTGTTAAAGTAGTATTTTATTAAACTCAAATTCGTAAAAACATGTCCAAAGACCACAGTGAAAATGTCTTTTGATGTCGACTATATTTTTGAAGTTAAACACATGTCTAACATCAGTTAAAACGAAGTTTGATTGCCAATGCAATTTGTCAAAAAGAATTTTCTTAAAACACTTGTTGTAGACTATTATTTTTTTCATCCTATCAGTTTTTTACGCGCCCTATTTCTTTTAAAAAATACTTTTTGTTTGGATTTTAGAATCCGAAACAAATTGATAGGTTTTTCGGAATATATAAACCAAAATATGTTTTGCCCAGGTTTTTAAAGAAACAGTGGTTTATATTATTTCAATGACAAAAATATAAAATAAATGTAAATATAAACAAAACTAAAACCACAAAATGTTACAAACAAAATCTCATTTTATTAATATATCAATATATTTACAATAAAAGAAAGCTAAAACTTAAAGCTTATTACATAAAATATTCAAACACCTAATGCTAATCTATTAAAAACTTAAAGGTAAAGCTATGGTGCAAGAAGATGGAGGGGGAAGCAGGAGGGGGAAGGAGAAAAAGATGGTGGGGGGAGGGGGCTGAAGTAAGGTTTGTTTCCTTTCTAGGGCGAAAAAGACCTTGATGGTCAACCTTACACCCAAGCACACCAACCTTGCACCCAGACAGACCTGCGTTTCTTTGCAGCATGGCAACGTCCTCATTGATCGTTCATACAATCTCTGAATTTCTAAAGTAACATTTTTGTATGAAAGGTCAACGATGGAAACACATTGTTGTAGAAGGAAGAGGAGGAGAGAGTGTGACATGATGGTGTGAGAAATTGTGAAGAATTGAAGGGATTTTAAAGGGAGAATTTGGGAAGAATGGGTCGCATAGAGTGTAACAACTCTTAATTATGGGTCAAAAATCGTGTTCAAAGGGTTTTACCAGTCCATTAAAGCTAGTAACACCAACAACAACCTATAAAAAATTTACAATTACAATTCAAGCTCTTAACCAAACTAATTGTTGTCTATGTTGAAAATAATACGAAATTCCAAAACTCTTTGTTTCATCTCTTTTCAAATTTAACTTGAATACAAAATAGACAATCAAGAAAGAAACAAACAAACAATTAAGCAGATTGAGGAAAACGTGATTGTAGGGTGGAGGTCGGTGGATGGAGAGCATAGAGAACATGAGCGGTGAATTGAGAGAGAGGGCAAAATAAGCATTTTAGTGTTAATCATGATAGGATAATTCTAACCCACCAAAAACTAAGGATAAAAATAACAAAGGAGAGATAGGATATGATTAGTAATAGGTTTTATTTATCATATCCTATTAGTGCACCAAACAACGGATTTATATAGGATATGATAGTTTTATCATATCATGTCTTCTTATCATGTGCACCAAACGGACCCTAAACAGATTAGGTTTCCCCTCGTTGTGGTAAACTGCAGGTAGCTTAGTGTTCATATCTAGTGGATAAGTATTCATTGTTATGTGGTGTGGTTTGCAACCAAACATGTAAATTTATAGAAGGCTCTATACGTCGTGGACCATAGAAAAATCCTATATTTGACTGGTTCGAATTATATAATATGAATCGTCGACAAACCCTCCAAAGCACAAGTTTTTCAACAGTCTAGGCACATTTTCGAATCATATGATCTGAACCTTTACTCGGCATTTGTTCGGATTATATAGTTCGAAACAACCCAAAAATTTAGACGATGGCTTGGTCAGGAAGTCATTGAAAGATCATATAATTTTGGGGTCAAAATGTGGTGTTTTACACATTTATTTTATTGTATTGCACGTGTTGATTGACTGTATATACCTCTTCCTTTCTTCCATTTCCTTCGGTCTAAATCTCATCTCATCTTCCTTCTTCCCTTTTCTTTCTTAGTTTTCTTTTGAGGCGGTTATGATGTCAATATTTTACTGCTGGCCTTTCATATGAAGGTTAACCAACACCTTGTGTCATCTTTTACAGGTTAGTATGAATGGTCAAGGGGGCTATTTCTCCCCATCTTAGTGTTTTCATATCAGTTTAGATCTGGAATTGTTCAGAGCAGTTTCCACCCTCTCATGCTCCATCTTATACTACAAATTTAACTTTAGGTGTCAAACATATTGTACTAATTAGTGTTATGTTAAAGTAAATGTATTATGAATTCATGTTCCATTAAAAAAATGTGTTGGATTATTAAATTTGGTTGTCACTTTAAGTTATGTCATTTTAATTATGACTTTTTAATAAAATGAATTGAATACGATCAAAAACTGAGCAAACACATTTCAGATTTTATTATCCAAAAATATCAAATATACTTCGTATTATAAAATACAAATGGAGTAAAATGATCAATTCGGAGGGCTTGCGAAAAGTGCATAGGGTGGGAAAGGAAATTATATTTTTCCAAAAAAAAAATAAAAAATTACCACAACATACATTTGCATTCTGAAGCAGGTTTTACAACACCATACATCATATACATACATGGTACAAACCTCAAAGATTAGCTTTCAGACAACTTACAGTGTTAATATACGTTCTACTGTAATAGAACTAACTTAACATGTGCTCCATTCAGGCAAAAGTCTCAACCCAAAGATTTATACGTTTTATGGGGGGAAAGTGTGCTTGATCGAAATCTTTAAGCAAGTGTGAACCCAAGTCGCAAGATTAACTATCAAAATTGATCTCATCATATTGTAATCACTAATTGATTGAATAACAGTGATTACAAACGTGTATTACTATTTGCACCTAAGCTTTCTTCTATTGTGCAGCCATTATAATATATTACATACAATAGACACCCATAATGTGGGAGGAAGAATGAATGAATTTGAATCTGTAATGCACCTTTTGTGTAATGGAAAGCAACATAACACAATCAACGTGCCTGCTCTCCAAAATTTTCATGTTATTCCAATTTCTGAGGACCATGTACAAGTTAAAAACACTACAAGATTAGATCTCCCAACAGCTAGCCAAAATGAAAACCTGATGACTTGAAACTGCTAGAAAGGTTTGGCAGTTTTAGAGTTGCAACAATGCCACCGGCTAGAGCACAGATGGACGCCAAAACAAATGCAGGAATATTGCCACCACCAAAGAGAGCATCCCATGGACCAGAACCAAGGGATATAATCATCTAAATAAACAAATAATACATCAAATAGAACAAATAGAACTAACAACATTTACGGGAAATTCAAATTTCAGGGGTACTCATAGGTACTGATTCAGAAAGTAGCTATTACAGAAAGAAAAAGTAGAGTCGTATTGATGTATTGTTCCTTACTTGAATCAAGATAATCTATTCGCAGAAAAAACATAAACCTACTATTAAAGTCATCAGGTAATTGAGAGCTTGGCCACTCCCAATTTTAATAGCCAATCAACAAACTAGCTGTCCCCTCTATTCATACAATCTAACTAATCACTACTCTAACAGCCTATAAGACCTGCTCTTAACTGACAAGGCTTAACTAATTGATCTGTAACACTTGATCCCTTGGGTCCACCCTAACTTCTGTTGCAAACCTTCCTAATTGGGGGTTGGATGTAAACAGATTCTTTATGAAAAACTAATAATAAGTCTAACACGTAAGCTGTCATTGATGAACACCAATGCCACTAGTTCCATTTGGATACCACATACACAAATAGGAAAACTAACACCAGCTCAAAGCACCTAATTTTCATTTAGTACGATGTTTTTCAGTCATAATAAATTTCAATTACCCTGTTCTAAAATGAATTGCACTGGAATTTCAACCAAAAACAATAAGGAAGTGTTAGTTGCATAGGAAAGAACAACATCAGATTGCAGATTATTAGTTTTGTTATACGAACATACAGATACCACCAGTGCCATCAAACTTAATAAATAAATAAAATAAAAACAAATGACAATACAACTCTAAAAGGGTCTGCTCTCCAAATATGGAGAGGACTAGCAGACAGAAGTATTTGAGAAGAAAATGGTACCTGTGGAGCAACAATTGCAAGATTTAGAACTCCTATAGCCAATCCTGCAGAAAAATTCAAACATCTTGATATCTGAAACTTTTAATAGACCAAAAATTAAGCACAACATCTACATCTAATACCAACCTTGGCCACCACCTGAATCAGCAGTCAACTCTGCTGTAACAGCAAAGGGAACACTGTAGGTAATCTGTAACATAAACACACAAATTTATCCTGTCAAGAACTTCCATATATATAAATATATATATATATATATATATATATATATATATATATAAATGAACTAATACAATGATTGGTCAAGAAGATTGATAAGAAAAGAAGGAAACCGACAATGTATCAAAATAGTTTGAATGAGAAAACTTCACTCACCGCCAGTGGAAATCCAAGCA
The DNA here is from genome assembly GCA_018208015.1 of Medicago ruthenica. Classification (NCBI taxonomy): domain Eukaryota; kingdom Viridiplantae; phylum Streptophyta; class Magnoliopsida; order Fabales; family Fabaceae; genus Medicago; species Medicago ruthenica. The sequence goes on from CM031378.1 coordinate 50,594,485, forward strand.
GAACAAACACAACCAAGGAAGCATACTTGATTCCTTCACTTGCTCCAATTGCATGTTCTATCCCTCCAGTATAATCATGGACAGAAATTAGACTAATGATAGCAGTGCCAGCCATGCAAACAAAGACGACAAAATTGCTCACTGCCCATACTAATCTTGCACCCATCAACTTACACATTGGTTCGATTAAAAAAGAGCTAATTCCAAGCACAACCTATAAAGCCATAAATAATTATTCAGGAAAAAATGTCCAAAAAATCGAATTTAATAAAAGATAAACACAGTCTCCAATCATCATTGATAAAAACTTGTGGGACATCTCTTTAAAAAAATATTATGTTCAATATTGAGTTCTTACAGAATTCAATAGCAAACCAAATGCACCTTCTCTAACACCTTGATCATAAAGATCCACTTCAGAAGTGGTCCCTTTTGGATCCCCATGATAAACTTCTCTTCCCATCCAATCCGTATCGAACAAAAAGAAGGGAAACCATGACAACTGCAGGTAGACAGGGTTGGAGGAAATATAAGAAGGATCTCAAATGAGAAGCACCAGCACAAGACAATACCAATAAATTCACTAACAATGTAAAAACAGAAAAAAGGCGAGATGTCAGAATAATCTTTTGAACACAAGTAATGAAGTACCTACCCAAGTGAGAGCCATTACAACCAGCACTGAATGCATAGCAGGTGGCAAATGCCTTAAACTTGTCAACAAGTTAACTAATACTGCTCCAGGCCCATCCATTAAATTTTCATTATGATCTTCCCCAGCATTGAAACTCTCATGCTTCAGATTTACAACTTCCGCAGAGTGATCCTCACTTAACTTGCCATTGGACTCATTTATAACAGATAAAGGCTTTGTTTTTGGAAATTCAATGCCATTTTGTTGTTCATCCAATAAAGGAGCAGAATCTGATAACTGATGATGTTTACTTGCAGTAGTAAGCGGAACTTCATCAGCAAAATATAGGGTTACAAGTGTGCATAATGTCAAAAACACCTGCCAATATTGTACCATGAGATTAAAGCTATCAAATAAATTATATGCACATATAATGTACTATGTTTAGCAGCGTATGATTGAAAAACATGACAGATCTACTAGCCAATAACTCCAGGATACAATAGCACTGCCTATTTTAGAAGTGCTTCTCACTTTGCATCATGGACCTACTACGGTACTGAAATCACGAGATTTGTGGCATTATATGTTCTCCAATTTTTACCACTACATTAATGGACTTCTGTTTCTCTTGCTAAACTTGCTTTCCTTATAATACCACAAATCTCATATCCATATATGCACTCTGACAACAGGTACTAAGAAAAAGTCAGATAAGTAAGCTAAAAATGATGTTTCCCCACAATAGAATTAATAAAAAAAAGGAGAGTAAATGAACAGAAAAAAAAACTAGACAAACTGAAGGAGAATGTGTTTGACTGTTTTCAAGACATCAACAACAACAACAACCAAGTCTTATCCTACTAAGTGGAGTCAGAACAAACGACACCATAATGTTCTATCATATATCATATCCCTATCCAACTGATTAATCTCTACATCTTTCTCAATAGTTTCTCTTATAGTTTTTCTAGGTCGTCACGTGCCTCTAGTGATTTGACTACCCTCCACCTGACCTATTCTCCTTACTATAAAATCTATAGGTCTTCTCTCTAAATGCTTATGATCTCTGAACCTAAAGCAACAGAAAGTCAAATATGAAGGCCCAATTAAAAGGATTTTACAGTAGTAACCTACCACAGCAACAAGAAATGCTGCCTTAAGATTGCCACACGCCTCACAGCAAGCTCTATTTGTCAAGAAAGGGAACCATCTGTTAAGGTAAGAAAAACCAAAATATTAATCAGTAGTACGTATTGAAAGAACTTTATTAGTAAACGTAAAGATAAAATTACTTATATAAATTCAATAATGGTGTATTTCTGTAAATCATGCAATACTCAACGGATTTCATGGCATAGCAACCAATGTTATCAAGATCGCAAGTTCATTAGCAAGATCGAACGAGAGAATTGAACGAGTTTGACATCTCGGTCACCCCCTACGATCAGAATCGTGAGCAAAATCGAGTAATGTGTAAGATCGAAGCAAGATCAGAACAAAATCATTTTTGGATCGCTGAAATCGCATCGGGCCATGCGCAACCCGGTTGGGAAAAACCCTAAAAGGGCAACCCAGTGCACTAAAGCTCCCGCATACGCAGGGTCCGGGAAGGGGTCCCACCAGATGTGGAGAAGGTCGTGAGAGAGGGTGAAGGTCGAGTCTGCGAGAGACGGTGCAAGGTCGCATGAAAAAAAATATTATAGTATTAGGGTTTTTCCTCTTCCTGCTGTCCTTGTTTCTTGTGAACGGCTCCTTCTGTTTCTTCCTTCCTTTTGTGCTCTGTTTTCTTCGTTTTTGGCAAGTTGGCTGTCTCTATTTTTCTTTATTGTCCTCTGTTTTGTTTTTTGCCCGTTTTTCTTTTTGCCATCTAGGTTGCTTGCTTGTCTCTATTTTTCACTTCGGGATAAATCCTAGTGCGATCTTGGCACCCCCTCCCGATCATAGTCAAAATCTTGATCTTGACAACATTGATAGCAGCAATAACAAGAAGCCCAAATACATAATCATTGGATTTACATAAATCTAATTGTTGTTCAAAAAAGAAAAACATAAATCTAATTATCAAACCCACTTATGAGATCTTTACATGACTAGTTCAAATGTAGCACCAACACTCCAAGTTGAAGGTGTGTTCGAGTGTCTAACACATATCGGACGACACATGTCAAACACTTCATTCTAGTGTCGGAATATAAAAATATTATTTTTGGCTTTGACAAATGGAGGCCACGACCTGAATACAGCTCTGGCAGCTAACCAACACTTCCATTATATCCTTTTTAGCTTTTATGGTAGTAGATAGATGGATTGAATGTTGAAGACACAGTTCAATAGTTCACCATATCGTTTCAGAACCCTTTTTTTTGTTTGCATCTAAACTAAATTTACAAATTGCATAATGATGTCTCTAGTCTTGTTTAGAGAGACTCGTTAATATACGGTAGACTTAATACTTAAACAAGGTCTTTTGAAATAATAGCGAATATAAATCTTAATTCTCAATTTAGGTCTTTTCTTAATAATACTCAATCTCATTTGATTTTATCTAATTATATAATATAGTAATTAATTATATAATACACACATATCCATGTAGCTGACCCTATATTTCGGACATTATTGGTGTCTATGTGTCATGTCTGTTGTCCAAGTTTGTGCTTCATACAATTATTCCTTTCTAAAGATACATTCTCCCATATTATTGCAGCATAAATGTAGAACCAACTACTCTCCCTTGTCTTGTTTCTAATTATTGATTTCATAAGTACTCAAATTTCTAAAAATGTGTGTAATAATAATAAGATATTCAATTAAAAAACAGTGCAACAGATTTGACATAGTTAACAGTGTGCAGAAATATGGAATAACACCAAAATATTAGCAAGGTCTCACTTGTTCCACTTTCCACTAGCACCAGAAGAATATCCTAGAATGTTACCCACTGCCATCCATGAGCAAAAGACAGCATTTGATACATTGCGTTGATCAGGACCTAAGTATGAGCAAAAGTGTTATTTCATTATGTCTCCTGACACCAAACGAGTATTTTAAGACAAGATGAAAATCAATGATTTCTCATTGTGGTTGTTGAGAACTTGAACTATAAACATGTACAATAAGAAATCTTTACCTGCCAGATCTGCCAAAAGTGCTCTAGCTGGCCCCTAAAATTTAAATTTAAACAAATGAATGGTTTAGTTTACCGTCGTTCAACTGCATCGTCAGTATAAAGTTAATATAACAAAAGCACAATTTGATTCATTTAACAAACTTACCTGCACTGTGTTGTTGGCAAGGTCCAGCATCCAGAACCCAAGAATAAATATAACAGCAGCCCTTGTTCGGGTCCCTTTAAATGTTCTACAAGTTTGGATCATACAAATGAATTCCATTAATATCCGAGTTTATGTAAGTGAAACTCAAAGAAGAAGAAATAAATGAGTAAGAAAAGTACAAAATGATTGAAACAGAAACCTGCAATGCTCATTTGTATCCCCTAATATATATCCAATGTCTGCAGAAAACCCGATCAATATCACCTAAATTACAAGACTTAATTTAGCTTATATATAATCCGATGTAAAAAAGTACGTCAGAAAACAATCATTGTCATAAATGCTTACAGCAAACGAGATCATAAGAGATCCTGCCAGAATGAATGGACGTCTTCTGCCAAATTTTGAAGTACATTTATCACTCCAAATACCAACACAAGGTTGAACCTGTAATTTACCAGTTTAAAATTGTTAGATTACATATTATGACAGTTATGGACAGTTACAGTTGTATACGACATTAATACCATTTAAGATCAAATCGAAACTAAGCCATAAAATATAGAAGGCTTGAACATATTCTGATGAAGCAATAGAAAGCATATATGCCAGAATAGTAAGTATAAATATGAAATGAACTTCAAATCTAAAATGTAATGAGAATTGAAATCAATGATGAAAAGAAAAACCTACCACAAGGCCTGTAATGGGGCCACAAAGCCAAATAAATGAAGAAAACGCATGCCCTATTCCCAATGTCTGCATCAAAACCAAACAAATAGAGTAACTGTATAGTAAATCCCAAATCCAAGAGTAAATAACCATTTTAGTCCCTGAATAGTTTCTAAATATATCGAAATCGCAATTTCGTAATCATGAGCGTCTTTAGTTAGTCATTTTAATCGTCAAATGTGTTTCTCGTTACTCAACTTAGTTCTAAAATTACAAAAAGACACTCAATGACAACGCGTCTCACATATTCAGAGATCAAAATGACTAGTTTTATTTTGGAAACTCAATGAGACACTAATCTGAGGAATTAATCTCATCACATTCAATAAACATAACAAGCTTTATAACTAAAAAATATCAATCAATTGCATTGATGATATCGCAATTCTAACACAAATTCGGATCTAATCAAAATTAAGAAAAACAAAATCGATTAAACGCGTTAGGACCTGAATGTAAGGTGTGAGAAGAGAAAGCTGCAAAGCCCAACCAAACTGAACACCAGCAGCAACGGTGCAACTAAGAACAAGATGCGTTAACGAAGCATTATTCTTCGTCGGTAATTGATCTCCGCGCGGCGGTGAATTAAGATCGATCCGATGACGAGGTTCATCGCCGTCGACGCCGACAAGTTCGACTTCCGCGGCGGAAGAATCGTTTCTTAGATTCTTGTAAGGAACACGGATCGATACTGAGTCAGACTTACCCGCCATTGCGACGACGTGTTGTGAACATTCACGAAGATCGAGTTTTTGAAATGGAATGGTTGAAGAATTTCTAGGGTTTTGAAATGGGAATGGAATCGTGGAAAAAAGGGAAAGTGAAAGAAGGTCAAAGAATTTAGGCGGGTGAAGAAGAAGAAGAAGAAGAAGCTATGGTGCCATGGTTGAAAGTGAGATCTGCTACGTTGCAGTAGCGTCAAGGATGGTACTTGCCTCCTTCCTACTTTGACTGCCACGTGGCGCCACCTCAATTGTGTGGGTCCATTGCTTATACTACGACCAAGATTCCCACTCCAACTCCATCTTGTTTAATACTCCATTTCGATTATAAACAAAACTTTTCTTTTTAAATAAATTTATCAAATATATTACTTATTAAATAAATCTAAAAATAAACTTTTGTTTATAATTGAAATCGAATAGAGTATGAATGACAATATGTATCTTATGGACAGGGTATTATAATGTCCCTTTTTATACCCGTATTTATAAAAAATGTTTGTATTTGAGCTTGTACTCTAGTGTGCAGCAACTTTAGTGTCATTTTTTATACCTTATGGCATCTAAGTGTTCATGCTCGCACTTATTACTCGTATTTTAACTGTGAAAAGACAATAAAAAAATATCATAACTGAAATAAAATTATGATCCAAAATTTTTTAGATCAACTCATAATATAGTATGAATTGTAGTATTTAGCCAAATAAAAACCATCCAAAATATCCCTCAAAAATTGTACACCAGCAGAGGGAGCGGTCTGTATTAAGCAGATTTTATGTTTAAGTTTAAGCTTAAATAGTTAAATAAATTAATTGTACACCAAAAATAAATTAATTATTTATCATATTATATTAAATATGTATAAGCAAAAGACATGCCAAGTTGGGGGTTAGTGTTTGTTTACATTCCAAAAGGTTGTTAGTTCGACAGATTGTGGGAGCACTTGGCATATTGGAGATTGAAAAGCCATTCAGCTTTGACTGAAGAAATTCAAATTGCTTATGAAGAGACAAGATCAAGATGTCGAAGACATGTGGAAGCTTGTCAAAAATCTGAGAGACATAGCAAGACACGCGTCGAAGGCTTTATTTGTGATTGTTATTTTCAATTATTTTTTACTAAGTATATATAGTGTTTGTATAGAAAATAGGGGTCACAAATCATTCACAAAAAACCTAAACACTCAAACTATCCATGTTACAGCGAGAAAAGAGTCATAGGCAAATGTATGATTATGTGCACCAACTTTCTTCATTTATTTAATCAAATGTTGTTTCGTTAAAGATTGCTTACATTTACTTTTAAGTTTTCTTTTACTTTTAAATGAATTTCGATTCAGTCAAAATAGTTGGTTATCTTCATCTTTTTTACATTCAAACTTATGAACAATGTTGAACATTCAAACTTTTATGAGAAATATTGTACAAATATATCCTAGGATTTAGTAGTTTGATCTTGTAAGTAATAAATTTAAAACTATTGATTGTTTACCAAAAACACCGGTAAACAAATTGGCACGCCCAGTGAGACCCTTTTGTGCAAATTTTTAAGTAATTTCATTTCTTAGAAAGTTTTCATTTTGTTGGTGCATTTGTTCTTGGCATGAAAAAATCTTAAAAGTTCCTGTATGTATGCGCTTAAGAAGTGGTAAAGCCCTTCCTGAAATGACTCGTCCAAACACCAACAATGCTTCTACATCCAACACACAGAGTAGCCTTCAAAGCACACAAGAACAATTAACCCAAGCGTCAGTTAGTGGCGCCAATGTGTCAAACGATATGGGAGTAATTGCTTTTATGCCAGTTGATGGTCAGATTTAGACAAGTGTACCAAACCGTTTACCAAGTAATAAAGTGTAAGTAGATTATCGTATCCACAGGGATTGTCGTTTCCACTAGGAAATTCGCGTTACTTATTTATGAACAATTAAAATAAAAAGATAAAGAGTTAAGGGGTTTTGCAATTTGATATGTTTGCAACAGAGTAAGGTTTACTTGTTTTGATTGCAGAATGTTAGTGGCGGTTTTGAATCGTCTGTATTTATTTGTTGGAATTATTTAACAATCAAGTCTTATTTAGCTTTTAGTGTTTTCTATCTAAGTGATGAGTTCGTGGGGTTTTTTTACCTATCAGCTGTCAAGTTGCATCTGCTGATCACACTGGTAAGTACGTCTGGGGTCTTACTCTCTCAGACGTATGGGTTCTGTAATATCCCGCTTAGATGTAGCGTTTATCTGTGTTAGAAACTTGAGAAGCAAGCAAGAAAATTAAGTAATTTAGAGGAGATGGCAATTTTGTAATTAATGGAGAAAGGGAGTTTGTTTTAAAAAGAAAACATGATATTTCTTTGGTCATTTTCTTCTTCTCATCCTTGCCAACAAAATCAGAATTTCTTTCCTCCTTCCCTCATCTCTCACGCCCTCCCTCACTTACCATCCTTCATCCAAACTTCAATCAAAACCCTAGTGAGAAAACACTTGCAAGAAAGCTTGAGTTGGAAGCTAGGTCAAGAGAAAGAAAAGAGGAACAAGGAAGAACAAGGGAAGAGTTAGATTTGGAGAGACTTAGGGCTTTGGTAATCAAGCTTAACCAGCACCATTTGAGGACTAAGGTGAGCTCCACAGGGTTTTAGAACCCGTTTAAGTAAGTTTTGAAAGTTTACAGCTTAATGACCTAGTTTAGGGTTTTAGTGTTTAATTTGCCTTTCCATGTGAATCCTTGATTATTGATGATATTAACTAGCTATATGCCCTAGAAATTGATCCTTAAACATGTTATGATGTCTGGGTATGTTGGATAAGCTGAAATGGTGAAAAATCACGTTTAAAACTTGCCAAATGCTGTCTAACTGCAGGTAAAATCGTGTCACGATTTTCCAATCGTGTCACGATTTCACAGGCAGGAACAAACACATTTTCTGGGTAGAAAATCGTGTCACGATTTCCAAATCGTGACACGATGTGACAGGGCAGCATATGTTGTGTTTTTTTCATCATTTCTCGCACCATTCCGGCTTTCCAATGCTACCTCGGACTCAGTAATGATAAGTAGTGACTAAGTGTTGCTAATAGGCATAGAAAGACCCAATCTTTGGGGAATGTATGGATGATTTATAGATGAGGAAAGGTACTAAGATAAGAGAGGATTATACTAATCCATAAGAAGTTATAGTGATGTCAAGATTCTAGTTTAGGGATTACCCCTTATGAAACAATGATATGAACATGATTCAGTTTATACGACATCAAGAATGATACAATGATTAAGCTTAGACCCTTTTATAGGTTAAGCACTTATGAATGATTACAATAAGAACAATACGAATATGTTATACGATTACGATCACGTGTTCATCAGACTCCGGGTTACGCCGGATGGGATTTCTCCGAAATGGCTATCCACACGTAAGTTAAAAGATTTTAAGCATGTCCATCAGGCTCCGGGATTCGCCGGATGGGACTTCTCCGAGAGGGTTGTCCACATGTAAAGTAAGATGTGTCCAGCAGGCTCCGGATTATGCCGGATGGGGCTTCACCGAGAGGGTTGCCTACACAAAGATAAGAGGAGTCCGATGTTAGCCTGATATGATAGGAATTTCACCGGTATGATGGGAGATGTACTTCGGGGTTACTCCACCCGGATGCACTCCGTAAAACGAACCAAGATAATGTTATGTTTGTTCAACCCTAACTGCTAACTTAAGACATGAAAGACGAATACGTATATGTTATATGTAATACGAGAGATGATGTTTAGTTCCTAGTGAACGAGATGTGATCCTAGGATGTCCCCAAGATCACTCCGTATAATTCTAAGTTTAAGAATGGATTATGAAATGAAAGAGATAAGACATGTAGCGATCCTAGGTTCCCTTGATCGCGATAGAAGTAAAGAATGATGGCGATCGTAGGTATCCCCAAGATTGCCAAGAGTAGGCACGGCGACCCTAGGTTACCCCCGTGGTTGCCAACAGTTGGTAGGGTAGGAGCTCACTGAGACGTTATGTCTCATCCCTTTCCTTCTGGTGCAGGTTCTTCGCAGATAGCACGACGAAAAGGTAAAGAGAAAGCTACGGACTGATCGTGCTGCTTATGCTTTAATATATGGACATTTGTATATGGATGATGTATTATGATGTATATTATGAAGAATGTATTGTATCGGATAAGGAGTTGTATGATATACTTATGCATTGTATAATTATTATCAATCTTTCTGTATTGTATTTAATGTATCCGGTACGAAATTTTAATACTCGCAAGAGATCCTAGGCAATCTCTATATGGGTGTTACAATTTGGTATCAGAGCAGGTCGATTCAGACCGTGCCTTGGGTCATTAAAGTACAATCCAAGTTTGTGGACCTCTTGGATCCAGGACATTATTCTAGATGTTATGTTCAGTTAAAACTGATCACTTTGACTTGTATATGACAGCTAGGATAAGATGTCTGGGAGAAGAAGAGGTAGACCTCGTGCCAATCAAGCTAGCGATGAAAGTGGAGGACCCAGTTTGAATTCATGGGAACAAATGATGCAGCAACAGCAGGCCTGGCAGCAGCAGTACCAAGAGCAACAAGCTCAGAATGCATTACAGTATCAGCAAATGATGCTGATGATGCAACAACAATCTCAGCAACAGGCCCAATCTCAGCAGCAATGGATGGAAATGATGCAGCAAGGGCAGGGTTTCCATCCACAACCACCTCCTCCAGTAATTGGTAATCCCGTGTTCCGGGAATATAATAGGCATCACCCTCCGGAGTTCAATGGAAAAGGTGAACCTCAAGAAGCTAGGAAGTGGATTAAGCAGATGGAGAAGATCTTTAGAATGGCTGAATGCTCAGAAGAGGACAAAGTGGTCTATGCCACAAACCAACTCAGAGGCGCAGCAGAAGACTGGTGGGAATCTGCTCAGCGCAGGATGGAAGCCAATGGTGTAGAATTGAATTGGGAGAACTTTAAAGGAGTGATGCTGGAAAAGTATTGACCTTTGTCTTATAAGGTAAAGAAGGAGCAAGAATTCTTAGAGTTGAAGCAAGGAGGTATGTCAGTTGCAGAATTTACTAAGAAGTTTGAAGAGCTGTCCTATTATTCCACACACAACGAGTATGCTGAGAATGAAGTGTGGAAAATGAATAAGTATAAACGAGGCTTAAGAGGCGAGATCGACACTGCAGTAAGTCTCCAAAGAACTGCAAGTTACGATGAATTGGTACACGATAGCTTGGTGGTCGAAGCAGGACTTGCAAAGACCTCAAAGGAAAGATCAGTGGCTTTTGAAAGAAGGAAGAGCAGGATGCAGGATAAGTATCATGACAAGTTGAAACCGAAGGGATCACCTCAAAGGGGTAAACAGACGTATTCACCGAAGGCTGGTGCTATTTGCAACAATTGTGGGAAGTCACATTATGGCGAATGCATGAAGGGTACAGGTATTTGTTATGGATGTAAGAAGCCGGGGCATATTATTGCAAATTGTCCAGAACGGAGGAATAGAAGTGGAACTGAAGGAACTACTACTAGCAAAGGAAGGGTGTATTCCCTTGATGGTGCAAAGGCCTTGGCAAATGAGGACCTGATTGCCGGTATGTGTTATCTTGGCTCATACCCAGTAAAAGTTCTTTTTGATTGTGGCGCTTCATGCTCTTTTATTTCATATAAATGTGTGGAGACGCTTCAATTATCTTTGTCTCCGTTGAATCCTCCAATGTTAGTATCTACCGCTACTAAAGGCGGAATTGAGGCGAGTTACGTTTGTGAAAACTGTCCTATCACTGTGTCTAGTAAGACTTATTATGTTGATCTAGTGTGTCTCCCGATGGAGCAACATGACGTGATTTTAGGCATGGATTGGCTCTCTGCTAACCATGTGTATATTGGATGTTCTGAAAAGAGTATTTATATGCCGACCAGTGATACGGCGGAAGGTGTGGCTTTATCTGAATTGATTAACCGCACCCATCAGTTAATCCAATTTATTTGTGCCCAAGACAAGGGATTTTATGTCATGCTCACTGTGGCTTCAGAATCAGAGTTAAGTCCCAGTGATATTCCTATTGTAAATGAGTATTTAGATGTTTTCCCTTCAGAAGTAAATAGTTTGCCTCCAGAGCGTGAGGTGGAGTTCTCAATTGACTTAATTCCAGGAGCGGAGCCGGTATCTGTGGCACCGTATAGAATGTCCCCTACGGAACTTAAAGAGCTGAAATCACAACTAGAAGAATTGATTCAAAAGCATTTTATCAGACCTAGTGTGTCACCTTGGGGTGCTCCAGTTCTGTTAGTCAAGAAAAAGGATGGAAGCATGAGGCTGTGTATAGACTACCGCCAACTTAATAAAGTGACTATCAAGAACAAGTATCCTCTTCCAAGGATTGATGATCTCTTAGATCAGCTCAAGGGAGCAACCGTGTTTTCCAAAATTGATCTTCGGTCAGGTTACCATCAAATCCGCATTAAGTCTTCGGATGTGTCTAAGATGGCGTTTCGAACGCGTTACGGGCACTATGAATTTCTGGTTATGCCTTTCGGTGTAACTCATGCTCCAGCAGTATTTATGGATTATATGAACAGAATATTTCAGCCTTACCTTGATCAATTTGTGGTGATTTTCATCGACGACATCTTGATTTATTCTAAGGATCCTCAGGAACATGCTCAGCACTTGAGAATTGTTTTGGATGTCCTCAGAGACAAGCAGTTATATGCTAAATTTAGTAAGTGTGAGTTCTGGCTATCTGAGATTAAGTTTTTAGGTCACGTTATTTCTCAAGGAGGAGTAGCCGTCGATCCATCCAAAGTTGAAGCGGTACTAAGTTGGGAAAGGCCCAAGAATGTAGCAGAAGTCAGGAGCTTTTTAGGCTTGGCAGGTTATTATCGGAGGTTTATCATGAAATTTTCTCAGATTGCCCTACCTTTGTCACGCCTTACCAGAAAAGATGTACCCTTTATTTGGGACGAAGAATGTGAAGAAAGCTTCAGGGTTTTAAAAAGGAAATTGACTAAAGCACCCGTGTTAGCAATACCAGATCCTGAAAAGAGATACACCGTTTCCTGCGATGCATCTTCCAAGGGACTGGGAAGTGTTCTTATGCAAGGGGAGAACGTGATAGCTTATGCCTCTAGACAGCTCAAGACTCATGAGAAGAATTACCCCACTCATGACCTCGAGCTAACAGCCATAATTTTTGCATTGAAGATATGGAGGCATCATTTGTATGGTGCACAATTTGATTTGTTCAGCGATCATAAGAGTTTGAAATACTTGTTTGATCAACGAGACCTCAACATGAGACAAAGACGATGGATGGAATACTTGAAGGACTTTGATTTTGATCTGAAATACCATCCAGGAAAAGCAAACGTGGTAGCTGATGCCTTAAGTCGAAAGACTTTAGTCAAAGCTGAAGTAATGATGCATACATGTAGGTTATATGAGGAGTTCAGAGATCTTAACCTCCATGTTACAGAACTAGAAGGTGGCATCTTGCTGAATAAGATAGATATTTTGTGCGACCTACGGTTTAGGATTGCACAAGCTCAATCTGTGGATATAGACCTTCAGAGGAAAGTTGGCCAAGCAGAGTATTCATGGGCACCAGATGGTGTATTACTGTTCGAAGGAAGGATTTATGTTCCGAATGATGTGGAATTGAAGAGGTTAATTTTAGAAGAGGCGCACAAGAGCAGTTTCAGCATTCATCCCGGCACCACCAAGATGTATCAAGATTTGAAGAGAGATTATTGGTGGCCTAGTATGAAAAGAGATGTTGCAGAATTTGTGTCGCGATGCATTGTATGTCAGCAAGTGAAAATTGAGCATCAAAGGCCTGCGGGAATGTTAGTACCTTTGGAAATTCCATTGTGGAAATGGGAAGATATAACCATGGATTTTGTGAGCGGATTACCTCGAACTCAGCGAGGACATGACTCCATTTGGGTAATAGTGGACCGGTTAACCAAGTCAGCTCATTTCTTGCCGGTTAAGACTACTTACCGAGCCTCTCAGTATGCCGAGTTGTTTATTTCGGAGATTGTGAAGCTCCATGGTGTGCCAGCTAGCATTGTGTCTGATAGAGATCCCATTTTCACATCTCACTTTTGGAAAGCTTTTCAGAAGGCTTTGGGGACAAGATTAAAGATGAGCATGTCCCATCATCCTCAAACAGACGGACAATCCGAGAGGACTATTCAGACGTTAGAGGACATGTTACGTGCATGTATCCTAGAAGATGGAGGAAGTTGGAACGATCACCTACCACTGATTGAATTTTCTTACAATAACAGTTACCATTCTAGCATTGGAATGGCACCATATGAAGCTTTGTACGGTAGGAAATGTAGAGCCCCACTTTGCTGGGCTGAGGTTGGAGATAAAAGTATATTGGGACCTGAGATAATACAGGAGACGACCTTAAAGATCAAATCCATTCAGGATAAAATGAGAACAGCTCAAAGTCGTCAGAAAAGTTATGCCGATAAGCGACGAAGACCCTTAGAGTTTGAAGAAGGAGACGATGTATTCCTTAAAGTTACACCCAAGTTGGGGTTAAGAGGAGCATTCAGGACTAAGAAACTTTGTCCAAGGTATGTCGGACCGTTTCAGATACTTCGACGTATCGGTCCAGCAGCTTATCAGTTAGCGCTGCCACCGGCCATGTCAGGTTTGCACGATGTATTCCACGTCTCTCAGCTGAGGAAGTTCATTCCCGATCCTTTCCAACCAGTGGAATTGGACAGTATTGATTTGAGATCGGACTTGACTTTTCAACCTGAACCAGATCGAATAATTGATCGTGATGTTAAGTCTTTGCGGAACAAAGAAATTCCTATTGTTAAAGTTGTCTGGAAAGGTTCTCCCGACGGAGAAGCGACGTGGGAGCTAGAGTCAGAAATGCAAGAGCACTATCCACATCTATTTTCAGGTAAATTCTAAATTTCGAGGACGAAATTTCTTTAAGGGGGGTAGATTGTAATATCCCGCTTAGATGTAGCGTTTATCTGTGTTAGAAACTTGAGAAGCAAGCAAGAAAATTAAGTAATTTAGAGGAGATGGCAATTTTGTAATTAATGGAGAAAGGGAGTTTGTTTTAAAAAGAAAACATGATATTTCTTTGGTCATTTTCTTCTTCTCATCCTTGCCAACAAAATCAGAATTTCTTTCCTCCTTCCCTCATCTCTCACGCCCTCCCTCACTTACCATCCTTCATCCAAACTTCAATCAAAACCCTAGTGAGAAAACACTTGCAAGAAAGCTTGAGTTGGAAGCTAGGTCAAGAGAAAGAAAAGAGGAACAAGGAAGAACAAGGGAAGAGTTAGATTTGGAGAGACTTAGGGCTTTGGTAATCAAGCTTAACCAGCACCATTTGAGGACTAAGGTGAGCTCCACAGGGTTTTAGAACCCGTTTAAGTAAGTTTTGAAAGTTTACAGCTTAATGACCTAGTTTAGGGTTTTAGTGTTTAATTTGCCTTTGCCTTTCCATGTGAATCCTTGATTATTGATGATATTAACTAGCTATATGCCCTAGAAATTGATCCTTAAACATGTTATGATGTCTGGGTATGTTGGATAAGCTGAAATGGTGAAAAATCACGTTTAAAACTTGCCAAATGCTGTCTAACTGCAGGTAAAATCGTGTCACGATTTCACAGGCAGGAACAAACACATTTTCTGGGTAGAAAATCGTGTCACGATTTCCAAATCGTGACACGATGTGACAGGGCAGCATATGTTGTGTTTTTTTCATCATTTCTCGCACCATTCCGGCTTTCCAATGTTACCTCGGACTCAGTAATGATAAGTAGTGACTAAGTGTTGCTAATAGGCATAGAAAGACCAAATCTTTGGGGAATGTATGGATGATTTATAGATGAGGAAAGGTACTAAGATAAGAGAGGATTATACTAATCCATAAGAAGTTATAGTGATGTCAAGATTCTAGTTTAGGGATTACCCCTTATGAAACAATGATATGAACATGATTCAGTTTATACGACATCAAGAATGATACAATGATTAAGCTTAGACCCTTTTATAGGTTAAGCACTTATGAATGATTACAATAAGAACAATACGAATATGTTATACGATTACGATCACGTGTTCATCAGACTCCGGGTTACGCCGGATGGGATTTCTCCGAAATGGCTATCCACACGTAAGTTAAAAGATTTTAAGCATGTCCATCAGGCTCCGGGATTCGCCGGATGGGACTTCTCCGAGAGGGTTGTCCACATGTAAAGTAAGATGTGTCCAGCAGGCTCCGGATTATGCCGGATGGGGCTTCACCGAGAGGGTTGCCTACACAAAGATAAGAGGAGTCCGATGTTAGCCTGATATGATAGGAATTTCACCGGTATGATGGGAGATGTACTTCGGGGTTACTCCACCCGGATGCACTCCGTAAAACGAACCAAGATAATGTTATGTTTGTTCAACCCTAACTGCTAACTTAAGACATGAAAGACGAATACGTATATGTTATATGTAATACGAGAGATGATGTTTAGTTCCTAGTGAACGAGATGTGATCCTAGGATGTCCCCAAGATCACTCCGTATAATTCTAAGTTTAAGAATGGATTATGAAATGAAAGAGATAAGACATGTAGCGATCCTAGGTTCCCTTGATCGCGATAGAAGTAAAGAATGATGGCGATCGTAGGTATCCCCAAGATTGCCAAGAGTAGGCACGGCGACCCTAGGTTACCCCCGTGGTTGCCAACAGTTGGTAGGGTAGGAGCTCACTGAGACGTTATGTCTCATCCCTTTCCTTCTGGTGCAGGTTCTTCGCAGATAGCACGACGAAAAGGTAAAGAGAAAGCTACGGACTGATCGTGCTGCTTATGCTTTAATATATGGACATTTGTATATGGATGATGTATTATGATGTATATTATGAAGAATGTATTGTATCGGATAAGGAGTTGTATGATATACTTATGCATTGTATAATTATTATCAATCTTTCTGTATTGTATTTAATGTATCCGGTACGAAATTTTAATACTCGCAAGAGATCCTAGGCAATCTCTATATGGGTGTTACAGGTTCATTGCCCTCCAGTTATCAATTGCAATCATTACACCAGATTTCTACGGGTTTAGTGTTTAGGGTTGTCAATCATGTAGGGAGATACACTTACGCACATAGAGGTACGTGTAGGTTCTTACTTTCTCTGAGGTATTTGAAACAATAACGGATATTAGGGTTCCTAAATTCTCAGTGTCCTAAAGGTACTCTCGTCTATTGAATCTTATAAAGACATCAGCACACTCTCCCTCTTGGTAGTTCTACAAATGGGCAGCCCTATTTCGTCTACCTTACCAAGATAAAAGAAGAACAAAGTTACTAACAGATTTAAGTCATGAAGTCACATGTTTCGCTAATTACCTTATTCGTTATCTTAGTTACTTTCTGATTCAAGCAGGTATTCACCAATACTAGGTATGTCACCTTCCTAAGTACTTATATATCAGGGTTATGCTTTAGAGGAGACAAATTTTACACATGACAGTAAATTAAATAGGATTCGAAAAACAACTAAATAAAGACTTTAAATTAAATAAAATATCTAACAAACATAATAAAGGTTCATCTTAGAACTCTAGCCTAAAAATAGTTAGTTACTCATGGTAACTAAAGACAAATTACAAAAGAAATAAAACATACCCTAGAGACTCGAAGGGAGGAGATAAACTCCTCCCTGGAAGCTCCTAGTGCTTGCCTTCCTCTTAAACCGCTTATTTCAGAATGATAAATAATGAATGAGAAGAGTGGTATTTATAGGGAGAGTTTCCACCTGAAGTTTGGACTTAAAAACCGAGCTTTCTCCACTAAAAAGTAGCAAAAAGCAGTTCTGGCCCGATTTTCCCATTCTGAGAGCGCATGTCAGGCGCATGACTGCAAATTTTGCATGCTCGGGGCGCCTGGCTCATGCTCAAGGCGCATGAGTGTGCAGTTTTGCATGTTTAGGGGCGCATAGGCTATGCTCGGGGAGCATGGCTATGCTCGGGGCGCCTCAGTATGTTTTCTTGTGCATCAACACATGTTTCTTTATCTTGTTGGGGGTTTGCTTCCATGTTAGATGTCTGGGGACTTGGGAGCAGAATTCCTCCCTTTGTGATGTCTTTCAAGGCCTCTTGAATCTTCATTCTTGATCTTCAAAAAGTCTTCACAAGTTTCAGATGTCTTGCTTTGCCAATTTGCATGATATCTTCGTGAATTACATCAAAACACCCTAGAATTGCTATGTTTCGATAAAATTATAATTGCATGACTCAAAGATAGAAAACATTACAAATGTCCCAAAATCATAAGCTATTGTTCGAATACTTCTCTATTATGGATGAAAAACCTACTAAAAATGATTGAAAAAAGTGCTAAGAATAACGTAAGATGACCTATCATCACAACCCCAAACTTAAACTATTGTTTGTCCTCAAATAACGAAAGAAAAACGAATTTTATTCTTTGAATTTTTTCAGGAAAAACATACCTTTCCGTAGAGGTTGCTCAGATCGTTATCTCGACCGATTTACAGACTTGGTTTACTTAGCACTTTACATCCAAGCAGGACAAGCTTAGAGAAGATAGCTCATACTCTCAACCACACTCTTTTCTAGGATACACATATGTATCTCCTAAAGCCAGTAGAACTGGTCACGATATTTGCCCACTCCAGTCGTCACATGAATGTACCTTGTTGTACATTTGAGACAATTCTAAACAGACAGTCAAGATCATACTATATATACACACTTTGAGGTCTTTCAGGGTTATAACGTGGCTTAAGGTAATGTGGTATATATTTGAGAAAGTAGGCTAACAAAAGAATTTAGAGTTAGATTATCAACCTAAGGATTCCTACTAAACATTGAAGTATTCCCAACCTTCCTTCCTTGAATCAAACAAGATGAGTACTTAGTAGAATAAACTATTTATCTTTTCTTTTTTTAGGATAAATACATATTTTTTTAAGAGACCAAAATTTTTGATGTTTTTGGCTCTTGTTTTTTTTCTTTTTCTATTTTTTTTTGTGTAGAGTCATGGTAATCTACATTTTACATTTTTCTTCTTTTTGATAAATAAGTTCTATTGGTACCCCACCCTAAACATAAAATATTGCTAATTCCAAAAAGCAACCTCAAACTTAGTTTCAAACCATACCAAGTTATAAATATTCTATCTAAGTCCAAGAGAATTCAAATAGATGACATTAAGGTTCATAACTTAGTAACAACAAAAGAAATTTTTGTTGGAGGCTCAAAGTGGTTTCATAAAGGATAATAAGAATATAACACGGTGGCTTGAAAGGCTCAAGGTATCAAAAAAAATTGCCTCTTGTGCAGTATAACATGATCAATCGTCCGTAAAGAACAGCCGCAAATTAGAGCAAAAATAACATTCATACGGAACACTCAAGATAGAAAGAATTATAGTATAAGAGTGGATTGGATATTTGGCTCAAAATTTCACCGGTGATGCTATACAGAAAAGATATGGTGATTAATATGAGTATCTTCAGTAGCAAGCCCCAAAAGTTATTGTGTTATTGAATGTAAGGGTAAACTAGCATCCACTGTAAATGTTATGAAATTACTCTCTAAGACTAAAACAATTTAAGCATAAATGGAAAGGTTATATATGTAATGCAAAGAAATAAAATTATAAATAATAATGAGGATTAACAACAATAAAAGAAAGGAAATTGTTTAAGAAAGAAAATCTTAGCTTAGCTTATTGAAAAGGGAAATTGCATAAAATAAACTTATGGGTTTCCTCCCATTCGACGCGTGTTTTACGTCTTGAGCCTAACGGATTCCATGGGTTCCCTTCCATGCAACACTTTGTTTAACGTCTATTAGCTCGACGCCTTAACCACTGTTAGGGTGGCTTGTATGAAAGAAAGAACACATCCTCCTTCCTCTTCCTCTTGTTTGGAAGGATGTCCATTAATTTAGCATAGAGAGATAAATGTTCACATGCTCCCATCAGTAGGATTTCAGAATCAATGTCCTTCATTCTTCTAGAACAATGAGACTCTTTCTGCCAATGAACCTTCTTTTGTGTCTCTTATGTCACGAAGGTCTTGTCTGCTTTCACCACTACATCCCACTACTTCTAATGGATTATTGATTGATCTATCTGCAAGTGTTAGAGTGCAATTTGATGGTTTTACCTGAATTCCTTCAATCTTTTTTATCAGCTATGATAGGATAGAGTTAATGCCTTCACCAATACCATTTTGAGCTTCTTTTATGGACAGTTTCCCAATTGAAACTTCTTTGACCCTTCTTCTTTTGAGGTAACCGTCCTCGAAATATGGCATTACAGTTTCTGGTTAGTGTAGTAGATCCTTCGCTCTTCAATTTATTGGGATTTGGAACTGGCAACTTGATGGAGTAGGGGAGCTCGTGAGGATTCTCACTTTCTTCAAGGATTTTCCATCTACTCATTCTCAAAATGGAATCTTTGTCAACAAGAGGCTCGAACATTGGGGCATTATGCTTCTCTTTGAACTGGGTTTGAAGTGTTGGTTGCACACCTACCGCTTCTTCCTTCTTAAGATGGGTTTATGTCGGTTGGTCATAGTGCTCTTATTTCTTGACTTATGTGAGAATGCATTCCTCAACATCTTGTACTACAGTCTCAGGAGAGGGTTTATTTGGGGTATTTTCCTCTTTATCCTGCTCTTGTCCTATTGTCCAAGAGGTGGTGTCATTAGGGTCAATTTCAAAGAATTCTTCTAAGTCTTTAACCTAAAAAGTTTCACATTGTGCTTGTAGGTTTAATTCTTTAATCTGATCCTTTTCTTCAACCACGTAGTCAGTTATTTCTACGATGAGAGCGAGTTTTTCTTCTCCCAATTTCGTAATGAATTCGGTGAACTCTTCCATGTAACTTTTGGTTTCTGCCATCACATTTTGGATGGCTTCTTCCATAACAAATGGTGTGCTCTACTCGTAATGTAATGATTGAACTGGTTTGTTGCAAAATTATCCATGAATCGTTTCCTGAAACAATCATAAACAAAAATACTCAAGTAGCAGTGTTCTAGGAGTGACTGTGAATAATAATTATTGTTATAATTATTATTACTATACCTTTTTTTTTGGAAATAAATAAATAACTACAAAATAAAATAAAATAAAAACAAATATGAATAAGTAATTTTAAATTGCTTAGTAGAAAATATCAACAATCCCCGGCAACGGTTCCAAAAACTTGCTGGTCGGATTTAGGGAAGTGTACTAAATCGTTTACCAAGTAATAAAGTGTAAGTAGAGTATCATATCCACAAGGATTGTCGTTCCAACTAGGCAATTCGCGTTACTTATTTGGGAACAATTAAAATAAAAAGATAAAGAGTTAAGGGGTTTTTCAATTTGATCTATTTGCAACAGAGCAAGGTTTACCTGTTTTGAATTCCCTTTATTTATTTGTTGAATTATTTAACAGTCAAGTCTTATTTAGCTTTTAGTGTTTTCTATCTAAGTGATGAGTTAATGGGGTTTTTCTACCTACCAGTTGTCAAGTTGCATCTGCTGATCACACTGGTAGGTACGCATGGGGTCTTACTTTCTCAGAGGTATGGGTTCATTGACCTCTAGTTGTCAGTTGCAACCATTATACCAGAGTTTCTATGTGTTTCAGTGTTTAGGGTTGTCACTCATGTAGGGAGATACACTTACACGCGTAGAGGTACGTGTAGGTTTTTACTTTCTCAGAGGTATTTAAAACAATATCGGATATTAGGGTTCTTAAATTCTCAGTGTCCTAAAGGTACCTTAGTCTATTGAATCTTAGAAGGACATCGGCACACTCTCCCTCTCGGTAGTTCTACAAACGGCAACCCTATCTCGTCTACCTTACCAAGGTGAAAGAAGAATGAAGTTACTGGACTGATTTAAGTCATGAAGTCACCTGTTTCGCTAATTAATATATTTGTTATCTTAGTTACTTCCTGATTCAGGCAGGTATTCACCAATATTAGGTATGTCACCTTCCTAAGTACCTATATCTCAGGGTTATGCTTCAGAGGAAACATATCTTACGCATAACAGTAAAATTAAATATGATTCAAAAAATAATTGAATAAAGACATTAAATTATATAAAATATCCAACAAACAGAATAGAGGTTCATCTTAGAACCCTAGCCTAAAAAGATTTAGTTACTAATGGTAACTAAAGACAAATTACAAAAGAAATAAAACATACCCTAGATACTCGGAGTGAGGAGAGAAACTCCTCCCTAGAAGCTCCTAGTGCTTGCCTTCGTCTTGAATTGGTTTATTCTGAATGAGAAATTATGAATGAGAGGAGTGGTATTTATTTGAAGAGTTTCCACCTGAAGTCGGGCTTAAAAATCGAGCTTTCTCCACTCAAAAGTAGTAATAAGCTGTTATGACCAAATTTTCCCATGCTCGAGGCTCATGAGTGCAAATTTTGCATGCTCGGGGCGCTTGGCTCATGCTCAAGGTGCATGAGTGTACAGTTTTGCATGCTTGGGGCGCCTCAATATGTTTTCTTCTGCATAAAGGCTTGCTTCTTCGTCTTTTTGGGTGTTTGCTTCCATGTATGATGTCTGGGGGACTTAGGAACAGAATTCCTCCCTTTTTAATGCCTTCCGAGGCCTCTTGAATCTTCATTCATGATCTTCCCAAATTCTTCACAAGTCTTCAAATGTCTTGCTTTGCCGATTTGCATGATTTCTTCGTGAATTACATCAAAACACCCTAGAATTGCCATGTTTCGGAAAAAGTAAAATTACATGACTCAAATATAGAAAAGATTACAAATGTCCCAAAATCATAAGCAATTGTTCTAATACTCCTCTATTATGGATGAAAAACCTACTGAAAATGAGTGAAAAACATGCTAAGAATAACGTAAGATGATCTGTCATCACCAGTTTCGACGGTTATTGGGGTAACTGTTCTTGTATCTGTTCCAACAATGAAAGCCTCGACACATTCTAATCCAGTGGCATCTGTGCCACTACCAGTGAGTTTTCCAACAACACCTATAGGTACAAATCCCCCAATTGGAAACTTTATTGAATCTAAATTCCCTTTTTTGCCACAGTTTTTGTTACCAATGGTCACTAGGGAATACCCTTATGGTATGCCAATAACAATGATGGCAGGTTTACAGACAAATGTGTCTACATACGGAGATAAGACAAGAACGAAGTTTTCGCCTTATAATACTCCTTTGGCTTCAAGTTCCACACTAAGCATTCATGGTCGAAATGTGCAACCATCGTTGAATACAACATCTCTCATGTCATTAAGACAACAGATGGATGAGAGTAACCATGACATGGTTAATATGCTCACCCAGTGAAAACATATGTTGCTTTAGGTATTTGTTTTGATGATGTTTGTTAGATAGGTGATAATGTTTATTAGATATGATGTGATGATGTTTTATTGTTGATTGACATAGGCTAGAATCATATTAAAGCACTCTAGCAATTGTCTTCCCTTGTTTTCTTTTGTTCCTTATGTCTAAAATGGTATGCACACATAGAAAAGTTCTTTTCTTTTGGAAAAAGTTTGTTTCTAGCACTTTGATTCGATTCATATTATTTTGAATCGTATCATCAGATGTTTCTGCCATTTTCCCTTGTGCCTTGTAGATTTTGAATCGATTCATGAACTGATGAATCATATCATTCATGAATCAAATCAAATTAGTTTGATTTGTATCACTGTTTCTCTTTGGTCTTGGTTTTTGGGTTGTTGATTCGATTCACTTTTGGCCTGAATTGTATCAATCTTCATATCTCATCTTGTTGGTGTAAGCCCTAGAGGCCAATAGTTTATGTTAAACCTTTCATATGTATCATGACTTTTATTATTAAATAAAATATGGCGTTCTTTATTACACTCGTTATAAAGTTAATAAAGTCCCTAGAATAGTTGGTTCATGTGAATGGAATATTAAGTGTGACTTAATTATGAGATTACATCAACAGAAAGAACACTATTCTTAAAAGTATCTGTAGTCAAGCTTTAATATGAATTGGGATAATAATAAAGCATGGAGACTATTATGTATGTAGACTGATGACCATATCTCATAGGTCATGAATATGAGATATTAAGTCTATACATAGGTATGAGTATTGGGAGTAATATTTATACTAGTTTGACCCATCATGAGAATACTACATAGTATGTTATGAAATCGTCATAAGTTATTCTCATAATGATAATAGTGTATATCACTCTTAGACCTGAAACCACTGTGATCCCTAGATGTGGACTCAAGTGTTTTATTGTCATTCAAACGTTATTTGTAACAAGATAATTATAACGTTGGTTAATGGGAACTCGACGAATCATGCTGAGGGACATGAGTGTCCTAGATGGGATTTGTCCCTCCTTCATAACAGGAGATATATCTTTAGGCCTCTTGATGAAATATGACTGGAAAAATGCATGGCCATGCCAAATTAAGTCAATATGAGATATTGGACTTATTCGTTATTCAGTATATTTCGGGATCAAGAAATATAAATATTGAGCTAAACAAGGGTGACACAATCTATGCCTTGTGTTCAATAAAGATATTAGGCAAAGGAGTAATCGTACACATAGATATTATCATGGAAAAGGTTTCGTCAGATCACTTGACATTCTTGTCACTTGGGTAGCAGTGATGTGTTGTTCGATACCGCTCATTGTTTATAATATTAAATATAAGATTTAATATTATTGCCAACGTTACAAGAACCTATAGGGTCACACACAATAGAACGGTTAAAAGGAGAAATATAAGATGGGGTGCGTTTAGCAATTGAAGCTAATTAGTTAGCGGAAGCTGAGCTTACGGAAGCCCATTATGATTGCTTATTTTGTTTAGCAAGGAGCTCTATAAATAGAACTCTAGTGCTGAAATCAAGTGAGCACTTTTCGTGTAACCCTAAGAGGCAAAACCGAAATCCTTCCTTTTCTCCCTAACCTCTGATCGCTTGGCTAGCACCGGGAACCAGAGGAAACCGTTCGTGTGGACGAGTAGAGGCTTCACTTGCTTGCTTGTCATGAGTGTGAAGGATATGGTCACATCAGGACAGAATGTGCCACATACCTCAAGAAACAGAATAAATGTTTGGCTGTTTCTTGGTCAGATGATGACTCAGAAGGAGAAGTGGGGAATGAATCAGCCAAGCATATTCTTGCTTTAACTGGTAGATGCATGTCTGGTGATAGAGTTAAGGATTCAGAAGCATCACCAGTTTCTGAAATACCATCAGGTTCTAAAGCTTCATCTGATACTGAATTCAGTGATGAAGAACTGTCTTTTGAAGAACCTGCTGATTCTTGCAAGAAGTTGCATGATAAATTTGAAGTAGTTTGCAAGCAGCTGGAAGAACAGAAAAGAACTATCTGTCAATTGCATGCTGAAAGAAGTGAGCACTTAGGGCAAATCTCTGATCTCAAAGATGAGGTAACCCAACTGAACTCTCAACTTGAACATGTGAAGAAACAAGTCAGAATGTTAAACACTGGTACTGATGTGCTAGAAGAGATATTGGAGAGTCAGAACCAAGGGAAACCAAATGGTATAGGATTTGATGATAGGACCTTGAACAACAAACAGCAAAATCCAGCTAAAAGGTTCATTGCAGCTGTTGGGACATTTGATCCAATAATGGGGAAACCAAAGTTGGAACACCAGAACCAACCTCAGGGATTTAAGAGCAAGAGGGCTTCTCATCCTTGGATATGTCATTATTGTGGTAAAAATGGGCATATAAAGCCATTCTGTTTCAAACTGCATGGATACCCAAGGCACTTTCAACAAAGAAAATCTGAACCTGTTGTAGTCAATGTCAAGAAGGTATGGAGACCAAAATGTGAAAATGTTGACAAGAGGCTGAAGAATAGGAAAGGAAAGGCTGTTGCTGCTGCCAGCAGGCCTACTCCTGTTGCTAAGAAGAGTGCTGGTGGTGGATCATCTAAAGGCTGGAGCAAGGTGGTGGTCCCTGTCCCAAACAAGAAGGCACTAAAAGGAAAGGAAGTGGATCCTAGTGAGTCTGAGGATGATGTTGAGCAAGACATCATGCCCTATGTTCAAAAAAGGATTGCTGTACTTCAGAAGCAGATTGTTGGGAAGAAGATTCCTCTGAATGTGCTTGAAGCACACATTAACTAAGCAGCATCTGATGCTTTGTCTAATGATGAAGCAGCCTCTGATGCTGAGTTTGAAGATTATTTTTGTTCTTCTATGAAGACTGTGTGTGGGTACCATGTTTCTGTGATTCTGATCCTGTGATGGTTTTAATGATGGTACTGATGAAGGTTCTGTTGAGGGTTCTATGTGTGGTGCTGTGATGGATGTTTATATCATGTGTTTCAGATTTCTGGATGTTTATAACCTCTGGATAAATTTCTGGGTGTGTTCCTATTGTAACCTCTGTTTTTTCTCTGTGTTTCTACTCCTGGTGATTGCATGGTTATTTTTGTCAAAATTGTTTGGCTAAAAAGGGGGAGAAATAAGTGTGTCAGAAGTGTGTCAGAAGCTGCTGCTGATCTGTTTCAGGGGGAGTCTCTGTTTCAGGGGGAGTGTATGTTTTCAAAAGCTACTGCTGAATGATATGTTTCAGGGGGAGTTTATGTGTTTCTTGTCAGAAGCTGATGTGTTCAGGGGGAATATATGTGTGAAATGTAGTGTTTTATCCGCTGCTGACTCTGTTGCTATTCTGTTACTACGTTTGTGTTCTTCTTGATGTGTTCAGAATTTGCCTTGTGTATCTCAGTTTAATTTTAGCCAAAAAATTTGCCAAAGGGGGAGATTGTTGGATATTTAGTTGTTGGCTTCATGTTTGCTAAAATCAAATATACAAGCAAGATGTGCGTCTTCAGAAGCTGATCCTCAGAAGTTGAACAGTACCTCAGAAGCTGGGTCTTGAGAAGCTGAACAGTGCTTCAGACGCTGAACCTTCAGAAGCTGAACAGTGCTTCAGACGCTGAACCTTCACAAGCTGATGTTCAGATGCTGAACATTACTTCAGACGCTGAACCTTCAAAAGCTGATGTTCAGACGCTGAACAGTACTTCAGAAGCTGACCTTCAGAAGCAACCTTCAGAAGCTGAAATGTTCAGACGCAAAACTTCAGACGCAAACTTCAAAAGTACCTTCAGAAGCTTGTTTTATGTGTTTCTGTTTTCACGTCTTGGGTGTTTATTTTCTCGTGTGATCTGTTGAAGATTTGTCTTAAGAATTCTCTTGGATTTGTTTCTAGAAGGAAGATTATTTTGCGTGATGATATTTGTTGAAGATTGGTTTCTTTTATTTGTGAATATATTTTCAAAGTAATCTTTGGAAAATATATTTCTAAAGAATAATTGCTTCTATTTGCGTCTAAAGAATTCTGGAAATATATCTTTGAAGATTATTTGGTTCAATTATTTGTTGCTGTTGAAGGCTATATAAAGAAGGCGCTACCTTTGAAGAAATTTAACCAAAACCAAAGCTAGCATTGAAAGAGTATATTTAGGTTTTGAGTCTGTTCATTGTGAGCTTTATGCTCTGTTTCTGTACACCACTCAATTGTTGGAATTGGTTTGTTTTATTGAGTTGTAATCACTTGAAGCTTTTAAGCAAGAGTGACAGATTATGTTTTGAAGAGTGTCTTCATCTTGTATTTGTTAGAGTCTGATAATCACTGGGGCAGTGATTGATTGAGTAGGAAGTAAGAGGGGTCTTATATCTAGGAGTTCCTAGGTAGAAATACCACGGGTAGTGATTAAGTGAGAAGACTGTGAAACAGGGGATGTTCACATAGGACTTCGAATTGATACTATTATAGTGGATTTCCTTCTTGGGTTGGTAGCCTCTAGACGTAGGTGTGTTTGTCACCGAACTGGGTTAACAAATAACCTGTGTTTTTACTTTCTGTCTTTTATTTTGCTGCTTCTGAACCACTGTTATACGTACTCTGTTCAGCTCTGTTTTACGGTTCAGTAACAGGTTCTGCCAGAATTTCAGTTTATATGAATGTATATATTTATGGAAGCTTTGGTTTTTTGTTGGATAAAAAATGGGGAGAGCTTATCCCCACAGACGGCACCACTGATCTTACCTGATCAGAAATGGGCTGCCGGTGCAGTAGAAGGATTATATTAATGAATGCTCGTTGTAGTTGGAACGGCCGGGGGTTGTGTACCTGCAGGCACTCCGACGCTCAAGTCAGTGTGAGTGTAGAGAGGGAGGTTAAGAGAGTAAGGAGAATCTCACCTTGGGGACTGCTCAGAGTCCCCATTTTATAGAGGTGGGTGGTGCAGTAGACATTGTTTGGCACACATGTGGCTCGGCGGTTACGAATTCGTAGGAAGTGTAACCGCCAAGGAGAGATTTGCGGGAACGTGCAAGAGACGTTACAGAACGCTTGAACCAGTCTCTGTTTGCTCCGAGCACCCCCCCTCGCAGAGAGGAGGTGTGTTACGAGTAATTCTGCCAGATATTAGATCTGGGCTAGTTTGTATTGGGCCTAAGTAAATGGGCCTAATTGCTATTTGCTTACTCCAGAACATATATAGTATTTATATTTATATATATAGTGTGTGTGTGTGTGTGTGTATATATATATATATGTAGACAATATTGTTTCTATTGTACTTCAAAAAAATATTGTTTCTATTGCAGTTAGATAATTCTTATTTTAATTAAATTTGATTTGTTTTAATTAATAATTTCAATAATATTATAAAAGGATAAAATAGTAAATAAAATAGTTTAAAAAAATGATAAAATAGGAAGAAAAAAAGTTAGATAGATGGCAATTTATAAATTGTTATTTTATTAAGGGTTAATACATGTTTACCCCCTGTAGTGTTAGCAGTTTCTAGTTTACCCCTATAAATTTTTTTGTTTAGATTTTGATCTGTCCGGTAAAAGACCGATGAAGGAAACAGTGACGGAAAGTGCTCCGGTATGGTAGCGATGCGTCTTTGCGGTGGAACGAAAGGTGTCTGCATACACGTTAGCACTCTGACGATCAAATCAGTAATGAAACTGAGAAAGAGTGCGTGAAAAGTGTGTGTAAAGTAAATCATACCTTGAGGGTGAAGCTACGTCACCCTTATATAGGCACTCTGCGGGAATAACCGCCTTCGGGATATGCGGCGTGTGATTAGGAACAGTTAGAGGACATGTGTATGGTGCCAAATGCGGGGAGGCGTGTTGTAATGCGGCCTTGTGCACGGTAGTTTTGTGTGCGCCTTCAGGTGACGCGCCTTGGAGTGGTGGACGTTTGGTCCACCTGTCGCTGTCTGGTTGGCCTTCTGGCCGGTCCATAATAGTTGTCCCCTAAGCCGTTGATGCCTCTAGGGGGCAATGGCTTAACCATGCACGACGCTCTGTGGGATGTCTTCGAACGCCAGACGCCCTTGGAGTCTTTTGAGGAAGTTCTCCTACAGTCCGATGTTAGTGGTTTGGCGCCCTGGACAGGTGAGTGGGGGTAGTTACAATAACTGCCCTGAACTGAAACGTTTAAGACACGATGGTTGTTCAGTTTTGCTTGCCACGTGTCAATTTCGTGAAACACACGCGCACTGGGAATCATGATTCACGCGCGCGTTACTTGAGTGCGCTTCGTCGTCCGAGATTCCCTCACTACCGTCGGATCAAGACCTTCTGGTTCCCCTTGATCTTGGCCATTGGTTTGGATATCTCAAAGCCTATATAAGGAGGGAAACTCTTCATGTCCACCCTTTACAACTTTGAAACCTCTACCTATCCAGAGATTTCCTCTACCACCACTTGCTTTTGCAAATCTTCTCTTAAACCTTTGATATTTCGCCCCGCATTCTCCCTTGACTTTCTTCGGCTTCTTTGAGCGGTCATCCCTTCTCTTCAACTAAAGTTTTGGGATTCTATGATTTCTTTCGGTGCTTTCGCTTTCTTCCCGAGGAATCGTTTAACCCAAAAGGCATCTTATTTCTCTTTTCCCTTCATTTTTGGTCATTCTCTTCGCTTTTCTGACTAAAGCGGGAAGAATGAGCGTTTGCTATGAAAACTCTGGTGGATTCATCATCCAGTGACAACTCCCCTTCTAGTAGTTATGAGAACGAGATCCGGGAGCGCCGTCGTCTGGTGCCATCCTCGGAGGGGGATGTTCCATACTTTAAAATGAGGGAATCCCTGACTTTGCTCTAAAAATGTCCACCCTCTCTCGAGGAAATCATTTGTTGGTTAGAAAAATGTTTTAGGGCCTGTACTCGTGGTTTCCATTATCTTTTCAGGTGGGACAATGCTATTCTAATGGCGGAAAACCCTGCAGAAAATTTAGATCACTCGAGCCCTGCGATTGACTACGGTTGGGTCCACGGGGTGGTCTTGAAAGAGGAGTCATACTACAATTTGGGGGAGAGGCTCCAGGAGTTCGTATGGGACGAGCGGCATAAATGCACAAGTTCACAAGAACTCATCAATTCATCAAGTATCATCAATTCATTTACGATTCAATCTTAAAGACATGAACTCATCAATTAAGCATTTACCACATAAATGCACAAGTTCAACCAAAACATTACCAAACACGACTCATGTGAATGTAATGTGCCTAGAGACTCTAAATGCATGTGGTACCAATCATCGTCACTTTTTGGATATCGAAACTTACCGAGTAATCCCATCGTCACTAACATCGTCAACATCGTCACTGGACTTGACTCATGAATGAATGCATGATCATATATTCGACTCACATCAACTATACATAAGACTCGACAACAACATCATCATCATTATCACATATTCTCATATGATTAAACATCGTCATTTATTAACATCGTCACTTATCATATAAATTTTTATATGATCAAACATCGTCGCTTAATACATAACATGTATCATCTTCACTTAATCAAACATCGTCACTTAATACATAACATGTACCATCATCACACATCATTCAATATCATCATAAATATCATCATCGATAACATCATCATTATCATCGTAAATAGCATCATCAATAGCATCATCAATATCATCATAAATATCATCATCAATAGCATCATTCACATGTTGATTCATCTTCATTTACATCAACCCTACTCATTACTTGTTTACTAACTCAACTTCAAGACAATTTACATGTCCAATTGTAATTAATTAACCTCTAAGTATTCCTACACTTACGTCCAAGTTAATCAATCATAACACTCTTACTAATCAAGTTTAAAGGTTTGGGAACCATTTAGGGTTATTGGATACCTCAAAAAGTCATAAAATTAGGGTTTCAGAACTCAAGTAGGATGACACGTTGTGCCAAAAATAGCACGGTCGTGCCCTCCCAGGCAGCAAGGTCACACACGGTTGTGCCATATAGGCGCACGATCGTGCCACCTGTGCAGGTCAGGGGTGACAGATTTTTCGTTCCCTTTTCGCGAAAATACTGTTTTTCAATATCGTTTTTGATCCAATTTGCACCAAATTTGTCCCAACACCTTAATCAAGACACACCATATTAAAATCCCAAACAGAACTTTACAACAACAATTCCAACTTCCTAATCATATCAACATGTTCATAATCACTTAATTAACAACATGAATCAACTTAAAACTGATCATATCAACAATTCACCCAAATGAACCAACTTAAACAATTTTCAAATAAACAACAACAACCACAATTCTAACTTAACCCAAACAACATTACCTCATGATTTCATCATACAAACACATAATCATAATCATAATCAACTCAATTAAGCATAATCAACACCAATTCTCATGTTTCTCATCAAAATTCACCAAATTTCACAAAGTTCACAAACCACATAATCAACCATGAGGTTTGATGAAGTAAAAGCATGAAAACAACAACTCAACATATACATAATTCAGTCATCAACAATGAGCACGAAAATCAACACAATTAATCATAATTCATGAAGCTATAAGCTAAAAGCTCTCAAATACGCAATTGCTTCTTAAACCCTTATGATAATCATAATCTCCCCTCTTACCTTAGTTTCTTCACTTCTCTTGCTACTTCTTATGGAATCTTCCCCTCACCTCTTGGTGCTCTAGCCTTTCCTCTCCTCCAAGCTTCTTCTCCCTTTCTCTCTCTCTAGCCTCTCTCAAAATGTTTTGTGAAATGTTAACCTAATTCACCACCACCACTAACTAATGTATTTATAATAAGTTTCTAGGTTATTCCCACGAAAGGGCTTAATCACAATTAACTCACAATTATTTTCTCTACACAATTACTACACTTAACCCCCCCCACCCCCATTACATATACACCACTATTTTAAAATTTTGAATCTCTAACATATTACAATTATGCCACTACCCCTCAAATTACTAAAATACCCTTCAACTCCCAAAATACAATAACGCCAAAATAAACAATTAAGCACACATAAAATAATTAAATAAATAAATCCTAAAAATCGGGTTGTTATTACTCTACCCCCTAAAAGAATTTCCGTCCTCGGAAATTACCTGAAGGAAACAACTCTGGGTACGACTCCTTCATCTTACTCTCCAACTCCCAGGTTATGCTTTCTCCCGTAGGACCTCCCTAAATCACCTTCACCAACACGATCTCTTTCCCACGCAATTGCTTAACCTCTCGTCCTTCAATATTCAACGGCATCGTCTCAATGGTCAAATTCTCTCTTACTTCCAAATCATCCACTTGAATTACATGAGACGGATCATACACATACTTCCTCAACTAAGACACATGAAACACATCATGAAGATTCGACAACGACGGCGACAACGCAATCCGATACGCTACAGCTCCAACCCTCTCCACAATCTGATAAGGTCCAACTAAACACGGCGTCAACTTCCTCGACTTCAAAGCTCTCCTGATACCCATAATTGGATTCACTCTCAAAAACACATGATCTCCAGCTTGAAACTCAATATCCTTCATCCTCTTATCATGATAACTCTTCTCCCTACTCTGAGATGCCTTCATCTTCTCCTGAATCATCTTAACTTTCTATGTAGTCTGTTGAACTACCTCTGGTCCAATCAAAGCACTCTCACCCGACTCAAACCAACACAACGACGTTCTGCACCTCCTACCATACAACGCTTCAAAAGGTGCCATACCAATACTCGAATGAAAACTGTTGTTGTAAGTAAACTCAATCAACGGTAAACATTCACTGAAACTTACACCTTGCTCTAAAACACAAGCTCTCAACAAATCTTCCAAAGACTGAACAGTCCTCTCAGACTGACCAGTAGTTTGAGGATGATAAGTAGAACTCAACCTCAATTTAGCTCCTAAAGCTTCTTGCAAACTCCCCCAAAACTTCGACCTGAACCTCGGATCTGAAGGTGAGAAAAACACACAAGAAGGGGGGGGTTGAATTGTGTGGGCTATTTCTTTTCTTTCTCAAAAACTTATGTTAGTTCAGATTCTGATATTGATCAGATCTGAACTATTTTCAGAGTGCAGCGGATATAAAGTAAATGAGAGAGGGAAAGAGAGACACAAGCAATTTATCATGGTTCCTTCCACTGTAACACCCATATAGAGATTGCCTAGGATCTCTTACGAGTATTAAAATTTCGTACCGGATACATTAAATACAATACAGAAAGATAGATAATGATTATACAATGCATAAGATTATCATACAACTCATTATCCGATACAAAACATTCTTCATAATATACATCATGATACATCATACTTATACAAATGTCCATATAATATATCATAAGCAACACGATCAATCCGTAGCTTTCTCTTTACCTTTACGTCGTGCTACCTGCGAAGAACCTGCACCAGAAGGAAAGGGATGAGACATAACGTCTCAGTGAGCTCCTACCCTACCAACTGTTGGCAACCACGGGGGTAACCTAGGGTCGCCGTGCCTACTCTTGGCAATCTTGGGGATACCTACGATCGCCATCATTCTTTACTATTATCGCGATCAAAGAGAACCTAAGATCGCTTCATTGTCTTTATCTCATACATTTCATATTCTATTCTTATCTTAGTCTCATACGTAGTGATCTTGGGGACATCCTATGATCACATCTCGTTCACTAGGAACTAATCATCATATCTCGTATTACATATAAAATATACATATTCGTGTTTCATATCTTAAGTTAGCAGTTAGGGTTGAACAAACATAACATTATCTTGGTTCGTTTTACGGAGTGCATCCGGGTGGAGTAACCCCGAAGTACATCTCCCTTCTTACCGGTGAAAATTCCTATCATATCAGGCTAACACCGGACTCCTCTTATCTCTTGTGTGGCTGCTCTCGCGAGCGGTAACTTCACCGTCCCAGCTGCCATTTAAGGCGGTAACTTCACGGGGACCCCCTGTATACTAACTAACGAGCAGACAGGAGACACATTACTTTATAGACTTGGATGTGCAGCTGCCCTCACGGGCGGTAACTACACCGTTCGGGCTGCCATTAAAGGCGGTAACTTCACAGGAACCCCTCGTATACTAACTAGCGAGCATACGAGAGACACATCAAGCCCATCTTATAATTAATTATCATTCTTAAGTGCTTAACCTATTAAGGTTCTAAGCTTCATCATTATGTCATTCTTGGATTCGTATATACCGAATCGAGTTCATAATATTGCTTCGTAAGGGTTAAACCCTAACCTAGTTCCTTGACATCACTATGACTACTTGTGGATTAAGAAAATCCTCTCTTATCATGGTACCTTTCCTCACCTATAATTCATCCATACATTCCCCAAAGGTTGGGTCTTTCTATGCCTATTAGCAACACTTAATCACTACATATCGTTATTGAGTCCGAGGTAGCATTGGAAAGCCGGAATGGTGCGAGAAGTGATGAAAAAAGCAACATATTCTGCCACTGTCCCATCGTGTCACGATTTGGGAATCGTGACACGATTTTCTACCCAGAAAATGTGTTTGTTCCTACCTGTGAAATCGTGACACGATTGGAAAATCGTGACACGATTGGAAAATCGTGACACGATTTTACCTGCAGTTAGACAGCATTTGGCAAGTTTTAAACGTGATTTTTCACCATTTCAGCTTATCCAACATACCCAGACATCATAACATCTTTAAGGATCAATTTCTAAAGCATATAGCTAGTTTATATCATGAATAAACAAGGATTCACATGGAAAGGTAAATTAAACACTAAAACCCTAAACTAGGTCATTAAGCTGTAAACTTCCAAACTTACTTAGACGGGTTCTAAAAACCCTGTGGAGCTCACCTTAACCTCAAATGGTGCTGATTAAGTCTTGAAAACCAAAGCCCTAACTTGCTCCAATCTAGTTCTTCCTTTGGTTCTTCCTTGTTCTTCTTTCCTTTCTCTTGTTCTAGCTTCAAACTCAAGCTTGCTTTGCAAGGTTTTTCACTAGAGTTTAGATTGAAGTTTAATGGATGTTGGTATGGTGAGATGGGGGCGTGAGAGATGAGGTGGGGGAAAGCAAAAATCTGAATTTTGGAGGTATATTGAAGGAATGGAAATGAAGGGAATAAATATCTTATTCCATTTTCTAATTAATCTCCCCCTTAGCCTTATTTACAAATTTGCCATTTCCTCTTATTTGCTTATTTGCCTCGCTTGCTTCTCAAGTTTCTAACACTGATAACCGATACTTATGAGCGGGATATTACAATCTACCCCCCTTAAAGAAATTTCGTCCTCGAAATTTAGAATTTACCTGAAAATAGATGTGGATAGTGCTCTTGCATTTCTGACTCTAGCTCCCACGTCGCTTCGCCGTCGGGAGAACCTTTCCAGACAACTTTAACAATAGGAATTTCTTTGTTCCGTAAAGACTTAACATCACGATCAATTATTCGATCTGGTTCAGGTTGAAAAGTCAAGTCTGATCTCAAATCGATACTGTCTAGTTCCACTGGTTGGAAAGGATCGGGAATGAACTTCCTCAGTTGTGAGACATGAAATACATCGTGTAAACCGGACATGGCCGGTGGCAGCGCTAACTGATAAGCTGCTGGACCGACACGTCGAAGTATCTGAAACGGTCCAACATACCTTGGGCAAAGTTTCTTAGTTCTGAATGCTCCTCTTAACCCCAACTTGGGTGTAACTTTAAGGAATACATGGTCTCCTTCTTCAAACTCTAAGGGTCTTCGCCGCTTATCCGCATAACTTTTCTGACGACTTTGAGCTGTTCTCATTTTATCCTGAATGGATTTGATCTTTAAGGTCGTCTCCTGTATTATCTCAGGTCCCAATATACTCTTATCTCCAACCTCAGCCCAGCAAAGTGGGGTTCTACATTTCCTACCATACAAAGCTTCATATGGTGCCATTCCAATGCTAGAATGGTAACTGTTATTGTAAGAAAATTCAATCAATGGTAGGTGATTATTCCAACTTCCTCCATCTTCTAGGATACATGCCCGTAACATGTCCTCTAACGTCTGAATAGTCCTCTCGGATTGTCCGTCTGTTTGAGGATGATGGGACGTGCTCATCTTTAACCTTGTTCCCAAAGCCTTTTGAAAAGCTTTCCAAAAGTGAGATGTGAAAATGGGATCTCTATCAGACACAATGCTAGCTGGCACACCATGGAGTTTCACAATCTCAGAAATAAATAACTCGGCATACTGAGAAGCTCGGTAAGTAGTCTTAATCGGCAAGAAATGAGCTGACTTGGTTAACCGGTGCACTATTACCCAAATGGAGTCATGTCCTCGCTGTGTCCGAGGTAATCCACTCACAAAATCCATGGTTATATCTTCCCATTTCCATAGTGGAATCTGCAAAGGTACTAACATTCCTGCAGGCCTTTGATGTTCAATCTTCAACTGCTGACATACAATGCATCGCGACACAAATTCCGCAACATCTCTTTTCATACTAGGCCACAAATAATCTCTCTTCAAATCTTGATACATTTTGGTGGTACCAGGATGAATGCTGAAACTGCTCTTATGCGCCTCTTCTAAAATCAACCTTTTTAATTCTTCATCGTTCGGAACATAAATCCTTCCTTCAAACAATACTATACCATCTGGCGCCCATGAAAACCCTGCTTGGCCAACTTTCCTCTGAAGGTCCATATCCACAGATTGAGCTTGTGCAATCCTAAACCGCAGGTCACACAAAATATCTATCTTATTCAGCAAGATGCCACCTTCTAACTCTGTAACATGAAGGTTAAGATCTCTGAATTTCTCATATAACCAACATGTATGCATCATTACTTCAGCTTTAACTAAAGCTTTTCTACTCAAGGCATCAGCTACCACATTTGCTTTTCCTGGATGGTATTTCAGGTCAAAATCAAAGTCCTTCAAGTATTCCATCCATCGTCTTTGTCTCATGTTGAGGTCTCGTTGATCAAACAAGTATTTCAAACTCTTATGATCGCTGAACAAATCAAATTGTGCACCATACAAATGATGCCTCCATATCTTCAATGCAAAAACTATAGCTGCTAACTCAAGATCATGAGTGGGGTAATTCTCCTCATGAGTCTTGAGCTGTCTAGAGGCATAAGCTATCACGTTCTCCCCTTGCATAAGAACACTTCCCAGTCCCTTGGAAGATGCATCGCAGAAAACGGTGTACCTCCTTTCAGGATCTGGTATTGCCAACACTGGCGCTTTAGTCAACTTTCTTTTCAGAACTCTGAAGCTCTCTTCACATTCTTCGTCCCAAATAAAGGGTACATCTTTTCTGGTAAGGCGTGACAAAGGTAAGGCAATCTGAGAAAATTTCATAATAAACCTTCGATAATAACCTGCCAAGCCTAGAAAGCTCTTGACCTCTGCTACATTCTTGGGTCTTTCCCAACTGAGTACAACTTCAACTTTGGATGGATCAACGGCTACTCCTCCTTGAGAAATAACGTGACCCAAAAACTTAATTTCGGATAGCCAGAATTCACACTTGCTGAACTTAGCATACAATTGTTTGTCTCTAAGGACATCCAATACAATTCTTAAGTGTTGAGCATGCTCCTGAGGATCCTTAGAATATATCAAGATGTCATCTATGAAAATTACCACAAATTGATCAAGATAAGGCTGAAATATCCTGTTCATATAATCCATAAATGCTGCTGGAGCATTAGTTACACCGAAAGGCATAACCAGAAATTCATAGTGCCCGTAACGCGTTCGAAACGCCGTCTTAGACACATCTGAAGACTTAATACGAATTTGATGGTAACCTGACCGAAGATCAATTTTAGAAAACATCGTTGCTCCCTTGAGCTGATCTAGAAGATCATCAATCCTTGGAAGAGGATATTTGTTCTTGATAGTCACTTTATTAAGTTGGCGGTAGTCTATACACAGCCTCATACTTCCATCTTTCTTCTTAACCAACAGAACGGGAGCACCCCAAGGTGACACACTAGGTCTAATAAAATGCTTCTGGATCAATTCTTCTAGCTGAGATTTCAGCTCTTTAAGTTCCGTAGGTGACATTCTGTACGGTGCCACAGATACCGGCTCCGCTCCTGGAGGAATTAAATCAATTGAGAACTCCACCTCACGCTCTGGAGGCAAACTAGTTACTTCCGAAGGAAAAACATCTAAGTATTCATTCACAACAGGAATATCACTGGGACTTAACTCTGATTCTGAGGCCACAGTGAGCATAACATAAAATCCCTTATCTTGTGCACAAATGAATTGAATTAACTGGTGGGTGCGGTTAATCAATTCAGACAGAGCCACACCTTCCGCCGTATCACTGGTCGGCATATAAATACTCTTCTCTAAACATCCAATATACACATGGTTAGCAGAGAGCCAATCCATGCCTAAGATCACGTCAAGTTGCTCCATCGGGAGACATACTAAATCAACATAATAAGTCTTACTAGACACAGTGATAGGACAGTTTTCACAAATATACTTTGCCTTAATTCCGCCCTCAGTAGCGGTAGATACTAACATTGGAGGGTTCATCAGAGACAAAGGTAATTGCAGCGTCTCCACACATTTATATGACATAAAAGAACATGTAGCGCCGCGATCAAAAAGAACTTTTACTGGGTATGAGCCAAGATAACACATACCGGCAATCAAATCTTCATTTGCCAAGGCCTTTGCACCATCAAGGGAATACACCCTTCCTTTGCTAGTGGTAGTTCCTTCGGCTGGTCCTTTACCACGTCTATTTGGACATTCATGTATGAAGTACCCAGGTTGCTTACACCCGTAGCAGACACCCATACCCATCATACATTCACCTTTGTGGGACTTCCCACACTTCCTACAAGCAGAATATACTGAGGTCGGACTAGATTGCTTTCCTCTTTGCGGTGATCCCTTTGGCTTAAGCTTGTCATGGTACTTATCTGACATTCAACTCTTTCTCTTTTCAAAAGCTGCCGCTCTTTCTTTCGAGGCCTTAGCAAGTCCTGCTTCAACCACTAAGCTATCATGCACTAGTTCGTCATAACTCGCAGTCCTCTGAAGGCTCACTGCAGTGTCAATCTCGCCTCTTAAGCCTCGCTTGTACTGGTTCATTTTCCAGACTTCATTCTCAGCATATTCGTTGTGTGTAGAATAGTAGGACAGCTCTTCAAACTTCTTAGTAAATTCAGCAACTGACATACTACCCTGTTTCAATTCTAAGAACTCTTGCTCCTTCTTTACCTTATAGGACAAAGGTAAATATTTCTCCAACATCACTTCTTTAAAGTTTACCCAATTCACTTCTACACCATTGGCTTCCATCCGGCGTTGAGCAGATTCCCACCAGTCTTCTGCTGCGCCTCTGAGTTGGTTTGTGGCATAGACCACTTTATCTTCTTCTGAACACTCAGCCATTCTAAAGATCTTCTCCATTTGCTTAATCCACTTTCTTGCTTCTTGAGGTTCACCTTCTGCATTGAACTCCGGAGGGTGATGCCTATTATATTCCCGGAACACGGGATTACCAATTGCTGGAGGAGGTGGTGGTTGTGGATGGAAACCCTGCCCCTGTTGCATCATTTCCATCCATTGCTGTTGAGCTTGGGCCTGTTGCTGAGATTGTTGTTGCATCATCAGCATCATTTGCTGATACTATAATGCATTCTGAGCTTGTTGCTCTTGATACTGCTGCTGCCAGGCTTGCTGCTGCTGTATCATCTGTTCCCATGAGTTCATACGGGGTCCTCCACTTTCGTCACTAGCTTGATTAGCACGAGGTCTACCCCTTCTTCTCCCAGACATCTTATCCTAGCTGTCATATACAAGTCAAAGTGATCAGTTTCAACTGAACATAACATCTAGAATAATGTCCTGGATCCAAGAGGTCCACAAACTTGGATTGTACTTTAATGACCCAAGGCACGCTCTGAATCGACCTGCTCTGATACCAAATTGTAACACCCATATAGAGATTGCCTAGGATCTCTTACGAGTATTAAAATTTCGTACCGGATACATTAAATACAATACAGAAAGATAGATAATGATTATACAATGCATAAGATTATCATACAACTCATTATCCGATACAAAACATTCTTCATAATATACATCATGATACATCATACTTATACAAATGTCCATATAATATATCATAAGCAGCACGATCAATCCGTAGCTTTCTCTTTACCTTTACGTCGTGCTACCTGCGAAGAACCTGCACCAGAAGGAAAGGGATGAGACATAACGTCTCAGTGAGCTCCTACCCTACCAACTGTTGGCAACCACGGGGGTAACCTAGGGTCGCCGTGCCTACTCTTGGCAATCTTGGGGATACCTACGATCGCCATCATTCTTTACTATTATCGCGATCAAAGGGAACCTAAGATCGCTTCATTGTCTTTATCTCATACATTTCATATTCTATTCTCATCTTAGTCTCATACGTAGTGATCTTGGGGACATCCTATGATCACATCTCGTTCACTAGGAACTAATCATCATATCTCGTATTACATATAAAATATACATATTCGTGTTTCATATCTTAAGTTAGCAGTTAGGGTTGAACAAACATAACATTATCTTGGTTTGTTTTACGGAGTGCATCCGGGTGGAGTAACCCCGAAGTACATCTCCCTTCTTACCGGTGAAAATTCCTATCATATCAGGCTAACACCGGACTCCTCTTATCTCTTGTGTGGCTGCTCTCGCGAGCGGTAACTTCACCGTCCCAGCTGCCATTTAAGGCGGTAACTTCACGGGGACCCCCTGTATACTAACTAACGAGCAGACAGGAGACACATTACTTTATAGACTTGGATGTGCAGCTGCCCTCACGGGCGGTAACTACACCGTTCGGGCTGCCATTAAAGGCGGTAACTTCACAGGAACCCCTCGTATACTAACTAGCGAGCATACGAGAGACACATCAAGCCCATCTTATAATTAATTATCATTCTTAAGTGCTTAACCTATTAAGGTTCTAAGCTTCATCATTATGTCATTCTTGGATTCGTATATACCGAATCGAGTTCATAATATTGCTTCGTAAGGGTTAAACCCTAACCTAGTTCCTTGACATCACTATGACTACTTGTGGATTAAGAAAATCCTCTCTTATCATGGTACCTTTCCTCACCTATAATTCATCCATACATTCCCCAAAGGTTGGGTCTTTCTATGCCTATTAGCAACACTTAATCACTACATATCGTTATTGAGTCCGAGGTAGCATTGGAAAGCCGGAATGGTGCGAGAAGTGATGAAAAAAGCAACATATTCTGCCACTGTCCCATCGTGTCACGATTTGGGAATCGTGACACGATTTTCTACCCAGAAAATGTGTTTGTTCCTACCTGTGAAATCGTGACACGATTGGAAAATCGTGACACGATTTTACCTGCAGTTAGACAGCATTTGGCAAGTTTTAAACGTGATTTTTCACCATTTCAGCTTATCCAACATACCCAGACATCATAACATCTTTAAGGATCAATTTCTAAAGCATATAGCTAGTTTATATCATGAATAAACAAGGATTCACATGGAAAGGTAAATTAAACACTAAAACCCTAAACTAGGTCATTAAGCTGTAAACTTCCAAACTTACTTAGACGGGTTCTAAAAACCCTTTGGAGCTCACCTTAACCTCAAATGGTGCTGATTAAGTCTTGAAAACCAAAGCCCTAACTTGCTCCAATCTAGTTCTTCCCTTGGTTCTTCCTTGTTCTTCTTTCCTTTCTCTTGTTCTAGCTTCAAACTCAAGCTTGCTTTGCAAGGTTTTTCACTAGAGTTTAGATTGAAGTTTAATGGATGTTGGTATGGTGAGATGGGGGCGTGAGAGATGAGGTGGGGGAAAGCAAAAATCTGAATTTTGGAGGTATATTGAAGGAATGGAAATGAAGGGAATAAATATCTTATTCCATTTTCTAATTAATCTCCCCCTTAGCCTTATTTACAAATTTGCCATTTCCTCTTATTTGCCTATTTGCCTCGCTTGCTTCTCAAGTTTCTAACACTGATAACCGATACTTATGAGCGGGATATTACATCCACAATCCGGAAGTAGTCCAGTCCCCTTGTTACTAACAAGAGATTTTCACTATAATCACAAAGATTACAATTTGCTCAAACACTTAGTAAGAGACTTCCAGTTGCTCAAACACTTAGTAAGAGACTTCTAATTGCTCAAACACACAAGCAAAAGACTTCCAATGCTTAAGCCCACAAGCAAGAGACTTCTAGTGCTCAAGCCCACAAGCAAGAGACTTCTAGTTGCTCAAACACTTAGTAAGAGACTTCCCTGCTTAGACACACAGTCTAAGACTTTCTATGCTCAATACACAAAGTTATGAGACTTCTGGTTGCTCAAGCACGCAGGCTAGAGACTTTGGTTCAATCAGATTTACAACAGAAATAGGTTTGAGTTGAACACTTGATATACAATCAATGGTGTTCACAAAATACAACTCAGGTTGAGACTCTTAAGAATTTGACAGTTACGTAAAACAGAGTGTTACGTTTTCTGGGACAGAGTCTTGGTTCTTCATCTTCAATCCTTCAATCCTTTATAGAAGATTAAAGAGCTGTTGAGAAGAGCCATGTCATCAAAAGAGCCGTTGCAAATAGAAGCTACAACCAGCATAAATTCCTTCTGTTCTGACAGTATGTGCGAACTCAGAAAACAGAGCAATTTAATTTGAATTGCTTCCTTAAAACCTGGATGTGTGTTTCATCCAAGGAGACAAGGTTTGTAAAGAGTTGTTCTGACACAACAGTACTTCACTGTTTACAGTTGCAAATGTTGACTGCTGATTCAGACTTCAGAAGCTTCTCTTCAGAAGCTGGCTTCAGGAACTGTTCATCAGAAGCTCCCTTCAGACATAGTACTTCAGAAGCTGGTCTTCAGACGTACGGATCAGAAGCTGGTCTTCAGACGTACGGATCAGAAGCTGGTCCATCAGAAGCACTGTTCATCAGACGCAGTCTTCAGAAGCACTGTTCATCAGACGCTGCCTTCAGAAGCTGCCTTCAGAAGCTGCTTCAGACTCTGATCTGCTTCACACTTGCAACACAAGCTTATATGCTTTCCTTCTTGCTCTTAACTTGTTCTTTCATAACCAATGTTAGATACCAAACTTTAAGTACATGGTTCTGCACACTTAGATCAAGCATTAGCAATTCCAATTTTCTTTTTAACACTTTGTTATCATCAAAACCCAAAAGAGAGTTGTTCATACATTTTGTTCCAACAATCTCCCCCTTTTTGATGATGACAAACACAAGTATTAAAAGAAAAATTGTTGTTAATTTAATTAACAAGTTGACTTCATGGTATAAGGTTTGTAAGCTCCCCCTAAGTCTGATAATCCACAAGGTGAGGTTTGTAAGCTCCCTGAGTCTTATCTAGGTTAATTAAATTCATTTTAAATCACGCAGTTGAAAAATCAAACTGTTTCTGAGTGATTTAATTAACAAGTTGACTTTAGGGTATGAGGTTTGTAGGCTCCCCCTAAGTCTGATAATTCACAAGGTGAGGTTTGTAAGCTCTCTTGAGTCTTATCCTTGTTAATTAAATTCAGTTTGAATCAACTCAGAATTATCCCACAACAAATATAGTCAGAGGCAAAGAGAAAATAAGCCGTTCTCATAAGTTAATTACATAACAGAAATTAACTTATGTTCTGTAAGCTCAGGGCCTGAAATACTTGTTACATTTACTCCCCCTTTTGTCATCAACAAAAAGAAATGTTCAAGAATTTAAGAGAGTGAAAATGTGAGATAAAAATGTTCAGATCATTTTGTTCAGTACCACTGAGCTCTTTCAGAGTATATGATTCAGTACAACTGAACTCTTTAAAAAAACAGAGCATATGGTTCAGTGCTGCTGAACTCTTTCAGACAAAAATGAGAGTTTAAAACTGGGTCTGAAAACTGAACATATAGGATGAGAAATTGAAAGTGTGATTGTGTTTTTGTTAAAACAATTCAGAAACTGAAAACAGAAAAACATTTAACACAACTGCACATTGATGACTTTAGAAGGGGCAAAGTACAACTTTCAAAGCTTAATCTCATCACAGCCCAGCTGTTATTACTTATCAGATTCTGACCAAGTGTTGAACAACTGTTCAGATTCACTCTCATTAGTGGGCCACGTGTAAAGTGTCCACTTATGATGAGTTTTATCAGAAGTCACAAAAAATCAGATTCTGAAACTCAGACTCTGATGTTTTCAGAAGCTGAACTATCTTCAGACTCTCAAAGTGAGTCTCTGTTAAGTCTTAGCTTCTGATGAACTTCAGGTTCTCAGTTTCTATTCAGAGTCAAGCAATTTTTCAAGAGATGAAATGCAAGTTCAAATTCTTTTTAA
Source organism: Medicago ruthenica (assembly GCA_018208015.1). Lineage (NCBI taxonomy): Eukaryota > Viridiplantae > Streptophyta > Magnoliopsida > Fabales > Fabaceae > Medicago > Medicago ruthenica. Next base: position 50,638,588 of record CM031378.1, read on the forward strand.
TAAAATAAAATCTGTCTAAAATGAGGGGTTTTGTAAATATATCAGCCCATTGATGATTGATAATCAGAATCAATGAATTGAAAATCCAAAACACCCTTCTGAACATAATCTCTAATAAAATGAAGTTTAAGTTCAAAAATGCTTGGCTCTTGAATGTAGAATTGGAATTTTTAGACAAACAGATTACAGCAGTTTTATCACAAAGAAGGTTATGCTATTTTCATGAATCAGATAGTTTTCCAACTGATGTAGAATCTATTAAGTATAACAGAGAACAATCATACCTTTGTGGAGCTTTTGATCTACCTCTCCTTGTTCAATCAGGTTGTTTCTGAACACCCATTTTTGTTCCAACAATGTTCTTGATTGGCTTCAAGAGAAGTGTCAGCTAGCTCAGCACCAATGATCCAGTCTTTGTGGTTTCCTCCAGATTCCACAGTTCCTCCCTCTTTCATGGTCAGAGTTTGGAACATAGACTTTCCTTCTGTCATTCAATGCCAGCAGCCACTGTCCAAGCACCAGGACTTCACCTTTTCTTTGGCATTTAATCATATCTGCAACAGAAATGATTTCTGACTTGGGTACCCATATGAGTCCTCTTGGGTTAGTTCTGAAAGGTTTAGTCTTTTGTTGCACCTTATGTCTGGAGTTATAATACTCAGACTTGTTCAGATACCTTGGATGTGAATCCTTTAATCTTGAATAAGTCTTAGTATCAGACACTGAGTTCTTCAGAACCTGAGCTTTCAAAGGTCTTGACTCAGATTTCTTCAGAACCTGAGACTTGAAGGTCTTTGGCTCTGAGATTTTAAGAGTCTGAGCCTTTGAAGACTTTGGTTCTGTTTTCTTCAGAACTTTAGACTTAAGAGTCTTTGATTCTAATTTGTTCAGAATCTTGGATTCAGAAGTCATAGGTTCTGATTTGTTAAGAACTTCAGTTTTGCCAGCTCCTGACACACAGCAAACTTTCAGACCTTTCTTAATACAATTAGAATCAATTGACAGATTGGGTTTCTTTTGTACATTTGGTCTGGCATTCTGAGATTTAACAGATTTTGTATAAACTGGTTTAGTATCCCTTGAAGGTTTTACAAACACAGCCTTTTGAAAATTTGAGTTTGAATTTTTCAGAGTTTGAGACTTGCTTGTCTTAGGTTCTAAACTCTTCAGACTCTGAACATTTTCAGGTTTAGAATTTGATTTTCTCATAATCTTAGACTTAGAACCTTTTGGTTTAGACTTTGGCAAAATTTTAGATTCTGCCTTCATCTTTAGGTTCAGAAGTTTTCGATTATAAGCAGTTCAGAACTTCAGAGTCAGCAGTCTCTGTTTCTGGTAAATTCTGTTTCTCAGAAATCTCAGATGCAGGTACAAAACATACACCTTTCATAATATCTCCAGAACAGGATGGAAGGTTTGTTTCTTTTGAAAAGTTAAATGGATCATTTTTGAAACCAATACCTTCTCCCCTGTTTCTGCTGATATTATAAATCATAGAAGCAATCTTACTTCTGTTGATTCCAGTTATGATAAAATCCTGAAATACAATTTCTTGTTCACTAGGAATTTCATCAGGTTTCTTATGAGCCATTTCTCTGAGTTCTCTAACTTCTTCATCAATCTCATTGATGTGATTCTGAAGTTTGAGATTCTCATCAGTTAGCAAGTTATTCTTATTTTTCAAAGATTTTACTTGACTTAACTTGCTTTGGAGATAGTTCATAAGATCCTTAACTGTATCAATAAGTTCAGAACGAGAAAGTTCAGAATATACCTCATCTTCATAGTCTGAACCTGATTCTTCATCAGAAGATGTTGTAGCTATCAGAGCTAAAATTGCTTCTTCTTCATCTTTCTCAGACTCAGATTCATTGTCAGACTTATCCCATGTAGCCATAAGACTTTTCTTGAATCTGCCTGACTTTGAGTTGGTCTTTCTGAATTTCTCCTTTGAATTGTCCTTTTGAAGCTCAGGACATTCAAATATGAAATGACCAGTTTTCTTGCAGTTGAAGCAGCCATTCTGTTCTTCCTTCTTGGAACCAGATCCTTTGAAGTTACTGCTTCTGTTAGAAGATTTACTTTGTCTCTTCATCAAGTACTGAAATCTTTTGGAAAACATTTCTAGCTCCTCAGCTTCTGAATCTTCTTCAGAATTTCCCTCAGGAGATTCTTCATTAGATTCTGAAGCTTTTAAGGCTTTTGATGACTTTCCTTTAGATTTCAGTGCTACATATTTAGACTCTCTAACAGATTCATCTTCAATGAGTCCCAGTTCATGCACTTTGAGAGAGCTTATAAGATCTTCAATACTTAGAGTATTTAGATCTTTAGTTTCCTCAATAGCAGTCACTTTAGGTCTCCATTTAGATGGCAGACTTCTGAGGATCTTGTTCACATGATCAGCAGTAGTGTAGCTCTTTTTCAGGATTTGAAGTCCAGAAACCAGAGTCTGAAATCTTGAGAACATAGTCTCAATATTTTCATCCTCCTTCATTCTGAACAGCTCATACTGCTGAACCAGAAGGTTTGCTTTTGCTTCTCTAACCTTATTGTTTCCTTCATAGTTAGAGCAGAGAGAGGTAAGGATGGATTTTGCTGTTGATTTATCACTCATCTTCAAGTACTCATTGTGAGGTAGAGAATCCACAACGACACCTCTTACATGATGATGCTTTCTGTAGATCTTTCTTTCAGCATCAGTAAGGCTTCTTCTGTTAATAGCTACTCCTTCTTCATCAATTGGAATAGATATTCCATCTTCTATGATATCCCATAAGGAGTCATCAATTCCAATGATGTGGCTATACAACTTGCTTTTCCACCAAGAGAACTTCTCAGGATCACCAGTAAACACAGGAGGTTTATGGTGTGACTGAGATTTCCTTTCACTTGAACCATAGTCACCACCACCACTTCTGGATGTAGATTCACCAGAATCACCAGAAGGCATGTTTTTCTCAGGATCTTTACTGACTCACTGTTAGGTGATTGAATATCAGAACCGGAGCTCTGATACCTACTGAAGGTGAGAAAAACACACAAGAAGGGGGGTTGAATTGTGTGGGCTATTTCTTTTCTTTCTCAAAAACTTATGTTAGTTCAGATTCTGATATTCATCAGATCTGAACTATTTTCAGAGTGTTTTATGCAGCGGATATAAAGTAAATGAGAGAGGGAGAGAGAGACACAAGCAATTTATCCTGGTTCCTTCTACAATCCGGAAGTAGTCCAGTCCCCTTGTTACTAACAAGAGATTTTCACTATAATCACAAAGATTACAATTTGCTCAAACACTTAGTAAGAGACTTCCAGTTGCTCAAACACTTAGTAAGAGACTTCTAATTTCTCAAGCACACAAGCAAGAGACTTCCAATGCTCCAGCCCACAAGCAAGAGACTTCTAGTTCCTCAAACATTTAGTAAGAGACTTCCCTGCTTAGACACACAGTCTAAGACTTTCTATGCTCAATACACAAAGTTATGAGACTTTTGGTTGCTCAAGCACGCAGGCTAGAGACTTTGGTTCAAACAGATTTACAATAGAAATAGGTTTGAGTTAAACACTTGATATACAATCAGTGGTGTTAATAAAATACAACTCAGGTTGAGACTCTTAAGAATTTGACAGTTACACAAAACAGAGTGTTACGTTTTCTGGGACAGAGTCTTGGTTCTTCATCTTCAATCCTTCAATCCTTTATAGAAGATTAAAGAGCTGTTGAGAAGAGCCATGTCATCAAAAGAGCCGTTGCAAATAGAAGCTACAGCCAGCATAAATTCCTTCTGTTCTGACAGTATGTGCGAACTCAGAAAACAGAGCAATTTAATTTGAATTGCTTCCTTAAAACCTGGCTGTGTGTTTCATCCAAGGAGACAAGGTTTGTAAAGAGTTGTTCTGACACAACAGTACTTTTCTGTTTACAGTTGCAAACGTTGACTGCTGATTCAGACTTCAGAAGCTTCTCTTCAGAAGCTGGCTTCAGGAACTGTTCATCAGAAGCTCCCTTCAGACACAGTACTTCAGAAGCTGGTCTTCAGACGTACGGATCAGAAGCTGGTCCATCAGAAGCACTGTTCATCAGACGCAGTCTTCAGAAGCACTATTCATCAGACGCTGCCTTCAGACGCTGCCTTCAGACACTGATTTGCTTCACACTTGCAACACAAGCTTTTATGCTTTCCTTCTTGCTCTTAACTTGTTCTTTCATAACCAATGTTAGATACCAAACTTTAAGTACATGGTTTTGCACACTTAGAATCAAGCATTAGCAATTCCAATTTTCTTTTTAACACTTTGTTATCATCAAAACCCAAAAGAGAGTTGTTCATACATTCTGTTCCAACAGGATCTCTATCTGACACAATGCTAGATGGAATACCATGCAACTTCACAATCTGCTCAATGTAGATCTCGACCAACTTCTCCAAAGACATACTAACCTTGATAGGAATAAAATGCGTTGATTTTGTCAACCGATCAATAATCACCCAAATCGAATCGCAACCCTTCACAGTCTTACGCAAACCACTCACAAAATCCATAGAAATGCTATCCCATTTCCACTCTGGCACAAACAACGGTTACATCACTCCAGACGACTTCTGATGCTCGATCTTGGACTTCTGACAAACCAAACAAGCATAAATAAACTCAGCAATATCCTTCTTCATTCCTGGCCACCAAAACAACTTCTTCAGATCTTGATACATCTTCGTCGCTCTAGGATGAATACTCAAACTACTATGATGACCTTCTTTCAAAATCGTACGCTTCAGTTCGGGTACATCCGGCACACAAACTCGACCACGAAATCTCAAAACTCCACCCTCATCCAATCCAAAGTCTACCTCCTTGCCTTGGTTAACCAACACCAAACGATCCACAAGCTGCAAATCCACTTTCTGTTGACAATAACCAATCTGAACCATTTGACGGAATGGATTTGGATGAAGATGATCATTCTGTTGGTAATGCTACTCCTGGAACCATTCCTTCTGTTGGTAATGCTGGTCCTTGAACCAATCCTTCTAATGGGACAAATGCTAATGAGTGATGTTGTTGACTTTTGGAATGAAGAACCTACTTTAACTTCAGTTTGATATTTTGAAGACATTTCCAAATCAACTTTTATCTTTTGAGTAGATTGAGTAAACTTTGATGTTATTTGACATATACTTATGTGTTATGCTTATTGTGATGAAATATTTAGTATTGAAAGAATGGATATGTAGTTGGATATTTTATAGCTTAGTATGATGAGATGTTTAATATTGAATAAACAGATAAGTATATGTCCCAACAAATTTCATTAAATATTTTTCGTGAAATGTAATTTATTAAATAGATTTAATATTATGTGATAAATTCATTAAATATGTGATAGATTGAAACCTATATTTAGTTGCAATTTATTATATTAGTGACAGAATTAATTTATATTTTTTGTCCCAACAAATTTATAAATAATAGTCATAAAATAAATCTGTCACAAATTCTGTCTCAATGCTGGGACTGATTTCATAATTTCGTCAGCATTTTGGGACGGAAAGAAGGAAGCGTGTTTTTTTAAATAAATATATTTTGTCCCCAATTCCGCCCCAAATCTGCGACGGATAGTAAAATTCCGTCCCCAAATTATTGCGACGAGCATTAGGCAAGGAGTGAAGACAGGCGCTTTCTTGATCCCTTAGTGAAAAAGGAAAGAGATGCAACCTTATAGCTTCCTGGGTTACTCTGTTATTTTTCAAAGTTCCACTGAGTCTTAAGAAGTTTGAAAGATGTAAATTCGGATCCTCAGTGGGTGATCCGGAAAATTGGTTCCGCTGCACCAAGTTAAGTAGTGCAGGTTTTATTTCAAAATTATTGGCTTCAACGGCCGGATACACGATAACAGCATGAGGCTCATCCGTAGATGGTGTAGCATACTCTTTAAGAGTATGTTCCGCAGCCATGGCATTACCGAGTACTTCTCTTCTTCTTTGATGGAGGAACCTTTCGATCTCGGGAATGAAATCACCAAGACTTCGAGTTCTTCACATTCAAAGAATGAGAGAATCCAAAAGTTCAAATAAGAAAAAGAAAAAGTTCAGTCTAGCTATTACTGAAAAGCAAATCAATATTACAAAAACTCCCCGGCAACGGCGCCAAAAACTTGATACGTTACCGCAAGTACACGGTTAATATCGCGTAATAAAAATATCGATCCACAGGGAGTTTAGTAATTACCAATTATATTTTCAGAGTATGTTAGCTGAGCAAGTTAAAATTTTGAGTTTGGAAAATATTTAGTTTTGATTCAATAAAATAAAGAACGTCTTGGGATTTATTGGTATATCTAATGACAGAAAATAATCGGTAAAGCTTATTCTCTATTCTATATTGGGTCCATTTTCCAAAAGCAAGACTCTATAAGGTAATTCATGGTCCCTTTCGAGCTACATGAATGTATCTCAACAGCAACTAAACATGGTTGGCTGCTATATGAGACTCATTAAGTGCGAGTCTTATGGCCTCAAGGTTTCACAAAGCTATTCATTTGGTCTTTTTTCTATCAAGCTTTGTGACACCTTGTCTAATCTCATTTGTTCCAATATCAAGCTTCTTCGTTCGATACTTCACTTGATATTTGTGATGGTGAAGTAGTAGTTATTAAACTTCTCCATTCGGTACTTCGTTCAATACTTACTGCTAATTTTAAAAACGATGAGATTAGATAGGAAAATGATTTTTATAAAATAGAGTCTAGGCATGGTTTGATTAGGATCTAGTCATTAGACTTTTCCAACAATCCCAAGACTAGACAAGTCTACTCACAAGAGTTCACTGTAGACACTTGACTAAACATAAATTGCATGAATTGTAAAGACAAGAATGTAAATGATAGGAATTGTAAAATTGCGGAAATGTAAAGTGCATAAATGTAAAGAACAATAAAATAAATTGCAAGGAATTGTAAAAGTGCAGAAATTTTATAATTGTTTGAGCTTAGAACAAGATAGAGTTACAATCTCACTATAGTAACTTTACACTCATTCCAAGATGAGAAACAACTCTGATTAGAGCCCTATTTATAGCCTAAAGCCTTAGACAAAGCATTAACCACGAATTACATAGCAATAATTGGAAAAAACCAAGAGTTTTCAATCATTATTTCTGACTGCATAACGCGCACGACCGTGCCATATGGGCGCACGGTCGTGCCAAGTTCCAAAACGCCAGAATCTGAAGAACTGGACAGGCGCGTGACCATGCTCTCTGAACGCACGACCGTGCGTGATCCCACTGCCTAGAATGGCATGGTCTGCCTAGGATGGGCACATAGTCAGTGTAAATGATGGCACGACCGTGTCATCTCACTTTTGCCTTGAAACTTGACTTTTCTTGCCCAGCTTTTTGTGATTTTGGTCCAAAGTGCTTTCTCATCATTATTTTTGCCTAAAAAGAAAAACAAAGGTGCTCAAGTAAAATAGCTCAAGAAAATAAAGAAAAAATGATTAAACTTGCATAAAAAGAAACCCTAAAAAACCTATAAATTATGACTTATCAAGGGTGCCCTCGTCCTTGCGGACGGAAGTTCAGGACGCCTTCCGAGTGTTCAGAGGAAGTCTCCCAAGTGCTCTCGACGTCTTGTTAAGTCTGGATCGAGCCGGTCGTCGGAGCGGGAAAAAGGACAAAAGAAGGATGTTACCGAAGGCGACGGGGGGAAGGAGGACGAACGGGAGCCTTCGAAGAAACTCAAGGGTCCTGCTGACCTGGTTAATGCGGTAATTGTCGGTGGAAGCTCCAACGTTGTGGTTCGGGCCATTTCTACGGTGCCTTCGGCTGGGGCTCACAAGGGGACCGTCTTTCAGCTCCCTAGCCTCTACCGAGGTTACCCTCCTCAATCTCGAGAGGAGTTTGAGAGCGCCCTGGCTCCGGAGGATCGGGCCTTCTTTGAGGATATGGACGCCCCTTCTTGGCGGAAACTGGTATCGAACGGCGCCATAAGCGCTTACAAGCTGGCGGGTTTGTGCGCTCTAATGGTCGCTTATGACATCGCCCCCTGCCTAGATCCGAAGCGCCTGGTGGAATTTGAAAATGTCTTCAAGGCGTTGGAGGCCGCCCAGAAGAAGATAGGTGAGCTCGAGCAGGCTCATGAGGAATCTCTCAGGAAGTTGAAGGAGGATGCTATAGAAGAGCTCCGATTGGCCAAGGAAGAGGCCGTCAAGGAGGCTGAGGATGCCAAGGAAAAGTTGGCGGCCCTTACTGGGGACTACGGTTGCTTGGAGAGGGAGGTAGAGGATGGTTTTTCCAAGGTTTCTACTCTTGAGAGCGCCATCGTTGCAAGGGACTCATAACTTGTAAAAACTCGTCAGGAGGTGAGTAAAGCGGCGGCGCTTGGTTTGCAGGCATCGGAGGAGGCTTTTCAGGATGTTGTACCAAGTGGAGTTCTTAAGATTGACCGCACGCTGGACCAACACAAGCTTTCGTCTTCTCCGGCATCCTAGCTTCTGTCGGGTGTTCACTCCCTTTTCTTTTTGTTTCTTTGAACGATGTAACTTCGTTGCGATGGCACCTTTGTAATTGTTATTTAATGGAATGGAATTGTGTAAGGACCCCGATCCCCGAGACTACTAATCAACGATAAATAAACATCTAACATTCGATCGGAACCTTACATTTCTTCATACAACTCATATTAAACATATAATATGAAAATCTCATCAATAAAAATAAACAGATCACAGCGGAATATCTCAACATACAAATAATCATCTCGGGTCATCTCAAAACATTTCAAAATAATACATAAGTATCTGGATCATAAAGATCACTCCAAATAAATCCAACAGAGTACGAAAATAAAATCCCCAAAAGACATCCTAATTAGATCTCCTAACTCTAGACATCTTCAAGCAAAGCAGAAAAGGTTACAGAAAAGGAGGTTCTGATAAAACTTTGTTTGTGAAAGATCAAGATGGGAGTCTGATGATAGCTCAGATTTATGTGGATGATATAGTGTTTGGAGGGATGTCTCAGAAGATGGTAAAACTGTTTGTTCAGCAAATGCAATCAGAATTTGAAATGAGCTTAGTTGGTGAACTGACTTATTTTCTTGGATTACAAGTCAAGCAAATGGAAGATACAATCTTCATTTCTCAAAGTAAGTATGCCAAGAACATAGTGAAGAAATTTGGATTGGAATCTGCTACTCACAAGAGGACACCAGCTGCTACCCACCTGAAGTTAACTAAGGATGAACATGGAGTTTCAGTAGACCAAAGTCAGTACAGAAGCATGATTGGGAGCCTATTGTACTTAACTGCAAGCAGGCCTGATATCACATTTGCTGTAGGAGTTTGTGCAAGATATCAAGCTGATCCTAAGATGAGTCATCTGACACAAGTTAAAAGGATCCTGAAGTATGTGAACAGCACAAGTGACTATGGAATCATGTACTCACATAGTTCAAGTTCTGAACTGATGGGATATTGTGATGCTGACTGGGCTGGAAGTGCTGATGACAGGAAGAGCACCTCAGGAGGTTGTTTCTTTTTGGGAAATAACTTAATTTCATGGTTCAGCAAGAAACAAAATTGTGTTTCATTGTCAACTGCTGAGGCTGAGTATATTGCTGCTGGGAGTAGTTGTTCACAACTGGTGTGGATGAAGCAAATGCTTGAAGAATACAACATTGCACAAGGAACTATGACCCTATTTTGTGACAATTTGAGTGCAATTAACATCTCTAAGAACCCTATTCAGCACAGCAGAACTAAACACATAGATATCAGACACCATTTTATCAGAAATCTTGTGGAGGACAAGATCATTCAGCTGGAACATGTAGCTACTGAAGAACAAGTTGCTGACATTTTCACAAAGGCCTTGGATGCTAAACAGTTTGAAAACTTAAGGAGCAAGTTAGGTGTGTGTTTACATGAAGAGTTATAGCAATTACTGCAAACTGGATGTGAGGAAGATAGAGTACCTGCCAGTTGTGCCTGTGCTACGTGTGATCCTGAACATGAGTCTGAATCTGACATGCTCTCAAGGATCTGTGTTACCTGTTTTGATTTTATTCCCTACTTGAAATCTGAGTTTTGTCAGAATTTTGTGGCTAAAAAGGGGGAGAAAATCTTATGCAATGTGTTGACTCTGATACCAAAAATTAGAAGATGTATTGCTATATTTCAGATGTTCAGCTTTCAGTGGTATTTAGAAGTTCTGTGTGAAGCTCAGTATTCAGAACCAATGCAACAAGAGCTGTCAAGATGTTATTGAGGGGGAGTATGTGTCTCAGGGGGAGTACAAGTTTGTCATGATCCTGAGTGTTTCTGTGTTGAAGAGTGGTCCTGAAGATCAAGTGTGCTCTGAAGTGTGCTCTGATACCATGATTCTCTGCAGTTCAGAAGTCAGGTTGCAGGGGGAGTGTTGTGAAGCTTCAAGGGGGAGTGTTTTGTGATGATCAGGAGTTGATACTTGCTCTGATACCATCAAACTGAAGCTGTTTTGTGTATATTGCTGGTTGTGTGCTTTGTGAACTCTCAGGGGGAGTATTCTTATGCAAATCAGATATGCTGAAGTAATGCTGAGCAGTTCAGAAGCTTTTATGTGTGCTTCAGGAGTTCAGAAGATTAAGCTGTTGTCTAACATAGCTCTAAAAGTGTTTTGTCCGCTGCCTAACAATATGTGCTATGTTATATCATTGTGGAGTTTTTCATTGCTGAGCTGATTATAATGAAGATTGAAGAACTTGGATGGTTTTAGCCAAAAATTTGCCAAAGTGGGAGATTGTTGAGTCTTTTGTGTTGGCTGCATGTTTTGGCAAAACCAAAGTATGGAATAGAAGCATTTCCTTATGTTGAACATTTCTTCAGTTACAGGTTTTCTCATTTGAAGCCATTCAGAAGCTCAAAATCTCATCAGAAGCTGAATGCCTCATCAGAAGCACTGTAGCTGTTCAGAAGCTGAATTCAGGTTCTGATGGTCGCGTTGACTTTTGTTGACTTCATCAGAAGCTGATGTTTTTCAAGTTATTTTTATGCAAATCTTAGCAACATTGGGCAAGGATTTGTTCCAGGATTATTGCTTCTAGAATGCTGATTTATTTGGAGAAGATTTAATGTAGATTTGGTTTTAAATTATGAAGCTCGTATTTTTTCTGCAGAATCTTTAAAAGATATATTCCTGGTTTATTTGTTTCCTTATTGGATCACTCATAAATTAGAAACAAATCAATTTGAGAAGATTGGCTACAGAATTAAGAAGAGTTACTGAAGGCTATATAAGGAGAAGGGCTGCTGCTATTCAACTTACGAATTTATAGAGTTTAAGATCAGAGAATTGAGTCTTAGTATTTTAAGCTTTTAGCTTTATTGTGCACCACTCTGTTAGAGTTGGTTTAGGTGTTTGATTGAGTTGTAATTCATTCTAAGCCTTTAGGTACGAATGAAGTTTTGTCTTTGAAGTTTTATTCAAAAACAGGGTATTGTTAAGGGTTGTTCAAGTAACTGGGTTTAGTTGCTTGAATAGGAAGTTAGAGGATTCTAATACTCAGAGTTGGGTAGAAGTCTGACTAGGAGGAGTTTAATTGCTAAGGCTGGGAACTGGGAGTCAGTGTCTTGAGTCTTTGGGTTAAATCCTATAGTGGATTTCCTTCCTGGATTGGTATCCCCCAGAGTAGGAGGTGTTTTCTCCGAACTGGGTTAACAAACCTTGTGTGTTCTTTAGCTTTCCTGCACTTTTTATTTCTGCTATTTATCAGTTTTAAATTGTGCTAAGTCATTGTTCAAAACCTGTTTTGGTTCAGAACCTGAAATCTCTTAAGTATTGCCTGGCCAGAAATTTCAAGTAAGAAGCAAATTCTTTGCATAGCTCTCCCCACGAGCCGATGGAATTGTCCTCTAATCCCTTGAACCACGTCATGGTGGCGCCCTTCAGCGTTAAGACGAACAACTTGCATTTCACCGCTCCCCGTGCCTGGTGGTAGTCGAGGACGGTGTCTATGTGTTCCACGTGCTCGTCCGGATTCGTCGTTGCATCGTACGTCTCTAACTTGGGCGGCTTCTCGGAAACACGGGGGATAGGATATTCAGCTATCTTCTTAGTGAATGACCCCTTCATGTGGCCCTTGCGGCGACGGTCTGGGGAATAAATATCTCTCTTCCAATGGCTTCGATGTGGAGGGGAGTCTTTCCCCTTATGCCGCCCTTGGCGAGGACGGTGGGGAGAATGACCGCTACTTCCTTTGTTCGAATCGTCTAGAGGTTTCCCGCAGCCTCCGTGACGATTTGCAGGGACGAAGATGGCGTCGTCCACCACCGCTGGTGTGTCGTGGCGCTGATACCGCTGAGCCACCTCGATTTGCGTAGCAATTTCGGCTGGAATCTTCTGTTGATTTTCTTCAACGCGTTTGAGCCTGTTGTTTTGTTGTTGGAGCAGATTCACCAGGCTCGCCAAGAGTTCGTTCGTCTCGGGCGGAGGAGGAAGGAAAATGTCTTCGACATGCGGTGGAGGTGGAGTGACGTTCTCCATGGACGGAAGAGGTTGAGGAGGGACCGTTCCCTCTGTTGTCGCGGGTGGAGGAACGCCGATCGTCGCATACAGGACAACCGCATTCACGTTTTCTCCTTGATTTGCCGTTCGAGAACGGGAATCGATCAATCTTGGAGGATCTGAATCGCAGAGCGCGATTCTCGTACGGTGGAGGAACGACTCGTGGTGGGTCGTCTACGAGTTCCGGCCATTTCTTCGATGGATGGAGCGATAACTGTCGACCGTTGCGGTGGAGGAACGTGTAACCAAAAATGGTTACGGTGGAGGATCGCGTAATAGAAAATGGTTACGGTGGAGGATCGTTAGACCGAGGAGGTTAGTGAACGATCTCCTCCTTCTAGCGCCAAATGGTCTGTCCAGTAAGAGACCGATAAAGGCAACAGTGGCGGAAAGTGCTTCGGTACGGTGGCGATGCGTCTTCGTGTAGGAACGAAAGGTGTCTGCAGGCACGTTAGCACTCCGACGATCAAGTCAATAATGGAACTGAGAAAAAGTGTGATGAAAAGTGTGTAAAGTGAATCGTACCTAGAGGGTGAAGCTACCACACCCTTATATAGGCGCTCCGCGGGAATAACCGCCTCTGGGATATGCGGCGTGTGATTAGGAATGGTTAGAGGACACATGTACGGTGCCAGATGCGGGGAGGCGTGCTGTAATGCGGCCTCATGCACGATAGTTTTGCAGTGCGCCTTCAGGTGACACGCCTTGGAGTGGTGGACGTTTGGTCCACGTGTCACTGTTTGGTTGACCTTCTGGCCGGTCCAGAACAGATTCCAACCATGTATTTTGAAGATTCTTTAGTTATAGACCTTTATGACATCAAATTTCAAAATTTAAGGTACTTTCACCTTCTGTAATTAGAGCGAATTTCTATTTACCTCCTACCATATCATCGATTTTGTATGGTCAAAATTCATAAAGGTCTATAAAGGTTGAAATCTAAAATAATTTTAGAGGGGAAACAGAGTACAAAGGATAAATATATATTAACCCTTTTATTAATAATTGACTTGTGAAAACATTATTTATAATTTGTTTCAAGGAATTTTTTAAAAATTTATAAATGTGTAACGGTTCATATTAATTTAATTAAATTCAAATCAACAAACTTGGAAAACCTGTTTCCTTGATTCTCTCTACATACATGTATCAGGTTGAATGCGCCTTTGAGTTAATGTATGTATCTTATTGTCGATTTTCTTTCAAAAAAAAAAAAATCTTATTGTCGATTTATTTACTTAAACCCTTTATTTTAGCTCATTTGTCGATTAAGTTAAAGTTTGTTTGGATCCTCCACATAATCTGGGTTTTTTATTTATAAAAGTACACCTTTTCAATTTCTGTTTTTAAATTTCGACAAAAATATGATTTTCGATTTAATCCCATTTTCCTTTTATGTATTCTTCATTGCCCATTTTTTAATTTATGCATTGAATTGTTTTTCTGTTTTGATTATACAGAGAATAGTGAAAGATCAGAGGAAGGAGAGTCTGAAAAGTTAGTATTCAAGGTTGTTTCTTTCTTTATTGGGAAAAGAAGGTAATTATTACATTTTTGTTTCTCTTTATTATGTTTAATAATAATAATACATTTTGTTTAGGGTTTATTGGAAATTGAATTTATGCCTTTTTATTATGCTGTAAAGGTGAATGATAGTTTCTGAATCTGATTACATTCAATTATGTCATTTTCTTAAATTACTATAAATGTCCACGTGTCATTGTCGTATCTGGTGTTTGTGTCGGTGTTAATGCTTGATATATGATAGTGAAAGAATAATGTAGGTTGGCTTCACTCACTCAAACACCGATTCAAGCGATGGATTTGAAGAAGGAGAAGCAACAAGGGAATGAAGAATCGTCTACGAAGAAGGAGCGGCATATTGTGACTTGGACTCAAGAGGTACTTGTTTCTTTAATTTTTTAGTAAGAATCAATTGTTATTAGGGTATTTGGATCCAAGGTAGACAGAATCGCTAGGATCATACGAGTTTGCAATCTTGCAACCCCCCGCCGTGCCAGAATATCGCCGGATTTGTAATCTGGTGGGAGTGACCAAAATCGCCGCGAAAACGTGTGGGAGCGGTGGAATCGAGCTTCTCTGCCGATTCTGTGCGTCTTCCTCACGGTTCCGGGTTCACGGGACATAGGTTGCCGTTCAAGCTTGATATTTGGAATTGTAGAATAAAATTTTGAAATCTGCATTTTTTTTGGGACTATTCTCTGTTTGAGATTTGGCTCGTCTACCATCGATAATTTCCCTCATTCACAGGACAAAGGTGGCCGTTCAAGCTTGATATTTGGAATTGTAAAATAAAATTTAGAAATCTTCATTTTTTGGGCTGTTTGATCTTAATCGAACGGTCACCGATGTCCCAAATGCATGAATGCAGGATCCCTGATTGCAGAGAATCAAAGTTCCATTTTGGGTGCTTAGTTTGCATTTTATAGCTTTTCGCCCCTACCAAGAGTGTGTTTTGTGGGGATCAAACGGCCATCCTCCCCTAGAAGCTTAAGTACTGTTTAAGCAACTTAGCTTTATCTGTTGTATATTTATTCATTATTCCATTGCATTTGATGGTGTCTTACATATTGGTTATATATGTGGGTTTCAGGAGGATGATATACTAAGAGAACAGATTGGAAATCATGGAACTGAAAAGTACTTGTTCCCCTTTCTTATTTTTTCTATTGCCATACTGTTGTTTTTTTGCTCTTCAATTTTTAAAATTTAACCGAACTGGATTGTTCAACGGTTGAATTGTGAACCATCACAGTCTACGGTTCGGTTATTTGTTCAGTTTGATCGTGGTTTTGTCCCGGTTGAACTGTTTAAGGCAGTTGAACCATGACCACCACGAGGTCTCTCAGGTTTGGTGTCCAGTTCAACTGTTTTAAACATTTTCTCTGATACTTGCCAAATTAAAGGAAATTTTTATTATATATGCAGTTGGGCAACTATTGCATCCAAATTCAAGGACAAAACTACAAGACAATGCAGAAGAAGGTGAAGTTTTTATATTTTGATTTTTAGTGTAGCTGTTGAAGATTTTCATGGCTTCTGCTTTATTGTTACTGTCAATCTTATGCTTAGTAACTAATACAACAATCTCAGATGGTACACTTATTTGAATGCTAATTTCAAGAAAGGTGGATGGACACCAGACGAAGATATCCTCTTATGTGAGGTATGGTATATCAATGCTTCATACTTTCAAAAGATTAACTTTCATCTACAGCAATTTTCATAAGAATTTAACAAGCTTGTTATATAATAAGATTGGCTAGAATTTTGAAAACTTGGACTTCATTTTTTTTGTCCCTTCTTTCTCATACCTCAGTGCGGTAGACAACATCCATCAATGAACTTGCTAGTATCATGGAGAAGCTATTTATTTCCCATAGCCTTGCCTATTCTAATGTCTAGGTTGTTCATGAGGCGTCAGCTTAGTACTAAAAGTTTGGTCTTGTAATCTTAGGAGACTGAGTTCAAACACCTTCAAGAGCAGTTGTAAAATGCCCATTAGTGCCACTATAACTAATGGTAATTTCCCCTTCCTCATTATATAATTTTTAAACCTGATGTGTAGGTTACAACCAAACCAGCGAAACGAACCAAATCTGAGGTGTAGCTTGTCTACGAGGTGTCAATTTAGTGGTATAGGTTTGGCCTTGTAATCTCAAGAGACTGTTCAAATCCCCTTGGAAACATTTGTAAAATGACCATTACTATCACTTTTTTTTTTTGGGTCTGTATACGAAGTGGTAAGCACCACTGAAACTTCACAACCATTGCGAGGTCCCGGGTTTGAACCCGGGTGAAGGCGTCCAGCCTAACAATTTTGGCATTGCCAGTTGAGCTAGGCTTTACGGGGACACCATTAATATCACTTTAATTAATGATAATTTCCTCTTCTGCAATTTTATTTTTGAAAATCAGAGGTTACAACCAAACCAACCCAGATATTTGTATATGTTTACCGCACCAGATAACAGAAACTACATCTGAAAGAAATGCATCTGTGAATGTGCCTTTTGTGACCTAATTTCTTGATATTGGCTTTGTAGGCTCAAAAAGTATTTGGAAACAGATGGACAGAAATAGCAAAGGTGGTTTCAGGCAGGTAACTGAATATTCATTCCTACCTTCTTGCAAATACTGGATGGCTGTTTTGTGAACGGTTAATCCACAATGTAATGCTTTCTATGCAGAACGGATAATGCTGTAAAAAATCGTTTCTCCACACTCCACAAGAAGAGGGGAAAAAATGGCATTGATTCAAATAGCAAGAGGAATATTTCCTATCAAGGTTATAATACAGATGCAACGTCAGAACCTGCCATGCCAGTTAAAAAAACGAGGTATCGTGCACTTTAAGTATCGAAATACTCTACTTTTGCAAAAAAAAAGTTTTAACATATTATCCTATTTCATAATAGGACGGCCCACATCCCTGATGATGCAAAAAAGATCAACATTGGAGACAGATCACATTTGCGAAATGCAATTTCAATAAATCAGCAACCAAGAGCACCACTTGCCGAATTAGCTCAACAATCAAATAATGTGAACAATTTTCCAGACAGGCATCATGTTTCCAATGACAAGTTCAACAGTTCCGGTAATTGTCTCGATGGAACTTGAATATTGCATTATGATAACGAGGGACAGAAAAGTGGACCGAATTAATATGTTCTGTAAATATAATTTTGGTCATCCTTTGAGCTAATATGATTTTGGTTCATCTTGTTTGTCCAGGCCAAAATAACAAATATGAACTCAAAAAGGATGATCCGAAGATAAGTGCATTGATTCAAATAATTGATTCAGAGAACATGGAAAGAGTATGGAAGGTGAGAATAGATACTTTCTAAACTCCATATTTGAGTCTTGAACATTTTATATGCTCTCCAAAAAAAGATCTCCCTCAATTGTTTGATGAGCAAAACCCACAATTATAAATATTGGTCCTGCCTGTTACAGATTATAAAAAAATTCTTTTTGATAATCAATAATTTAGAGATTTTGAAAAAAATCTCAAGCATAAAATTTATGAAGTTCATTGAACATTTTTACATCTTGGCTTAATTCTATAGTAACATGGTAGCACAACAATCTAATTGGAAAGTATAGGCGTTATTTGTTCGTAAAAATTGTTGAACATTTTCAACTTCTCTATTTTTGAGTCTGAAGCATTCATCTTTCTAGCATCTTTTTTCCAATATTAAAAGTTAATTTTTATCTTAGAAAGCCTATCACAAGCCGTTAACTCTTGTTCTTGTGCGCATATAAATATGATAGGTGTCATAATGCACAAATTTCAAATTTCATCTAACACTTGTTTGAATACCAGCCACTTCCAGAGTCGCATATAAAATATGATAGGTGTCATAATGCATGGATTTCAAATATCGTCTAACAATTGTTTGAATACCAGCCACTTCTAGAGTTTCTGAGCCAAACAGATATCATTGGAGAAAAAATTGCAGTTTTACAGCTTGTAAGTCATACAGTCAAGGAGTTTAAGAATAGTAATGAGAGAGGCCATTCTCGCTTGAGGTAGTGTATGTTCTTTGAAAATATCACCTATGTGGCCTCTGTGAAATTATTTCTAATGATTTCTGAATATGATCTAGGCAAATAAAACCAGACAAAGACTCCCCAGGAAGTTCCGAATACAGTGCAGGATTAACTCTGCGGCGTAAGTCAACTGGTACTGGTGATAATTTGGAAAGCTCATTGAATCAGGATACTGGAACTGAAATGCAAGCTACACAATTTGGGGTTAAAAAAGAAGTATGTGAAGGTGTTAAAGAGGTTTTTTCTACTGGAAAAGTGGAACAAGGTAAGAATAAGATAATCCCCTTCTGTAATTAATAAATCGTAAAAGGAAAATTACAAGAAAATATTACGCTCGTTTACTTTCTGAAATCATTTTCCGTTTTTTATTTTCTAAAATTTATAGTTCATTTTACATTGCTAACAAAGAGATAAATGATGAAGTTAACAATTGTCAGAGAGAATATGAAAGACAAGCTAGGAAGAATGCATTTTCAAATATAATAAAAACAATGTTTTGGCATTTTCAATTTTTTTGAAAATGCTACATCTGTTTTCAAAAATTATATAGAATCAGTGAGAAAAATATTAGATCTATGTTCTTTTTCTGTATGATAGTTTAAGTGAAAAGGAAAATAGAAAACATAGAAAGTAAGCTGGCCTAATTTTTGTAAATGGTTCGGTTAAGGAACAATTAACCACTTAATCAGTTGATCTTCAAAGAGTTGATGAAGAACCACCCCTTGACTTAACCACCTAAGCTCAAAGAGTTCCTAAGCTGAAAAATATCAAGACTTAAAATGCTTTTCTATAAGCTAATGCAGTAACATTTCAATGAGTCAGAAGTGCTAATAAGATATTTATTCTGTGGCAGATATGATACCAAACTGTGATGAACAGATAATTGCCTCGCCAAGAATGGAGTGTTCCCCTCTTCAAGTGACTCCTATTTTCAGATCCTTGGCTGAAGGAATTCCAACCCCAGAATTTACAGACAGCGTAAGTTACCCATGCACAATTTGAACCACAAAAGTTGTAACGGTAATAATGGTGACAAGTAATATGACATATTAGGGATACCAATGAACTTGTTAGGACATAAGACTAATCAGGAGTATATTAGGTTTGGAACTAACGAGTTAGTTAGAGAAGTTATTAGTTAATTGGGTAGTTAGGTTTATCTTGTGTGTATATGGAGTTTATTGATTTAGAGGGTATCTGATCTTTGTAAACTTTGTGAATAGAGTAGTGACTCTAATGTAAAAAGGGGAACCCTTTGGATGAGTGTTTTCTCTCCTATCTTTCCTATTTTCTTAATACAATTGTCCTTTCTATTCCATTCAATTCTTGGGTTCCTAAATATTAGTCTGATCTGCCGGATCTTCGAGAGAGCGCCAGTTCTTCAAGAAATGGAGGACATGTGGGCCAAGAAGGTGGAGTTGTCGGGTTTTACAGGGACAAATCCCATTGTGTGGATCACAAAAGCTGAAAGGTTCTTTGAGGAGCAAGAAATTCATGGGTTCAATCAGCTGCAATGGACTTTCATGAGAATGGAGGGAGAAGCTATGTGTTGGATCAGTTTTTGGTATTAGGAGGACTCGGATTTAGTGCGGGGAATCATTTTCCACTGACCTGATAAAAAGATTTGGAAATCAAGAACCAGAAAGGTCAGGAATGGAGTAACAGACACTGATAAAGAATCAATAGCAGTAAAAGATAAAGAATCCAAGGAAGAGGGTGGGGAGAACCTGATTTGAGTGCAGGAATTCCTTGTCCTTTGTTGTTGCAATCTATGCAGCAATGACACTTTCGATCGAATACGTGTCCGGTGTCCGACACATGTAAGTGTCTGACACCGACACGACAGTGACACATGTAAGTACATTTAAATGTCATTTTTTCAAATAATTGTCGGTGTCCAGTGTCCGGTCTCCGTGCTTCATAGTTTGCAATCTACCATATACATGCTGCCCCCGTTCCCGATTTGCTTTCCGCTGTTTTCTGCAAGCATCTCAGGTGTGTTCGCTTTCCACTTTGTGTGCTCCTTACGTGGGTATGCCCTCTCTGGGACAAGCCCCTCTGACACATATATCCTCGTCGTTGTCGCGCATCCTTCGGGTGACACTTATGAAACATCTCAAACCAAAAGGTAAGAGACCTTGAGAAGAGTGGTAGCAGTCACTAGGAGTATAATCTGTGCATGGAGCTGAAAATGGCCCGTGGGATATAATAGGAAAACAAAAAGGGTACCAGTTCTGCTATATTATTTCCATACAAAGATCTTCTCAGAGAGGGTTATATTAAATGATTTGTTCAGACTTCTGGAAATTATAGAAGAGATGGCAATTGGAACTGAGAATATCTAAGTGGCCAAATAGTTTGCAACTGATGCACCATAATCATGTTATTTTTCTGATGCGATACTAAGATGACATGTATTTGCAGATTATAGATAAAAATTAATGTGGGCTAAAATGCATTTTTAGTCCCCTATTTTTACTGATTCACGATTTTGGTTCCCTGGTTTTAAAATGTCTGATTTTTTGTCCACTTATTTATTTTGAGGCTGAATTTTAAAGTGAAAAATTCACCTAGAGCTTTGTCTTGCATCAAATTATTAACTTTTGTCGTATAAATTAATGTATATTTTGATGAATGGAAAATATTTGATAAGTGAAATAGGGGGACCAAACTTAAAAAATGAGACAAAATAGAGGGACCAAAACTGCATGTATCATAATAGTCAAATAATGGTTGCATTGAGTATTTGCATCACTAGTGCTGCTGATTAAACCTTAATACGTAGAAACCATTTTTCCATTCAATTCAACACTGGTGCATTAGAGTTATTCTCACCTTTGTTTTTAGTGTGTTTTGTAATGACAACTATATTGTTTTGTTTGTAAGGCACTAGGATATATCAAAGCTTGCAGTATACTAACCAATTTTTTAACACTTTCTTTCAGGAAAAGAGCTTCCTAAGGAAAACATTGGGAGTGGAGTCTCCATCTAGCAGTACTAATGTCAACCCATACAAACCGCCACCGTGCATAAGAGCCCTTCAATATAATCCGTGATTCATCTGACATACAAATATTCATATGACGTTCTGCTTTCTGAATCCTTTGCTCCATCCTTGGCAATTCGGCTTTCAGAATTTTTCTTAATTTTAAAGGAGGTGTAGTGAAGTAAGACTCCTTCAGTATAATCCATGATTCATCTGACATACAAATATTCATATGACGTTCCCGTTTCTGAATCCTTTGTTCCATCCTTGGCAATTCGGCTTTCAGAGTTTTTCTTAATTTTTTAAGGAGGTGTAGGGAAATTCCAAGTGTAGAATGAGCTACCTCTAGACCAAGGAAGCACTTAAAAGTTCCGAGATCCTTGATTTTAAAGGTGTCAAGAGTTGTCTTGATTAATTGGAATTTATGAAGAGAGTCTCCTGCCAATATAACATCATCAAAGTTTTCCTGTTTTGAGAATGATTGCTATCTCTGCCTTAAGTTTTGAAAGACACATGCTTCCCATAGAATGTGATGATACATTCTTTTAGCATATCCCTTTCACTCAAAATTACTTTTTTTATACTTGCACAAAATATTGGTGTGCTTAGTGTGTCGTCCTATTGTTTGTCATTTTTCTTTTTATTTTTTTGTACAAAGTCTTCTGTCTGTAGAATCATTAGCATCCTGATTGTGTGTGTGCATAAATTTTGTGCCTATCCTATTAACTTTGAATATAGATGTCTGTAGAATCATTAGCATCCTGATTGTGCGTGTGTGCATAGATTTTGTGCCTATCCTATTAACTTTGAATATAGAGAGGAAAAGGAGTTCAAGGATAAGCAGTGCAACTTGAATTCTTATTTGTTTTTTTGGGTGTGCATACATTATGTAATAAACATTTTCCCCTCTTTTGGGTTTGATGTACTGAAACCTAACTATTATAGAGTATGGAAATGCGTTTTGGTTTTGGTCTGTACATGTTCTTTATTTTGCACAGCCCCCTTAATATATAGAGTATTCTTCAAACAAGGAAAAGTGGAACTGAGAACTTTCTCGATGTACTCAACACAAAATCAAACAAATAGCCTCTTTATCTATGTAACACTGACACATCATATCAATGACATGTCTGGTGTCTGACATTCAACTACTTTCATGTTCTTAAATTAGTACATGTGTAAGTGTCGGTGTTTAGTGTCTGTGACAATGCTTCATAGCTATCTATCTCTCTACACATAAAGTAGATTTCCACATTGATTTTCAATGTTTTAGATAAGAAATCCAAAGGACACAGAAAACATCACTCAGAAGTCAGAGGAAGCTTAAGTCAATGAAAAGAAAAACTTAACAACATATGGGGAATGCAAAATTATTTACTTACAGAGTATACAAGACACCTCTTAGTACTCTGATCTGGCAAAAGCATGGAAACATGGTCTGTTTGCCATGGTGTATTGTGGCCTGTTGTGTATTGTGGCCTGTTTTCAGTTTTGAAGAAGAATTCTAGGCAACTGCATTCTTATTTGGTGGTGGTGAAATATAAGAGGGAACTACATGATGATTACTTGGCCAAAAGTAAAGGAGAAAAGTGGGAGGGAACAGCTTACAAAATAAAGTGCTTACCTTTGCTGTTAACTTAGCCCACAAAAGGCTCACTTTTTGACCAACCAATTTCCACTCAATCAAATTGAACTCATTTTCACTAAATACTTTTGCTGGTAAAACCTATAGTTCAATTCCAAATGTCTAGTGAAATATTTATATAATTTTTATGGTTGCAACTGTAGAAATTCTCAGATGCTAGAGCAAGTGAGAGTTTTTATCTAGTTTTTCCGAAGAGCAATCTATTTTTTACAACTTCATCAAGTAGTTCTACTGATTTTATTATTGTCTGTCTACACTATATTGAACCTTTCCTCCCATCATTATCTGTTCCAAATTAAGTTCTTAGACTCTCATATGAGCTAATCACTCTTGCTTTGCTCGCCTGAAGATTTTGAAAGCTATAAACTGGTTATTAGGATTATTTAAGTTCGTGGATTTCCCTTACCTGTCCTTTGTCCCCATCCAACGACAACAACACCATAACCATCCAACCTTGTTTTAAACATTTCTTGTTTCAACATTTACCTCGCCTCTAAACCTAGATCTTTTCAATTTTGTCGTCAAATCAAGACACCCAAATACTTGTTTCAATGCAGTTTTCTTCTTTCTAATCATTCTCTCTGTCTAATGATAAGTTCTAATGGCGATCAAAGCAGAAAGCGATTGTCCTATATGATTAGAGGATAGATTGAAGATAGTGTAAACAACTATTAAGTGTGGACAAACAATAATAGAATAGAATTAGGGGTCTTGTTTGATCTAATGGTAAAAGATAGATTGATCCATCATTGACAATTTATTTTTGGGTAGCATTGAGTTAGGAATTTCGGCATTTCACATTTCTAGTGAGCGACGTGTGGAGGGGTCGGGGTTCAAATCTCGATCACGATGTCCGGCCTAGCAATTTCAACATTTCTACTAGTTAAGCTAGAACTTGTGGACTTATTATCATTGACAACTTTAATAGTGGTCTATGTTCAAAGGCTTTTACTTTTTTCACCCCAATGCATTCTCACGCGCCCTGTTTTTTTTCTTCCAAAAATACCCTTTGTTTGGATTTTATAATCGAAACCAGTTTGGATTATAAAATCCAAAAAGTTCTTAAACTGTTGAAACCTAGAGCACCTTGGAGATGTTTGTGTAATATTTGTAAAACTACATTTCAAATTATACAATCTGAAACCCTTTTAGTCATTTCAGATTATATAATCCGAAATGTGTCAAACACCCAAGAAAAGACTAACTTTGACATAAAAAAGGTCTATTTCAGATTTGTACTGGCAGTGAGTACAATACTTCTAGAAACTAGGGTTTCTGTGCTGTGTTTAGGTCATGCCTCGGGAATGGTCCCGAGGTTACTATTTGTAGCCTTTTTTGGGCCTACCCGGTCATGGTTTTGGGCCTAAATCATAAAAGGGCCAAAACCATGACTTGGGCGCCCTCCTAAGCTGCTGAGGGCGCCCCCAAAGGGTTATGTGTGATCGTCAAGTGGGCCCTATGCCCTCTTAGAGGACGTCCAGCCCTATTTTAAGGGTTCACACCCTTGGCTTTGGGGTCTTAATTCCTAGATAGTGAGAACTACGGTCCACAGCCCAACAAGCACGAGTCTTGGTACAAGGCGAAGTGATTAAACTGTTTACAGGGGGTTTGTCTGTGACCTTTTGCCCAGCAAGTGGGACTTAGTAACTACGAAGCCATGTGAAAAAATTTTATGAATACCAGCCCAACATGGGTGTTTAAACCCTGCATGGGTACTAGCCCAACACGGATACTAGCCCAACGTGGGTATTAGCTCCATGTTTTGTTTTGAGTACCTTAGTGGGCGGCACTAGCCCTACGAGAGTGTTGGGCGCCAGCCCAACAGGAATATTTATGCTAGCCCAACAAGCACAAGTCTTGGTACAAGGCGAAGTGATTAAACTGCGTATAGCTCGCCACGTCCTTTAGACCATGTATTGAGGACGCCTCTTATTGGGATCCGACGGCTGGCGTGAGGCGACCGTTCGCTCTTGCTGACGTGTCCGAATCGTAGCGGTTCTCGGAAATCGTGCCAACTTAAGTGACGTCATCTGCGCGTTTCCCCAGGCTTTTTCGCTTTTAACTAAAACAGATCTACTTTACTTTGTACTTTCAGATTCTCCTTATCTCTTTTTCTTCCTTTGTCTCCGTCCTTTCCTTCCTATTCGTTCTCTTTTTCTCGTTCAAGCGGTTGCGGTGTTCGTGGAGAAAATTGCAGCTTACTGTTTTACAGATCGTCCGGAGTACTCGTTCGCTTCTCAAGCCCTCCATTTGTCTAGATCCAGGTACCTTACTTGATCTCGTTCTTTTTGCTTTAACATCCGTAGTATGGTGAGAATTAGAGAGTGCGATGCGGCGGGTAGGGAGTTATCCCCAGCTAATTCGGAGGAGAGGTGTAGGTTGTGGGGGGAGAGCGTTAGGCATGCGAGACGCTCTGATGGAACCATGGATTGGGTGGTGTTCGATAAGGCCTATTATGGCCACTCCCTTGAGACGGAGTCTTCGATTGGTTTGGACAGGGGTGAAGCGGGAAGTATTAGTGGAGATTCATCTGACGTTATTGTTCGTTCTGTTCGCCCAGGTCCGTTCTGTAGGAAGGGAATTTGTTACATGGCGTCTTCTAGTGATTCAGAACAAGAGAGTTTTGCCGACGAGGTGCTTCGTTCTGAGTCTGTATACTTGGACTCGCAACGGGTGGCGTTTTTCCGGAGTAAGCTGCACGTGTCTTCTACGGGATTTGAGGAGGACGTGGTTTTGGAACCTTGCCGTCCGGGCGAGAAAGTGTGCGCACAGAGGCCGAAAAGTCTGAAGAGTGAGATGTTCCATATGTACACCGCTGTTTTTGAAGATCTGGGCGTGAAGTATCCCTTCACGCCCTTTGAAGTTGACATGCTCAACTGTCTCAATGTCGCGCCTTCTCAGCTGCAGCCGAATAGCTGGGCTTTTATCCGCGCCTTTGAGATACTTTGTGAGGGATTGGGCTTCCAGCCCTCGGTTGGGTCCTTTTTTACTTTCTATGGCACAAAGGGGGTGGATAAGCAGTCTTGGGTGTCTGTCAGTGCGCACCCTGGTAAGAGGCTATTTCCGCCCTACGCCTCTCATTACAAAAATTGGAGACAAACATTCCTTCGGGTTAAGGGGCGAAAAGGTTGTGAGGCGGCCGCAGTATGGGTCGACGGTAAGCTGAAGTTTCCCACATGTTGGACGAGTGCTCCGGCGTCCATCATGGGTTTTGACTATGAGAAGTTGGACGCGTATGATCAGGGCGTCGTCTGTTTTTTGGACAAGATGTTGCCTATGAACATCCGGGAATTATTGAACAGGGAAGGTGACGTAGATAGCCTAGACGAGTATTTACGTGAGTCACATTTATTTGCTCAAGCTTATGTTTTGTATTTATATTGTCTTGTTCTTGACCTTTCGCTTTATTTTTTGTAGAGGATATGGCGCCCATGACTGCGGCAGAGAGGAAAAGATATCTTGAAGAGATGAAAGCAAAGAAGGCTGCTGAGGGGACGGCGACTACTGATCCCGCGGGGCTTATTACCCGTAAACCAAAGAGGAAGGCTGATCATCCGATTGAAGTCCCAGTTGAGAGCATTCCGGCGGCTCCGCGCGATAGGAGGTCGCCCGGAAAAGATAATAAAGGGAAGGCAGTGTCAGAGAAGAAAGGGAAGAAGACGCCCTCTCCTTCCCTGATTGGCGCCGTCAAAACCAGTAGCTCGGTGCCGTCTTTCTGGGACAAAGGTTTTGACTATGGGACTTACGTGAGGGAGAGGCTGGTATTCAATCCTGAGGATGCAGAGTCGGGAAGTCAGGGTGCTGTGCCTTTTATGATGAAGGATATGGGGATCCATTGTCTGCGGACTATGCTGCTTATAGACTCGGTTGATCGCAAGTATGAGGAGGTGGTGCAGAATGAGGAGGCCCTTCAAGCTACGGTGAGGGCGTTGGAGAAAGAGTTGGAGGAGGCCGGGAATGCTAGGGAGAAAGAAGTGCGGGAGGCGGTGACGCTTGAGTTTGAGAAACGCATCTCCGATCTGAAGATTGGTTATGCGACAGATCTCGCCGGAAAGGACGGTGTCATTGCCAGGCTACAAAACGATGTCGCGGCTGGAGCGGAAAAGGAGGCTCAACTCAAGGCCGAAGTTTCTGAAGCGAAGGGCGAGCTGGCTATGAACTTTGATGCTGGCTTTGAAAGGGCCAAAGCACAATTTGCCCTCCTCCATCCTGGCGTCGATACTTCCGCTTTTGACCCTTTTAAAATCATTGTAGATGGCGTCCTAGTGGACGAACCCTAATTTGTTTATTGTAATTTTAACTCCTTGACTTATTTTTAAATTCATTACTCTGCTTTGAATTTGTGTTCGTGATGTAATATCTTCGCTTTTAAACTTTTTATTTTCCTGCAAACTTAAGCGTTTCGGAAGGTCTCTCCTGGGCGGTGATTCTATTTATTTCGTAACGGCGTCGATCGTTGTAGGCGTGTTTTCTTTTATCGCTTGATGCTACAGGGTTCCTTTATAAGGTTTTCCCGACAATCTTGTTTTGTGCTCGCGACGTCTTAGAGCCCTCTTGGGGGTTAAGGAATTAGGCGGCGATCTTATTTTCGTCTCGCGACGTCTTAGAGCCCTCTTGGGGGTTAAGGAATTAGGCGGCGATCTTATTTTCGTCTCGCGACGTCTTAGAGCCCTCTCGGGGGTTAAGGAATTAGGCGGCGATCTTATTTTCGTCTCGCGACGTCTTAGAGCCCACTTGGGGGTTAAGGAATTAGGCGGCGATCTTATTTTCGTCTCGCGACGTCTTAGAGCCCACTTGGGGGTTAAGGAATTAGGCGGCGATCTTATTTTCGTCTCGCGACGTCTTAGAGCCCACTTGGGGGTTAAGGAATTAGGCGGCGATCTTATTTTCGTCTCGCGACGTCTTAGAGCCCACTTGGGGGTTAAGGAATTAGGCGGCGATCTTATTTTCGTCTCGCGACGTCTTAGAGCCCACTTGGGGGTTAAGGAATTAGGCGGCGATCTTATTTTCGTCTCGCGACGTCTTAGAGCCCACTTGGGGGTTAAGGAATTAGGCGGCGATCTTATTTTAAGCTCACGACGTCTTAGAGCCCTCTTGGGGGTTAAGGAATTAGGTGGCTCTTTCTTTGTGGTTAACATATCATACGGCGAGCTCATTTGAGATTCGGCAATGGCGATCTGCTAAATGCAATGAGAGTAAGACGGACAAGCAATATATATATATGATATATGACATTAATAAAAAACCGGGGCCTCATTAAAAACCCCCATTACTGCGGGGGGAAAAGAGTGCCCCTTACTATCTTACTACTTAACTGTACAAAAAGAAAGCGAATTTATGAGATAAAAAACGGTAAGAACTAAAAAGGCTTTGTCTTCCCTCCAGCTCGCCCTTGAGTTGTCATGGCGAGTTCCGTCCTGCGCTGCCCTCAATCTTTTTCATCATCCTGCGGTTAGCTGGTTCTGTCCATAATATCAGCTCCTTCTTGATTTCGTCACATTCTACTTCTTCCTTCCTGGTCCTGAAAATTGGATTGGCCGGCTTTGGGCGAAGCGTTAGGAAAGGAGTACTAGTTTCCTCAACCTTCCTGGCCTCTCCGTGTTCTGCATTTTCTTCATCAGCATTGGCTCTCGAATTGACTGGCTTCAAGTGTGGTACCGAGAAGGGAGTACTTTCTTCCTCGACCCTCTCGATCTCCTCGGGCTCCGTATCCTCTTCTTCAACATTATTATTTTCTTCCTCGACTTTCTTGATTTCCTGGACATGAATTTCTTCTTCTAGGCTGGATACAATGAGGTTCACTCGGTGCACTTTTAGGTTACTGCTTCCTTTCTTCTCCTTCTGAATCTTCAAGCTATTGTGGTAACACTCTCGGGCTGCTCGCTGGTCTGCTCTAATGGTACCAACCCGCCCATCATCCAGCGGGTATTTCATGACGAGGAATTTGGTGGAAAGGTAGGCGTCGAGGGCGTTAAAGGCTGGGCGGCCTACGATGACATTGTAGGAACAGGGCGAGTTGACTACCAAGTATCTAATCCTGATGGTTTTAGCATTACTACCTGTACCGAATGTTGTTTTCAGCGTGACGTATCCCCGGACGTGCACCTGTTCCCCTGTAAAGCCGGCCAGTATTCCTTTAAAAGGCTGCAACTGTTCCTCGTCTAGACCCATCTTCTCAAAAGCAGAATAATAGAGGATGTCTGCAGAACTGCCTGGATCAATCAACACCCTCTTGACGTCCCAGTTGAAGATTTGGACAGTGACGACCATGGGATCGTCATCGTGAGGAATTACCCCCCTACGGTCTTCGCTCGAGAAAGTGATATCCACCTGACGCTCTGATTCCTTCTTGGTGTGGTCATCAAGCAGCATTATTTGTCTGACGTACTTCTTCCGGGAGGTGCTGGACTCCCCGCCTCCTGCAAAACCGCCAGATATGGTGTTCAAAGTGTGGCGCTCTCCTTCTTTCGCCACTTCTTTTTCTCTCTGGGGGTCTTCGTGGGGGCGCCTGTCCTCTCCTCTACCTTCCTTCACGTAACCCCTCAATCTGCCATTCTGAATCAGCTTCTCTATTTCCCTTTTCAGATGTATACAATCGTCTGTAGTGTGTCCTTTGATGCGGTGATATTTGCACCAGGCATCCTTATCGTTCCCCATGATTGTTCCTCTCGGCGGCTGAGGCTCAGGGATGATTCTGGAGTGGCAAACTTCTCTCCAGATTTGTTCACGGCGGGTGTTGAGGGCCGTGAAGGATTCTGGAGGGGGTGGGCGCCTGTCATGACCCT
Source organism: Medicago ruthenica (assembly GCA_018208015.1). Classification (NCBI taxonomy): domain Eukaryota; kingdom Viridiplantae; phylum Streptophyta; class Magnoliopsida; order Fabales; family Fabaceae; genus Medicago; species Medicago ruthenica. The sequence goes on from CM031378.1 coordinate 50,668,124, forward strand.
GGCGTTTGTATGGCGCTCGGTCTCTGCTACTGGACGGGTAATAATTGCGTCGATGATCGTATCCGTAGGGAGCACGCTCCCTGGAATCTCTTGCCTTCTTCTCGGCGTTACTTTCTTCTCCCTTTATATAACACTCTGCTCTAGACATGATTTCTTCCATGGAGTCTGCTGGTTTTTGTGCCAACGACTCGTTGAACTGGCCAGCGCGGAGACCGTTCTGGAAGGCTCCCACAAACAACTCTTGGTTAGGGTTAATGACCTTGATGGTGGCGTCGTTGTAGCGTGCAAGATACTCGCGGAGAGTCTCGTTGGGTCCTTGACGGACGTTGAAAAGGCTGGTAGACGAGACTTTGCGGTGGCGGCTTGCTGAGAACTGGTGTGTTAACTTGCGCGTCATATCCTGGTAGCTGACGACGGAAAATCGAGGCAGGTTCATATACCACCTCAGGGCGGCGTCTTTCAGGGTCCCTGCTAACAACTTGCACTTGAGAGAATCGGCCGCACCAATGACGGCCATTTGAGTGTTGAAGGCGGTCACATGCTCCACTGGGTCGCTTTTTCCATCGAAGGAGGAAAGAGATGGCGGCTTGAAATTCTCTGGCACCGGCGCGTTCCAAACTTCGGCGGACAGTGGTTGAGGGTCGGGGTCGGCCGATTCATCTTGCTGAGACCCATTCCCTTCGGCGTGTTGCTGCTGTTGGATGGTTTCCATGGTTGCTTGCAAGGCTTCATTGTGGTCGCGAAGTTGCTGGATCTGTTGTTGTAGAGCCTCTAAGGCCGCAGGGTCTGCCATCGCGCCGGCGACGACGGTAGTTTGGGTTTGTATGTTGAGTTTATGACTGGTGGTCAGAGATTCGCACCCTAAGCCTCGAATCCTAGGCTTAGATCAGGGTTTTCCAAACAGATGTGGGTCAGTCGTTTGATGGAGTTAGGGGTAGGTCTAGGGTTGAATCACGGCGGATTCAAAGGCTTTGAGGTTGCTTCGGGGAGATATGGTGGGTAAACGGCGCTCTGATGTCTCTCAGGGGCCGTGTATCGATCGTTTTTCTCTGGGAGACGGTGGCTAGGTCAGTTTTACCGTAGCCCCACGGTGGGCGCCAACTGTACTGGCAGTGAGTACAATACTTCTAGAAACTAGGGTTTCTGTGCTGTGTTTAGGTCATGCCTCGGGAATGGTCCCGAGGTTACTATTTGTAGCCTTTTTTGGGCCTACCCGGTCATGGTTTTGGGCCTAAATCATAAAAGGGCCAAAACCATGACTTGGGCGCCCTCCTAAGCTGCTGAGGGCGCCCCCAAAGGGTTATGTGTGATCGTCAAGTGGGCCCTATGCCCTCTTAGAGGACGTCTGATGAAGGACAAAAAAAGGGGTAATTTTGATTTTAGTATTTTTGTGAATGTTTGATAAAATATGGTATTAAAAAGTGAAGAACGGTGGAAGTAGACAGAAAATGGTAACCAAACAAATTCCCAATCCAAGGAAGATGTCTAGCTTGGTAGAGGATCGCCACAAGAAACGTGGTTTCTTGATAAGATCAATTAATGGTTCAATCCAGAACCAAAAAGAAGCAAAGCTTCCAAATTCACATAAAGTGATTTTCTTTATCAAAATTCATCTAACTACATATCATTTTCGTGCTCTATTTATATGAGCCTATTACATGATGATATTGATTGTAAAACTCCTAGAAAATTAAAGGAAATGCAGCCACTAATTGCAATAATGTTTTGGTGGCTGATTAATGAAAATAAAAGGTTACAAATTAACTCTCTAAGGTGGGTGGCTGTATCAATGCATGGAAATGTTACACATTCATTTGCTCCTTTAATCATCATGGCTGAATAGCTTCAAGACGTTACACTTTCATAATTCTTCTCTTACATCAGCCCATTCATCAAAATCACGTCATCCACTTCATACGCATTTTACACCAAGAAATGTGCCGAATCTGATCTTGAGTCTAACATAACAAATATAGGAAATTTTCTAAGCTTTCCAACGCATTAAAGATCACCTTAATCGGACATTCAGAACTCAAGATATGACAAAAACAAGACAGTCGTGTAATCACCTACGAAAAGAACCCAAATTAATTTGGTTCATTTTATTCCATTATTAAATTAACTCTCGTAGAAGGTGAGAATATTAGGTTCTCATCAACGTCCAGCCCTATTTTAAGGGTTCACACCCTTGACTTTGGGGTCTTAATTCCTAGATAGTGAGAACTACGGTCCAAGATTATATAATTTGGAATGTCATAAAACATTTCGGATTATATAATCCAAAATGTATTAGTACAGAGACAGAACCTTGTTTTTTGGCTGAGACATGTATATGGTAAAAAATTGCTTCCAAATAATATAAACATGCATTCGTGATCGTATAAAATAAATACTTAAATAAAAACGATAAGAAACAACACAATTTTCAAACATTAAATTTAAAGCTGAAATTATCCAAAGGTTACAAACCAAGTGTTCAGACATAAAATTCAAAATTAATGATTATCCAAAGTGTCATACCCCATTTTTTGACTCATATTTTTCTTTGTTCATTATCATATTATTATTCATCATTCCATTATAATTTTCAATTTTTCTTATTTTATTTACCTTTTATTATTTTATCTTCATTTTTAGATTTTTATTTATTAATATGTATCACCATCATCATTACTATCATTATTATTAATATTATCATTATCATTATCCTTATTAATACTATTATTATTATCTTTTTCATTAGTAATATTATTATTATCTTTTTATCAATGTTTTATTATTATTATTATTTATTATTATTATCATTATTTTTAATTACTAATATTATTATCTTTTTCATCATTTATTATTATTATTATTATTATTATTATTATTATTATTATTATCTTTATTACTATTATCATTACTATTTTTGTTTCCATTATCACTTTCATTATTACCATTACTATTATCATTATTGGTTTTTATTTGTTTTATTTTTAAAGAAAATACAAAAAAAAAAGAAAAGGGGAGTTCGCAGTGCAAAGTTCCCTTCGCTCTGCGAACTCTGCGAATTTTCTGCAGATTTTAATTCCTTTGATTTATCTTACTTTTAATTTCATTATAGTTATTGTTATTATCATCCACTGTTATTATTATCATTATTATCACTAATTGTGGTTGAATGGATCCAGCAAAGCTTCATTAAGCATGTGACATTAAAGGTTAAGGTGAAAAGGATTTTGTTCCAACCTAGCATGTGCCCAAGCAAGTTGGCTGCCCTTGGTCAGCTCTCATCCCTCCCAATTAACCTGCCTCTAACCCTGAGCTTGCCAGCCAGCTGCTTGTTCTCTTTTCTTCCTTCTTTCTCCCCCAAAACCAGTCAAACATAGGTGGTTTCACTTGCCCAAAAGCTGTTTTGCTGCCCTGTTTTCAGCTGCCTTTTCTCCTTCCTCACACCAGCCCACATGCTCCTTTTGCTTCCCCCAATCTCTGTACATGGCAGTGCACGTTTTCCTTACTTGACCTCTCAAGATTGCAAGGATTGATCCCAAGAACAACCCAATTGCAAGCTGCCCTGTTTTTCAGATTTTTCATCATCATTGCTATCAAAGATCAACTGCATTAATGGCTGGATTTGGCCAAAGTCTTGACCATGGTTGCAAGGCAATGTCCCCTCTTCACTTTTGCATTAAATGCAAAGCAAGATAGCCTGGTTTTAGCCCACAAATCAGCTGGATTCTAGAAATTTTTTCATCATTGCATAGATTTCATTTTTTTTGCCTATAAAAGGAATGCAATGCATAACCATTCAACACACTTGAAAAACCATTATACACACAGCAATTACAGAATTTCTAGAGCAAGAACAGAGTTCAACTCATAGCAAAAACCAATTGGAACATTAGAGCTATTTGTTATCCATAACCTACAACATTCCAACCTTTGCAAAATCATAATCCTTCAAGTCCTTCTCCATTTTCTTGTCACACAAGCATTGCTAGGAGTTCTCTGTAAGTGTTCTAAAGTCTTTATCTTTCATTTTGAATTGCTGTTTGCATCATTTACTTTGTTTAATCTCATTTTGTGCAAAAAACCCCTTTTGAAACTCAAAAGGAATCTCAAAGTTGCAAAACACCAATTTGAGTTGTTTTAAACCTTTTCTTGCCAAATTTGCAAAGCTTTTTAACCCCCTCAAGGTTCTGAAGCTTGCTCAGGAGCAGCTTCTGAACAGAAGTTCAGAAGCAGCTTCTGAGTTCAATTTTTCGCAGAGTTCGCAGAGCAAAGTCATGGTCGCTCTGCGACCATGACAGAACTTGGGTTCGTAGAGCCAAGTTCAGGTTGCTTTGCGAAAGCTGCAGAACTCAGAACATGAATTCAGGCTTCCAAAGGCCAAATTTTTGAGGTTCTAACTAATCATTCAGAACCTAAGAGGATTAAAACTCATTTTTGTTCAAACCATATCAAAAGTTTTGCATGATATTGGAAATTTCACAAGTTTGTGCAATACTTTTTGAATAACTTGCGAAACAAGTTATGTTCTTAAAACTTTCAAAATCAAGCTTGAGCAATAAGCTAAGTTCATTTTTTCAAAACTAAACTTGAACAACAACGTTGTTCATGATTTTCAATCAAAACACGAACTTGAGCCGAACTTGCTCACTTTTTAAAACCAAACTCAAACTTGAGCTGAACTTGTGCATTTTCCAAACTTATGCATATTTTCATGAATTTGTTCATCTTTCAAACTTGAATAACACTTGTTCTTGAGTTCCAATAACTTAAGCAACAAGCTATGTTCATGATTTTCAATAAACTTGAACAACAAATTTGTTCATGATTTTCCACAACTTTTCTTTAAGTTTCTTAACCAAGTGTTTTGTTCCCTTTGAGATTTCTTTGAGTTTCAACAAAAAAAAAACTTGAATGAAAAAGGAATGGTTTGACGTATGTCTCTCCAAACCCCGGTTGCACGAATGCTTGACGTATGTCTCATTGTTCGGGCAATCGTCATTCCATTTTCAACGCGTCCAACGCGCTTAACCTTTCTTTGGTCCCCGTGACCATTTTAAACTTTTTCTTGGCCCTCGTGGTCAATTCAAACTTTTACGCCTTTGTGCGTCCGTCTTTTTGTCATTTAAACCTTTTACGCCTTTGCACGTTTTCAAACCTTTTTTTCACACCCGAGTGCGAATCCGTCTCTTTTTTATCAAATCGCTTTTACCTTTTTTAAGCTACCCTCATAACGGTAGTAGGTAAAAGGCTTTTTATCGGTCTTTATTAAGCTATCCACATAACGATAGTAGACCATGTTGTTTTTGCATTTTTAAAGCAAAACTTTTTCGCTCGGGTGCGATCAAATCTTTTTCATAATAAAATCAATCAACATACAAACTTTTTCTACCAAAGAACTACGTAAGCTCTGAATTCTCCATCGCACCGGGAGATACGTAGGAGCAGGATTTACATCTTGTCAAGCCCATTAATAAAAAAACTTTTTTCCCCTTTTATATCATATTTTCCTTTTCCCTTTTATATATTCAAGCATGCAAGCAAAACGTTAAAAACATTCTAAGCCTAAGTCAACTAAGAGGTTCCCGTTGAGTACAACGGATGTGAGGGGTGCTAATACCTTCCCCTCGCATAATCGACTTCCGAACCCAAAATCTCTTACTTAAAGGTAATTTCGAACTTTTTTCCTTTTTTCCCCGAAAAATTAAAAGTTCAGTCGTGATTTAAAATTAGTGATTCAACGCTTCTCAATAGCTTGATATCCGAAATTCGACGCGACACAAAGGTTACAACACCATAAAACTAAAATTAAGCCCCGCCACCCCCACCCTCAACAACACGCCTACGTCGATAAACTCGCCCTCCATGAACCTCCTCCAGGATTGCTTCCAAATGACGCCATTGATCAGACCCTTGCTCCACCACACCATTGGCCATGACGGCATAAACATGGTCTCTGATACGACCCAACCTTCCGGTCAGCACCATGTACCCCTGCTCTCAATCTTGCTCAACAACAATCTCATCAAGGGCCTCTTGTTCGGGTGGCCTCGGGACATGAGTGTTGGAACAAGAAGTGTCTTGGACAATTCCTCTAAGGTTTTGATGATAACAAAGTATTGAAGAACAATTGGAAAACTAACATATGTTCAATGTGCAGAATCATAGAAAGATCTATCTGAAGGTGAGAAAAACACACAAGAAGGGGGGGGGGGGGGGGGGGGGTTGAATTGTGTGGACTCCAAAAACTTGATTTCTTTCTTTTCAAAACTAAAGTTAAGTTCAGAAGCTGATATGAATCAGTTCTGAACTATTATCAAAGTGTATTGCAGCGGATTCAAAAAGAAAAAAGAGAGGGAAAGAGAGACACACAATGTTTTATACTGGTTCCTTCCAAATGTTGGAAGTAGTCCAGTCCCCTTGTTTTCCAACAAGAGATTTTCACTATAATCAGCTGATTACAATTGCTCAACCACTAAGGAAGAGACTTCCAGTTGCTCAACCACCAAGGAAGAGGCTTCCAATTGCTCAACCACAAAGGAAGAGGCTTCTAATGCTCAAGACACTAAGTCAAGAGGCTTCCCTGCTCAAGACACACACAGTCAAGAGACTTCTTGCTCAGACCACAAAGGAATGAGATTACAGCTTGCTCAAAACACTAAGTAATGAGACTTACAATGCTTAGTACGCAGACTAAGACTTAGAGGCCAAACTGAATTACAAGGAAATAAGTTTGGGTTGAACACTTGATAAAATATCAGAGGTGTTCTCTTAATACAACACAGGTTAAGACTCTTAACCTTAAGAAATTCTAAGTTACACCAGATAAAAGAATTTCTAAGAGGTTTGTGAACTTTGAGTTTTGACAGCAAAACAGAGCAAGTTTCAGACAGATTTTATCCAAGAGTCTTAGACTAATTCTTCTTCAATTCTTCTTCCTTTTATAGAGGAAATTAGAGCTGTTGAAGACTTGCAGGTTTTAGGAAAAGAGCCGTTGCAAGTTGAGAGCTAGGATAGCTGAAATTGTGTGCTGAACTTTTTCCAGAAAACAGAGCAGCAACCATTTTTGAATTTTGCTTTCCTTAAAAGCTGGGGAATGTTTGAGTCAGGGAGACAACTGTTCCATTGGGTTGTTCTGACACATCCAGGCATTAAATGCGCACAGTAACAGTTGCTTTCCTTGCCACATCAGACTTCAGAAGCTTCTGCGTGAATAGTACTTCAGAAGCACTTCTTCAGACTCAGACTTCAGAAGCAGGTCTTCAGACGTTGACTTTCGTTGACTTCTTCAGAAGCACCCATCAGAAGCTGCCTTCAGATGCAGTTCAGAAACACCTCTTCAGGAGCACTCTTCAGACCCAGTTTTCTTCCAGCTTTGCAACCTTGCTTCTAAGCTTTCCTTTCTTGCTCTAAGCTTGTTCTTTCATAACCATTATCAATTACTGGACCGTAGTTCTCACTATCTAGGAATTAAGACCCCAAAGCCAAGGGTGTGAACCCTTAAAATAGGGCTGGACGTCCTCTAAGAGGGCATAGGGCCCACTTGACGATCACACATAACCCTTTGGGGGCGCCCTCAGCAGCTTAGGAGGGCGCCCAAGTCATGGTTTTGGCCCTTTTATGATTTAGGCCCAAAACCATGACCGGGTAGGCCCAAAAAAGGCTACAAATAGTAACCTCGGGACCATTCCCGAGGCATGACCTAAACACAGCACAGAAACCCTAGTTTCTAGAAGTATTGTACTCACTGCCAGTACAATTACCAATCATTAAACACGTGGTTCTGAAATCACTTGAACAAATCATTAGCAAATAACCAATTTTCTATTTAACACTCTTGTTATCATCAAAACCATAAAGAGAGACATGTTTACACATAATGTTTCAACAATCTCCCCCTTAATTCAGAAGAGAGTTGTTTAACACATTTTGTTCCAACACTATCATCAAGGAAGAAAATATGAAGAGCATCAGAAAGGAACATGAGAAGCTAAGAAGAATATGGTAGAAGACCAAAGGAAGGTCAACCAGAAGTCAATGTCCTTCAAAAAGACGGGTACCCCATAGATTCTGGAGAGGTAACTCAACATACTCTGTGATGGTCATCAAACTCAGAAGCAGACACTGCAGACTTGGATCACCCTCAGACTTGAGTAAGTTATGAAGGACCCAAAATCCATGTAGGCATTGTCCTATTCTGTGAACTGTTACTATCAAGGTTCTGATAGGTGAAGTTCTTTCGTCGTCTTCTGTCCACGTGCACAATCAGACAACGGACATCAAGAACAAAGCAAGTAACAAATAATTCTTCTTTCAGCAAAGAGAAATTCAAAGTGCATTCTACGAGATTATCCATCAGGCATAGTGCCAACGTTCTTGATCAAAGCTTCTCAACGACTCTACTCAACGACTCTATTTATGCTGACACTCTTCTCCAACGTCTCTCAAATCTCTGCCTATAAAAGGAGCTGAAGACCACGAAGAAGACTAACAAGACTCTGCTATTTCAAAGTGCCATTACTCTGTCAAAATCAAATAGTGCAAAACACTTAGGATTTTAGTATCCAAATTTATATCTTAGAAATCCTAGAGTTGTAGAGAGTTTGTTCTTTTGTTCATATACACCAAACATTGTTAAATAATGTGTTGAACAAATTAGAAGTTCTTAGTTGCTAAGCTAAAGCGTACAACTCTTGGTGAAACCTTGAGCAACTAGAAGTCTCTTAGGTGAGTCCTTAGAGCATTGGAAGTCTCTTGCCTGCGTGCTTAAGCACTTGTAAATCTCTTGGAGTAGTCCTTGAGCAAGAAAGTCTTTAGGAGTGTCCTAGAGCAGGCAATCTTAAGCTGTGTGCTTAAGCAAGGAAGTCTTTAGGAGTTTCCTAGAGCAGGAAGTCTTAAGCTGTGTGCTTAAGCAAGGAAGTCTTTACGAAGCGTCCTAGAGCAGGAAGTCTTGAGCAGGTGTGCTTGAGCTTAGGAAAGTCTCTTGGAGTTGTCCTTGAGCAATTGTAATCCAGAGTGATTATAGTGAAATCCCTTGGAAGTGCAAGGGGACTGGACTACTCCTGGGTTATAGGAGGAACCAGTATAAAAATTGCCTTGTGTCTGCTTTCTCTCTCTCTCTCTCTCTCTCTCTCTCTCTCTCTTTCTCTTTCTCTTTCTCTCTCTCTCTCTCTCTCTCTATCTCTTTATCTTTGTGTTTTGAATTATATCTGCTGCAATCAGACTCTGTATCAGAATCTACATACCACAGATTCTAAACAGCTTTCAAACACTTAGAAAAGAGAAACCAGGAAAAAGCCAACACAATTCAACCCCCCTTCTTGTGTTTTTCTCACCTTTAGATGGTATCAGAGCACGTGTACTCTGTCACTTAACCGTGCCACATAAAAAGATCCAGAGAGAAAAACATGTCTTCCACTAGTGAAATTTTTTACTTCTGATGTCATCAACACCTCCACCAATGATAAGAACACTTACTCAGTAAAAACCTCCATCCTTCAATGGAGACGCTACACAGTTCTCATGGTGGAAGAGTAAAATGTATAGCCACATCATAGGTGTTGATGATGAACTTTGGGAAATAATCGAAGATGGAATAAGTTTTGAAGTTGATGAAGAAGGAATCGTGACAGACAGAAAGAAGCTGACAGCCATTCAGAAAAAGAGTCTACAAAAAGCACCACAAAGTAAGAGGGATTCTAGTGGATGCTTTACCTCATGCTGAGTACATGAAAATGGTAGACAGATCAACTAAAAAAGCCATCTTTGAATCATTGTGCTCTACTTATGAAGGGAATCAGCAGGTAAAGGAAGCTAAGGCAAACCAACTGGTACATCAGTATGAGCTATTCAAGATGAAGGAAGATGAAAACATTGAAACCATGTATTTTAGGTTTCAAACACTTGTATCTGGACTTTACGTTCTAAAGAAAAGCTATGCTATACCAGACCATGTAAAGAAGATTCTTAGGATTCTTCTTGTAAGGTTTCGACCAAAGGTCACTGCCATACAAGAGGCAAAAGACCTAGACAAGCTAAGTCTGGAACATCTGACAAGTTCTCTCAAAAGTCATGAGATTGAACTTGAAGGAGATGAGCCAGCTAAGAAGTCTAAGTCTATAGCTTTAACCTCTGAGGAAAATTCTGCCAAATCTTTTAAGACTGCTAAATCAGAAGAGGGAAATTCTGATGATGAATCTGATGATGACACATATGTTAAAGAGATGGCATACCTAACCAAGAGGTTCCAATACCTGACTAAGAAAAGAAGATTCTCTGGTAGAAGCAGTGGTCCCAAGGCATCTAGTTCCAAAGACAAGAAAGATAGTAAGAAAGGATGTTTCAACTGTGGAAAGACAAATCACTTCATAGATGAGTGCTTTGAAGCTTCAAGAAGAAGGGAAAGCTCCAGAAAGGATGCTTACAAAAGAAAACTCAAAGAGAGTTTTATGGCAACCTGGGAGATACTTGATGAAGAGACAAACTCTGAAGACAACAAGGAGGAAGCCAATCTGGGTCTAGTAGTCACTGCTGCTTCTGAAGCTGGACCAAGTTCAGACTCTGATGAAGATGATGAGGTAATCTCTAATCTATTCTGCAATGAATACGTGACCACTTTCAATAAGCTTATGAAACTCTATCCGAGAAAATCAAGATATCTAAAATAATTGCAATAACAATGTGATTTGTTATCAGAAGAGTCAAAGCTCCTAAGTCACCAAAATCAAAGACTGTCAACACATTACAAAGATCTGAAACTGAAAAATGAATTTCTGAAGGAAAGGCTAATTTCAGATCTTAACAAAACTGCCAGATCTTTGACTAAATTCAACAGCTCGTCTGAAGAACTTAGCACTGGTAACATTGACAGAAGTAAATTGGTTTCCATAAGATGTAATGTTAGTAAGAACAAAGGAAAAGAAATTGACTTCACAGAACCCTCTGTTAAGAAGGAACAAAACTCTGTCAAGACAAAGAAATCATCTTATTCTGAATACATTCAGAGAGGTCTGCCTTTCAACCTGGATCCAAAGGCTGAGAATGCTAAGATTCTGAACAAATCCAAACCAAGAATTATTAGATTCATGGCTAAATGGGATTCAAAATCTAAAGAAATATTCAAGACAAAATTCTTCAAACTCAAAAGTCTTGAATAAATTTACACGACATAGTCTAAGGTATAAGGTTCAGAGGAAAGGAAAGGCCTACAGAACAAAATCCAAAGGACCCATTCAGACATTGGGATCCAGGAACAACACTTCTTATGTTTCAGGTATGTTTCATAGGAAAGCCAAAACATCAATCCTGGTATCTGGATAGTGGCTGCTCAAGACACATGATAGGAGAAAGACATATGTTCAAAGACCTGATCATGAAAGAAGGAAGTATTGTAGGATTTGGAGGAAACCAACAAGGAAAAATTGTTGGAACTGGTACCATTGGTAACTCCTCTATATCTATCAATAATGTCTGGTATGTTGATAAACTCAGACACAACCTTCTTAGTATTAGCCAATTCTGTGATAGTGGCTATAGAGAAGTATTTGACAAAAACACTTGTACAGTCTTCAATGAATCTGATCAATCCATAGTGTTCATAGGTCAGAGGATGGGAAATATTTATAAAATCAACTTTTCTGAATTGGTTGAACAGAAGGTTGTTTGCCTTCTGTAAGTGAATGCTGAGAAGTGGCTCTAGCATAAAAGATTAGGACACACTAACTGGAGATTAATCTCTAAGCTTATCAAGTTGAATCTTGTCAATGGACTGCCAAAGCCACACTATCACTCAGATGCACTTTGTGGAGCATGCCAAAAAGGGAAGATTGTTAAAACAATTTTTAAATCTAAAAAACATTATTTCTACCTCCAGACCTTTGGAATTAGTTCACATTGATTTGTTTGGACCAGTTGGGACAACATCAATCAGCGGGAAGAAATGTGGATTAGTCATAGTTGATGACTATAGCAGGTGGACTTGGGTGAAATTTCTTAGAACCAAGAATGAAGCATATGATGTGTTCATCATCTTCTGCACTCAAGTACAGGCTGAGAAAGAACTGAAAATTCTTAAAGTCAGAAGTGATCATAGAGGAGAGTTTGAGAATGAGCCATTTGAACAGTTTTATGAAAAACATGGAATCCTCCATGAGTTCTCTTCTAGAACTCCACAACAAAATGGGGTTGTAGAAAGAAAGAACAAATCTTTACAAGAAATGGCTAGAACAAGGCTCCATATAACTGACATGGCTAAGTACTTCTGGGCAGAAGCTGTAAACACAACATGTTATGTACAGAATAGGATCTACAAAAGACCCATTCTGAACAAAACAACATATGAGTTATTCAAGGGTAGAAAACGAAGTATTGCTTACTTTCACCAATTTGGATCTAAATGTTACATTATGAATAACAAAGTCTATCTGACTAAGTTTGATGCCAAGGCTCACAAGTGTATCTGTTTGGGATACTCTGAAAGGTCAAAAGCATACAAAGTTTAGAACTCTGAAACTAATGTGATTGAGGAATTAATACACATCATATTTGACGACAAAGAGCCTGATAACAAAATGTCAGAGCTGGTTGAAAGTTTTGCAGAAATACATGTATCAGAAGACTTACCAGAATCTATCAAAGTACCTGAACCTGCAGCTAATGTCCTAGACTCTATCAATACGTTTGATATACCATGGACTGATACAATACCTGAAACAAATCTAGAAGTTGATGAGTCTGAAGAAGAAGCCCATGATGATTTAGAAGAAGCACCTCAATCCAGAAGAACCTTCCAATACAAGTCAGCTCATCCAGAGGAGCTCATAATTGGAAGCAAAGACAATCCTCTAAAAACAAGATTAGCATTCAGGAATGAATCCATGTTGGGACTGATTTCTCTAGTTGAGCCTACCTCAGTAGATGAAGCTCTTGCATATGATGGGTGGATTGTGGCCATGCATCAGTTCCAAAGAAATGATGTTTGCGATCTAGTTGTCAAACCTTCTCAGAAGAACATCATTGAAACAAAGTGGGTCTTCAGGAACAAACTAAATGAGCAAGGTCATGTAATCAGAAATAAAGCTAGACTGGTAGCACAAGGCTACAATCAGTAGGAAGGAATTGATTATACTGAAACCTTTGCACCAGTTGCTAGATTGGAAGCAATAAGATTACTTCTATCCTATGTTGTCAATCATGGTATCACCCTATATCAGATGGATGTCAAGAGTGCCTTTCTGAATGATGTCATTTTTGAAGAAGTCTATGTTAGATAACCTCCTGGATTTGAGGACGTAAAACATCCAGATCATGTTTTCAAGCTTAAGAAGTCACTATACTGTCAGAAATAAACTCCTAGAGCATGATATGATAGACTAAGTAATTTTTGACTGTTCAGATATATGTTGATGATATCATCTTTGGCTCCACTAATGCTGCTTTTTGTAAAGACTTTTCTAAGACCATGCAGACTGAGTTTGAAATGAGTATGATGGGAGAATTAAAGTTCTTTCTTGATATTCAAATCAACCAATGCAAGGATGGAGTCTATGTTCATCAATCTAAATATGCAAAGCAACTTCTGAAGAAGTTCAATCTTGAAGATTGTAAACTATTGACCACTCCAATGCATCCAAACTGCAACATGAGCAAAGATGAATCTAGTAGTAAGGTGGATTAAAAGCTGTATAGAGGTATGATAGGTTCCTTGCTTTATCTAACAACATCTAGGCCATATATTTTATTCAGTGTTAGTCTATGTGCAAGATTCCAGTTATATCCTAGAGAATCTGTAATATCCCGCTTCAGAATCAAGTATTTATCAGAGGTGAGACGATGTATCAGAGATCTTTTAAGGAAGGGCAATTTGGTAATTGTCGCGTTAATATTTTTATAAAATGGGTTAAACCCCATAATATCCCTCATTTCTTCATTCTTCCATCTCTTTAAACATTTTCCTCTCCCTTCTCTCTACTTCTCTCACGCCAACCTTCCTCCCTCCCTCCAATAATCATCAATCCCTACCTCAATCTCTCAATTCTCTTGCAAGCAATCACTAAATTTGGGAACTTTGAGACAATAGTAGCTTGAGGAAGCAAGAAGGAAAGGAAAGGATTTAAGCTAGGGTTTGAAGAGGGAAGCTTGGCAAGATCAAAAGCAATTTCTAGGTGAGCTCCTTAGGGTTTTAGAACCCACTCTGTTTGAGTTTGAGTGTATATCTCATTTTATGCTAAGTTAAGATTTTGTGCCCTATTCCAATTACTAGTCAATTCCTTGCTCAATCATGTTTAAAACTGTATAATTTCATTCGAAAATCTTTCCTAACATCTTTGGGATGCTTGGGTAACTTGGATGGAGTTAAAATGGTGAAAAATGCAATTTCTGGACAATTTCTGTACTGATAAGCTCGCTACAGCGAGCTGGAGCTCGCTATAGCGAGCAGAAATATTTTGGCCAAGGCACAGGGTCGCTATAGCGACCAGCCCGTCGCTATAGCGAGCTCACCAGAACAGCAATTGTCAGCTGAGCTGTTCGGGTGATCCGACGCGTGTAAGTGAGGTTTTTTGCAACCGTTTTCTACAAAAACTTTAAGGAATCAAAGGACATCATTTTAACTCATCTTAAAGGCCTTTAGTGGGCAAAATCATAAGTGAGCAAGGGATATGCAAAGTATAGGAAGTGCAAGAACAAAGGATTAGATGAACAAATCCATTACATGTAAGTTGGTAAACTCTTAAGGAAGGCATATGACAACGATATGTCTGGAACCTATGATAGGTTAACAGGAATAAAGTTGTATCCAGGTAAGGGTACAAGAGTACTAGGAATGTTTTGTTGGAACAAGATGTGTTTAACAAGTCTCTTATGAATTAAGGGGAGATTGTTGAAACATTTATGTGTAAACATATCTCTCTCTATGGTTTTGATGATAACAAAGTGTTAAATGGAAAATTGGTTTATTTGCTAATGCTTTGTTCAAGTGTTTTCAGAACCATGTGCTTTATGATTAGTAATTAACAATGGTTATGGAAGAACAAGCTTAGAGCAAGAAAGGAAAGCAAAGAAGCAATGTTGCAAAGCTAGAAGGAAACTGGGTCTGAAGAAGTGCTCCTGAAGAAGTGCTCCTGAAGTAGTACTCCTGAACTGGGTGCTTCTGAAGTGGTTCTGAAGTGGTGCTCCTGAAGTGCAGCTTCTGAGTCTGAAGGCAACTTCTGATGTCTGGGTGCTTCTGAAGAAGTCAACGCAGAGTCAACTCCTGAAGCCAGCTTCTGATCCGTACAAGGCAGCTTCTGATGCACTGTTCACAAAGAAGCTTCTGAAGCTGATGTGGCATGGAAAGTGACCAGTACTGTGCGCATTTAATGCCTGGATATGTCAGAACAACTCAATGGAACAGTTGTCTCCCTGACCCAAACATTCTCCAGCTTTTAAGGTAGGCCATTTCAAAAATGGCTGCTGCTCTGCTTTGTTTGAAAAAGTGCAGCACACATTTGCAGAAATCCTAGCTCAAATTGCAACGGCTCTTTCCTCAAATCAAGCAAATCTTCAACAGCTATATTTCATCTATAAAAGGAAGAAGATTTGAAGAAGAAATTTGTCTAAGACTCTTGAAACGTATTGCTGAACCTATACTCTGTTTTCTGTGTAAAAACTGTCAAGTTCAAAACTCTTAGAAATTCTTCAGTCTTGTAACTTAGAATTTCTTAAGGTTAAGAGTCTTAACCTGTGTTGTATTAAGAGAACACCTCTGATATTTGATCAAGTGTTCATCCCAAACTAGTTCATTTGTAAAACCAGTTTGGTCCCTAAAGTCTCAGTCTGTATACTGAGCATTTGTAACCTCATTCCTTTGTGGTCTGAGTCAGAAGCCTCTTGACTTAGTGTCTTGAGCATTGAGAAGTCTCTTGACTTAGTGTCTTGAGCATTGGAAGTCTCTTTCTTAGTGATTGAGCAGTGGAAGCCTCTTCCTTTGTGGTTGAGCACTATAAGCCTCTTCCTTGGTGGTTGAGCAACTGGAAGTCTCTTTCTTAAGTGATTGAGCAAGTGTAATCTTCAGATTATAGTGGAACTCTCTTGTTGGAAAACAAGGAGACTGGACTACTTCTCACATTGAGAAGGAACCAGTATAAATCTTGTGTGTCTCTCTCTTTCATTATCCTTTTAACTTGTTATCCGCTGCATATACTTCTGATCACAGTTCAAAACCTGGTTCTGAACTTGTGTTAAGGTTTTGAAAAGAAAAGAACAAGTTTTTGAGTCACACAATTCAACCCCCCCTTCTTGTGTGTGTGTGTTTTTCTCACCTTCAGTTGGTATCAGAGCTCCGGTTCTGATATTAACACTTAATAGTGTGTCAGTAGGATCCTGAGAAAAACATGACCTCAACTAGTGGTTCACCTCCACCCTCTCCCAGAAATCAAAGATCTGTATCTTATGACTATAGTACTGAAGAAAAGAAGTCTAGGTCACACAATAAACCTCCTATGTTTACTGGTGACCCAGAAAAATTCTCTTGGTGGAAGAGTAAAATGTATAGTCACATTATTGGGATTGATGATTCACTATGGGATATTATTGAAGATGGAATCACTATTCCAGTTGATGAAGAAGGTGTTGCTGTCAACAGAAGAGCTCTAAGTGATGCACAAAGAAAAATCTATAGGAAACATCACCATGTGAGAGGAATCATTGTGGATTAATTACCTCACACTGAGTATCAGAAGCTGAGTGACAAGTCAACAGCCAAAGCAATATTCACATCCCTCTGCTCTAACTATGAAGGCAATAAGAAGGTTAGAGAAGCTAAGGCAAACATTCTTGTTCAGCAATATGAACTGTTCAGAATGAAAGAGGATGAAAATATTGAGACTATGTTCTCAAGATTTCAGACTCTGGTTTCTGGACTTCAGATTCTGAAGAAGAGTTATACCACAGCTGATCATGTGAATAAACTCTTAAGAAGTCTGCCATCCAAATGGAGACCTAAAGTGACTGCTATTGAGGAAGCTAAGGATCTGAATACCTTAAGTATTGAGGATCTGATAAGCTCCCTCAAGGTGCATGAACTGGGACTCAATGAGGATGAGTCTGTTAGAGAACCAAAAACATTAGCTCTGAAGTCTAAAAGAAAGCCTGCTAAAGCTTTGAAAGCTATTGAATCTGAAGAAGAGTTTCCTGAGGGAAATTCTGATGAAGATTCAGATGCTGATGAGCTTGCAATGCTTTCTAAAAGGCTTCAGTATCTGATGAATAGAAAGAAAAAAATTCTCTAACAGAAGCAGTAACTTTAGAGGATCTAGTTCTGGTTCAAAGAGGGATATCCAGAAGGAAAGTTGCTACAACTGCAAAAAGCCTGGCCACTTCATTGCTGACTGTCCTGATCTTCAGAAGGAAAAATCAAAGGAAAAAGCAAAGAAGTCCAGCTCAAAGTCCAACAGTTTCAGAAACAAGCTTAAGAAGAGTCTCATGGCAACATGGGATGATCTGGACAATGAGTCAGAATCTGATGAGGAAGAAGCTAACCTGGCCCTAATGGCAACTGCATCTTCTGATGCTGAATGCTCAGATTCTGATGAAGAAGATGAGGTATACTCTGAACTCTCTAGATCTGAATTGATTGAAACAGTTAATGATCTTATGAGTCATCTCAAAAGCAAGTTTAAAGAAATTAAATCTTTGAAAAATCAAACTAACTTGCTGTCTGAGGAAAATCTTAAACTTCAGAATCAAATTTTTAAATATGATGAAGAAGTTGAAGAACTCAGAAAAGAGGCTCTTAAGAAATTTGAAGAGGTTCCTAATGAACAGGAAATAGCTCTTCAGGATTTCATGTTAACTGGGTTCAATAGAACCAAAATTGCCTCTATGATGTATAATATGATCAGAAACAAAGGTGAAGGCATTGGCTACGATTCATTTAAACCTTCAAATGAATTAAACTCACCTTCATGTTCTGAAGATATTTTAAAAGGCAATGGTATATGCTTTGTGCCTGCTTCTGATAATTCTGAGAAGTTAAAAATGTCAGAATCTGAGACTAAGTCTGAAGTTCTGAACAACTCAGACTCTGAAGCTTCTGAACCTAAGGGTAAGATTAAGGCAGATGTTAAAACCTCGCCTAAATCTAAGCCAAAAGGTCCTAAGCCTAAGAGTAAGAGGAAATCAGACTCTGAACCTGAAAAAGTTCAGAATCTGAAGAGTTAAGAACCTGGAACTAGTAAGTCTCAGAATCTGAATAATTCAAATTCAAATTTTTCAAAGACTGAGTTTATTAAAACTTCAAAGTCTGTTAAACCAGTCAATGTAAAACATTTTCATTCTCAGAATGTTAAGCTGAGCAAGCAAAAGCAAACCAATCAGTTTTCTGCTTCTAATTGTTTGAAGAAAGGTAACACTGAAGCTTGCCTTGTGCCTGAAGCAAACAAAGTTAGAATTCTGAAGAGATCAGAACCAAAGTGCTCAATGGTTCAAACTCTAAAGGTCTCAGAACCAAAGACCTTCAAGTCTCAGGCTCTGAAGAAATCTGAGTTCAAACCCTTGAGAACTCAGGTTCTGAAGTATTAAGGATCTGAAACTCAGACTTATTCAAGATACAAGGATCCATATCCTAAGTATCAGAACAAGTCTGAATATCATAACTTCAGACACAAGAAGCCAAAACCTTTCAGGACTAACCCCAAAGGACCCATGAAAATCTGGGTACCTAAGTCTGAGATAATTTCAATTGCAGATATGCTTAACATCCAAAGAAAAGGAAAGGTCCTGGTACCTGGACAGTGGATGCTCGCATCATATGACAGGGGACAAGTCTATGTTCCAAACCCTAACTCTGAAAGAGGGAGGAACTGTGGGGTTTGGAGGAAGTCAGAAAGGAAAGATCATTGGTACTGGTAAGATAGGTAATTCTTCCCTGTACATTGATAATGTTTGGCTGGTAGATGGACTTAGACATAATTTACTTAGCATAAGTCAATTATGTGATAGTAATTATGAAGTCCTGTTTAATAAGAACACATGTACTGTAATCAGTAACAAAGATAAGTCTGTAGTGTTCAGAGGCTGCAGGAAAAACAATGTTTACAAAATAAATTTTTCTGAATTGGTTCAGCAGAAGGTAGTTTGCCTTCTGTCTGTCAGGGATGAGAAGTGGATCTGGCACAAAAGGCTGGGACATGCTAACTGGAGACTCATTTCCAAGCTTAGCAAGTTGCAGCTGGTCAGAGGCCTACCCAGCATTGATTATCACTCAGATGCTCTGTGTTCAGCATGCCAAATTGGAAAATTTTCTCAAACTTCTTTTAAAGCTAAGAACATTGTTTCCACCTCTAAACCTCTAGAACTCCTTCACATTGATTTGTTTGGTCCTGTTGGAACATCTTCAATCAATGGGAAGAAGTATGGACTTGTAATTGTTGATGATTATTGTAGGTGGACTTGGGTTAAATTCCTCAGAACCAAAAATGAAATATATGATGTGTTTTTCAAATTCTGCAAACAAGTACAAACTGAAACTGATTTGAAAATTTTGAAAATCAGAAGTGATCATGGTGGGGAATTTGAAAATGAACCTTTTGAAAACTTTTGTGAAGACCATGGAATTCTCCATGAGTTCTCATCTCCTAGAACTCCACAACAAAATGGAGTTGTAGAGAGAAAGAACAGATCTTTACAGGAAATGGCCAGAACCATGATCCATGAATCTAAAATTGCTTAGTACTTTTGGGCAGAAGCTGTAAACACATCATGTTATATTCAGAACAGGATCTATATCAGACCCATTCTGAATAAAACTGCATATGAATTGTTTAAAGGAAGAAAACCAAGTATTTCTTATTTTCATCAGTTTGGTTGTACATGTTACATACTAAACAATAAAGTCTACCTAAAGAAATTTGATGCCATGGCTCAAAAGGGTACCTTTTTAGGATACTCAGAGAGATCTAAGGCATACAGGGTGTATAATTCTGAAACACATGTTGTTGAAGAAGCTATACACATTAGGTTTGATGATAAGAAGCCTGGTAATGAAATACCAGAGCTGGTTGAGAGTTTTGCAGATGTCAGAATCTCAGAAGAACCTTCAGAAGCTGAAAACAATGAAGACTCTGAGAAACTCTCTGAGAATGATGCTACTCCTGAAGCTAATCAAGAACAACATGGTTCTGAACACATCCCTGATGGTTCTTCAGAAGCTAATCCACGCAGAACCTCATTCAAATACAAGTCTTCACATCCTGAGGAATTGATCATTTGAAGCAAGAACAGTCCAAGAAAGACAAGATCAGCATTCACTCAGAATGAGTCTATGCTTGGCCTGCTATCCATGATTGAGCCTACAACTGCTGATGAAGCACTTGCTGATGATGGTTGGATTGTAGCAATGCAAGAAGAGCTGGACCAATTTCAAAGGAATGATGTATGGGATCTTGTTGCAAAACCTGATCAGAAGAACATCATTGGAACAAAATGGGTGTTCAGGAACAAGCTCAATGAACAAGGAGAAGTGATCAGAAACAAGGCTAGATTAGTAGCTCAAGGGTACAACCAGCAAGAAGGAATTGACTACACTGAGACATTTGCTCCAGTTGCAAGACTGGAAGCAATCAGGTTACTTCTTTCTTATGCTATTAATCATGGTATTATCTTATATCAAATGGATGTTAAGAGTGCTTTCTTAAATGGTGTAATTTCTGAAGAAGTGTATGTAAAACAACCTCCTGGTTTTGAAGATGTTAAATATCCAAATCATGTTTTTAAACTTAAGAAGTCTTTGTATGGTCTGAAACAAGCTCCCAGAGCTTGGTATGAAAGGCTAAGCAACTTCTTAATTAAAAATAATTTTGTAAGAGGTCAAGTTGATAATACACTTTTCAGGAAAACTGTTAAGAAAGAAATCTTAATTGTGCAAATATATGTGGATGATATCATATTTGGTTCTACTAATGCCTCCCTTTGCAAGGAATTTTCAAAGTTAATGCAGGATGAATTTGAAATGAGCATGATGGGTGAGCTGAAATTCTTCTTGGAAATTCAAATCAACCAATGCAAGGATGGTGTTTATGTTCATCAATCAAAATACACCAAGGAGCTTCTAAAGAAGTTCCAGCTGGATGATTGCAAGCTGATGACAACACCTATGCATCCCACCTGCACCTTAAGCAAAGAGGACAATGGCTCTAAAGTAGATCAGAAGCTGTACAGAGGTATGATAGGTTCTCTCCTATACTTAACTGCTTCTAGGCCATATATTTTATTTAGTGTATGTCTGTGTGCTAGATTCCAGTCAGATCCTAGAGAATCTCATATGACTGCTGTCAAGAGAATCTTTAGGTATCTGAAAGGAACAACTAATTTGGGACTTCTCTATAAGAAATCTCTAAATTACAAGCTAGTTGGATTCTGTGATGCTGACTATGCTGGGGACAGGATTGAAAGAAAATCCACCAGTGGAAACTGTCAGTTTCTTGGTGAGAATCTGATATCTTGGGCCAGCAAGAGACAAGCAACCATTGCTTTGTCAACAACAGAAGCAGAATACATCTCAGCTGCAAGTTGTAGCACACAACTGCTCTGGATGAAACATCAATTAGAGGATTATCAGATTCATGCAGACAATATTCCTATTTATTATGATAATACTGCTGCAATATGTCTGTCTAAAAATCCAATTCTGCATTCTAGAGCCAAGCACATAGAAATAAAACATCATTTTATAAGAGATTATGTTCAGAAGGGTGTTTTGGATATTCAGTTCATTGATACTGATCATCAATGGGCTGATATATTCACAAAACCCCTAACAGAAGAAAGATTCAATTTTATTAAAAAGAATCTGAACATGCATTTTATCTCTTGAAAATGTGCTTAGACCGGAATGAATTCCTTGATTCTGAGTTTATCATAAGCTAAGACTTATCAGATACTCAGTTTCTGAGAATCTGAAGAAAGTTAAGCCTGAAAAACTTCAGAGTCTGAAGGATCAGAACCTGGATTTTCTGACTTCTGAATCTGATAAAAATCTAATGTTGGTCAGAATCTGATAAGTATAACTATGGGCAATGATGATTAAAGCTTTGAAAGTTTATACTCTAATCCTCCCAAAGTCATCAATTTAAAAATGTGATTTTCTGCTCTGATATTCAATGTTAAAATTGCTTGTCAAACAATTTTCAGTTGGTGTCAGTCTGTTTTCAAACTGTTTAGCACAGACACATTTTTTTTTTAAATGTTCAAAGTGTTTCAGACAATGTTCAGTTTCTAGAACTTATTTTATCTTGGTATCAGTACTGAAATGTTAATTTGGTATCAGACTCTGAGATAAACCTTCATATTTTGGTATCAGGTTCTGATACAAGTTCAGCAGTATTAAAACTGTGTTTTGGTATCAGACTCTGAGATAAAAACCTCAATTGGTATCAAGCTCTAATATAATTTTTCAGTTGGTCTCTGATCTGAACTATTTTTTTTAACCAACTCAGATTTGCTCTGATACCTCTTGTATGTTTTGGCTCTGATACTGAACAATATTTGGTTGTTTTTCTCTAATACTGAACCACTCTACACTGAACAAACCATGTCTGAACACAGAATGCTCTGATCAGAAGCTACAAACCTTTTCTGCTTCTGAACAACATTCTATTTTCAATGCAATGTCATATACTAATTGAAAATCAAGTATGCTCTGATGTCCTTCTTGGCTGCTTGATTATCCATATGATTGCATAAATATCTCACAAATTCTTGTTCAAACCCCCCCAAATCTGAATCTTTTTGAAATATTTTCAAAATTGGTGTCAGAACTGTTTTCAAACTCTTTAAAAAGAGGGAGATTGAACTGCTCTGATACATGTTTTCAAACTCTTTTAAAATCCTTTTCTGCTCTGATACAGATGTTTTCACACTCTCTTGACAAAGGGGGAGAAATTTTCTGTGGTAGGGGAGTAAGTAAAACTTTTTGTTGATGACAAAAGGGGGAGAAAGTAAAACAAGTATTAAAGCACCTGAGCCTAAAATAAGTTAAATTTTGTCAGCAATTAACTTATGAAAGGGGAGTAAAAGGTATTAAAGCCTGAGGCTCTGAACATAAGTTAAAACTCAGTTAAAGCTCTGATACTGATTAGTTAAGCTCTGATACTGATTAGTTCAACCTCTGATACTGATTGAATCTAACTTATGAGAACTGTTTTTAACATTTAGACTCTGAATTAAAATTTATGCTCTTATGAATTTGAAATTAGGCTCTGATACCATTCTGTGAGATACATTACTCTTAGTGAGTAAATTGAATTTAAAATGACTTGGATAAGACTCAGGGAGCTTACAAAACTCATCCTGTGGATTATCAGACTCAGGGGGAGATTACAAACCTCACACCCTGCAGTTAACTTGTTAATTAAGTTAACAACAATTTTCTGATTTAATACTTATGTTTGTCATCATCAAAAAGGGGGAGATTGTTGGAACAAAATGTGTTTAACAAGTCTCTTATGAATTAAGGGGAGATTGTTGAAACATTTATGTGTAAACATATCTCTCTCTATGGTTTTGATGATAACAAAGTGTTAAATGGAAAATTGGTTTATTTACTAATGCTTTGTTCAAGTGTTTTCAGAACCATGTGCTTTATGATTAGTAATTAACAATGGTTATGGAAGAACAAGCTTAGAGCAAGAAAGGAAAGCAAAGAAGCAATGTTGCAAAGCTAGAAGGAAACTGGGTCTGAAGAAGTGCTCCTGAAGAAGTGCTCCTGAAGTAGTACTCCTGAACTGGGTGCTTCTGAAGTGGTCCTGAAGTGGTGCTCCTGAAGTGCAGCTTCTGAGTCTGAAGGCAACTTCTGATGTCTGGGTGCTTCTGAAGAAGTCAACACAGAGTTAAGACTCTTGAAACGAATTGCTGAACCTGTACTCTGTTTTCTGTGTAAAAACTGTCAAGTTCAAAACTCTTAGAAATTCTTCAGTCTTGTAACTTAGAATTTCTTAAGGTTAAGAGTCTTAACCTGTGTTGTATTAAGAGAACACCTCTGATATTTGATCAAGTGTTCATCCCAAACTAGTTCATTTGTAAAACCAGTTTGGTCCCTAAAGTCTCAGTCTGTATACTGAGCATTTGTAACCTCATTCCTTTGTGGTCTGAGTCAGAAGCCTCTTGACTTAGTGTCTTGAGCATTGAGAAGTCTCTTGACTTAGTGTCTTGAGCATTGGAAGTGTCTTTCTTAGTGATTGAGCAGTGGAAGCCTCTTCCTTTGTGGTTGAGCACTAGAAGCCTCTTCCTTGGTGGTTGAGCAACTGGAAGTCTCTTTCTTAAGTGATTGAGCAAGTGTAATCTTCAGATTATAGTGGAACTCTCTTGTTGGAAAACAAGGGGACTGGACTACTTCTCACATTGAGAAGGAACCAGTATAAATCTTGTCTCTCTCTCTCTCTCTCTCTCTCTTTCATTATCCTTTTAACTTGTTATCCGCTGCATATACTTCTGATCACAGTTCAGAACCTGGTTCTGAACTTGTGTTAAGGTTTTGAAAAGAAAAGAACAAGTTTTTGAGTCACACAATTCAACCCCCCCTTCTTGTGTGTGTGTGTGTTTTTCTCACCTTCATGTTTCAACATTCAAAGCTTCAGATAAGCTTAAAGGTTGGATTTCCAACAATGACTAAGTGGCTTATGAGAACGATAAGCATAGAACCTTATACTATAGGTTATGTATCTCATGATTAATTACTTGAGGAATGCATTAGATATGTGTCGCGTGGAATTTCGGATGTCAAGCTATTGGGATGCGTTGAATCACTAATTCTAAATTACGACTGAACTTTTAATTTTTCGGGGAAAAAAGGAAAAAAGTTCTAAATTACCTTGAGAAAAGATTTTAGGTTCGAAAGTCGATTATGCAAGGGGAAGGTATTAGCACCGCTCACATCCGTTGTACTCAACGGGAACCTCTTAGTCGGCTTAGGCTTAAAATGCTTCGATGTTTTACTTACGTGTTTAAACATGTATAAAAGGAAATATAAAAACATAATGCGAGACGAAGAAAGAGATAAAAACAAACGAAAAGGGAAAAACAGGTTTTTTATTAATGGGCTTGACAAGATGTCGATCTTGCTCCTACGTATCTCCCGGTAGTCGGAGAATTCAAAGCGTACGTAGTTCTTTGGTAGAAAACGTTTGTATGTTGGTTCGTTTTAGTTAAAAAAAGGTTTGATCGCGTCCGAGCGAAAAAGTTTGAAAAAAAAGAAAAAAGTGTAATGAAAGTAAATGTCAACTGTTCGGGTTGCTGCCGAACTGGCCATTGACGACAAGAAAGTAAAAGTCACTGCTCGGGTTGTTGCCGAGCTGGCCACTGACGACAATGCATAAAAATAAATGATTTGATGAAAAAGTTTTCCACTCGGACTTGAACAAAGGTTTTTAAAAAACGTACAAAGACGTACAAAGTTTTAAAATGGTGAAAGATGGACGCTAGGCGATAAGCTCGCGCAAGGCGTGAATGTTTTAAAAGAAATAAACAAGAGACAAACGCACTGAGGCGAAAAATTCGCGCAAGGCGTAAAAAGGTTAAAAATAAACGCGCAAGGCGCGAGAGGCTCGGATTGACCACGAGGGCAAAAAAAAAGGATAAAAATGGCCACAAGGGGGCCAAGGGAAGGTTTAGCGTGCTAGACGCGTCAAGGTGGAATGACGATTGCCCGAGCGACGAGACATACGTCACGCATTCGTGCAATCGAGGTTTGGGGAGACATACGTCAAGCCATTCCCGTTTCATTCAAGTTTGGTTTTGTCACTCGGAGAAACCTCAAAGGGAACCAAAGCTTTTAAAGGGATACTTGTAAAAGAAAAGAAAACACGAACAAATTTGTTGTTCGATTTTATTAAAAATCATGAACGTTACTTGTTGCTTAAGTTATTGAAACTCAAGAACGAGTTTGGTTCAAGTTTGAATGGCAAACACAACCATAAAACATGCAAAAAATTGGAAAGTTCACAAGTTCGGCTCAATTCGAGCTTGGTTTTAAAAGAATGAGCAAGCTTGGCTTAAGTTCACGTTTGGATTGAAAATCATGAACAACATAGTTGTTCAAGTTTGTTTTGAAATAGACGAACTTAGCTTGTTGCTCAAACTTGGTTTTGAAAATATTAAGAACATAACTTGTTTCACAAGTTACTCAAAATTTGTCGCACGAACTTGAGAAATCTTCAAAGTTGTGCATGATTAGGAATTGGATTTGGACCAAAATGGTTTTAAACCTCTTTAGGTTCTGAATCAAGGGCTAGAATCCCAAAAATTTGACATTTGAATGCCTGATTCATATTCTGAATTTCATATACTTCGCAGAGCAACCAGAACTTGGCTCTGCGAAGTCAGGTTCTGGTGTGTTCGCAGTGCGAGCAATACTTTGCTCTGCGAAGTATGCGAATTTTTCAACTCAGAAGCTGTTTCTGAACAGAAGTTCAGAAACTGCTTCTAAGCAAGATTCAGAACCTAAAGGAGGTTAAAAACTTGACAAAATGGAAGAAAAAGGGGTGGAAAATCACAGTTTTAAAGCTTGGCCCCTTTGAGGTCCTTTTTGAGGTTCAAAAAGAGGTTTTGGTTCACAAAGTGAAATTGGACAAAGCAAGATATGCAAACAGCAAATACAATAGAAAAGAAAGATTATAGGAGACTTACAGAACTCCTAGCAATGCTTGAATAAGATTGGAAGTGGCTTGCTTGCTTTGTGAGAGGTTATGAACAAAGTTCTAAGTGTTTGTGATGGACTGATTTTGTGCTGCAATGCAAGGGATTTTTGGTGTGAATTTCGTGTGTGTTGGGTCTCTGAATTGGTCTGTTTTTTAACTGGTTTCAATGTGTGTGATCCTCATGCCTTGCCATTCCTTTTATAGGCATAAATGCAAATCTTTGTAATGATGAACAATGATGAACAAAATCCTAAAACACTAGCTGATTTGGGCTAAATTCAGGCTAGAACACTTTGCATTTAATGCTAATGGATAGAACTTGTTTTGCCTTGTGCCAAGGGGCAAGGTCTTGACTGATCTCAGCCACAAATGCCATTGATTCTAGAAGGTAATGATGGTAAAAACTGTAAAACAGGGCAGCTGCAAAAGGGATGATTCTTGGGATCAATCCTTGCAATCTGGGAAGGTCAAACAATCAAAACGTGTACTGCCATGTACAGGGAGATTGGGGGAATCAAAATTAGCATGTGGGCTTATGTGTGAGAGGAGAAATCCAGCTCAAAACAGGGCATATCAAACAGCTTTTTTGCAACAAAAACCACTTGTGATTGACTGGTTTTGGCAGGGAAAAAGGGAAGGAAATGGATCAAGCAGCTGGCTGGCAAGCTTAGGTTGGGTGAGGGGTCAATTTGGGGGGACAAAAGCTGACCAAGGATAGCCAATTTGTTTGATCACATGAGAGGTTGGAAGAAAATCCTTCTTTCCTTTTACCTTTAATGTCACACATTAAATCTTGCCTTGCTGCACCAAATCAGTCACAAAACAGCAATAATAAAAGTAATAATGCTACTAATAACAATTGTAGTTGAAAACAAAAAAGATAAACCAATGCATAAAATTTTGCAGAAAATTTCGCAGAGGTCGCAGTGCGAAGGTGATTTCGCACTGCGAACTCCACTTTTTTTTGATTTTTGTATATAAAAAATAAAAGGTAAAAATGGAGAAATAATAATAATATATAATGATAATAATGATGATAAAAAATGCAAAAATGCAAATGATGATGATAATAAGGAAAATAGTAGATGATAATAATAATGAAAAATGATGATATTAAATAAAACTTAATAATATTAAAGATAAAAAACTAATAGTAATAAAATAATAATGATATTATTAAAGAAAAATAACAATAACATTAATAATATTAAGGATAATGATGATAGTAATAGTAATGCTTAATAATGATAAAAAATGCAAATAAAATATTATAGCAATAATAAAATAATAAAAGGTAAAAATAAATAATGAGATAATAACAAATAAAACACATAAAAAATATAAGTCAAAAAATGGGGTATGACAGATGCCCCTATTTAAGTTTCTTCGTCCCGGAGGTTGAAAGTGAAATTTGAAATGGACGGGCCGAAGAGACTTAAATATAGAGTACGCCATTTTTTGACTAAATATTTTTCTGAGTTATAAATGCTATAAATGCATGTATGCAAATGTTATGAATGCTTGTAATGTAAACATGGATGCAAAAGATGATAAAAAGAAGACCAAACCGGGGATAAGTGTCAGCTGTTCGGGTTGTCGCCGAACTGCCACTGACAACAAAGAATGAAAAGGTAAATGCCAGCTGTTCGGGTTGTTGCCGAACTGGCCACTGGCGACAAAAGAATGAAAAGAATGTCAACTGTTCGGATGTTGCCGAACTTGCCATTGACGACAGAAAAAAGAAATGTCAACTGTTCGGATGTTGCCGAACTTGCCATTGACGACAGGAAAAATAAAATGTCAACTGTTCGGATGTTGCCGAACTTGCCATTGAAGACAGGAAAATAAAATGTCAACTGTTCGGATGTTGCCGAACTTGCCATTGACGACAGGAAAAAAGAAATGTCAACTGTTCGGATGTTGCCGAACTTGCCATTGACGACAGGAAAATAAAATGTCAACTGTTCGGATGTTGCTGAACTTGCCATTGACGACAGGAAAATAAAATGTCAACTGTTTGGATGTTGCCGAACTTGCCATTGACGACAGGAAAATAAAATGTCAGATGTCAGCTGTTCGGATGGTTACCGAACTTGCCACTGACGATACTGGGGATGCGGCTGACAAGCCGTTCCTTACAAAAAAATGCCCCTTCAATCAGGGAGAAAGAATGCACAAGCTGTTCATCGAAGAACTTGCCGCTTGGCACAATACTAGGGAGTACGCACAAGCTGTTCATTAAAGAACTGCCACTTGGCGTAAAGACTTGACAAAAAGACGCGCAAGCTGTTCGTTTGAACTGCCACTTGGCGGAAAAGGATGACATCTCTGAACCAGACAGACTGGGGATGGCACTTGGAAAAAAGAATTCACGAATTGCTCGCGATTGTTTGGTGAGACTCATGATGGTTAGAAATAACCATGTATGATATGCTGTATGCATATGTATGAATGCATGAATGTATGACTGTCACTGAGGACGTCATGTGAGGGATGGATTTGTACTGGGGATACCCAACTTGTTTGTTAAGGAATTGCCCCTGGATACAATGAAGAACTTGCGCAAGCCGTTCATTAAAGAACTATCGCTCGGCGAAAATGAAGACAACATCCCTAGACCGGACAGACTGGGGATGACACTCGACTGTTTGTTGTGGGAAATGCATGATA
The DNA here is from genome assembly GCA_018208015.1 of Medicago ruthenica. NCBI lineage: Eukaryota > Viridiplantae > Streptophyta > Magnoliopsida > Fabales > Fabaceae > Medicago > Medicago ruthenica. Next base: position 50,697,454 of record CM031378.1, read on the forward strand.
TGAATATGAGATGCATGTTAATGAATGACTATGATATGATGCATGAATTATGCTGACCTGGGGGATGACAGACGTCACGTGGGACGCTGGGGGGTTAAGATTTGAATGCCGAGCAAAGTCGGGCTTGGATGACGTAAGACTCCACTGGGGGTATGCCAATAAGATTGGGCTTCGCTTGTGAATTCACTGGGGATATAAGGATCATTTTGGAAGCATGATCGATATCCAGCCTCTGATGCCAATGGTGATTGGGCTTGTGAGAATAGAACAAAGATTGACTTCCTGGGGAGTTTGGTAGTCCACTGGGGATTGTACTAATCCGCTGGAGAAGAACTGACGATTCCGTCGGGAATGTTTATGCTTTGGTCGGTCTTTGCCTGAATTGTCCATTTCGGGCTCTTAACTCACTGGGGAAATTTCGATTAATCCGCCGAGGATTCTGTTGGGGAATTCCTTTTTGCGATTGACCATGTTCGGCCTGCGAAGCGTTATCTGCTTTAAGGATAGACATCGATGTTCACTCCGAATATTCGCAAGTTCGAAAAGGAATGTGTTTGTTATTGGATAAAAATGCAAGACTCATGCAATAAATTTTGAAAAAGTTTTTTTTTTTTTGTTTTTGGAAATAACTATCATCAAGAATAAAAATGAATGAAAGGAGTTTGATAAAAGGTAAAGAATGTTGGGAAGTGAAATTTATTAAGGGGGTGGTAGCCTGCCAAAGGCGTGGCTCCACGAATCTTACAAAGTCTAAAAGGGTAAATATAAAAGGGAAGGGTACATTGAACGCGATGGCCACTAGTATCCCTAATAACTTTGAATTCTCTGTCTGGATGCTTCCGATTCGGAGTCTTCAGACAATTGATGTGCCCCGAGTAGATCACGACCAATCCGATGTAGTTACTTTGTCTTTTGATCCTTAATTTTTGCATAGGTCATCCTTTCAGATGCTTGACCTATCAGGATAGCTATTTCTGTTTTATGTCTCTAATTTTTGCCTGGACCGCCCTTTCAGGTTTTCAGTCCACCGAGACGCTCTTTTTTGCTTAAGCCGCCCTTCCAGGTTTTCGACTTACCGAGCTATTCTTTTGTTTTTAGACAAAATATTTCTTGACTACATCGGAGTTCACGGGACGCGGAAAATCCTCGCCGTCCATTGTCGTGAGAATCAAGGCTCCTCTGGAGAATACTCTCTTGACGACATAAGGGCCTTCATAGTTAGGCGTCCATTTGCCCCTAGAGTCAGGTTGAAAGGATAGGATCCTTTTGAGCACGAGGTCTCCTTCTTGGATTTCCCGAGGACGGACTTTCTTGTCGAAAGCTTGTTTCATCCTTTGTTGGTACAGTTGTCCATGACATAAGGCTGTCATGCGTTTCTCCTCAATCAAATTCAACTGATCGTATCTGTTTTGACACCATTCAGCCTCTGACAATTTAGCTTCCATCAAGATTCTCAATGACGGGATTTCGACTTCTACGGGGAGCACTGCTTCCATGCCGTACACTAAAGAGAAAGGGGTTGCTCCTGTCGACGTACGTACTGAAGTACGGTATCCGTGCAGGGCGTATGGTAGCATCTCATGCCAATCCTTGTATGAGACTACCATCTTCTGTACTATCTTCTTGATGTTTTTGTTTGCAGCTTCAACCGCACCATTCATCTGAGGTCTATAAGGAGAAGAGTTATGATGTTCGATCTTGAACTCCTTGCATAGCTCCTTCATCATTTTGTTATTTAAGTTGGTCCCATTGTCCGTGATGATCTTGCTGGGAATACCATATCGACATATGATATGATTCTTAATAAATCGGACCACCACTTGTTTGGTGACGTTGGCATATGATGCAGCCTCAACCCATTTGGTAAAGTAGTCGATTGCTACTAAGATGAAGCGATGTCCATTAGAAGCTTTGGGTTCGATCCTACCAATCATGTCAATGCCCCACATGGAGAAAGGCCATGGTGATGAGAGGACGTTCAGAGCCGTTGGTGGCATGTGGATCTTGTCCGCATAGATTTGACATTTGTGGCATTTATTGGCATGCTTGTAGCAATCGCTTTCCAAGGTCATCCAGTAATACCCGGCTCTTAAGATTTTTCTAGCCATTGTGTGCCCACTAGAATGGGTTCCGAAGGAGCCTTCATGTATTTCATGCATTATGAGGTCCGCTTCTTGCTCATCAACACATCTGAGCAACACCATATCAAAATTCCTCTTGTATAAAACTTCTCCGTTTAAAAAGAAGCTGCCGGCTAATCTTCGCAGAGTTTTCTTATCCTTGTTGGATGCCCCATGCGGGTACTCCTGCTTTTGGAGGAAACACTTGATGTCATGGAACCATGGTTTGTCATCTACGACTGCTTCGGCTGCAAATACATGTGTGGGCCTTTCTAGGTGTTGAACCTTGATTGTTGGGATTTCATTCCGGCGACTGACCTCATACATAGAAGACAAGGTTGCAAGAGCATCCGCCATTTGGTTCTCGTCTCGAGGAATGTGATGCAGCTTGACTTTGTTGAAAAAGGTTAGCAAGCGTCTTGCGTAATCTTTGTAAGGGATCAAGCCGGTGTGGCGAGTTTCCCAATCTCCATTGATTTGATTAATCACAAGAGCTGAGTCTCCGTAAATGTCGAGGTTCTTGATCCTTAGATCGATGGCTTCCTCAATTCCTAAGATACAAGCTTCATACTCTGCCATATTGTTTGTACAGTCGAATGATAGTCTTGCAGCAAAAGGGAGATGCTTGCCCTCAGGGGTGACGATGACTGCTCCAATTCCGTTGCCATAGACATTGACAGCTCCATCAAAGATTAACTTCCACTTAGATTCGGGATCTGGACCTTCGCCGAATAGTGGCTCGTCATAATCCTTCATCTTTAGGTACATGATTTCTTCATCGGGGAAGTCAAACTTGATTGATTGATAATCCTCAATTGGTTGATGAGCCAAATGGTCAGCGAGAATGCTGGCTTTGATAGCTTTCTGAGTGTGATACTCGATGTCGTATTCTGACAACAACATTTGCCAACGGGCGATCCTTCCGGTCAAGGCGGGTTTTTCAAAAATGTACTTGATTGGATCCATCTTGGATATCAACCAAGTAGTATGATTAAGCATGTAGTGGCGAAGACGCTTAGCAGCCCAGGCTAATGCGCAGCAAGTCTTTTCGAGTAGAGAGTATCGGGACTCACAGTCCGTAAATTTCTTGCTTAGGTAGTAGACAGCGTGCTCTTTTCTACCGGTCTCATCTTGTTGTCCGAGTACACAACCCATGGAGTCCTCCAATACGGTTAAGTACATGATCAATGGTCTTCCTTCGACTGGAGGAATAAGTATGGGAGGTTCTAGCAGGTACTCCTTGATGCTATCAAAAGCTTTTTGGCAATCTTCTGTCCATACCACTTCTTGATTTTTGCGGAGCAGTTTGAAGATGGGTCCACAAGTGGCTGTCATATGGGATATGAATCTAGAGATGTAGTTTAAGCGTCCTAGAAACCCCCTTACTTGCTTCTCAGTTTGAGGGGCAGGCATTTCTCTGATGGCTTTGACCTTATCGGGATCTACCTCGATACCCTTTTGACTGACAATGAAACCTAGGAGTTTTCCTGATCTCACGCCGAACGTACATTTGTTGGGGTTCAAGCGAAGCCGATACTTTCTCAGGCGTTGAAACATCTTTAACAAATACTCGACATGCTCTTCTTCCGTTCTTGATTTGACAATCATGTCATCGACATACACTTCGATTTCTTTGTGTATCATGTCGTGGAAGAGAGTAGTCATGCCCCTTTGGTAGGTAGCACCCGCATTCGTTAGGCCAAAAGGCATCACTTGATAGCAGAAGGTGCCCCAAGGCGTAATGAAAGACGTTTTTTCTCTATCTTCAACAGCCATTTTAATCTGATTATATCCTGAGAAACCGTCCATGAAGGAGAAAACCTTGGATTTGGCGGTGTTGTCAACCAATATGTCAATGTGAGGTAACGGGAAGTCGTCCTTCGGGCTAGCCTTGTTTAAATCTCGATAGTCGACACACATTCTGACTTTACCATCCTTCTTGGGAACTGGCACTATGTTGGCCAACCATTGAGGATATTCCGAGGTAACGAGAAATCCTGCATTAATCTGCTTTTGCACTTCCTCCTTGATCTTAAGAGCCATGTCAGGGCGAGTTCTTCTCAACTTCTGCTTGACTGGCGAACATTCCAGTTTTAGAGGTAAGTGGTGTTCCACAATCTCAGGATCCAATCCTGGCATATCTTGATATGACCATGCAAAGATATCCACATACTCTTCAAGAAGCTTGACTATTTTCTCTTTGACGGGCGCATCCAATAATGCTCCTATCTTAACCTCTTTCTTTTCTTCTTCGGAACCCAAGTTGATGACCTCTATCGTTTCCTCGTGAGGCTGAATGGTCTTCCTCTCTTTTTCTAGTAGGCGCTTGATCTCATCCGGGATCTTTTCGTCCTCTTCCTCTTCCGCTTCGTAAACAGGGAATTCAAAGTTTGGAGGGAGCCTAGGGCTAAGGTGTTCGACGGGTTTATGGGTACTTAGTCTGCATGTGATGGATGATTGATTTTAGTAAAAGATGAAAAATGCAGACTCTTTGAAATTTAAAAAAGAAAATGTTTTTGGGTTTTGATATTGAAAGATAAAAAGAAAAAGACAACGTATAAATACGTGGAAGTTGTAATAGAAACAACGATTTTTATTAATTGATGATAGTATATTAAACAAGCCCTACATGAGTCTCCTTTCGCTTTGGGCGAGGGGAAAGGGTTTTTTTTGAAAAAGATAAAATAAACAAACACATTACTTGGAAGACTGGATAACAGAGGGAACATCGATAGCAACCCAATTGCGACAAGCTCCTCCGGGCGTTACATGGACAGGTGCTGTTTCTTCCGGCCCATCTTCAGTGATGGCGTTGGTTTCCTTTGCGGAGTGAATGAAGCTGGCGCTACGAAAGATGTTCTCGAGCGGCTCAATGTTAATGTTTGGTTCGGCGACTCTCGTAGTTGGAGTGAAACCTAAACCTTCTCTATGCTTACGCTCCGGCAGACTTATTGTCTTTCCCCAATCCGGGAGTAAGTCATCTTGCACTGCTCTTTGTGCGCTCTTGAAAGAAGACATGGACGCTTCCTTCTTTGTGGCACTCTCATCTTCTAAGGAAAGACCTTGGAATGATGTCCCGTCAACGATATCAGCACCGATGAACGAGAAAGCCGACAGATGGCTGATTAACAGAGCCTCCTCTCCTCCCACTGTAACTAGCTTCCCATTCTTCACAAATTTCAGTTTTTGATGCAGTGTGGATGTCACTGCTCCGTCCTCGCGTACATTACCAAGTGACTTTGCGGGCAAGTATTCCCTTTGTACTTCTCAAAATCCGGGACCTTGAATTTAGGAGGGATCTTGACGTTGGGTACTAGGCAGAGATCATGGGCGTCCTTCCCGAATAAGTCTTTCCCTCGGAGGGCTTTAATCTCTTTTTGCATCTCATCGAATTTTTCAAGGAAATCCGCCATCCTATCCTGGGCGCCTAAACTTTCGGCATGAAAGATAGGCCCGTAATCCCCTTGAGTGGTATGAACCACTGGTGTAGTGAAGGCCGCAGCAGCCTGGGTAAAGGTAACCTCGGGTTGAATGACCGGGGTTTCTTGAAAGGTAGTTGGAATAGGGACGGACTCTTCGCCAAACTCAAATGGCATACCCCATGTGCAACCGGGGAGTTTAGTGTAACGCTGAGTTCCATCATGTAAGGTTGGTGTTGAAGTGGAAGCTAGTGCTGGAGCTTGAGAGCTAGAAGGAGGAGGAGGTGCCGGGATTTGTGCGGCTGCTAGTAGTTTCACTAACTCCGTTAGTTTTTCCATTTCCGTTCTCATAGATGTTACTTCTTCACGAAGATCTTGATTCTCTTGCTCGAGGTTTTCCATTTTCCTCTTTAGGGTCGCTCGGGTATTGTAGGGGTGAGTTGCCTCGGGATGATGAGCCACTTTTTCTTACGAGAAGACGTGTAGTGTTGCGGAGAGAATGCAAACACTGAAGACTCAATTTGGATTATAAGAAATCCTGAGGATAAGAAAAGGGAAATGAGTTTGGACTCAAGGATGACCGTATGCATGATAAGGAATGATGTATGCATGAAAAAAATTTGCTTTGCTTTATAAGGAAATTTAAAAGTGAACAATTAATATTAGCAATTAAAAGTATTAGAAACCGGAAAATTAACATTGTCAAAATATATATATTTGATTGAATAACATTGAGATTACAAAGTGTAACTAATGCTAATACAAATCAAATAGCCGCTCGCCTTTCGGCCTTGCCTATTTCCTCCCTATAGAAATCTAATGTGTCCTTGCAGAACTTCATAAATTCCTGGATTTCCGTAGGGATGACAAAGTATGGCACGGCCATCTCGGCCTTTGCAAGTTTCTTCGGAAGCCCGGCGATGACTAAGTTTGAGAATGCGACTAATCTAGTGAAGTCTTCATGTAAGACCCTAGATTTTGTGTACAGTGGTTTGTAGAGCGTTAGCGGTGGCTACGTGTCTTAGAGTTTTAATGTTAGTGTTTTGTGTTATATTTTGTGTAATATAACTGTTTTTGCTGTTTTTGAGCCTGTTTCGCGCTTGTACGCCGAAAAGGAATGAGATTTGGTTTATGAGTTTCTTTTATAAATAGGAAGTTTTCCATGAAAATAGTTTTCGGAGGTTTGACTTTATTTGAGTTTTTGATAAACGAAGAGAAGATTTTTATCAGTCGTTTAAAATTTTGCAGTCTCCGAATCTCGTGAAATTTTAGAGATGAGTTTTATATATCGGCGCGAGTTGGAAAATGCTTTCAGAAAAATTTTAGAAGGCACGGTTTAAAAGTTCAGTCGGAGAAACTGTTTTAGCGATAATTTTTAGAAGCGGTTTACGACGGACGTTTATTCCGTATATTTTATTTTCTTGCAAGTTTGTTCGTCGCGGCGCGCGAGAGCTGAACACGTGAGTTGTTCTAGAAGCTTTGAAATATCTAGATATTTATTCTAAGTTGCTTAGTGACCAAGACTTGATCAATGGCTAGGATTAAATCATAGAAACTTTTACTATTTGATCCAAGGGCTAGGATTAATTGGAGAGATCTATACATAGAATTAATCATGAGACATTTTCCTTCCTCTTCTTTCTCTCTTCAGCCCGTGAGCTCCTTCTCCCTCACCATACCTTCACCAAAATTTCAATCCTTCACCAATATCATTCATTGTGAGCTTGTTGGAATTCTAGGATTTGCAAGAATCATCTTCTCTAAGGTAACTAAGCTTCCTCCTTTCTCTTAGTTGGCCAAATTCATATAGTTTGATGAATCTTTTGGTTTATGTTCTTGAGAGGGTTTTGTGAGAAATGAATCATAAATGATTCTTGTTGCTTAGAAGTTGTTTATGAGTGTTTATCTAACATGTTTAGGCTTGGTAGTTTTGGTTTTCTTTGAGTGATGAGAATCTCATGAGATTGTGAGCTAGGGTTTTGAGAGAAATATATATTGATCATGAACATGAATTTTTGTTTAGTGTTTGTGTTAATGATGTTGTTTTAGCACTTTTTAGAGAAATGGATATATGAGAAATGGTTTGGTTTTGAAAAACAAGAAAAATATTTTGTTGGTGTTCATGAGAATTTTTGTGAAAATTTCAAAGAGTTTTTGGGTTGTTTTCAAATGGTTTTAGGGTGTGTAATTGATTGCTTTGGTGTTGGGAACAAAAGTGTTTCATAGTTGTTTTGAAACGAAAGTATTTTCACGTGGCGAAAAATAGTGCATTTAACTTCGTGAATTTTTGATCAATATAGGAAGGTCTTGTAATCGTTTTCTGAGAGTGTTAGAAAGTACCTTAGAGCCCTCTAGATTTTTGGGTGTTGGGTTTCGTTTCAGTAGGATACGTTGGAAGTATTTATTGATTTATACGCTGCTTGTTTTAGGAAGCGCGTTGTGCGGTTTTGAACGAGTTTCTGTTGTGGATAATTGCCAAGGTAAGGGCTCCACTTTATTTCCGTCTTTCACTGAAATTGGACATGCTTGGATAATTATGTTGTGATGTATTCTTGAGTGAATTACATGTCTAATTTCATGTATTCTCGTGATGAGTTCGTGTTTGGAATTATATGTGCTGTTTACATGTATAATGGGAGAAAATATGTATGCATAATGAATTGATACATATGCTTGAGTTATTGTTTTACACATGTCTAGTGGAATGTATGTGTAGACTTGTCGTTGTGGTAATCACATGTTAAGAGAATATGTGTGTGTCGTTGCATTAGCATATGTAGAGAAAGCGTATGACATGCATTCATGGTTATGCGTTTCGCCAAGAGGGCTGCGCCGGTGTTATCCCACCTGATTGAGTTGGTATAGAAGAGCTATACCCGGTGTTATTCCACCGTGATTTAATTGGTATAGAAGAGCTATACCTGGTGTTATCCCACCAATAGTAGGAGGTGTTATCCCACCTAAGACCTACGACCTTCTATAGAGAGGTTTTCCGGAAAAAGTCATGCATGTGGAGTCCAGAGAGAGCTGGATGACCACGATCATTTTAGAGTCCGCATTATAGGCTATGTGTGCATTGCTTATAATATGCTTGAGTATCGCAATTGCTATGTGTTGTGCCTTGATTTAAGGAACCCGTTGGTGGGGAGTATTATGTGTTTATAATGAGTTTTCTCTATTGGTAAATGAGCTTTGATGTGGTATGTGTATAAATCTCTCGCACCGGATATATGTATATATACTTGTACTTTGTGGTGACCCTTGCATATTTGTATGAACGGGATTATCCCACCCCAGATGTTAGGTATCAGTCTGATGCGGCAGGTGATGAGGGTGGCGGTTGCTCGGGCCATCAGAGTCAGGGTGGAGCTGGTGTTTAGTTAGCTAGGCTATGCGCCGGTGCGGGTGTACACCGTGCTTTGTGTATAGGCATAGTAGCTAGTTTCTTTTGAGTGCTTGTGCTTGATGCACCTTTTATTTGGGACTGTATAATATTCAGGTGTACACTTGCTTTTGTGAAGCCCTAAGATATTTTTATATATCAGTTCCTTGTATATTTAAATGCCGGCTCAATTAAATGTTTTTATGCGCACTCTGATCGATTCTAAAACGATTTCAAAGCTTGTTTTATTTCAAAAAAAAAAATAATACCCCTTTTTGGTTTAAGAAAACGGGGTGTTACACTTCACTTAGTCGAGAGGCATCTTGCCATACAAACTCAATCACTTCCTTGCGTTGGGCTAGCTGGATATTTGCATGCCTAATCTCATCGAGGAGTCGTGCAATGTGATTCCCATGCTCTCTTGCAATCTTATCGAAGTATTCTTCGAATTTCTTGATGTCCGCCTCGAGGCGATTGCAATGGAGTTTCCCTTGATGAGAAAGGCTCTCATGTCTTTGCCGTTGGACGCGTTTGGCTTGAAGCTGCTCTTTGTAGTCTTTGACCACTTCTTGGAGCTGTTGATTTTTCTCTTGAAACTTCAACCTCCATTTCCGTTGAGCTTCGATAGCTAACTCGCCGAACTTCTTGAGCTCTTGGTTGGAATGCAAGATTCTTTCCAACTCTTCGTCCTTGGCTACAAGGTTGGCATCCGCACTAACCAAGCCGCCTCCTATCCAATTTCTCTTCCCTTCGGAGATCTTTAGCCGTTTTTGGCACATTAGAAGAGAGTTTGTTACTTCATCGCGATCTCTCTTCGTCCTAGTGATCTCTCCCAAAGCTTGGAGGTGCTTTAATTCTAAGTCTTGAATTTTATCTCTAAGCTCTTCCTCCACTTTGTTGGGAACGGTTATGGTTGGCTTAGGAATTTTGAGCTTGAAGACGAGCGTGTTTTTATTTCCGGAATCCATATTTCTCTTTGCTACTATTTGATTGTTCTTTTTAAATTCCTATAAAGCAAAGTGATATGCGAAAATTATTTTCCATGAATGTAAATGTATGATATGCATGGGTGTGATATGTAGGTTCAAAATTTCCCCCATCCTCACGTGTAGGCTCTAATAGGTAAGATTCCTAAGAAGAGGTCCTTAGAGTCATCAATCTCATATGGAATTAGGGTTGTCTATGGACATACGTCGACATGACTTCAATTAATTCCATATGAAAATCTCGTCTAAGCGGGGTTGGGCATCCTACCTCACGGACATACGTCAACGCGGGCTTCCGCACACAACCTCCTTCTAACTTAGTTTTCTCTCGAGCTCGGGTAGAGAGCCTCACACGTCCGGCATTAACCCGAACAATGTGGAGTAACATCGCTCAAGTAACCCCCACAATTGAGATATATATGAATATGAAGCACAAATGATATATATATGTATGTAGAGCATAAAGAATAAACAAGACAAATAATGACAAGAAAAAAAATAAACACGTAAGTAAAATGAACCAAATTAGCCCAAAAGCCGACTGAGATAGGCTTGACTCGTTTATGCACAAACAAAGTGTTTAATGCATGTCCCCAGTGAAGTCGCCATTTTCTGTCGCGTCGAATTTCGGATGTCAAGCTATTGGGAAGCGTTGAATCACTAATTCTAAATTATGACTAAACTTTTAATTTTTCGGGGAAAAAAGGAAAAAAGTTCTAAATTACCTTGAGAAAAGATTTTAGGTTCGAAAGTCGATTATGCAAGGGGAAGGTATTAGCACCCCTCACATCCGTTGTACTCAACGGGAACCTCTTAGTCGGCTTAGGCTTAAAATGCTTCGATGTTTTACTTACGTGTTTAAACATGTATAAAAGGAAATATAAAAACATAATGCGAGACGAAGAAAGAGATAAAAACAAACGAAAAGGGAAAAACAGGTTTTTTATTAATGGGCTTGACAAGATGTCGATCTTGCTCCTACGTATCTCCCGGTAGTCGGAGAATTCAAAGCGTACGTAGTTCTTTGGTAGAAAACGTTTGTATGTTGGTTCGTTTTAGTTAAAAAAAGGTTTGATCGCGTCCGAGCGAAAAAGTTTGAAAAAAAAGAAAAAAGTGTAATGAAAGTAAATGTCAACTGTTCGGGTTGCTGCCGAACTGGCCATTGACGACAAGAAAGTAAAAGTCAGCTGCTCGGGTTGTTGCCGAGCTGGCCACTGACGACAATGCATAAAAATAAATGAATTGATGAAAAAGTTTTCCACTCGGACTTGAACAAAGGTTTTTAAAAAACGTACGAAGACGTACAAAGTTTTAAAATGGTGAAAGATGGACGCTAGGCGATAAGCTCGCGCAAGGCGTGAATGTTTTAAAAGAAATAAACAAGAGACAAACGCACTGAGGCGAAAAATTCGCGCAAGGCGTAAAAAGGTTAAAAATAAACGCGCAAGGCGCGAGAGGCTCGGATTGACCACGAGGGCAAAAAAAAAAGGATAAAAATGGCCACAAGGGGGCCAAGGGAAGGTTTAGCGTGCTAGACGCGTCAAGGTGGAATGACGATTGCCCGAGCGACGAGACATACGTCACGCATTCGTGCAATCGAGGTTTGGGGAGACATACGTCAAGCCATTCCCGTTTCATTCAAGTTTGGTTTTGTCACTCGGAGAAACCTCAAAGGGAACCAAAGCTTTTAAAGGGATACTTGTAAAGGAAAAGAAAACACGAACAAATTTGTTGTTCGATTTTATTAAAAAATCATGAACGTTACTTGTTGCTTAAGTTATTGAAACTCAAGAACGAGTTTGGTTCAAGTTTGAATGGCAAACACAACCATAAAACATGCAAAAAATTGGAAAGTTCACAAGTTCGGCTCAATTCGAGCTTGGTTTTAAAAGAATGAGCAAGCTTGGCTTAAGTTCACGTTTGGATTGAAAATCATGAACAACATAGTTGTTCAAGTTTGTTTTGAAATAGACGAACTTAGCTTGTTGCTCAAACTTGGTTTTGAAAATATTAAGAACATAACTTGTTTCACAAGTTACTCAAAATTTGTCGCACGAACTTGAGAAATCTTCAAAGTTGTGCATGATTAGGAATTGGATTTGGACCAAAATGGTTTTAAACCTCTTTAGGTTCTGAATCAAGGGCTAGAATCCCAAAAATTTGACATCTGAATGCCTGATTCATATTCTGAATTTCATATACTTCGCAGAGCAACCAGAACTTGGCTCTGCGAGTCAGGTTCTGGTGTGTTCGCAGTGCGAGCAATACTTTGCTCTGCGAAGTATGCGAATTTTTCAACTCAGAAGCTGTTTCTGAACAGAAGTTCAGAAACTGCTTCTAAGCAAGATTCTGAACCTAAAGGAGGTTAAAAAACTTGACAAAATGGAAGAAAAAGGGGTGGAAAATCACAGTTTTAAAGCTTGGTCCCTTTGAGGTCCTTTTTGAGGTTCAAAAAGAGGTTTTGGTTCACAAAGTGAAATTGGACAAAGCAAGATATGCAAACAGCAAATACAATAGAAAAGAAAGATTATAGGAGACTTACAGAACTCCTAGCAATGCTTGAATAAGATTGGAAGTGGCTTGCTTGCTTTGTGAGAGGTTATGAACAAAGTTCTAAGTGTTTGTGATGGACTGATTTTGTGCTGCAATGCAAGGGATTTTTGGTGTGAATTTCGTGTGTGTTGGGTCTCTGAATTGGTCTGTTTTTTAACTGGTTTCAATGTGTGTGATCCTCATGCCTTGCCATTCCTTTTATAGGCATAAATGCAAATCTTTGTAATGATGAACAATGATGAACAAAATCCTAAAACACTAGCTGATTTGGGCTAAATTCAGGCTAGAACACTTTGCATTTAATGCTAATGGATAGAACTTGTTTTGCCTTGTGCCAAGGGGCAAGGTCTTGACTGATCTCAGCCACAAATGCCATTGATTCTAGAAGGTAATGATGGTAAAAACTGTAAAACAGGGCAGCTGCAAAAGGGATGATTCTTGGGATCAATCCTTGCAATCTGGGAAGGTCAAACAATCAAAACGTGTACTGCCATGTACAGGGAGATTGGGGGAATCAAAATTAGCATGTGGGCTTATGTGTGGGAGGAGAAATCCAGCTCAAAACAGGGCATATCAAACAGCTTTTTTGCAACAAAAACCACTTGTGATTGACTGGTTTTGGCAGGGAAAAAGGGAAGGAAATGGATCAAGCAGCTGGCTGGCAAGCTTAGGTTGGGTGAGGGGTCAATTTGGGGGGACAAAAGCTGACCAAGGATAGCCAATTTGTTTGATCACATGAGAGGTTGGAAGAAAATCCTTCTTTCCTTTTACCTTTAATGTCACACATTAAATCTTGCCTTGCTGCACCAAATCAGTCACAAAACAGCAATAATAAAAGTAATAATGCTACTAATAACAATTGTAGTTGAAAACAAAAAAGATAAACCAATGCATAAAATTCTGCAGAAAATTTCGCAGAGGTCGCAGTGCGAAGGTGATTTCGCACTGCGAACTCCACTTTTTTTTGATTTTTGTATATAAAAAATAAAAGGTAAAAATGGAGAAATAATAATAATATATAATGATAATAATGATGATAAAAAATGCAAAAATGCAAATGATGATGATAATAAGGAAAATAGTAGATGATAATAATAATGAAAAATGATGATATTAAATAAAACTTAATAATATTAAAGATAAAAAACTAATAGTAATAAAATAATAATGATATTATTAAAGAAAAATAACAATAACATTAATAATATTAAGGATAATGATGATAGTAATAGTAATGCTTAATAATGATAAAAAATGCAAATAAAATATTATAGCAATAATAAAAGGTAAAAATAAATAATGAGATAATAACAAATAAAACACATAAAAAATATATGTCAAAAAATGGGGTATGACAATATGTCCCCTTGATCACTAGTTTAGCAGGATCTAGTTTAGTTATTATGACTACACAGGATAGCAGGAACAAACAGGTATACCCTATATGGGAAAGGTTAAAGCTTGGCGATTCTAGGAATCCCCGAGATCGCCAAAAGTAGGCATGGCAACCCTAGGTTCCCCGAGGTTGCCAACAGTAGGTTGGGTGGAGCTCACTGAGACATTATGTCTCATCCCATTCCTTCTAGTGCAGGTTTTCAGGTTAGCACGAGGTTCGTGAGGATGATCATCAGGGAGACGCTGGATGGAGTGCAGTTGCTCGTCATGTACCAGCTCAGGATCTTATCAGACTTTTGTTTATGCATTTATTATGGTACTTGAAAGGTTGTATAAACGAGCAAAATTGTATTCATTTAGTTGTGTTGTTTTATTATTATTGAAAACCTTGATTGTCATACCCCAATTTTTGACCTAAAATTCTTTTTTCACTCGTCTTTTTGGTTCGGAAGTTTTTCGTCGTCTCAAACGAAATTTCGGCAGGGAAGTATTTTAAAATACCTCATTTTTGGTTCCGAAGGCGACAATTTTCTTTTTATTATTACTTGTTATTTTTATTCATTATTTCTTTTTATTATTCTCATTATTATTTTTCTCTTTTTTCATTATCCTCTTATTTTGTTTTTTTATTTATATTTATTTTCGGATTTTTTTACTTTTATTTTTATTACTTTTATTTTCAAAAAAGTTTGACTTAGGTTTTGATGAGTGTTGATGACAATTTTAATGGTTGCCTCTTTTGTTGTTGTTTGACTGATTTTGTTGATTGTCCATCAATGGCTTTCAATGACATTAACCAGCATTGCATGTTTAAAAGGGAGAGAAACACATGGTCAGGAGGAGGAGGAAAAACTCATCAGTACACAAGCCACAATTATTTCCAAACCAAAATTAATCACAAACCAACAAATCGAAACCACAAAAACCATATCTCAAAACCAAAATCAATCTTCATCCATAATCAAAACCACAAACTCGGCCACCTCCACCACCACCACAATCAATCTGAACCTCCTCCCTAACCACCTACAAACCACTAACACTAATCTGAACCACCACATACCACAACAACATAAAGCCACAAACACGGCCGAACCACCATCAAACACCCAAAACCGCATCCCTACAAATAAACCTCACTCAATCCGAACCACCTCCACCCATAACACAAACACTGCACCCCTCTTTCCCTTTATTTTTATTTATTTGTTTTATTTCTTTTTCTTGCATTTTCTTTTTATTTATTGCATTTCTCATCCTTCATTTATTCCTCATGCATTTCATCTTATTGTTCTTTTGCATTCTCTTCATTTTTTTTTACTTTATTTTATTTTCTCAATTTTGTAGTTTTCTTTAGGTTAATTATCATGCATTTTTTCACTTTATTCATTTTATTGCTTTATAATTCAGCATCTCATGCATTCTTTTACTTTTATGTGACATGTTTATTTCTTTGTTTTTGCATCTCTTGCCTTTTATTCCCTTATTTCAACATATTTATTTTATTATATTTGCAATTTTACTTTTATTATTTATTTTGTCAATTTTATTAGAATGTACTTAGGAACAATGTAAAATATAAATGAGAATATGCACTGACACCCACACTTTATTTATTCCGCTTTATGTCTTTAATTTTTTTATTCCGCTTTACAAAAAAAATACAAAAATATTAGGTTAGTTTATTTTCAAAAGGATTTCGTGGTGATCCAACGTCACCACGGAAATTCCTCGTATTTAACCTTTCGTTACGTTTTAGTCTTAGTTAGTTATTATAAAAAAACAAAAAACATGCAAATAATCAAAAATTCAAAAAAAATCTTTTCTTAAACAAACCTTGATTTTCAATCAAGTGTCCTTTTTTTCTCTTTTATTTTCTTTAAATAACCATTAATCTACTTTAATAACACTTGAATCATTTTCAAAATAAAAAAACACAAACCAATCTCATTTTGTCACTTGACCTTTATTTTATCTTTAAAACCTTTTTTAAAAACCAATAAAAAATACAAAACAAATCAACCGTCATTTTTACCCAGAACTACGAGGTTTTGATCCCTCACGGGTACGTAGGCAGAGGACCTTGTCCTTCCAAATCATAAAAAATAAAAAAAACATTTTCTTTTCTCACTATTCTAATTCATTCTTTTCTTTCTAAAAAAAATAAGCAATTTATAGCCAAAATAAATAAATAAAATCAAGAGGTTCTCGTAGAGTACTACGAACGTTTAGGGTGCTAACACCTTCCCTAAACGTAACTAACCCCCGAACCCTAAATCTTTAAAATTGTGGTAATTTAGAACTTTTTTCCACTTTTCTTTTAAAAAAATTAAAAGTTCAGTCGTGAATTAAAATTAGTGAGTCAACGCTAATCAATAGTTTGATCTCCGAAAATCACCGCGACATTGATGTATCCAGTATCAGTTTAATGGACATGCTAATATTCTAGATAAAATTAGTATGCGTGTTACAATTGGTATCAGAGCAGGTCGATTCAGATCGTGCCTTGGGTCATTAAAGATTCAATAAAAGTAGTGGGACCATTGGGTTCCGGATATTGTTCTAAGGGTCACATCTAGTTGAGCCCGATCAACTCATTCTAGTATATGACATTTAGGATAAATAACTGAGAGCTGAATGTGACCATGGAGGAATGAAGCGCATGAAGAACGATGTTTAAGATGTCATATTTTTAAGACAGGAATTGGCGAAGAAGTATTCAATGCCAAGTGGTGGCTATCAAACCATAAAGTAGCGGAGCCTGTTAATGGCCGAGTTTCAGGAATATTAAAGATATTTAAGAATAAGGCGAAGTGCCTTAGAACAGATGGACGCGTCATTGAGAAATGTCTCGTCTAAGGAGACATAAGAAGTAAGGAATTATGGTGAGACTTTAGAGACCGAAGTTGTCTCGGAAAAGACTATGAGTATGACTCCTTATGGAATACTCTGAGGAATGTTTGCAACCTAGGAACCAAGAATTTGAGGTTAAAACGCAAGTTTCAGGATTCTAAGTTCTGCTACGATCGCAGAGCGACCAGGACTTTGCTCTGCGAAGCTTCAGACTCAGAAACAGGGTACAGATTCACCCTTCAGACCCAGGAACTCAGAATGAGAATTATCAGTCGATTACTGGAACCTCTAGACTGCCAGCAAAGATAGGGTGTGTAAGAATCAAAGGACTTGCACACTTGAACCGGATGAGATTTTATTACCCAAACAGTTAAGAGACTTATTTTTGGATTAAGCAAATTATTGGACAGACGAAACAGATTACCTTCCTTTATTATGAGTCATCAAGATGCTTTGTATGAGAAACGCAAGCTTAGCGATAAGTGAAGGAAACCCCTGGTAAGGGTATGAAGTAAAGATTGAATCGTATGTTGTCGGGTTATAGTAGACTGGTTTTGAGGAACAATCAGGAAGATCGTCACTTACGCACGAGTTAAAGTTAAGGTTGTGGTTAATGTTAAGGAGTTCTGTGTTTTCATTTGATGAGCTCCTTACACAAGTATTCTGGAAAGGTGGGAGAATATACAGACCTTGGATTATTTGAAACCATATGAAGGAGACAACGGTCGAGAAGACCTATGGAGAATTATTCAGATAATAAGATTAGATTTGAATTGTGGACACAGTAACAAGTTACTGGAAGGATCCAATAGGAATGATAAGTGTTGAAGTTTAAGATCAATTAATCGGGTACTCGAAGAGGCGTAACATATGTTTGGGCTTACAGGAGAGCCGGTAAAAGTTGAATCTTATCCAGACGGACTGTTTCCGGAGAAACTCGAGGAGTAACCAAGAGATATGATAAAGTTATGTGGACCTAAGTTGTCTTGGAGAAGGTTGTGGATGTGAAATCCTTACGGATAATTATAGAACGAAACTCGATTCATTAGTGGATTCAGTATATGAAAGATGTGAATTTCCAGAAGTCATAGAATGT
The DNA here is from genome assembly GCA_018208015.1 of Medicago ruthenica. NCBI lineage: Eukaryota > Viridiplantae > Streptophyta > Magnoliopsida > Fabales > Fabaceae > Medicago > Medicago ruthenica. Next base: position 50,715,258 of record CM031378.1, read on the forward strand.
TTTTAGAAGTTACCACAAGTGAATAATGTATGAACTTAAGTTGCTTCAGGTATGCTTTCAGTAGGGTTTCGGCAATGTTTTAATGATTATACATGTTGAGCTGACCAAGAGATGGTTACAGAATTCAGAATATGGAGAGTAAAGTTAGAACCAGAGTATAAGCTGTTTTGACAGGAGCATTGTTGGGCTCGTAACAGTTGCGGGAAACTGCTTACAGGTTTTGGCGTATTTTCGCGAAAGTAAGTATACAGTTTATGTCCGAAAGGAACACAAGTCAGGTGATGACCAATCAGTAGGTTAAACAGGTGGTTTAAGCCACAAGAGAATCAACAAACGTAAGATGGTTCCGCTATGATAGCTGTGAGTCATTAAGGAACAAGGTTAGCCAGGAAATTTAATAGTGGTGTATTACCCTTATTCCAAGGAGTATTGTTTAAATCAGAGTTGGGCAGCGGAGAAGTAATCCAAGGATGGGTTAACGAACAGTTCTAAGCTGACGCTTAGGGAACAAGGATGCTTGTGAAGTCCTTATCAGATGTACCGCAGGAAAGGAATAAGTGCCCAATTATTGAACCATAGAATATCAGTGAGCAGTGACGACTCGGACTTATCCTAAGTTCTAACAGGAAGTTTTTAAAAGTTAAGCTGAGGAATACTAGGAACTTTGAAACTCATGAGGAATGGAAATCGAAGCAGTTTAAGATTATGTGATAAGAAATAAGAAGGATGTGTTTCTAGCACAATAAGTCTAGAACAAGGGAAGTCCCCGCTAATACGGTAATTTAGCAATTTTTATCTCAGTAACTTCAAGTGGACTTGAAGATTAAGTTTAGTCAAAAGGATTAAGCATAAGGCAACATTAGTAAATGATGTACTTGCAAGATGATATTTTCGAGATTGAAGCATTGATCAGAAACGACAATGCAGTGGCATGTGAGTTTAATCCACATTGTACCCACGTTATGATAACATGTTGCATGTAACAGGTTATGTTAGTATTATGTATACTTATTAGGCAGTGCTTATACTACTCAGATAGTAGTGTAACAGATTTTCAGTTATGTGACATGTATTGGTAACCGTGGTACGCAGTCAGGAATGTTTAAGTAGGAAGGTTTTGACCAGAACAGGTTTGTTGATATCAAACGTATCTTAGCTGAAGAGTTCGGAAATTCTTGAACTTAATGTTCACCAGTAAAGGAAGAAGAACCTTCTATGCAGATTAAAATTTACTCGTAGTCTACAGTAAAGGGCTACGTAAGTTCAGGTTATGATTAAAGGATTAAAGATTAAGTGTGCTATTTTTGGTAGCAATCAGAGTAGAGCTTTCTTTTGAAAACAAGGATCTTGAACTCGATGTTCAGAAATGAGAAATGAGTTCACAATATCGACAAGTGTAATCATGATCTATGTTATGTGATAATGTATGCTCAAGGAATAAACATGAGTTAAGAATAAAAGAGGGTCTCCAGTTGGTGTGGTATTGTCTCAAGGATATTTTGATTAAGGAGGATGTCCCGTTAGTTGGACAAAGATGATGTGATGTACTGTGTACCCATTAGTAGTGTACATGAACTCGATCATGTATGTAATTTATGTGCTATGTATTGTATCATATAATGATATGGGAGACGATGTATACCACTTATCACTTGGACTAAATCCTATAAGCTTTGAATGTTCGGTAAAGATGATTCTATATGAAGAATGGTATATTATAACTGTGAGTTGTCGTCTTACGAGGCGAAAGTCAAGGATAAGGATTCAGTGGAATCAATTGAGGAGGATAAAATTGACTTGATGTCGTCAAGGTAAGACCAAGTGGTCAATGAAGGAAACTTATGAATTCAGTGCAAGTATCCAATACTTAATAACCTTAAGTTGGATTCGCACTAAGTGTGTGAGCAAGAGTTATAGTCAAGTGAGTCGGGTATTGGTTCAGATAACCATACATCCTACTATGTAAGAATTGTGTATGTACCTCAGGTCCTTCAGTTAAGGAAAAGATTGTCAAATATTTTTGACTTACAGAGATGGAAACCATGGCTAGGGAACAGTTTTAATCAGTCAGGTTTAATCGAGGTGCATGGATAATCTGCATGTCAGACCCTAGAATAGCCATAGAATCCCAATAAGCAATTGTTTTGGAGCTTTGACTAGTAGAGAAAGAGGTAGGATGGATCTATTCATTCATGATCTCAGGAGAATTCTAAATTTCGAGGACGAAATTTCTTGAAGGGAGGTAGAGTGTAATATCCCGCTTCTGAATTAAGTATTTATCAGAGGTGAGACGATGTATCAAAGATATTTTAAGGAAGGGGAATTTGGTAATTGTCGCGTCAATATTTTTATAAAAGGGGCTAAACCCCATAATTTCCCTCATTTCTTCATTCTTCCTTCTCTTTAAACATTTTCCTCTCCCTTCTCTCTACTTCTCTCACGCCAACCTTCCTCCCTCCCCCCAATAATCATCAATCCCTACCTCAATCTCTCAATTCTCATGCAAGCAATCACTAATTTTGGGAACTTTGAGACAAGAGTAGCTTGAGGAAGCAAGAAAGAAAAGAAAGGATTTAAGCTAGGGTTTGAAGAGGGAAGCTTGGCAAGATCAGAAGCAATTGCTAGGTGAGCTCCTTAGGGTTTTAGAACCCACTCTGTTTGAGTTTGAGTGTATATCTCATTTTATGCTAAGTTAAGGTTTTGTGCCCTATTCCAATTACTAGTCAATTCCTTGCTCAATCATGTTTAAAACTGTATAATTTCATTGGAAAATCATTCCTAACATCTTTGGGATGCTTGGGTAACTTGGATGGAGTTAAAATGGAGAAAAATGCAATTTATGGACAATTTCTGTACTGATAAGCTCGCTACAGCGAGCTGGAGCTCGCTATAGCGAGCAGAAACATTTTGGCCACGGCACAGGGTCGCTATAGCGACCAGCCCGTCGCTATAGCGAGCTCACCGGAACAACAATTGTCAGCTGAGCTGTTCTGGTGATCCGACGCGTGTAAGTGAGGTTTTTTTGCAACCATTTTCTACAAAAACTTTAAGGAATCAAAGGACATCATTTTAACCCATCCTAAAGGCCTTTAGTGGGCAAAATCATAAGTGAGCAAGGGATAGGCAAAGTATAGGAAGTGCAAGAACAAAGGATTAGATGAACAAATCCATTACATGTGAGTTGGTAAACTCTTAAGGAAAGCATATGACAACGATATGTCTGGAACCTATGATAGGTTAACAGGAATAGAGTTGTATCCAGGTAAGGGTACAAGAGTACTAGGAATGTTTCAACATTCAAAGCTTTAGATAAGCTTAAAGGTTGGATTTCCAACAATGACTAAGTGGCTTATGAGAACGATAAGCATAGAACCTTATACTATAGGTTATGTATCTTAGGATTAATTACTTGAGGAATGCATTAGATATGCATATGGTTAGAATGAGGTATCAGATATACATATGTTATAACTTAAGATAAGTATCAGATTTAAAAGGTTACACGTCTTCATCAGACTCCGCGATACGCCGGATGGGATTTCTCCGAAAGGGCTATCGACACGTAAGTTTTTAAGACTATGTTAGCATGTTCAGCAGACTCCGGATTATGCCGGATGAGATTTCTCTGAGAGGGTTGTCTACATGCAAGTTAAGTTGTGTTCAGCAGACTCCGGATCAGGCCGGATGGGACTTCGAGAGAGAGTTATCCACACAACGATAAGAGGAGTTCGATGATTAGCCTCAGATAGGAATTTTCACCGGTTATCAGGGGAATGTGCTTCGGGGTTACTCCACTCGGGGGCATTCCATAAAATGAACTCAGATAATTATTGTATGTTCAACGCTAACTTTCTAACTTTATGTTAAAGTAAGATGTATATGTATTTATTACATAAGTTTATGTCAAGTACTATTCAGATAATAGTTATCAGAAAGTGATCATAGGATGTCCCCAGATCACTAGGTATGAGATTATGTTATTAGGCAGAATTACATGTCAGGCAGGTATCAGGTGGTGATCTTAGGAGTCCCCTCGATCGCCAAGTTATCAGGTTATAATCTAGATTTCATGACTATTCAGTTATCAGGCTCAGACAATGATCCTAGGTTTCCCCTTGATCACTAGTTTAGCTGGATGTAGTTTAGTTATTATGACTACACAGGATAGCAGGAACAGACAGGTATACCCTATATGGGAAAGGTTAAAGCTTGGCGATTCTAGGAATCCCCGAGATCGCCAAAAGTAGGCATGGCAACCCTAGGTTCCCCGAGGTTGCCAACAGTAGGTTGGGTGGAGCTCACTGAGACATTATGTCTCATCCCATTCCTTATGGTGCAGGTGTTCAGGTTAGCACGAGGTTCGTGAGGATGATCATCAGGGAGACGCTGGATGGAGTGCAATTGCTCGTCATGTACCAGCTCATGATCTTATCAGACTTTTGTTTATGCATTTATTATGGTACTTGAAAGGTTGTATAAACGAGCAAAATTGTATTCATTCAGTTGTGTTGTTTTTTTATTATTGAAATCCTTGATGTATCCAGTATCAGTTTAATGCACATGTTAATATTCTAGATAAAATTAGTATGGGTGTTACAAAATCTCACTTAACAGCTGTTAAGAGAATCTTCAGGTATATGAAAGGAACAACTAATCTTGGAATTCTATATAAGAAATATCAGGATTATAAGCTAGTTGGATTTTGTGATGTTGGGGATATAATTGAAAGAAAATCAACCAGTGGAAATTGTCAATTCCTTGGTGAAAACTTAATATCCTGGACTAGTAAGAGACAAAGCACTATTACATTGTCCACAACAGAAGCAAAATACATATCAGCTGCAAGTTGCTCCACACAACTGCTCTGGATGAAACATCAGTTAGAAGACTATCAGATCAGTGAAAGTAACATTCCAGTTTACCATGATAATATTGCTGCTATTTGTCTGTCCAAGAATCCAATTCTACACTCTAGAGGAAAACATAATGACATAAAATATCACTTTATAAGAGATTATGTTCAGAAGGGTACTATAGACATTCAATTCATTGATACATATCACCAATGGGCTGATGTTTTACAAAGCCATTGACTGTATAAAGATTTAAATTTATTAAAAAGAATTTGAACATGCACTTAATCTCAGAATGATACTTGCTCATGAGTGATAACACAGAATCTGAAAAGAGTTCAGACGCTACTTCAGTCAAATTCTCCACGAGCATTTATGACAAGTAGATGGATCTGGATCCATGACAGATTCTGGAGTAACACAGAAGTTGGATAATCTAGACTTTGACAATACACGTAAGTGGAAAAGTCTTGTTTGTCTTTTCATACACCTGTCCACCTACGAATCACGTTTCTAAGCAAGTCTCTGACGTGGCTTGTGACTGTTGGGTAATATCCTGTAGGCAACGATGGTTATTCTCTACATACTGGTTTCTCGCTCCCCATTTTGTCATTATTGCATTTTTCTTTTTGCATCGATCACTGTTTTCTAAAAATCATTTGAAGATGAAAAGTTGTGACACTTTATTTATAGTGACAGTCACACTCCTTGTTTTCACTCAATTCATAAAATTTTCTACATGCATTCATGGAAAATCTTTTCGCTTTCCCTAGGATTATAAGAAAAACCAAAATTCTGAAACCTGAGCTCTTAAGTGTCCGATCAAGTAGAACAAAAGCTATGATTATTGTCAAGAACATCCCCAAAATGATATCTGCTGTAGGTAAGTATGATATAGATTTTTGAAAAGCAAAAATGGATGAACATCCTTCAAGCTCTGGATGATATATGGAATGAAAATCATCAAGAACCAGAGAAGAAGTCATCATAGAATAGGGGATCAGTTTAAGCAACCTAACTCTACCATTCATAAATGTGCTAGAGTTCAACTCATATATGGTTCCTTAAACATTGCTGCATGGAGATGAAGTTTTGATTGCTGGATTTGGAAGAAATTAACATCTCCAGAGTCAAGGTTGTGAAGGCTTCTGGGTGTATCTGAAGATCTGAAGATGCAGAAGACCTTACAACAATAAAACTTGACAACATAGCTTAGGATTTAATGTTATATCAGATGCTTAATTCAGGACTTATGATTTTGTTTCTTTTATTATTCTAGCTTATTTTAGTAACTGTTTTATCTAATATATATTGTAAGCTGATCTGAATAGTTTGAATTTATTCTTATAATATATTTGAGATGCTTTTGTTTTATGTTTTTCTTTGCATTCATAATTTTAACCTGCATACATGTTTTTTTTTGTTGATGACAAAAGGGGGAGTAGAAATTAAAGTATTTGAACTGAGCCTTGAACAGAAGCCTAAGGAATCCATTTTAATTTAATGTTTTTTTTAGTTATAAAAAATTGAAAATGAAAAAATATTGTGCTTTAATGTTAATTTTATCAGAACTGATGGGATATCTGACTGGTCTTAATCGGAGTCTGCAAACCTCTGTGTGATCAAAGTCTGATGTCTTGATAGGTATTAGATTGGACTTAATCGGAGCTTACAAACCTATGTGTGATCAATCTGATATCTTGTTGATGTTCTCATATGCGTTATTGATTATTTGTTATGATGCGCTCAAGAGTGACTAAGGATGAATTTAATTAACTGGGAATAAGACTTACAGGGAGCTTGCAAACCTCAACCTAAGACTGTAAGACTCAGGGGGAGCTTGCAAACCTCATACCCTAAATTCTAATTGTTAATTAGATTAACAACAATTATTCAAAATACTTGTGTTTGTCATCATCAAAAAGGGGGAGGTTGTTGGAACAAGAAGTGTCTTGGACAATTCCTCTAAGGTTTTGATGATAACAAAGTATTGAAGAACAATTGGAATACTAACATATGTTCAATGTGCAGAATCATAGAAATATCTATCATCAAGGAAGAACATATGAAGAGCATCTGAAAGGAACAAGAGAAGCTAAGAAAACTATGGTAGAAGACCAAACGAAGGTCAACCAGAAGTCAATGTCCTTAGAAGACGTGTACCACACAAATTCTGGAGAGGTAACTCAACAGACTCTGTGATGGTCATCACACTCAGAAGCAAACACTGTAGACTTGGATCACCCTCAGACTTGACTAAGTTATGAGGGACCCAAAATCCATGTAGGCTCTGTCCTATCCTGTGAACGGTAACTATCAAGGTTCTGATAGGTGCAGTTCTTTTGTCGTCTTCTATCTACGTGCACAATCAGACAAATGACATCAAGAACAAAGCAAACAACATATAATTCTTCTTTCAACAAAGAGAAATTCAAAGTGCATTCAACGAGATTATCCATATCAGGCAAAGGGCCAACGATATTGATCAAAAGCTTCTCAACGACTCTACTCAACGACTCTATTTGAGCTGGCACTCTTTTCCAACGTTTCTTAAATTTCTGCCGATAAAAGGAGAAGACCACGAAGAAGATTAACAAGACTCTGCTATTTCAAAGTGCCATTACTCTGTCAAAATCAAATAGCGCAAAATACTTAGGATTTTTGTATTCAAGTTTATATCTTAGAAATCCTAGAGTTGTAGAGAGTCTGTTCATTTGTTCATATACACCAACCATTTTAAAATCAGGTGTTGAACAAATTAGAACTCTTTAGCTGCAAATCTAAAGCATACAAGTCTCTTTGTGAAACCTTGAACAACTAGAAGTCTCTTAGGTGAGTCCTGAGAGCATTGGAAGTCTCTTGTCTGCGTGTTTAAACACTTGTAAGTTTCTTGGAGTAGTCCTTGAGCAAGGAAGTCTTTAGGAGTGTCCTAAAGCAGGAAGTCTTAAGTTGTGTGCTTAAGCAAGGAAGTCTTTAGGAGTGTCCTAGAGCAGGAAGTCTTAAGCTGTGTGCTTAAGCAAGGAAGTCTTAAGCTATGTGCTTAAGCAAGGAAGTCTTTAGGAAGAGTCTTATAGCAGGAAGTGTGAAGCTGTGTGCTTAAGCAAGGAAGTCTTAAGCAGGTGTGCTTGAGCATAGGAAAGTATCTTGGAGTTGTCCTTAAGCATTTGTAATCCGGAGTGATTATAGTGAAATCCCTATTAAGTGCAATGGGACTGGACTACTCCCGGGTTGTAGGAGGAACCAGTATAAAAATTGTCTTGTGTCTGCTCTCTCTCTCTCTCTCTATATATATATATATATCTTTGTGTTTTGAATTATATCCGCTGCAATCAGACTCTGTATCAGAATCTGCATACCACAAATTCTGAACAGCTTTCAGAATTATGCTCCGAATATTATACGAAACTATTTTGTTAGTTTTTGGATGTAATTTGCTTAATTTTTTATATTAAATATAAAAATATTTCAATTTTTTGTATGTTTCAAAATCCTTCACTTTTCGTCTTCGGTGACATCCAATTGCGGAGAAACACTGATGTGTTATGTTGGGTTAAAAAAATACATGTTTATTAGACATTTTTATGATTGATAAATTAGAAGATTAATTTAGTGGGTGATAATAAAGAGTTGCATATGTATGAAGAATAAAAAAGCATAAATTTTGGTATGTTGTTAGATGAAATACGTGAGAATGCAAATAAAGAAAATATTTGTTTAGGTTTCAATTTTGAAAGGCAAGATATTTGGCATCTTTATTTAGTTTGCCATACAAGTTGCCATATATATACTCCCTTCGTATTTTATTATAAGTTGTTTTGCCGTTTTCCCACTTATTAAAAAATATTGTTAATTTTGTATTAGAAAATGAAATTATGATAGGTTTTACAAAATTAGCTCTCATTAATGACATGAGAAAAAGTGATTAAAATAAATAAAAAAAGAGAGAGTAATAAATAGTAAAGGGTATGATAGGAGAAAAAACATTAATGATGCATTGGTATTATAAAGTGACATATAATAAAACACAAATATTTTTTTTCCCAAAGTGACATATAGTAAAATACGGAGGGACTACCCGATACTTGTAACACCCTATTTCCCGACGATAATTATTAAACAATAATTATATATTTAATAAAGAGGATGTTACAAAACTCGTCAATATATCACATATAACATAAACACTTTCTTTAAATAATAATTTCAACAGCAGAAAACATTTCATTGATTTCATTAATATTGATTATCCTTATTATTCAACATCATAAATAGAAATAACAATATTTCCAAGTTCTTGACTTAAAAACAAATTAATTTCAACGTCAACCCCAACCCTGGTGTTACAAGAATCAGAGCTCGTAGCGACTACATGCTTAATAGATTACTAAATAAAATATTTCATCTCCACCTTCTAAGTCGTCCCACAGCTAAACTTCCTCAACCTGAGTGTCTGTACCCGAGAGTACAATCACCACAAAGAAAACAACACAACAACAACAAAGGGGTGAGATATCCTGCCGTAACATAATATTAGGGAAAAACACGCAAAACATTATAATACAACAATAACAATATTCTGTCATCATATGATCATCGACATTTATTATATTCTTCTCAACTAATCATACATATCATTATCTCATTCAATTCACACTTAAAAACACCAAGTATAAGTATCATCATTTAAATGCATATGGACTCACCCTAAGACCTATATGAATGTGGTACCACACCTATCGTCGTCATAATTTGCCAGAGATATGTTACTGGACTTTCGTCGTCATAAATTGCCAGAGATATGTTACTGGACTTTCATCGTCATTTCATCTTCATAATTCCTAGACACGACTCTATATGCATGCATGGTGACAAACTCATCAGGTATTACACATCATCACGTCATCATGAATTCACATTCATAAATGCAAGACTCTCCCTAATATGCACAACATCAATGCACAACACACCGTCATCATTCTCATCGTCTTCATAAATAAACATCATCATTCTCATCATCAAAATAATATAGACATCGTCATTCTCATCATCATTATAATATATACATCATCATTCTCATCGTCATAGTAATATAGACATCATCATTATCATCATTATAATATAAACATCATCACTCTCATCATCATATTAACGCAAGTATCATCATTTCTCATCATATTTATTTATACACTTGTATATAATATCAATCGTCATCACTCTTTGTCATAGTCATATGATTCGTCATCATTACTCTCTATTACCGTCTATATCTCTACATTATCTCCTCATCAATCCAACCCTTAAGCACGACTCGTTTCTACGTCAACAACCCTCTATTTTATTTTATTATTCCTCTTACAGACATGCTCTATTCTCTCGTCTATTCTAGGCTCTCTAGATATTTTATCCTGATAGCACACCCTATTCCTCCTTCTTAGTTTTAAGATGTTTACTTCTCCATTAACATTACATATAACGTCTCCTCTCTATACAACTAGGTTTCATCTCACCATCGTCAATAACTCTTTCCTACTTATCCCTCTCATTATTACGACTTTATACCTTAATCCCCGTCTCACATTTGTCGTCATCTATAACCTCGACCATTCCCCTAATCTTAACTTCATTCTAATTCAAAGTTATTATCTCACCTTATCGATACTTTCTACGTCAGCAACTTTCCCCACTAAAACTTCATTATAATTTAAGGTTTTATTCTCTTGATACCGGTCATTATTATTATCGTCAAACATTATGACTATTACCTCTTATCTTCTTTCCTATTCATCTCGCTCTCTTCTAATCAATTCCCGTCTTATTCACCGCTATCCTCATTCCTATTATCTTTCACTACTCAATACACACCTTATATGTTCCTACCTAACATTCATCTCAAGTTCCTTAATTACCTTGGCTCTTTTACTCTTCAACTTAACAATATTCTTAAGCTCATTATTTGTTTAAGAAGATTATATTTAACTTCATCACTTACTCGGAAGGCACCTACGTAATATCCCTTCTTATCATCGTCTCTTTTCACTTCTTTATCTCTTCATATTTTATACTCTCTTAATCAGCTTACCATATTAGACCTTTTAAAAATACCCTAATGGATTAATCCTGTCGTTATCACTCCGCCGTGAACTACTCATCTACATCCCTCACACTTCTCCTTCTACTGCTTAAACTACTTAACCTTTTTAGGCTCAAGCCGCATCAAGTATTAAATGTCAACACATCAACAAAAGCTTACAGTCATAGATGCAAACTCTTCCTATTTTTCACAACATCGGGACAAAACATATCGTCGTTATTCACATCATCAGCATAAGAAAACGTTGTCATCATGAATATACATCGTCACTCTCATCATTTATATAATCAACATCGTCATTACGAGTATGCTTCAACAACTTCATCATATTTATATATTCAGTAGTCAACGTCATTAGCAACTTCATTATCTATGCGCTTTCATTCTCACCATTCACTATCCTACTCCTCTCTCTTTATTTCTTCTTGGATTTGTCTCTAACACCCTAAAGTTTTTCCATGTATTAATTCGTTAAGGGGTTGGGGAACTACCCTTAAGACACCAGACAGGACTCCCTTCATTTATGTTTATAGGTTCGGAACCCTAGTATACGCTTACTTTTCAAGCTAACAGCTTTCTTAGACTTACTATTCATATCGCAGCATGACCCAGGTACAATATTTTATTCATAACTCAAGTTCTAGAAATCCAAATGGATTCAAACAAAAGGGAAATAAAAGCTGACATCTATATCTAAAACTTTCATGAAGGGACCTAAGTCCAATTCGGGACAGAGAGGGGTGGAAATGTTTCGTTTCCTAAACCTGGGCAGAGTGCACGACCGTGCCGACCCCTGTGTAGTAATATGACCATAAATCGAGTTGCGGATGTCTAAATGAGGTCATTCCAAAGCCACGTGAAAGCTAACATCCATATCTACAACTTTTATGAATACACCTAAGCTCAATTCGGAACTGAAAATGGTCAAAAAGTTGTGCCAAAATCGCGTCACGATTCTGTCAGCATCAGAACGCAGATTTTGTAATTTTCCACCATGGGAGCTTCCCCGACTCCGATTTCGACCCCCCCAACTCACCCAATTCGTCCATAAACATCACCCTAAGGTTACCCTATCATTCAAACACTAATTTTCCATTAACCTACTGATTCACACACTCTCTTCATGGTCAATCCTCTATTCGTAAACGGTAAACTAGTTTCTCTTAATTTTAAATAATTCAACCTCGTCTTTACCTTCGTCCATCATCAATCTCTCATCACAATCTCACATCATAACAGAAACATCATCTGAAGAATTAAACACCCCCCATCATATATTAAGATACCCTAAAGTGCAAAGATTCTCCCCCTTACCTCGATTCCTCTGAAATCTCTGGTTTGACATGACTTCGTTGTAGCAAGGTTTTCCTTTCTCTGACGGCTGCTCTTCTCTCTGTTTCTATGTTCAGCAAAACTGAGTTCTAATTTCCCAAAACCCTTATTTATATTTGGTCTAGCCACTCTTCATATAACTTTCCTCTTATATTCACTATTATTTTGCTATTCCCCTCCCCCACTTATTAAAAACCTATTTTCTACACCTCCTACTCTTTTCTACTTGTTTTTCAATTCTCTTTCTATATTATTTAAATTCTGGTATCATAAATTAATTCACCAATATAATTCAACCCTCTCAACATTTACATCACATTCAAATAAAACAACATTAATAATAATATTCACCACGCCACGCCTATTAAAATTTATTGAATTACTTAAAATATAAAATTGGGGTATTACAATACTCCCTTTTCTCGTTTTAATTGTAACTTTAACATTTTTTTTATGTCCCAAAATAATTGTCACATTAGAATATCAATGCAATGTTTATTATATTTTCCACTAATATACTCTTATTTATTAAATTTCATTTCACTTAACCACTCCACGACCTAGCATTAATAAAGTTGTTTTAGTAAAGTATAATAATATTACGATTAAAATCAACTCAATTAATCATTTTACTTAAGAACCACGCACAACAAAATTTACATTTATAGCTTAAAATAGTGAAGGATGGCACAACTGAATTTTGAGTGATCGTATAAAAATTAGGATTCAATTTAATTGCTAAAAAAATAAAAGCATATTTTAGTTCAAAAAAATCAATCGGAAAATTTAAGTCTTTATCTCACTATCTTTATCTTTATCACTTACATATAAATGTTAAGTAGTCTGATTACATGAATCCCTAACCCTAATGCAACCCTAACACCCAAAATGACACATTAAAATCCTTGCTGAGAGTTGAACCACAGACCAACTTCTAATAGGTCACAGCTGTAACCACTGGATCACTAATAGTTTTTGTGACTTATAATTGCTTTTATTTTATATATATCTACGGCAATTATAAAAAGGGGGGTTTGAATGAAGGAATTAAGTAGTGTTTTAATTAAATCTAAAATATTTTTATGCACAATCTAATATATTTTGGTTTGTGATATGAAATATATTTTTATACTGAATATGATATATTTTGGTACTCAATTTGAGATATTTTTGAATTAAATCTAATATACTATTTTTATATTGAATATGTTAGAAAGTGATTTCTTAGTCCCCAAGTTTTGCTAAAATATTTTTATGCACAATCTAATATATTTTGGTTTGTGATATGAAATATATTTTAATACTCAATAATATATTTTTATACTGAATATGATATATTTTGGTACTCAATTTGAGATATTTTTGAATTAAATCTAATATACTATTTTTATATTGAATATGATATATTTTGGTACTCAATTTGAGATATTTTTGAATTAAATCTAATATACTATTTTTATATTGAATATGATATATTTTGGTACTCAATTTGAGATATTTTTGTACTAAATCTAATATATTTTTGTACTTAATAATATATTTTAAAATTGAAGAGTAAACCCGTTAAATAGTTATGAGAGAAACCTAGCTCAGTTAAAAGGTTATAAATAGAGGAGAGCATTAGAGAATTAGGGTAGTCTTGACAACCCTAATGACTAACCCTAACTTTTCTTTTGAAAGAAATTTATGAAAAAAAATCTAATATGATATATTTTGAATATGATATATTTTGGTACTCAATTTGAGATATTTTTGAATTAAATCTAATATACTATTTTTATATTGAATATGATATATTTTGGTACTCAATTTGAGATATTTTTGTACTAAATCTAATATATTTTTGTACTTAATAATATATTTTAAAATTGAAGAGTAAACCCGTTAAATAGTTATGAGAGAAACCTAGCTCAGTTAAAAGGTTATAAATAGAGGAGAACATTAGAGAATTAGGGTTACAACAAACAAGAAAAGATTAGAGATCAAAGGAAAACTAGGGTTGTGGAGAGAAGAAGCAAGGAGACAAGTGAGAAGAACCTGGAGAGAGATTTTACCGTAGGAATATCAAATTCTGCAAACCAAAGGTAAGGGGGAGTCTCTATTCATCATTATATATAAGTTATTAACATATCCTTTTTATTATTATTATTATTTTTCTTTCGATTACCACATAACAGTTCCAGCTTTTACATTTAAGACCAATTTCTTGGTGCAAGCTTTTATATATATTTTTTATTTTGATTTGTCATTTTTATTGTTGTCCATCTTTTGTTTTTGCTGTTTTTTAAGGTAGTTTGATAACATAATATTGAATATAATTATAAAAGTAATAATATAGCAAATTTGATAATTATATATGAAGCTCTACAAAACCCGTGCATCGCTCGGGTTAGAGTCTAGTATATATAAATGTTAGGTAGTCTTGACAACCCTAATGACTAACCCTAACTTTTCTTTTGAAAGAAATTTATGAAAAAAAATCCTTGCTGAGAGTTGAACCACAGACCAACTTCTAATAGGTCACAGCTGTAACCACTGGATCACTAATGGTAAAATTAATAATACAACCAGTTTGATACTTATATATGAAACTCTACAAAATCCGTGCATCGTACGATTTGATAGTTATATATGAAGCTCTACAAAACCCGTGCATCACACAGGTTTGCAATTATAAAAAGGGGGGTTTGAATGAAGGAATTAAGTAGTGTTTTAATTAAATAGGATAAAAGGAGGTGTAAATAGTGGAGAGCAAACCTGTTAGAAAGTGATTTCTTAGTCCCCAAGTTTTGCTAAAATATTTTTATGCACAATCTAATATATTTTGGTTTGTGATATGAAATATATTTTAATACTCAATAATATATTTTTATACTGAATATGATATATTTTGGTACTCAATTTGAGATATTTTTGAATTAAATCTAATATACTATTTTTATATTGAATATGATATATTTTGGTACTCAATTTGAGATATTTTTGTACTAAATCTAATATATTTTTGTACTTAATAATATATTTTAAAATTGAAGAGTAAACCCGTTAAATAGTTATGAGAGAAACCTAGCTCAGTTAAAAGGTTATAAATTTGAGATATTTTTGAATTAAATCTAATATACTATTTTTATATTGAATATGATATATTTTGGTACTCAATTTGAGATATTTTTGTACTAAATCTAATATATTTTTGTACTTAATAATATATATTTTAAAATTGAAGAGTAAACCCGTTAAATAGTTATGAGAGAAACTGTAACATCCCACCTAAGACTCGGATATTGTTAATATTTAGACGATGTATCAGAAATGTTTTTAAGCAAAGGGCAATTTGGTAAATTGTCAGTTAATGAATTTAATTATATGACAAGTGTATATATATCCCGCTTAGACGTAACTTTTATCGGTGTTTGGGGATTAAAATGGTTGGAATGGCAATTTGGTAATATTTTGAGAAGGGAGGATTATTTTAAAAAGGGGAGGCAAGATATTTTCTTGCATACTCTTCTCTCCCCTCACTCTCCCAAGATGAGATTTTCTTTCCCCTTCTCCTCTCCCCCACACGCCCTCCCTCATCCACCATCCTTCATCCAAACTTCAACTTAAACTCTAGTGAGAAAACACTTGCAAGGAAGCTTGAGTAAGAAGCTAAGAACAAGAGAAAGTGAAGAGGAGAAAACAAAGAGAATCAAGGAGTGAAGCTAGGGTTCCAAGTTCTGATTTGTCAAGCAACAATCAAGTTTGAGGTGAGTTCCCTAGGGGTTTTAGAACCCACCATGTCAAGTTTTGATGAGTATTATGTTTTATGAGCAAAGTTGGTAATTTTGTACCCTAATCCTTTTGCTTGCTAAATCCATGTTCAAACCTGTTTTAATCAATCAATACTTAGTTGTAAATCTTTCCTTATGATGTTATGGTGCTTGGGTATGCTTATATATGTCGAAAATGGTGGAAAAATCTTGTTTTGAACCGGTCCTGAACTGTCATTTTCGCCGGGCGACCTCGGGGCGATCGTGCAGTTACTGTTTGGCAAGTCTTCACTGCCTACCTTCGCCCAGCGAGAGGGATTTCGCCCAGCGAAAATAGACAGGCTTTTCATGTCTTTTCTGCTTCGTTCTGGGACCTATGTACGTGTCAGGCGAGGCTTTTGGTAACCATTTTCAAAGAAAACCTTGTTTTATAAGAAAAACACCATTGTGACATATCCGAAGGCCCATAACTTATACGGAATGAATGAACAAGGGTTTAGTGATGCAATAGGAGTATAAGGGTTAATTGAATAGACAATCCTAAGATAGCAAAGCATTAGAGATGCAAGAATATAAGTTATTTAAGCTATGGAGCGTTTCCAACAATTAAGTGATGGCTTATGAGAACGATAAGCCGATGATCATAGATTCATATGATATTGATTGGAAGATTAGTCCCCTTAAGAAATGCATTAATATGCCAAGGCTAGAGAAAGTATTAGAAGTACTTATAAGTACTTAATATGAGAAATAATGTTTAAGTTAAGGACCTATTCATAGGTTAGGCAAATAAGAATGAATACTTAAGAGGCATTAGATATGCACAAGATTATGAACGTATAAGATATGTATATGAACTTAAGAAAGAATCTAATGATAAAGAATATGATAACGTGTTCATCAGACTCCGGGATACGCCGGATGGGATTTCTCCGAAAGGGCTATCCACACGTAATTTATAAGACGATATTAAACGTGTTCATCAGACTCCGGGTTTCGCCGGATGGGACTCTTCCGAGAGGATTGTCCACACGTATGTTAAAAGACTTAAGCATGTCCAGCAGGCTCCGGGATTCGCCGGATGGGACTTCTCCGAGAGGGTTGTCTACATGCAAGATGTGTCCAGCAGGCTCCGGATTATGCCGGATGGGGCTTCACCGAGAGGGTTGCCTACACAAAGATAAGAGGAGTCCGGTGTTAGCCTGATATGATAGGAATTTCACCGGTATTATGGGAGATGTACTTCGGGGTTACTCCACCCGGATGCACTCCGTAAAATGAACCAAGATAATGATTGTTTGTTCAACGCTAACTTCTAACTTAATGACATGAAAAGATGAATACGAACATGAAATGAATATGTATATTTTATATGTAATACGAAACATGATGATTAGTTCCTAGTGAACGCGATGTGATCATAGGATGTCCCCAAGATCACTACGTATAAGACTAAGATAAGAATAGGTTATGAAATGCCTGAGATCATGTAATTGACAAGTATAAGAAAGATAAAGTCATGACGCGATCCTAGGTTTCCCCTTGATCGCGAAATATGTAAAGATAAGACTTGGCGATCGTAGTATTCCCCAAGATTGCCGAGGTAGGCACGGCGACCCTAGGTTCCCTGTGGTTGCCAACAGTAGGTAGGGTAGGAGCTCACTGAGACATTATGTCTCATCCCTATCCTTCTGGTGCAGGTCTTTCAGGTAGCCTCATGGTTTTCAGATGAAGACGTTCAGGAAGACGCTGGATGGAGTGCAGATGCTCGTCAAGGCAAGCTCAGGAGGTTGACAGATTTTATATATATGTATATGAACATGTATTATTATGAGCTTTTGGATATTTATGTAAACGAGCAAATTGTACTCATTCAGTGATTTGTATATATATTATTGTAAATTTTAATGTATCCGATATCAGATTAACGCACATGCTAAATATTCTAGATAATTTAGTATGGGTGTTACAATTGGTATCAGAGCAGGTCGATTCAGACCGTGCCTTGGGTCATTAAAGTTGCAATAAAAGTAGTGGGACCATTGGGTTCCGGATATTGTTCTAAAGGTCACATCTAGTTGAGCCTGATCAACTCAGTCTAGTATGTGACAGTTAGGATAAATGTCTGAGAGCTGAATGTGACCAAGGAGGAATGAAGTGTATGAAGGGCGAAGATTTTGGTGACAGAATTCTAAGACGAAATTGGCGAAGGAGTATTCATGCCAAATGGTGGCTATTAAACTGTAAGTAATGAAGCCTGTCAGTGGCAAAGTTTCAGAAACATAAAGGATATTTAAGAGTAAGGTGAAGCACCTTAACCCAGTTGGACGCATCGTTGAACGATGCCTCGTCTGCGGAAGACATAAGGACTAAGGAATCATGGAATGCTCTAGGATATGACGTGGAACCTTGACGGAAACCGCAGGTGGAGAATTTAAGGTGAAGTGCGGACTAAGTAACAATTCTGAGTACAGAGTTGAAGAATCGAACTTGAATCGGATGAGATTTTAATGTCCGGACAGTTAAGAGAATTAATTATGGACTAAGTGAGTTATTTGGATAGATGAAACTAACCACTCAAGTGTGGTTATTGAGTATGAATCACAAGAAGGTTTGACCCCATCAGATCAGCCACGTCTACTGAATCAGATTTGTGAAATAATAGAGAGGAGATGATATGCAGCCTAAGAACTAAGATGGATGAATAAGTAGTAACAATAAGACTCGTTGCACTTCAAAGTGTGAATCAATTTTTGGGATGTATCCTAATGGTAAGAAGATTAGAAATAAGATAAGCTAGACTGGAATTTATTATGCTGATGGACGAATTAAGTTGAACACTCTTGATTAGACGAACATTATTGAATTTCCTTGATTGGTTGAAGAATGCAAGTTCAAGATAACGCAATGTTATAGTAGACCAGTGTTGAAGGGTGATCGGGATTTCAGCCGAGAACCATGTTGAGATTTTAATATGCGAAAGATTGTCTTGAATATGAAAGGTTAAGATTAAGGTTAAAGTTAAGGAGTTATATGTTTTTAATTGAAGAGGTTCCTTCCACAAATATTGTAGAACAGAAAGAGATCACCTCGTGTTGATAAATTTCCGAGGGCAGTAATAAGGTATAGATCGGAAATGTGAATACAATAACGAGTTACTGGAAGAATCCAATAGATCACGATAATGTGCAAAAGTTTAAGATCGATTAATTGGGCACTCGAAGAAACGCAACCTATGTTGGGCATTCTAGAGAACCGGTAAGAATTTGGAACTTTTCAGGACGGATTGTCCCGTAGAAACTCAAGAGTAACTTAAAGAGCATGATAGAGCTAAGGAGACCAATGTTGTCTCGGGAAGATCATAGATATGAAATCATTACGGATAAAGAAAGGGTGAATAGTAACAAGACTCAAATGGAAGATATGAACCTTCAAAAGCTTTAAGTGTCTTTAGAAGTTGCCACGAACGGATGTACATGAATTTAAGCTGCCTCAGATATATTTCCAGTCGGGTTACCGCAATGTTTAATGATTATACACGAAGAGCTGATCAAGAGAAATGGTAACGTCAGACAAATTTGCTACAGTGATTACGAAGTGATAGGGTAAGATGATTCATCCATGGAATTTTATGTGACAATAGTGAAGTCTTCCTCCGATGCTAATTCGAGTGTTAGAAATCAGAGTGGCGCAGCGGAGTGGTAATCCAAGCATGATATAATGAACAACGCTAAGCTGAGGCTTAGAGTATGAGAAGATGTTAAGTGCTTAATTCTTGTTATACGGAATAGTAGTAAGTATAAGTGATTTGAACACATCATGAGTTCTAATGGAAAGTTATGGAAGTTAAGTTGATGAATATCTTAAACCTCGAAATCCATGAGGAATGAAATATTTGAATGTGAGGCTTTGATCAGAAACGACCATGCAGTGGTGAGTAAGATTAATTCCATGTTGTAACAATGTCATGTTAACCTATATTAGCCGAAGATTTCGGAAGTCTTGAACTAATGTTCACCAGTAAAGGAAGGAGAATTTTTACGCAGATTAAAAGTTATTCGCAGTTCATGGTAAAGGGTTACGTAATTTCAGGTTATGATTAAAGGAATAAAGACTAATTGTGCTATTTTTGGCAGCAACCAAGTAGAACCTTGAACTTGACGTTCAGAAATGAGAAAAGAGTTCACTATATCGGTAAATGTAACCATGATCTAAGTTATGTGATAATGTATGTTCAAGAAACAAACATGAGTAACGTTGGCGGGGCAAACCTGGCAAGCCAGTTGAAAGGCAAATCCCGGATGTTACGAAATGAGTTCAGAGTAAGAAAAGATTTCCAATTGATGTGGTAGTGTCTCAAACATGTTAAGATTAAGAATGATGTCCCGTTAGTCGGACAAAGATGAGGTAATGTAAGTGTATACGTGTTCGCTTATGTATGTAAGATATATGCTATGAAATATATTGTATAATGATATGTGAGACGACTTAAGCCACTCATCACTTGGACTAAACCCTATAAGTTTGGGATTATTGGTGTAGAAAACATTTATGCTACGACAAGAAAATGTAAATAAGTTGTGACAAGAACGATGGGAGATTGACAAACTCCTAGTATGAATAATGATTTCTAAGCTATTGAGATAAGTAACGACACAGATCCATCGAAGCAGGACGCGGGTAATCAATAAGATTTCGTGAGTCCTTGAGGAATTCCGTGATAGAAGCAATGATTAAGATTATGGAAAGTAATACACCAAGATGCCTCCTCCTTGTATTTGTATAATGGAGATAGTGCGGTAGTTTTATCCTCATTAAAGGATGGTATATTTATGATAAAACCATAAAGGTAGGATGCCGTTGTATAAGGCAAGGATCAAATGTAAGAATTCAATGGAATCGTCGAGGATAATAAGGAAGTCCAATGTCGTTAAGGTAAGATTACGCGGACTATAACGAGAATATAAGTTTCAGCACAAGTATTAGAATTGGATAACTCTAGTTTGGGTTACAAGAAGTGTATAAACAGGGATATGGTCAGCAAGCTGGATGCGATAGTTTGGATAGTCTCATATTCTGCTACGCAAGAATTGTGTGATGCACATCAAGTATTCCAGTCAACGAAAAGATTGTCGAATACATTCGATTTATAGAGTTGGAATCTAAGGGATTCCGATAAGCAAGATGAACTGGAGTCTTGGCTTATGAAGGAAGTAATGTGTGAGATTAATTCAGGTATGATATTGGATTCTAAATTTCGAGGACGAAATTTCTTTAAGGGGGGTAGATTGTAACATCCCACCTAAGACTCGGATATTGTTAATATTTAGACGATGTATCAGAAATGTTTTTAAGCAAAGGGCAATTTGGTAAATTGTCAGTTAATGAATTTAATTATATGACAAGTGTATATATATCCCGCTTAGACGTAACTTTTATCGGTGTTTGGGGATTAAAATGGTTGGAATGGCAATTTGGTAATATTTTGAGAAGGGAGGATTATTTTAAAAAGGGGAGGCAAGATATTTTCTTGCATACTCTTCTCTCCCCTCACTCTCCCAAGATGAGATTTTCTTTCCCCTTCTCCTCTCCCCCACACGCCCTCCCTCATCCACCATCCTTCATCCAAACTTCAACTTAAACTCTAGTGAGAAAACACTTGCAAGGAAGCTTGAGTAAGAAGCTAAGAACAAGAGAAAGTGAAGAGGAGAAAACAAAGAGAATCAAGGAGTGAAGCTAGGGTTCCAAGTTCTGATTTGTCAAGCAACAATCAAGTTTGAGGTGAGTTCCCTAGGGGTTTTAGAACCCACCATGTCAAGTTTTGATGAGTATTATGTTTTATGAGCAAAGTTGGTAATTTTGTACCCTAATCCTTTTGCTTGCTAAATCCATGTTCAAACCTGTTTTAATCAATCAATACTTAGTTGTAAATCTTTCCTTATGATGTTATGGTGCTTGGGTATGCTTATATATGTCGAAAATGGTGGAAAAATCTTGTTTTGAACCGGTCCTGAACTGTCATTTTCGCCGGGCGACCTCGGGGCGATCGTGCAGTTACTGTTTGGCAAGTCTTCACTGCCTACCTTCGCCCAGCGAGAGGGATTTCGCCCAGCGAAAATAGACAGGCTTTTCATGTCTTTTCTGCTTCGTTCTGGGACCTATGTACGTGTCAGGCGAGGCTTTTGGTAACCATTTTCAAAGAAAACCTTGTTTTATAAGAAAAACACCATTGTGACATATCCGAAGGCCCATAACTTATACGGAATGAATGAACAAGGGTTTAGTGATGCAATAGGAGTATAAGGGTTAATTGAATAGACAATCCTAAGATAGCAAAGCATTAGAGATGCAAGAATATAAGTTATTTAAGCTATGGAGCGTTTCCAACAATTAAGTGATGGCTTATGAGAACGATAAGCCGATGATCATAGATTCATATGATATTGATTGGAAGATTAGTCCCCTTAAGAAATGCATTAATATGCCAAGGCTAGAGAAAGTATTAGAAGTACTTATAAGTACTTAATATGAGAAATAATGTTTAAGTTAAGGACCTATTCATAGGTTAGGCAAATAAGAATGAATACTTAAGAGGCATTAGATATGCACAAGATTATGAACGTATAAGATATGTATATGAACTTAAGAAAGAATCTAATGATAAAGAATATGATAACGTGTTCATCAGACTCCGGGATACGCCGGATGGGATTTCTCCGAAAGGGCTATCCACACGTAATTTATAAGACGATATTAAACGTGTTCATCAGACTCCGGGTTTCGCCGGATGGGACTCTTCCGAGAGGATTGTCCACACGTATGTTAAAAGACTTAAGCATGTCCAGCAGGCTCCGGGATTCGCCGGATGGGACTTCTCCGAGAGGGTTGTCTACATGCAAGATGTGTCCAGCAGGCTCCGGATTATGCCGGATGGGGCTTCACCGAGAGGGTTGCCTACACAAAGATAAGAGGAGTCCGGTGTTAGCCTGATATGATAGGAATTTCACCGGTATTATGGGAGATGTACTTCGGGGTTACTCCACCCGGATGCACTCCGTAAAATGAACCAAGATAATGATTGTTTGTTCAACGCTAACTTCTAACTTAATGACATGAAAAGATGAATACGAACATGAAATGAATATGTATATTTTATATGTAATACGAAACATGATGATTAGTTCCTAGTGAACGCGATGTGATCATAGGATGTCCCCAAGATCACTACGTATAAGACTAAGATAAGAATAGGTTATGAAATGCCTGAGATCATGTAATTGACAAGTATAAGAAAGATAAAGTCATGACGCGATCCTAGGTTTCCCCTTGATCGCGAAATATGTAAAGATAAGACTTGGCGATCGTAGTATTCCCCAAGATTGCCGAGGTAGGCACGGCGACCCTAGGTTCCCTGTGGTTGCCAACAGTAGGTAGGGTAGGAGCTCACTGAGACATTATGTCTCATCCCTATCCTTCTGGTGCAGGTCTTTCAGGTAGCCTCATGGTTTTCAGATGAAGACGTTCAGGAAGACGCTGGATGGAGTGCAGATGCTCGTCAAGGCAAGCTCAGGAGGTTGACAGATTTTATATATATGTATATGAACATGTATTATTATGAGCTTTTGGATATTTATGTAAACGAGCAAATTGTACTCATTCAGTGATTTGTATATATATTATTGTAAATTTTAATGTATCCGATATCAGATTAACGCACATGCTAAATATTCTAGATAATTTAGTATGGGTGTTACAGAAACCTAGCTCAGTTAAAAGGTTATAAATAGAGGAGAGCATTAGAGAATTAGGGTTACAACAAACAAGAAAAGATTAGAGATCAAAGGAAAACTAGGGTTGTGGAGAGAAGAAGCAAGGAGACAAGTGAGAAGAACCTGGAGAGAGATTTTACCGTAGGAATATCAAATTCTGCAAACCAAAGGTAAGGGGGAGTCTCTATTCACCATAAGGGGGAGTCTCTATTCTCATGTCTTTTATTTTGGCCTAAAAAATAGGAAAATCTTCATTAATCCCCTTAAATGCTAATTCTTGGAGCAAAAAGTATGAACAGGGACAAAAAACCATAAGTTCAACGAAGCAGCAATTTATGTTAATTCTTCTTTTACAATTTTCTATTCTATTTTATTTTTGAATCATGTATTTGCTTTTTGTTTTGCTAATTTGTTCTTTGTTTTAATTAATTTTTCCTGCATTCTTTTTGTAGACAGTGCACTTTTGAAAGATGCTCACATTGGGTAACATCCATGACTAGGGAAATATGACGTTAAACTTTATATTGGACTGCAAAGACATAATTTACTGATATAAGAGATACTGTAACATCCGGCGGCTCACCACACCCGACACTAGGCTGGCCCCGCCGCGATGTACTCACGACCTTCTCCACCCCCTATGTGGAGTTTTTGCCTTCCGTGGGAATCGAACTCCGTACCTGAGGCTTAAGTACAAGTTCCTTGCATTCCCACTACCAATTGAGCTAGTAGCTCAATTGGTAGTGGGAATGCAAGGAACTTGTACTTAAGCCTCAGGTACGGAGTTCGATTCCCACGGAAGGCAAAAACTCCACATGGGGGGTGGAGAAGGTCGTGAGTACATCGCGGCGGGGCCAGCCTAGTGTGGGGTGTGGTGAGCCGCCGGATGTTACAGATACCATCAAAGACATGATGTTTGTGTAGGGATGTTATGAGGGAGCCATTTTTACTTGGTGTTTTGAAGTTAAGGTGTAGTCTATGTTACATTTTTTAAATATACAATGTGTTTTAATTATGACTTTCTAAAACAACCCGTGCATCGCACGGGTCGAAGTCTAGTAAATAAAAATATTTTGTTAGGGGGTCATATTATTTCTTTTTAAAATTATTGTCAGAGATATAGTTAACCCTTATTATACTTATTGTTTTCAATGACATAATTATCTCATTTTTTTCATTGTCAAGACATAATTTTATCTTGAATAACCTAATTTTAGTTGCATAATCCATTTACAACACATATGTGAGCTAAAAAAAAAAAGGAATCTTTCTAAAAAAATATATGTGAGCTAAGAAACATTGAAGGAGATTTAAGTTGGAGGTTTCGGGTTCAATCCGCGAAATCTAACATTTTCCTCTTCTCTCTAACATTCAAATTTTTTTAGGCATCTCTTACATTTTAATAAAACCTAATATTTGGCCAATTTTGTAAAAAAAAAAAACCTAATATTTGCCTAATAAAAAGAACAAAGAAAATACCACAAAGGTAAAATGAATGATTGAAACAAATGTTTCTCTTTAAATCGATTATTACTAATTATCTACAAATTAATGATTTTAAATAACAACTATTTAAAATTTGTTTAGAGGACTAATCTATATACTATACATTTGAGGAGTATTTTATAGGAATATCCTCAAATGCATTCTTAGCATGACACGTGGCACCACCAAACATTCACATTCATTTGACATTTATTGCTATTATTTTTTTAATAAAATATTCTAAATTGATGCATTGCTATCATTTATTGCTATTATTTTATTTCTATTGTTATTATTTTATTTTATTTTTCATACAATTATATATTGACAAGAATTGAAAATAGTTGTAGTTATTTCAAATTGATCAGGAATATTATTGATATGAATTGGTCATAAATTTATGCATTAAAATAATTTTAATATGATACGGTTTCTTTTACAAGACCTCCATTTTTTTAAGAAGTTAGTTAAAAATTATAATAAAAATAAACACAGACCTCTATTTTTTTAGGAACCAATTTAAAAAATTTAATTGGAAAAAAGACATAATACAAACCATTTTTGGAATAGCCAAGTTAGAAATAATTTAATTTTTTTTATTAATTCTTATTAAATAATTTAAATGGATTTTTTTACCCAACGTTAGTCACATCTTTTACCTCATTTTTTTTAACTTTAGTTTTCTTTTTTTCTATTGTTTCATTTTTTTCTTTTAATTTTTTGTATAAGAATAATTCAAATATGATTGGCTATGATGCATAATTTTTTTTATCAACCAATCTAAATAAGCATGGAGACACTAGGAGAACTCTTCTCTGTTTATTTCCACTAAAAATAAAGAAAACCGTTACAAGTAAAGCCAAAAAAAAAAGGAAGAGAACATGTAGAGACAAAGCAAAAAAAAAAGTATCACAAGAGTTCTTAAATCATTTGGTTAAAGATATTTGTTTCAAATTAACATTAAACCAATTAAATGCAATATGATCTCATTTCCTTAACCAAATGCAATATGAAAATTAATATTTTAATTCAGATTTTAATATTTTTAGGGTGAGCGATTATAATTTCCTTGATTTCCTTTTTCATGCGTCCATATTTTAATTCTTCAGGATCACCAAAGATATTTGTTTGAAATTGTCATAATTTTCTCCCCTTTTCATGGGTCTCTCAATATTTACCATTTAATTGTGCTTATTTTACCAAATTACCCTGTGAACAATTCTATAAATTAGACCTTTGACTTCACAATTTTTTCACATCACAGTCTCACTGTCTTTCTGTTTAGTTTTTTTTTCTATTGTTGTTCTCAACCTAATTTGTTTATGGGGTTGAATGTAAAATTATAGAGTTGGACACTGGCTATTAGTATTGATTTATTTTCTTCAATAATTGATGTATCTTATATATGAGTTTTGTTCTTCCTATTATCTTCATCCTTTCTACAATAGCGATGCTTTTTTCTTTGCATAAATGAATATTTGTAGTTTGATGAGATATTAACAGACTTGATTATTCAATAGTCATAGACATCCGTTTCTAGCACGTTTTTATTTAGTTGGCATATTCAATATTAACAAACTTAATGAAAATCGTGTAATGCTATAAAAAAAATTGTTACATGTAAAGAAATTAGTTGTTAATAGTTTTAAATTTGTTTTTAAATTTGTTAAGAATATAAAATTATTAATAACTAATATATTCAAAGAAAACCTCATAAACATGTAAAGAAAACCCCATAATAAAAAAAATAATTTAATGGAATAGTTTTATTTTTTTGGGCTATTAAAAAAATAAATATGACTCCTTTTTTGGCTAATTAAAAAAATCCCATAAACATTTAAAGAAAATCTCATAATCAATCATAATAGTTTTATTTTTTTGGCATATAAAATATGACTCCTTTTTTGGCTAATTAAAAAAAACCCCATAAACATGTAAAGAAAACCCCATAATCAATCGTACAACTATAATTCTCAATTTATTAACATTGGAAATTATAATTTATGATTTCAATTTTAAATAAATATGTAGATAAAAAGTTATTTTGTAACACCCATACTAATTTTTTCTACAATATTAGCATGCGCATTAACCTGATACTGGATGCATTAAAATTTTCAACAATAATAATACAACTGAATGAGTACAAATTGGCTCGTTTATACATTTATCCAAATACCATTAAATATACTTATACAAATGTCTAATAAACTCCTGAGCTGGTTCATGAAGAGCAACTGCACTCCATCCTGCGTCTTCCTGAAGAACTTCATCACGAACCTCTTGCTTACCTGTAAACCTGCACCAAAAGGATTGGGACGAGACATAATGTCTCAGTGAGCTCCACCCAACCTACTGTTAGCAACCTCGGGGAAACTGTAATATCCCGCTTATGACTCAAGTATTTATCAGTTTTGAGACGTTGTATCAGAGATATTAAGCGAAGGGCAATTTGGTAATTGTCGTGTGGAGATTTTTATAAAAGGGAAATAACCCATGTTTTCCCTCATTTCTCATCCTCTTTCTCTCTCTAAAAATAACAAACTTCCTCTCCTCCTCTCTCTATTCCCACGCTACTCCCTCTCCTCATCAATCCTCTACCTCCAACCTCTAATCTTGCCCAAATCAGCATGCAAGCATACTTTGGTGACTCTTGAGCCAATTTGGAAGTAAAAGGAGCAAGGATGAAAGAAAGGAAAAAGGGGCAAAAGCTAGGGTTTTGAGAAAGAGATCAAGCTAGAGTTTGAAGCTTAAGGTTAAACCAGCACCAATCGAGTTTGAGGTGAGCTCCTAGGGGGTTTTAGAACCCATTGTGTGAGTTTTGTTAAGTTTTATTCATTTTGTTCAAAGTTGGTAAATGTTACCCTAATCCCTATTGCTTGCAAATTTCTTGTTCAAACTTGTTTTAATCAATCAATTCATAGTTGTAAATCATTCCTTATGATGTTATAGTGCTTGGGTATGCCTTATTATGTCAAAAATGGTGGAAAAATCATGTTTTGAACTAGTATTGAACTGTCAATTTCGCTCGGCGATCGCAGGGCGAGAATACGACGATTTTCACCAAAATTTCCCTGCCTCAAATCGCCCAGCGAAAATGGGCAGCATTATTATGACTTTTTCTGCTTCGTTCTGTGACCTGTGCACGTGTCAGGCGAGGCTTTTGGTAACCATTTTCAAAGAAAACCTTATTTTATAAGAAAAACACCATTGTGGGCATATCCGAGGACTTATAACGTATACGGAATAAAATGAACACGGGATTAGCAACGCATGATGAGTATAAGGGTTAATTGAATAGACAAGCCTAAGACGGCATATGATAGCGTTATGTCGAGTTCCTTGATAGGAGATGAGATTTATAGCATGAGAATCAATTGTTAGTTGTACCACTTTAGGATACAAAGTAATAGGAAAGGTTTAGCAATCATAGTTTCATTTAAAGTTTATAGTGTTGGTTCTCCAACAATTATAGGTGGCTTATGAGAACGATAAGCCAAGTTTATAGATTACAGGTTATAGATTACAGGTTTGTTATAGAATTAAAGTAACAGATTATATGTTCATACGTTAAAGTTAAAGAATTAAAGATTAAAGGCATTGGCGTGCTTGCACGTTTTACAGTCATAGGCATGTTCAGTAGACTCCGGGATACGCCGGATGGGATTTCTCCGAGAGGGTTATCCACATGCAATTTCATAGGGAGTCCGGTGCTAGCCTGATTGTCAGGAGTTTCATCGGGTCATAGGGAGACGTATCTCGGGGTTGCTCCACCCGGGGTGCCCTCCGTAAAATGAACTCAGATTAATTGTTTGTTCAACGCTAACAGCTAACATAAAACTGCTATCGAACTGTGAATATGTTTTATGTTTTATAGTTATAGTCAAAGTTACAGTTACAGTTATAGTCACAGGAAACTCATAGTTATAGTTATAGACAGTTATCAGAAAGTGATCCTAGGTTTCCCCTCGATCACTAAGTTAAAGTTATAGGCAGATTACAGTTATGGTTATAGATAGTCACAGCAAAGGTTATAGGCAGTTCAAGTTATAGTTACAGGAGGACTTATAGTCATAGGCAGATAAAAGACTTGGCGATCATAGGAAATCCCCAAGATTGCCAAGGTAGGCATGGCGACCCTAGGTTCCCTGTGGTTGCCAAACAGTTGGTTGGGTAGAGCTCACTGAGACATTATGTCTCATCCCATTCCTTCTGGTGCAGGTTTCCAGGTTAGTCAGAGGTTCGTGACGAAGATCTTCATAGAGGTACTGGATGGAGTGCATTTGCTCGTTGTGTACCAGCTCAAGAGCTTTATGGACGTTTGTAAAAGTATTGTAACAGTATTGGATTATTGTACAAACGAGTAAATATGTATTTATTCTTATGTGATGTAATATTATTATTGAAATTTTTAAATGTATCCAGTAACATTTTAACGCACATGCTAATATACTAGTTAAAGTTAGTATGGGTGTTACAATTGGTATCAGAGCAGGTCGATTCAGACCGTGCCATGGGTCATTTAAGATTCAATAAAAGTAGTGGAATCATTGGGTTCCAGATGTTATTCTAAAGGTCATGTCTAGTTGAGCCTGATCAACTCAGTCTAGTGTATGACAGTTAGGATAAATGTCCGAGAGCTGAATGTGACCAAGGAGGAAAGAAGTGCACGAAGGGTAAAGGTTAAGACGTCAGATTCTAAGACGAATTTGGAAGTGTTTAATGTTAAAGGATGGTTTTCTAACCGTGAAGTAACTGAGTCTGTTAATGGCAAAGGCTCAGGAACGTAAGATGTATTTAAAAGTATCTAAGAGTAAGGTCGAGTACCTTGGTTAGTTGGACGCATCATTGAGCGATGCCTACTCCGAAGAGATGTGTAGAGTAAAGAATTATGGAATCCTAACGGGAACCGTGATTTGGAAAGTTAAGGGTTGATTAGAGTTTTAATTCCGGCTGCAGATGCAAAGGATTGTGATACCGAACCCAGGGATTTGGAATGAGGAATGATCAATTAGTTATCGGAAGCTCTGGAATTTCAGTAAGGACATAGTGTGTAAGGATGGAAGGACTTGCGCACGTGGATCGGATGAGATTTAAATATCTGATGGATAAGAGACTCGTTTATGGATTAAGCGAAATAGTGAACAGATGGAACAGGTTACTTTCCTTTATTATGGGACACCAAGATGCTTGGTATGAAGAATGCGAGCGTAGCGATAAGTAAAGGAAACCCCGATAAGGGTATGGATTAAAGAATGAATCGTTTGTTGTCGGATTATAGCAGGCCGGTTTCGAGGTTTAAACAGGAATTAGCCAAGAACTATTGAGAGGCTCTAGCAGCAGGAAGATCGTCATTAACGTACAAGTTACAGTTAAAGTTATGGTTAATGTTAAGGAGTTCTATGTTATCCTTTGATGGGCTCCTTACACGAGTATTTGGGTAAGCCGACAAAGATCATCTTATGATGGTATGTGATAAAGATAGTGAAAATACAGACCAGGGATTGTTCGAAACCATGAAGAGGGCAACGGTCGAGAAGACATATGGAATGTTATCTAGATAACGAGATTAGAATGGAATTGGGAATACAGTAATAAGTTATAGGAGGGATCCAATGGAAAATGTTAAGTATTGAAGTTTACAGATTTATTAATCGGATACTCGAAGAGGTGTGTCATATGTTTGAATTTATAGGAGAGCCGGTAAAAGTTGAGTTTTATCCAGACGGATCATTCCCGGAGAAACCCGAGGAGTAACCAAGAGTTATGTTAGAGTTAGGTGGACTTAAGTGTCTTCGGAAAGGATTGTGGATGTAAGTTCCTTACGGATAATTATAGTATGGAAACTTGATTCAGATATGAAGAGTAAAGCTCGAACTAGTGAATGAGTTGTTTTAACAGGAGCATTGTTGGGCTCGTATTTATTGTTAGAGACTGTCTACAGGTTTCGGCGTGTTTCGCTAAAGTAAGAATTTTGTTTATGTTCGAAAGGAAACGCTAAGTCAAGCGTCGAGCTATCAGTAAGGTTAACAGGTGAATTAAACCACAAGAGAAATAGGTCATATATGGTAATTACGAAGTTATAGAGTCAAAGGATTGGCCAAAGAGATTTTATATGGTAATAGTAGAGTATTACTTCTATCCCAAGGTTAATTGTTTAAATCAGAGTTGCGCAGCGGAGAAGTAATCCAATAATGAGTTAACAGACAAATCAAAGTTGAAGTTTAGAGAAAAAGGATGTTTGTGAAGTCCTTGTTAGAGGAATTACAGGAAAGGCATTCAGAGATTAATTCTCAAGTTACAGAATATGTGTAAGTAGTGATGACTTGAGCTTATCATCAGTTCCAATAGGAGGTTTTAATAGATAAGTCGAGGGATGTTTCAGATCTCGAAACTCTTGAGATAAGAGAATCGAAGCGGTTTGAGAAATTAAAGGATGTATTTATGGCACGCAAAGGAGGCCACATTTCATACGGTGATCTAGCTGTTTAGCTCGGTAACTTAAAGTTATTTTGAATAGTAAGTTTAACCAAAGAGGAAGAATGCTGTGGCATACAGTTTTCCGCATCGTACCTACGTTATGCTAGCATGTCGCATGTAACAGGCATGTAACAGGTTATGATTAGTATTATGTATACTGATCAGGCAGAGTTTATGCTACTTAGACAGTAGTGTAACATATTTATAGTCATGAGACATGTGTTAGTAATCGTGGTACGCAGTCGGTAATGTTTTAGCAGGAAAGTCTCAGTTCAGAAATTCTTGAACTTAATGTTAACAGTTAAAGGAAGGAAATGTGTTACACCGATCAGAAGAGTACTCATAGTTTATAGTGAAAGGCTACGTGAATTCAAGTCAGGAATTAAATGATTCGGAGTTTAAGAGTGTTATTTTGAATAGCGAACAGAATAGAGTTTTCTTTTAGAAAACGGAGAACATTCTTGAACGAAATAAGTTATAACGTCTATGGGACGTAATCATAGTTACATACGGGATTGTAGTTACTCAAAGAGTGCACACGAGTTAAGAGCAAGAAGAGTGACCTTAGTTGGCGTGGCTTTGTCTCAAGTATATTTTGACTAAGTATGATGTCCCGTTAGTTGGACAATGATGATGCGGTGTACGGTGTACCGATAGTAGTTGTAACACCCATACTAACTTTAACTAGTATATTAGCATGTGCGTTAAACTGATACTGGATACATTTAAAAATTTCAATAATAAAACTCATACATTACAAATGAAAGAATACATAATACTCGTTGTACAAATAATCCAATATTTATACAATGCTTATACAAATGTCCACTAAGCTTCTGAGCTGGTACACAACGAGCAAATGCACTCCATCCAGTACCTCTATGAAGATCTTCGTCACGAACCTCTGACATGCCTGTAACCCTGCACCAGAAGGAATGGGATGAGACATAATGTCTCAGTGAGCTCTACCCAACCTACTGTTTGGCAACCACAGGGAACCTAGGATCGCCATGCCTACCTTGGCAATTTAGGGGAAATCTAGAATCGCCAAGTCTTTTATCTGTCTATGACTATAAGTCTTCCTGTAACTATAACTTATACTGCCTATAACCTTTGTTGTGGCTGTCTATAATCATAACTGTAATCTGCCTATAACTTTAACTTAGTGATCGAGGGGAAGACCTAAGATCACTTTCTGATAACTATCTATAACTATAACTGTATGTTTCCTGTAACTATGACTGTAACTGCAACTTTGACTATAACTATAAATCATAAAACGTATCAACAGTTCGATAGCAGTTTTATGTTAGCTGTTAGCGTTGAACAAACAATTATCTGAGTTCATTTTACGGAGGGCACCCCGGGTGGAGCAACCCCGAGATACGTCTCCCTATGAACCGGTGAAACTCCTATCATATCAGGCTATCACCGGACTCCCTATGAAATTTGCATGTGGATAATCCTCTCGGAGAAATCCCATCCGGCGTATCCCGGAGTCTGCTGAACATGCCTATGACTGTGAAACGTGCAAGCACGCCAATAACTTTGATCTTTAATTCTTTAACTTTAACGTTTGAACGTATAATCTGTTACTATGAATATATAACAATTCCTGTAAACATAATCTATAACTTATAATTCTTGGCTTATCGTTCTCATAAGCCACCTATAATCGTTGGAGAACCAACACTATAAACCTGATCTGTAACTATGATTGCCAAAGCATTCCCAATGCTTATGTATTCCAAAAGGATACGTCTATAACTTGTTCACCTATTATATGTTCTTGCCTTATCAAGTCATATGCCAATCTTAGGGATTTACTATCCCAATTACCCATCGTTGGGAACTAAGCCCCTTGTCTTGCTCGTTACTTAGGATTTAATCTACTCATAGTCAAGAGTAATCCTTGATTCCTATGAGGTTAAACCTCAATGCTATGAAGAGTTTCTAACCCCACACTCATGCTAATACGAGGTATACTATGATCTATTCTTCTATTTTCAAATGTACAAAAGCATACTGGCGCTGTGCGGATAATTTCTGGCTAGAAAAACACATTTCAAAAATGGGGTTCCTTGCTGGATCCATCGTGGCACGTTGCCACCCATCGTGGCACGATGGCATGCCTGATCTGTATGATCATGGCACGATGAAAGCCATCGTGGCACGATGATTCCAGGGGTTGCAGCCCCTGTAGCTGTTCCAGAAAGTTCAAAAACGAGTTTTTAAGTTCCACACAGTTCAGCAAGCATTGGTACATCAAAATCTAAGGTTTTTAACATATAAAACCATAGTATAACAAGTATTAACAATAGGGAAACTATCTATTACAATTCTAGGCAAAATCATCATAAATTCCTTTCCTCTCTAAACCATAACAATAACTACCCAAAGGGGTGAAAATCTATGGGAGCTCACCTCAAATTCGTGCTTGATCCATGCTTGCTAAGCTTCATTCCAAAACCTTAGCTAGATGCTTCTCCTTTGATAATTTATTCACCAAAACCCTAGTTTCTAATCCTTTTTATCCTCTCTTGATTCTTGACCTACAAGTCACAACCTTGCTCGCTTTCATGAAGATGGAGAGTTTGGGGGTGAAGTTTAATGATTGTTGAATGATTGGAGGGAGGGGCGCATGAGGGGAAGAAGAGAGAAGGAAGAAGAAGTTTGTGATGTCTAGAGAGAGAAAGAGAATGAGAAATGAGGGAAATTATCCCTTTTCCCTTTTATAAAAAAAAACTAAACACGGCAATTACCAAATTGCCCTTCCCAAAATATCTTTGATTCATCGTCTCAAAACTGATAAATACTTGGGTCATAAGCGGGATATTACACTCTACCCCC
Source organism: Medicago ruthenica (assembly GCA_018208015.1). Lineage (NCBI taxonomy): Eukaryota > Viridiplantae > Streptophyta > Magnoliopsida > Fabales > Fabaceae > Medicago > Medicago ruthenica. The sequence goes on from CM031378.1 coordinate 50,749,870, forward strand.
CTTAAAAGAAATTTCGTCCTCGAAATTTAGAAAATCCTTTGAAGATCCTGAAAAGATAAATCCTTTCTACCTCTTCCTCTACAATTAAAGTTTCCCCTTCTTTATGCTTATTGGAATTCCATGGCAACTCTAATGTCTGACATATTGATTAGTCACGCATCTCGATTAAACCATATTGGTTAATACTTGTTCCTTAGCCATGATTCCCATCACTGTGTATCAAAACATAAGACAATCTCTTTCCTGCCGAACGGTCTAACGTATATTACATAACTATTATTTGTTAAGGCGTATGGTTATCTAAACCAACATATCCATATTATCCTGAAGTCGTCAAGTCATTCGGTTTTTCCTCAATTATTTCAACTTTCCGAGGAATCTATTACATTACTTTTAGTTCAAAAGATTTCTTGTCTTAAACTTTCGTCTCGCAAGACGACCTGTTACTGTTACATTCGTATCATTCTTCATATTGACTAGTCTTGCAGTGAAAAACATCTGATATTAAGTATTCTCAAATGGGAGTAAAGTCTATTACAACTACCTCCACGATTTAATTTCAAAGTGGTGGCTGAACTTATGGTACAAGTTCACTTCTCTTTGACATCCTGATGTAACTGTTATCTCAAGCATATACATTGTTCACATTCCCACTGCGGGAAACCTTAAGGCTCAAAAAAAATCACATAAGTCAGTTATGCTCCGATTAATAAATCAACAATAACATATAGCCAAAGATCTTAGGAACTTTCTTCTTTACCAATACTTTCAAACTTATGAAAATCCAATATAAGTAACGTGTGGCATAAGCCGTCTAACATATCATCATATAATGCAGTCCATAGCACATAGCTTCCATACACGCTCGAATACGTGTAAACTACTATCGGATACACGGTACATCGCTTCATCATTGTCCAACTAATGGGACACCATACTTAATCAACTTATACTTGAGACAAAACCGCGTCAATCAAGGTCACTCTCTTAACTTTTAATTCATACTTGTATTCCTTTGAACATCCACTATCCCATAACGTAAGTTATGGTTATCTTCCGTTGGCGTTATAACTTATTTCCTCCAAGGACATTCTCCGTTTTCGAAAAGAAAACTCTATTCTGTTCGCTATCAAAATAGCACTCGCAAACTCTGAATCCTTTAATTCATAACTTCAATTCACGTAGTCTTTTACTGTAAACTATGAGTACTCTTCTGATCTGTGTAAAACATTTCCTTCCTTTAACTGTTAACATTAAGTTCAAGAATTTCTGAACTCCTCTACCGAAATTTGTTCAATAACAACAAACTTGTTCTGCTTAAGACTTTCCTGTTAAAACATTACCGACTGCGTACCACGGTTACCTATACATGTCACACGACTATAAAATATGTTACACTACTATCTAAGTAGCATAAACTCTGCCTGATCAGTATACATAATACTAATCATAACCTGTTACATGCCTGTTACATGTGACATGCTAGCATAACGCGGATACGATGCGGAATAACTGTATGCCACATCATAATTCCTCTTTGGTTAAACTTACTATTCAAGTTAACTTTAAGTTACTGAGCTAAACAGCTAAATCACCGTATGAAAAGTGGCCTCCTTCGCGTGCTATAATTACATCCTTTAAAGTTATCAACCTGCTTCGATTCTCTTATCTCATGAGTTTCGGGGTCTGATACATTCCTCGACTTATCTATTAAAATTCCTGCTAGAACTGGTGATAAGTTCAAGTCATCATTACTTACACATATTCTGTAACTTGAGATTTAATCTCTGAATACCTTTCCTGTAGTTCCTCTGACACGGACTTCACAAACATCCTTTTCTCTAAACTTCAGCGTTGATTTATCTATTAACTCATAATCGGATTACTTCTCCGCTGCGCAACTCTGATTTCCACAATTCACCTCGAGATAGAAGTAATACACCACTATTACCATATAAAATCTCCTTGGCCAATCCTTTGACTTTATAACCTTGTAGTTACCACACATAACCGTCCTACATTATAATTTCTCTTATGGTTTAAACCACCTGTTAAACTTACTGATTACTCGACGCTTGCCTTTGCTTTTCCTTTGGAACATAAACGAAATTCTTACTTTCACGAAATACGCCGAAACCTGTAGACAGCCTTTAACAATAAATACGAGCCCAACGATGCTCCTGTTAAAACAACTTAAATTCATACATTATTTACTTGTGGTATCTTCTAGAAACATTCTATGACTTCCGGAAATTCTCGTCTGTATAAACCCAACCTTTACCGGCTCTACTGTAAATTCAAACACGTGCTACACCTCTTCGAGTACCCGATTAATAAATCTGTAAGCTTCAATACTTAACATTTTCCGTTGGATCCTTCCTATAACTTATTACTGTATCCACAATTCCTTTCTAAACTTGTCATCTGAATAATAGTCCATCTGACTTCTCGACCGTTGCCCTCTTCATGTTTTCGAACAATCCAAGTATGTATTTCCTACCATCTTTAACATCTACCATCATAAGGTAATCTTTGTCGGCTTACCCGAATACGGGTGCAAGGAGCCCATCGAAAGAGGATATAAAACTCCTTAACTTCAACCATACTTTAACTGTAACTTATATATAAGTGACGTTCTTCCTGTTGCCAGAGCCTCAAAATGGTTCTCAGCTAATTCCTGTTTAATCCTCGAAAGCGGTCTGCTATAATCTGACAACATAAAATTTAACCTTTACTTCATACCCTTACCGGGGTTTCCTTCACTTGTTGCTAAACTCACGTTCCTCATACCAAGTATCTTGATGACCCACAATCAAAGAAGGTAACCTATTCCATCTGCTCATTGATTCGCTTAATCCATAAACGAGTCTCTTACCTATCAGATATTTAAATCTCGTCCGTTTTAAGTGTGCAAGTCCTTCCACCTTACACACTATATCCTCACTTGAAGCCCAGAGTTTTCAATAATTAACTGTCCATCCCTTATTCCAAGTCACTGGGTTTGGTAACACAACCCATTGCTTCTGCGGCCGGAAATAAAACTCTAATTGTACAGTTCACTTTAACTTTCCAAATTACGGCTCCCCTTAAGATTCCAAATCATCTCTTAGTGTATTCCATAATTCCTTACTCTACACATCTCCTCGGAGAAGGTAACGCTCTAGGATGCGTCCAACTAGTCAAGGTACTTGACCTTACTCTTAGATATTCTTAATTTCCTGAAACTTGGCCATTAACTGGCTCAGTTACTTCACTGTTAGGGAACCATCCTTCGACATTAAACACTTTGCAAATTTCGTCTTAGAATCTGACGTCTGAACCTTCACCCTTCGTACACTTCTTTCCTCCTTGGTCACATTCAGCTCTCGGACATTTATCCTAACTGTCATATACTAGACTGAGTTGATCAGGCTCAACTAGACATGACATTTAGAACAACATCTGGAACCCAATGATTCCACTACTTTTATTGAATCTTAAACGACCCATGGCACGGTCTGAATCGACCTGCTCTGATACCAATTGTAACACCCATACTAACTTTAACTAGTATATTAGCATGTGCGTTAAACTGATACTGGATACATTTAAAAATTTCAATAATAAAACTCATACATTACAAATGAAAGAATACATAATACTCGTTGTACAAATAATCCAATATTTATACAATGCTTATACAAATGTCCACTAAGCTTCTGAGCTGGTACACAACGAGCAAATGCACTCCATCCAGTACCTCTATGAAGATCTTCGTCACGAACCTCTGACATGCCTGTAACCCTGCACCAGAAGGAATGGGATGAGACATAATGTCTCAGTGAGCTCTACCCAACCTACTGTTTGGCAACCACAGGGAACCTAGGATCGCCATGCCTACCTTGGCAATTTAGGGGAAATCTAGAATCGCCAAGTCTTTTATCTGTCTATGACTATAAGTCTTCCTGTAACTATAACTTATACTGCCTATAACCTTTGCTGTGGCTGTCTATAATCATAACTGTAATCTGCCTATAACTTTAACTTAGTGATCGAGGGGAAGACCTAAGATCACTTTCTGATAACTATCTATAACTATAACTGTATGTTTCCTGTAACTATGACTGTAACTGCAACTTTGACTATAACTATAAATCATAAAACGTATCAACAGTTCGATAGCAGTTTTATGTTAGCTGTTAGCGTTGAACAAACAATTATCTGAGTTCATTTTACGGAGGGCACCCCGGGTGGAGCAACCCCGAGATACGTCTCCCTATGAACCGGTGAAACTCCTTTCATATCAGGCTATCACCGGACTCCCTATGAAATTTGCATGTGGATAATCCTCTCGGAGAAATCCCATCCGGCGTATCCCGGAGTCTGCTGAACATGCCTATGACTGTGAAACGTGCAAGCACGCCAATAACTTTGATCTTTAATTCTTTAACTTTAACGTTTGAACGTATAATCTGTTACTATGAATATATAACAATTCCTGTAAACATAATCTATAACTTATAATTCTTGGCTTATCGTTCTCATAAGCCACCTATAATCGTTGGAGAACCAACACTATAAACCTGATCTGTAACTATGATTGCCAAAGCATTCCCAATGCTTATGTATTCCAAAAGGATACGTCTATAACTTGTTCACCTACTATATGTTCTTGCCTTATCAAGTCATATGCCAATCTTAGGGATTTACTATCCCAATTACCCATCGTTGGGAACTAAGCCCCTTGTCTTGCTCGTTACTTAGGATTTAATCTACTCATAGTCAAGAGTAATCCTTGATTCCTATGAGGTTAAACCTCAATGCTATGAAGAGTTTCTAACCCCACACTCATGCTAATACGAGGTATACTATGATCTATTCTTCTATTTTCAAATGTACAAAAGCATACTGGCGCTGTGCGGATAATTTCTGGCTAGAAAAACACATTTCAAAAATGGGGTTCCTTGCTGGATCCATCGTGGCACGTTGCCACCCATCGTGGCACGATGGCATGCCTGATCTGTATGATCATGGCACGATGAAAGCCATCGTGGCACGATGATTCCAGGGGTTGCAGCCCCTGTAGCTGTTCCAGAAAGTTCAAAAACGAGTTTTTAAGTTCCACACAGTTCAGCAAGCATTGGTACATCAAAATCTAAGGTTTTTAACATATAAAACCATAGTATAACAAGTATTAACAATAGGGAAACTATCTATTACAATTCTAGGCAAAATCATCATAAATTCCTTTCCTCTCTAAACCATAACAATAACTACCCAAAGGGGTGAAAATCTATGGGAGCTCACCTCAAATTCGTGCTTGATCCATGCTTGCTAAGCTTCATTCCAAAACCTTAGCTAGATGCTTCTCCTTTGATAATTTCTTCACCAAAACCCTAGTTTCTAATCCTTTTTATCCTCTCTTGATTCTTGACCTACAAGTCACAACCTTGCTCGCTTTCATGAAGATGGAGAGTTTGGGGGTGAAGTTTAATGATTGTTGAATGATTGGAGGGAGGGGCGCATGAGGGGAAGAAGAGAGAAGGAAGAAGAAGTTTGTGATGTCTAGAGAGAGAAAGAGAATGAGAAATGAGGGAAATTATCCCTTTTCCCTTTTATAAAAAAAAACTAAACACGGCAATTACCAAATTGCCCTTCCCAAAATATCTTTGATTCATCGTCTCAAAACTGATAAATACTTGGGTCATAAGCGGGATATTACAGTAGTGAACACGTACTCGATCATGTATGGAAGCTATGTGCTATGGATTATATTATTTGATGATATGTGAGACGGTTTATGCCACACGTCACTTATACTGGATTTTCATAAGTTTGAAAGTATTGGTAAAGGAGAAGGTTCCTAAGACCTTTGGCTACATGTTATTGTTGATTATCAATCGGAGCATAACCGACTTGTAAGATTTCTCGAGCTTAAAGGATTCCCGCAGTGGGGATGTGAGCAATGCTTATGGTTGTAATAATAGCTACACAGGACAACAGAAAGAAAGGAACGTAAACCATAAGTTCAGCCACCACCTTATATTTGAATTGTGAAGATAGTTGTAATAGATTTCACTTTCGTTTGAGATTACTCAATATCAGATGCCTTTCAGTGTAAGAATAATTTTTATGAAGAATGTTACGAGTGTAACAGTAAAAGGTCGTTTTGCGAGGCGAAAGTTATAGACAAAAGTTCTTTGAACTAAAAGTAATGTAATAGATTCCTCGGGAAGTTGAAATAATTGGGGAAAACAGAATGACTCAACGTCTTCAGGTTAGTATGGAATTGTCAATTAAAGAAGAACTGATAGAATTCAGTAAAGGAAATCCGAGACTTAACAATTTTAAACTGGAATAGTAAGGAAATGTCGGACAGAGATCATAGTCAGATAATATGGATACGTTGGTTTGGATAGCCTCATATCCTACTACGTAAGAGTTATGTAATGCACCCCAAGCATCATCGTTAAAGAAAAGATTGTCGAGCATACTCGACTTATAGAGTTGGAAAATCCAAGGGATTCCGATAAGCAAGATGAATTGAAATTTTGGCTGGTAGAGAAGGTAGTATAATAGGTTCATTCACAGACGATAATGAGTGGATTCTAAATTTCGAGGACGAAATTTCTTTAAGGGGGGTAGAGTGTAATATCCCGCTTATGACTCAAGTATTTATCAGTTTTGAGACGTTGTATCAGAGATATTAAGCGAAGGGCAATTTGGTAATTGTCGTGTGGAGATTTTTATAAAAGGGAAATAACCCATGTTTTCCCTCATTTCTCATCCTCTTTCTCTCTCTAAAAATCACAAACTTCCTCTCATCCTCTCTCTATTCCCACGCTACTCCCTCTCCTCATCAATCCTCTACCTCCAACCTCTAATCTTGCCCAAATCAGCATGCAAGCATACTTTGGTGACTCTTGAGCCAATTTGGAAGTAAAAGGAGCAAGGATGAAAGAAAGGAAAAAGGGGCAAAAGCTAGGGTTTTGAGAAAGAGATCAAGCTAGAGTTTGAAGCTTAAGGTTAAACCAGCACCAATCGAGTTTGAGGTGAGCTCCTAGGGGGTTTTAGAACCCATTGTGTGAGTTTTGTTAAGTTTTATTCATTTTGTTCAAAGTTGGTAAATGTTACCCTAATCCCTATTGCTTGCAAATTTCTTGTTCAAACTTGTTTTAATCAATCAATCATAGTTGTAAATCATTCCTTATGATGTTATAGTGCTTGGGTATGCCTTATTATGTCAAAAATGGTGGAAAAATCATGTTTTGAACTAGTATTGAACTATCAATTTCGCTCGGCGATCGCAGGGCGAGAATACGACGATTTTCACCAAAATTTCCCTGCCTCAAATCGCCCAGCGAAATGAATTTCGCCCAGCGAAAATGGGCAGCATTATTATGACTTTTTCTGCTTCGTTCTGTGACCTGTGCACGTGTCAGGCGAGGCTTTTGGTAACCATTTTCAAAGAAAACCTTATTTTATAAGAAAAACACCATTGTGGGCATATCCGAGGACTTATAACGTATACGGAATAAAATGAACACGGGATTAGCAACGCATGATGAGTATAAGGGTTAATTGTAACATCCCACACTGCTTTCAGGATTGTCGACTGACCCCACAAACCAACACGAGTCTTTTCAGCGTGTTTTGTCCTCACTTGCACGCTTACCGGGAAACTTCCCAGTAGGTCACCCATCCCAAAATTGCTCCAAGTCAAGCACACTTAACTGTGGAGTTCTTGTGGTTTGGGCTACCGAAAAGAAGATGCATCTTGTTGATATAGGTAGTACCAAACAATTCTTATAAGCCTTCCTTCAACCATGCAGTTCCATACCTGCACGGCCTCAAGATCCCTCTCATTCCGATGTGATTCGGTTCCTCTAGAAGCTGTCGGGAGCCGCTCATTGTCATGCCTTGTGCACCGGCGATCACTCCCCGCCCTCGTCAGCCTTGGGTGTTACATGCCCACCAGCTTCCGTCTGGTTCGTCCCCGAACCACATCGTACTGGGAGAGGTCTGCTCTGATACCACTCGGACATCCCACACTGCTTTCAGGATTGTCGACTGACCCCACAAACCAACACGAGTCTTTTCAGCGTGTTTTGTCCTCACTTGCACGCTTACCGGGAAACTTCCCAGTAGGTCACCCATCCCAAAATTGCTCCAAGTCAAGCACACTTAACTGTGGAGTTCTTGTGGTTTGGGCTACCGAAAAGAAGATGCATCTTGTTGATATAGGTAGTACCAAACAATTCTTATAAGCCTTCCTTCAACCATGCAGTTCCATACCTGCACGGCCTCAAGATCCCTCTCATTCCGATGTGATTCGGTTCCTCTAGAAGCTGTCGGGAGCCGCTCATTGTCATGCCTTGTGCACCGGCGATCACTCCCCGCCCTCGTCAGCCTTGGGTGTTACATGGAGTCTCATTCTTTGTGGCATAGCATGGCATTATGTTGTAATTTTGCTTGTTGTTTTGAGAAAAGAGGTTTGATGAAAATTTTGGAAGAAAGTTGGAATTTTGTTTTATTTGGTAAAAGTAGTGATGATTTTAAAGAGTGCATAACATGCATAGCATGGCATGTAGTTGTTTCATAGGTTGCCAAATGGGGCGATTTATTCTTGTGCCAAATGGGCGATTTATTCTTGTGCCAAATAGGGCGATTTATTCTTGTGCCGAATGGGCGATTTATTCTTGTGCCAATTGGGGCGATATCCGGATCATGGTCTAGTTGCATCTCATGCATTATTTGCATAAAGTTCATATTTTAATTTCCTTTATTTCTATTGAGGTTTTGACTTTTATGTGGTGAGTGTTTTACTGTTTTCTTATCTTGTGTTTTTATATCTATATGATTGTATTTTTGTGGTTTAGGAATACTGACCCCTTACAACCAACATTTTAGGTATTGATGAGTTTTGAAGATTTGAAGCAAAAATGGTGTTTAACTTGCACGCGCATGGGGAATAAATTTGGGTTTTCTTAAAATGTAATTTAAAATAACTTTTGAAGTTCATTATTTTTAATGTAATTTATTTAGTCTAATTGAGTAATTCAATATTCTCTCATTTTTTTTTAAAAACAAATTGTAGCTTTCTATAATAAAACCATCTAGACGTAATGTCTTGGATTAAAAATCCAGGGCGTTACATTATGGTATCAGAGCAATAATCCTCGGACAAATGTTTTTGGGGTGGGACGACCTTGTATGACGTATGCTTGTGTGATGTATGTAGTTAATTTATTTGTAATTTAAATTTTTTTCAAGTGGTTTTTATTTTAGAAAAAAAAATAAATGTTTTAAATAATAGTAAAACTATTTTTTTTTGAAAGGATTCAACTTGATTATTTATTTGGGAAAAGATACATTTATTTTTCTTGAATGTTTTTAATGTTGTCATAATTTCACTAGTAAAATGGATGATTCAATTGTTAATTTGAATTTGTGAATTACTTGTTTGACTTTATTTGAGTAATTATGAGTAATAATAACGGTATGTATTGATTAATTGATTTTAATAGTGTGATTTGTCTCAACAATAATTCCTTACGTTAATAGTAATAAATTTCCATGAACTATAGAAACCGATGTTGATATAAAAAATTAATTATTATCAATGCTTCATTTGAATGACACATACTTATGTGATTTGTGAAATTAATTTATTTCTTTTACTATAGGTTTAAATTTTACCTATCGTATTGAATAGTAGAACAAATTTTGTCCCTAGAAATTTTTAGGAACCCCTATAACTACTCTAGGTACCCCCAGGACATAAGTAAGGTGTAGTATCGTAAAGAGGTCATGTGGGAGGGATTCTGGCAAGGAAAGCCTTGGTATTTAAGCGGTCCAAGTGACCCACCTCTCTTTCCTGGGAACCCCTTTCCGTGTACCATTTACTTTACGAACTGAGCTTATTGTTTATTAATAACAAGAGTAACTATGTGAATATCCCAAGTGTTGAGATCATAACTTAGAGTCTTTCTAACTTAGACTAAATTGTAGTAATTTGATGGTTCAATTTTATTTTTATTTTATTTTGTATATATTTGATTTTAAAAGTAATGGTTAGGACCTTCATTTTGTCAAAAATGAAACTATATGAAAAATAATGTTTAACTCTGGAAAATAAAGTTTAGGAAGCGGGAGTTGATAGAAAATAATATTAATGTGTGGGGGTTTTAAATATGAAAAGTTTTATTTTAATAAATAAATAAGTAAATATAATCATTAGAATGAAGAATGTTGACTTAAGTAATCATTAGCAGTTTAAAAGGGAAAAAAATTATGAAGATATATGGTGTTAGACGATTTTTATGTATTTTCCTTATTAAAATTATTGTGTTGGTTTTGGTTTCTATTTTTGTTAGAAAAAAATGTTATTGATAAGAATGTTGTCGTTGTTGTTTTCCCTATAGTAGTGTGCCACTTTTTTCTCTATTGCAATATGGTTGTGTGTGTATAAATTAATTTATTTTTACTCTAATCATTTTAATGGATGCAATTGTTATTTAAAAAAAAAATGCTTTCGTTATTATTCTCTTTCTTTTCCGATAGTAGTGTTGCTGCATTTTTTCCCCTCGAATATTTATTTTCAGTTTACTATTCATTTTTTTAAATTCTCTATTCTTAATGATATTTGTTCTGGATTTTATAGATTGTAAAAGTTGATAAAATAAATTTTAAGTTTGAGAAGTTAAGGTAACTTTCTTTATTTAAGTTGAATTTAATATGTATTGTGAGGAAATGGAGTTTATGAATTAGCGTAAAAGAATGTTGTTAGTTGATTTTAGGTATGGTTAAAGAAAAGTATTGAACAAAGGATCTAGTACAATTTGTGCAATGAAATGTTGTTGTTGAAAGTGTGAAAGTTGTGATGGTTGATTTTCGAATTATATTAAAAATTATATATCCTGCGTGCCAACCATGTTTGTAATTGTGAGTTGTTGAAATCTAAAAAGTTGTATAGCTGTGTCTTATGTGTGCATGCCTCTTGTCATTGGGTTGATAATCTTTCAGCATTAATGTTTTTTTTAAGATGATGAAACATGTTGACGAATTTAAGATGATTAAAAGAAACGTAGTCCTTGTTAAAGTTAAATTTTTGCATGGATAGATCGAGAGAAAATAAAAGGGTTTGTTGTTTGGTATAAAAGGGTTTGTTGTTTGGTATGAATGGATATTGTGAGTCTGTGCCATTCGGATATGTCTTGTATGTCTGTGTATTCTGCTTACTGCGTAGTTGATGATTCTATTCTATTGACTTTGTTATCTAATCTCGTTGTGATATGATGCTAATTCAAATTAGATAGTGCTCGGACCCTAGAGTTAATTATAGACTATAGAAACATTTCTTTTTGTCTCGGTTAAAATCTATAAATAAGATAACTCATCATTTTTCTAAAAAGATTGTGTGTGCCCCAACACCTCTTGAATCTTGTCTAAATGATTTCCTTAGTTGATGAGTGTGTGATTTAGGCTCTAGTCATGAAGTCTTGATCTTAGATGTCATATACCGCATTATTTTTACAAGGAGTAGTAGGAAATAGTCTTGATGACTAATGAGAATTTAGTAAACTCTAATTGCACGTAGCAAATGGTATGACATTTGTGGTAGGATGATCTGTAACATTATTATGATTGATGTCTTACTATTGACAACTTGAGGAACTGGCCCACCTCAATCTCTTGCTAATAGTAGACGAATCATAGTGATTGAAATTGATCAGTCTTAACAACTGTCAAGGTGGGTGAAATAATATAACATCTTATGTGAAAATGATTGACGACCAATAATTGGATTTAAATATTTACCTTAATATGGAATTTTCAAAGTTTGACCTCTCCTCACTTATTAATTCCTCAAGTTTATGATATGACTTGAATCTAGATACAAAGTGTTTTAAACTATTTTGACCTCATCTTCTTGAAGCAATTTTGTTATAACCTTTATTTTATTTTATTTTATTTTATTTTATTTTTTTTAAAAAAAATGGAGAGAAAAATTATATTTGCTCAAGGTATTATTTTCCTCAAGTTTCTATCGATTATTTTCTTATCTAAAACCTACATTCTTAGGAACTATTTAATTGTTGGTGTTAGCCTGGATATTTTTTTTATTTTATTTCTTTTTATGATCGAAAAATTTACTGAAGTTTGTCATATTTATTTGACATAAGAGTGCGCAGCGGAAAAGTAGAGTTTTATTTTTCCTAAAATGTTTATTTTTTTAGTATTCAAATTTTTCTAATCTTGTTAACCATTCAAAGGAGTAATTAACATAAAATCTCCATCTTTTGAAAATTATTTAAAATAGTTTTTAAATGTGGATTTTATTCTTTTTAAAAAAAACAATTTGGAATGATTTTTTTTGCTAAATGTTTTCGTAAACTATGTCTTAATAGTTTTGCTATTGTCTAGTTTCGTGGACGAAACTATTTTTTTTTTGGTGGGTAGAATGTAAGACCCTTGAATTTTCAATTTAATGTATAGATAAATGTTTTATCTTATTTATGTGTAAAAATATTTTAACTTCGTCTTTTATGAAGTCATTTTTACCAATCTTACTCTACGATGATTTTATTTAACTAGGGAATTCGACCCTAATCATCTAATCTTTCTAGTTTCGAGGACGAAACTATTTTAAGGGGGTAATAATGTAACGCCCCAATATTTCATATACATTATATAAGTCTCCCTTAATAATTTTATTGATTTATTATATATAAATAATGATTTATTTTATATGTACGTTTAATCTAAGTATTTTATTTGAATTAGAAAGTAGGAATAATGTGAACAATAAATCGGTTTAGTTGGGGTTGTGAGTGTTTGCGACTGGTGAGGTCAATCCCTGAGTGTTGGCGGGTTAGTGGTAAAAGTCAAATAATTGGTTTTATAGTGTACCTAGTGATATAAGTGATCAAGAGCAATATGAGTACTTAATTGGTATTGATTTCCTCTAACCAAAGTGTAACTCAGTTGATCCTTAGACATTAAACACTAATTAGAGCCATTCCATCCTTGTTGGCTCACGTCTACATCAGCTCATTTACCCCCTCATTATGTGCTTCTTCCACCTTTCATGATCTTCATCATATTTCTCACCTTAGAAAAGAACTATTGTTAGTAACCTCTTAATTATCTTGCTTTAGAAAATAATTATTTTTAGTAACCAATTCTCTTATGATGTAACTTGTCTATCTCTCTCTTAATTTCAGTCATTGATTGAATGTTTCCTCATATGACTAAAGCATTCAGCTAGCTAGCTATTCAATTCAATCTCTATTAGTTTGACCAATTGGGTTTCTCTTATTGCTAAACTCCTATGAAAATCATTATTCCTATCTTAATTGCATTCCCACGGTTCTCTCTATCCATTATACTGAAATTAATGGTCTATTTTCAAAAGGAAATGGAATTATGTGAGGTAGGTTTATCTACTAATTGTCCATATACTAGAATTCAAAGAAACCCCTTTCATCTTTTCATTCCAACCTATCTTCCTATTAAAAAACAATTGATGCCATTTAAATTATTCAATCTCTCCCCCTCATTACAAGCGCATGACTTTTCTCATTCTTAAGAATTTGACTAAATAGAAGTCATTGAATGCCTTCTTGATTTAGATCAAGTCAACCATAATACTATAATAACCTCCATTTTTATTTCCTCTTAATTCCAATTTATTCCCTCTTAAAATATGTCATACATTTTCATTTCTTCTACA